>OY998135.1:9549638-10180764 GCA_963921915.1 Hyposoter dolosus | reverse complement strand
AGAGATAATAAATAACGAGAAAGATCGAGTGAGCCCAAAGGGGTGGGAGGTCGAAATCGTCGTTGTCGTCGAGTATATATACTATATATTTATATGTATATATCCATACATATATAAATATATACAGAAAAGACAAGAGAAGGGAGATGAGTTTGACGGGAATGAGCACCTCTTGGTCCGCTCCGTTTCGTATCCACTTCTCTCGCTGAGGGGGCCCAGTTTGTAGGAGCGACGCGGCCGTGATGTCAACGAATATTTATTTAATTGGCTGGCGGCGGCGGTGCGACCGGCGAATGCGGCTGCTGTGTTATGCGGGGGCGATCGAGAGGCACCAAGAGAGAATGAGAAAGAGAGCGAGAGACAGAAAAAGGGAGATGACTGCACAAGTGTGCAGGGGGCCACTATATGTGCATTCGATGCATCCAATGAATCCGGTCGCCAACTTCTGCAAGTCCATCTATCTATATACACACATATATATACCACATGAGAATCGAAAAACTCAGCAGGACCCGTACGTTAAGTTCAGGCAAACCTGTGAAAAGGCGATCGCTTCGATTATAACGTCGGAAGTGTAAAAAAGCTTTTCGCGCGGTCTACAAAATTTGTTCGAGAACCTCCTGTTGCCGATCACAGCAAACAAAATTCTCCAACTTTCAGTGAGAAAACAAAATACTCAAAAACAATTGAAACATAATGTTCAATTACCTTTAAAAACAAAACATGCATTTTTTCAAATGGGAAAGATTTTTCCGGAAGTATGCATACGATGCATTTTATTTCCTAATCTGTGGAGAATGATACTGATGGATTTAAAAATTGACGTCGCGTTTAAGATATGAGACACAACGAATTTTCTCTCTTTCCCTCCCTTTTGAAAACCTAGACCCTTTAATCTCGCTGAATACAGAGAAGGCAAGAGTGTAAGCGAGCTAAAATCGAAGAAG
Organism: Hyposoter dolosus; assembly: GCA_963921915.1. Classification (NCBI taxonomy): domain Eukaryota; kingdom Metazoa; phylum Arthropoda; class Insecta; order Hymenoptera; family Ichneumonidae; genus Hyposoter; species Hyposoter dolosus. The sequence continues at coordinate 10,179,817 of OY998135.1, read as the reverse complement.
CAAAGAAAAGAGTAAGATAGGAGGGCGGAAAGAGAGAGAGGAAGAGGAGAGGGGGAAATAGTGATCGTGGGGCGCGCGGCTTTCTCGACCGCGGAGTGATTTGTGAAGACGCTCTTGCAGCCGTAATCACGTGGGATCTCCGCACTGTCGCGGACGTATAAAAGAGAAGAGAAAGGGAAGAAGATAGAGAGAAGAGTAGCAGTCAGATGGTTTCTGGGATGAAAAGGAAGAGTGCGGAAAGTAGCAAAGATCTGTATACAACAATTGTGGTTAGAAAGAGAAAGGCGTAACTTGTTCGATTGGATGGGTAGAGCGATGTAAGCAGTGGGCTTTGTAGAATCCTGGCAGCGAACACATGTACGTAGAAGATCTGGCAGGAGGATAGTGAGTGAAAGAAAGAGAGAAAGGGAGAAGAGCTGCTGGCAGCAAAGGTAACGTCGAAGTGCTGGACCGGGCGATTCTTATTGTTATTATAGGGAGTGATGGGCGTCCACGATCGCATGGCATGTTTATGCGTTCAGATTCGAAGCGTCCTTGAATGCATTCCCGCGCGCGAGCATCTCGAGCCTGGTTATAGCAAAGAGAAGTGCCCGCTAAACGCGCTCTTCTCGGCATCACAGAAGCGCACCATTCGAATCAGGGAACTTCAGTCTTCGTCTTCGTTCTTTCAGTCTTATAGCGTTTCGAGAACCTTTATACGCATATACGTTCGATTCTATACACTTTGTATAAGTATTTACTACTGTTTCCCCTGCATTCTCCCTCCCTTCGTCTTGCCCAGACGTTTTCTCCTTGTCACGTATATTCTCCACCTTCACTCACAGTTTTGGGCACTTTTCTTCATCCTTTCTCCGATATTCGTCTTCGCAGTACGAATTTCGTAAATATCATCTTATCGTTTATCATCCCGATCCGGTCGTTCTTTCCGATTTTACTCACAGCGATGCCGATTTCTGGCCCCTCATCCTCGTTGCGGTGTTATCAGAGATTACAATCTAACGCGCGAGAAGCGTTAGAAGCTGGCAACCCTGCTTGTTCGAGTCTATCAGCTGAAAACATGCGATTATTTTCTTTTCCCAACTCATAACGAAGCCATATAAGTAATTAACACCGTCCGCTTTGACCCTTTTTCGTTATTTCTAGAACAAAGTCAGACAGATGACACACGTTCGAAAATATCTAGACGGAAAATAGTTCGAGGTATATTTGCCATTAGGGGTGTGTTTATGACGTAGTTGTTTGCAGATGCTACTTCATAAAGAAGCTGTGCGTGGTGGGTCGGGAGGTTGTGAGGTGTGCTTAGAGAAGGAGGATCGACAAGCACGCGCGGCATCGTTCTTCGTTCGTTGCATCATTCAAAATATATCCGATCGCCTCTCTCTCTCTCTCTTTCTCTTTCTGCCTGACGTCTCGCTGTCTTTTTTTATCTTGTTACAGAGTAGAGAGAGTTTGAGCTCCGCACAAAAGCAACACACACTGTGTGGTGATGGCTCAGGGCGTGGCTGAGGGCCGCAGGGTGCCCTAGTCGGGAATAAATTATCCTTACCTCGCTCGCGACCGGGACAAGGCCGAATAAACGCACACAGTAACATATCCTCATCCACATATTCACTCTTTTCGCTCTTCTTCTTGTGTATGCTACGAATAACGGGGCAACTTCACACACAAACACACTGCACACTACGCCCGGTTATTATTGCCTAATAGATGACCAAACAAACGGTGTTCACGCCTATACACCCTCTTTCAATAACGCGGCTCTTGATTAAATCGGTGTGTGCCTGACAGTAGCTAATAGTCGTATATAGACAGGCGAGAAATACATTATCTGTCAGACCGAGTTCTACCTGAGGGGAACCCCAAATTTTGGAACTTATGGCTGAGGAAATCATTTTATTCCATGATCAAGAAGCAAAATATATTTCATTATTATGATATTTCTGGATCCTAATTTATGGCCATCATTAAAACATCATTTTCATTCAAAATAATTTTTGCTAATTATGAAAGAGATTTCATTGTTGTCGTTATTTTTGGGAACAGCCGCCAAACTACATAATTAACTAAAAAGTTTCGTACATATCCCATTTTTTCTTCAGCATATCTCTGAATTCCATGTGGATTCGGAAAAAAGTTTCATTAAAATTTATCATTAGTGTTGATTAAGAAAATTTGTGGTGTATACCTGGTGCAAACGATACGATACCATTGTCGATTTCAGGGTCTCCTGTCGTTGAAACCGATCGTAGGAAGCTCCTGCCCGTTTTCCCTTTTCTCAGTGTCCACAACTTTATACCATTCGCATGCATAATGCACATGAAAAAAACTGTTACCGGCGGTTTCGTTCACTTCACTTCCTTTCAATACACTTTACGACTGCATTACGAATATATCGGCATATCGGTAGCACCGAAATATATACGAGGGAAGAAAAAGGGTCTCAGGTACGAACGCTTTGTACATATCGTGTACTTTTGGCCCTTGATGCAATTTATAATGTTGAAAATTGGTTTTTTTGTTTCTCGCCCTACAGAACCGAAACATTACACGATTTTGTTATGCCACTGTTATCAGATGTTGTTGTAATTCCCGAGGACCGACTCATATCGGTCAGAAAAAAATCATCGCAAAAAAAGGGACGAGGGATTCAACCGCGAACGTTTTTGTCGATCTTATCACAAGACACATATATACCTATGTGTTTATATATAAATATATATGAATAAGTATATGAACATCAATTTGATGCACGATCGTGAACCCGTGACCACGGTAGTTTTCTGCTGCGCTGTTTCGTGTCTCTTTATAACAAGACTATCAACATCGAACGCAATCTTTGTCCGTGTAGGTCGTTCGTAACTTTTACGTCGATTAAAAAGTATATTTTTTCCTCGCCTCATTTAATCCTAATTCAATGAAAAAATTGCCACTTTTGCCCTCTCAGCGACTAACGAACGGTTTTGTTTTTCGCTTAATATGAGATGCAGACTGGAGTCAAATTCTTTGATAATAAACGGTGTGAACCTCGAAAACTCACTCGACCGTAAAAAAAACTGTCTTCGCTTAAAATTGCATGCTTCATGCGTGTATTACATACATACACAATTCTCACGAGTGTATAAACGATGAAAAATGTGAACGTATGCCCAATTCCTTTTATTCCCTCCGTACAGCAAAGACCGCTCTTTCCCTCGGCCCCTCTTCATGTGGAAAAATATTTACGACATCAGCTTTTTTCGCATAATTTACGCAGAAATTTACAAAAAAATTGATTTGAGTGTCAAAATTTTGGTATTTCATTTTGAAAAATCATCGTTTCTGTGATACCATATAATTCCTGTCGAGTGGAGATATTTTTATAAAAATCTGATGTTATGTAAAAATAAAAAATAAAGGAAGAAAAAAATTGGAAAAGCGATACCATGGCGTGTTCTTGTTGTTGATACTGCACACGTAGAGCCAATACGGTCGTGCATCGGGTGCAAGCCGAACGCGAAACGCGCGAACTTACCGGAGGCATTTGTATATCGAGGAGATAGGTGGAATTAATTAGAGGTATCGGTAGTATCTCTTCCCGTCATTAGCGAGCATTGCGAGTAGCCTCCTCGTCGTATTGCCAATACAAACTCTCATGGAAATACATTCAGCGTGTTTGTACATTTATATCCCACAGAGAATCAAATATACGTATAACAATGTGTCTCTAAAAAAAATCTTGTCACACATATTCACATAAAAGTACTGAATTCCCAATAAAATGAAAAGGAAGTTTTTGCTGTAAAAATAGGTTGGTCGATGCGATTCGTCGTAGTGTGTAAATTGACGTAATCCAACGGCTATAGCGTGTACTTTTCTATTCCAATTATTCATTCGAAAAGTCCATGCATTCGCACGTCTCATTGCTCGTCTTTTGATGCAGGTGCATGTAAATATACGTAAATGTGTCTATGCGGGCAAAGCATAATTAATTAATGTTCCATAGCGATACACAATATGCTCCCGATTATGTACTGACGTCAACGTATAATTGAACATGACCAATAACGATCTTGTAAAGAAAAGAAACTAAAAGAAATAAATAAGTTTAGTGACTACAATCAATACTTGCTTCTAGATCGTACGATATAAATTTTCACTGGCTCCTCTGTACTTGTGAACGTGTGTATGTGTATGACGATAACTCGTTATCCGTGATTCTTTCTCTCTCTCGCACTCCCTTCATGCTTTTGCTCCTCCAGCACTGTTCTAAAGCGAACGAGAGGGATACGTGCATTCTGCCGGGACGGGAGGACGTTAATTCTATTTATTGCATGAGAGGTAGACTCGCTGGAGATTTCCTCGATCGATATATTAAGGCTCTGCGAGAAACCAGGTCCACACAGGGTTGAAAACTGACTCGCCTATTCGAAAGTGCCTGCTACCAAAGTCTCAACAAATGATTTATAGAGTTAAACATGTTTTGCACATTTCTTAAGAATTCGAAATTAATTTCTGAAGAGATTTTCAATTTTTTGATGGATTGTCGCGCTGGACACACGGTTCGCTTTTCATTGCGGAAAACACTGCATCGTGGGTTCAAAATTTCGTGGTCTTTCAACTGAAATTCAGTGATTTTCACGATGCAAAACATTTCCATTAGAAACGTGAATTCGACGAATCAATACAAAAGTGTATTTCATTGAATCCTGAAGTGCCATGAAATCCTAATTTTCATGAATAATAATTTTCGAGTAATTCCGAGTGAGTGTAACGCCATCATGTTGTTTCTATTTCATTTTGAAAATATACACAGATATAGTTATCAGGAATATCGTTGGTGCTTCGCAGCCGACTATAACGGCCCTGTAAATCCCGATGAAGCGCGATTTCGCGAGAGAGCTATACGCGGGACATCGAACGAGGGAATGAGTGAGATGAAAAGAGAAAACGAGAAGGGGAAAGAAGCGCGAGAACCAGATAGAAAGAGCATCAGAAAGAAAGAGAAAAATGTTTTCATTTCATGCAAAAAAGAAAAGAGAGAATGTACCAAAACGTGTGGTTGAGCACGAGCGTGAACAGAGAGTGAAAGTGGGATACAAATAGGCGGGAAGTTCTCTTTCACCAGTCAACGATTACCATAGACATGCCACGCGTTGATTATCAAAATAATTAAAAACAACAACGAGCCTTCGTCTCTCGCTCTATACATTTTCAATCTTTACATCTTTTCGTTCGTTTTTCTAGCTACTCTCTTTTTCCCTCTCTTTACTTTCGCTTTATCTATTTGCTCTTTTTCCTCTCATTGTCTCCCTATTTCTCTTTTTTCTCTATGGTTCGCCCAATACGTTTGCAAAAGCCCTATTGACGATTATTTCTGCGCCTACATTCATGTCCGGACATTAGTGTGTGTGTGTGGATTGCTGATCCCAAACTGTTGTGCCTGGAACAAGGACCATCAAGCTTGCAGACTTGAACGAAAGAGCAAAGAGAGAGAATGTCTCTTCACATCCAGCACACAGTAGCGCAGTAGTAGCAGCATCGATGCCGGTGGTCCTACGCGTTCAACTCTCTCTCTCTCTCTCTCTCTCTCTCTCTTGCTTCGATATGTAATCCTCTACGAATCTACCTCACGGCATCGACAGCATCGTCTCTCTTCTTTCCTGTTGCATTCGTTCCCTCCCTCTCCTCGCTCTTTCACTCTCCCGAGAGGCTTTTTAACAGTAACGCAACATTTTGCTAAAGTTTTTTTTCTCCTTTTGTTTTTTCCCCACGATTCGTTTTTCCTCCGACGATATGCTTTATGTATGTAATATGTATTGGCCCTATATATCGAGTGCACAACTCTTGAATATATGTATAGCCGGGAACTATAATATATGTGTATATTTTTGAAGGAGTTGAACATTCTTTATTACTTGTCCAGTTGAAAACGATAAAACTGTCGTATCGTTAATATATACGTCAGCATTCATGTTTGTATATATATTTATATCTACAAGTCTGTTTAACCATACATATGGCCACTAATTTATATGTATATATATTTTCCTCGTGGCATAATTCAAAAGCAATACTACCCTCGTTTGCATTCAATCGGAAAAGATAAAAATTAGCCCACGTGTCTTTACGAGCTTTCCGAGTACCAAGTTCTTGAGCATACTTCACCAGCATATGAAAGAATTTGCGTTTTAAAAAGTTTTGCCAATTAATATGTGTTGCTGGTAAAAACGTAGCGAGTGCCTTGAAAAAAGTTTCATGGAAATTCTCATTTAAGCAATTCCAACATTTATATTATTTTTTACATGTGTTCGGTTCGGAGGTCGCTGATCTCTGAGCTTAGGTATTGAAGAATTATGCACGAATATAAAATGATACACAAAAATAGAAGTTGGACGGAATATAGGATTTTCTTGCTACGAAGAAAGAAAATGTATATGCATACGCTCGAACATGAATGAATAAAGTGGCATGGTTTGTAAGCGGACGTGAGTCGATGGGAAAGAAGGAAAAAAACATGGCATCTCGTAAAAATGTCAAGTATGGGACAGTGACAATATTTTACTGAGGCAATTAAATTCGATCTTGAAGAGAGAAAAGGGGGATGTTTGTGGTTTTTGGGTTGTAAGGATGAAACAAAGACGGGGACGTGCGGGTGACTATGTAAATATTTTTTTTACTAATGTCCATATATATCTATGTGTATACATCGAAGAGGCTTTATCAAAACGCGCTCTTCAAATTATAAATTTTCTACCTGCCTCTCGTTCTCGCGATGAGAGCGTTCGGTTGACGCTATATTTATATGCATATGTGGTGTACATATATGTATAAATTCTAAGGGGTAAATATCTACATGGTAAAGGTTCCATGTTTCCCTGCTCTGCTGCGATCTGCTCTGATGCCTTGGTCCCTCCCGACCCCCACTCCTTTAGCGTCCTTTCGGACCCCAATTTAGATTCTTACGAGCGCGATATTTCAGTTCATCGTCCCACGTAAAGATCACTATCGTTGCGGTCCTCTCACAGGACTCTTCCATAGGACATACGTATATAGATATATACTCGTGTGTGCGTGTGTGTATGTATGTATGATACGTATAGATATTTAGGTCTCATTCCAAACGTCTCTGCTTATGGTCTACTTTGTTCTGTGATGCTTCCTGAAATTCTTCGACAGCTTATCGTCGTTTAGGTGACATCCGTTACGGTTGCCCTTCCTATATGGACCCGCCTAATTGGTGCAAGTACCCGAAAAGTCTCACAAAAATAATATTCTCCCGTGTTTCTACATCTGGCTCATCCTTACTCCTACTCAAAAAACTTCTGTCACCAGGCCAGCCCGTAAAAATTCTCGGGCGATGATATTTTCCTTTGAACTTTTTTCCATTTACCTTCATCGCGTGCAATCTTAACGGAAATATATTCCATAGAATCTCCTGTGGATATCTTTCATCTGACGAAAATGACGGGGATGGAAAAAAGAATAATGTATCCTGGTTCATTTCGGAAAAGGTGAAGAGGTTTTGTCATTTTGTCAAAAACACATTTTTTTTTAAATATGATTTTGGAATGAATTATATCGAATGGGTAATAAGAAGAAACATAAATATTGGATTGAAAAGACAGATTGATTGACGAATCTTCCGAAGTATCAAGATTTTCTATTGGCCTAATTATCGTTATATATATTATTATTATCCGCGGGCGCGACGTATGCATCCAGAGTCGATCTCACTCATCGAATTTGCGACAAAACATGCAAATATAATTCGATAGAATTGGCAAAGCCCACTGCAAATTCTGAGCTGAACGATCAGACGTGTAAACCCGGAGGCGCCACAGTGACGACGAATTGTACTGTTTCCCGCCAAGCACAATTACACAAGGCTCCGAACGATCGTATTCGTTTTTCTCGAGCGCAAACGAACCCAAACACATTTGGGCTTCTCTGTTATAGGACAAAGCAAGTTTTGCTCGCCCACGAAGAAGAGGCCTGTGATACGTTGTACGTTACAAGAGGCAATTTCGATCATATATATATTTTTATTTGCCGTATTCGTATGTGTGTGTGTGTGTGTGTGTGTAATATGCGAATGTGTATAATAAGAGCGGGGTGAATGCGGCGAGAGGTGAGGTGAGCCAAAGGATACATAAGAAAGTTAGGAGTCTATACAGTGGAGTGCAGAAGGAAAAGGCGCGATTGGATCTTTCTCGATCCGCCCAGCCCACAAGGGCGAGAGAGGCCTGGCTTCACCTATGACCCTCGATCTTCACTTCTTCGGGTCTCTCGATGCTTCAGTCTTTCTCTCTCTCTTTTTCTTTTTCCAACACCCTGTTGCATGCATCTTTTCCCATCTCTTCACCCTCACCTCTTGTTCTTCTTCTTCCTCATCGTCTTACTTTCTTATACTCTTTATCTCACGTTCTTTCATTCCTCCTCTTTCTTACTCTCGCATTCTGACCACTTAAAGTTCCACCATTCTCACATCCTTCTCCATGCACAACTTCCCCTCCGCCTCCTTCTATATGTACCAACCTCATCCTCATTCTCTCTTTCGTGTAATCTTATTTTTTATTTCTTTCTTCTGGACCCCGGGAGCGGCCACACACTGCCATTTTGTATGCAATACGCGTGTAACCTTCTCGAAGATTCTGCACGTCTTTTAATTGCGTTATCGATTTTGGCGGATTGCTGTATGTATGTGTGTGTGTGCCAAATGATTTCTGAGCTATTCCTTGCAAATGTTTTCTTACATTTCAACGGCAATGGCTTTTCAAGAATTGTTTGGAAAATAGAAATAATATTTATTGCATAACTCATAAAAATATACTAACCCTGATTGACTGGCGATGAAGTGAATCCTCAAATTGTCATCAGCTTCAATTTGCTCTTTGCCAAATAATTCAAACTGCATTCTCCAGGGATGGAGAGTCAGCAAATTCTCTGACAAGTCTCATGATCTCCTAACACGCGAGAGTTTATAATTGATGGAGTGGTAAAAAGCCATGAAGTGAGCAACATCCAGAATACTTGGAGATGAATATAACTCCATATAAATTGTGTGCTCGACAAACTCTCAGCGTGGATCTTTCGTGCATTCATATACTGTAGAATGAACCGAGCAATGAGACTGACAAAGACGAAAAGTGAATAAGGGATAGCGAGAGAGAGAAGGAACGATATTCGGACGAAGACGGTCTCTTAATACGACCATAAACCCGCGGATCTCGCACGGTAATAATAAAGCGATAATAAAATGAAAAGTAGTGCCCAATCGTTCCGCAGGATACGCCACAGGGAGTTTATTATACACACAGCTGTATTATATCGAGCCGAGCATGCCAGTGCGATTCCACACCAATAGAAAAGCTACACAAGCGTACGATATGACTAAGGCGAGGATGAGGCTTCGTAGAAGGGTTTTACGAGGATCATATCCTCGAGAAGAATCTCAAACCTTGTCCACTTCTTCATAAGGATACTTATAACACAGAAAAGAGCTGGTTCAAATTTTCAAGAATCAAGAAAATAATTTTTTTCCTCATTTTGTTCTTATGGCTTATGCTTTTTTTTAAATCAGCTCTCATCTCAAGATTTAGATATCTCAAAGAATAATCGCTGTGGGAAAAATGCCATGGGATGTGAACGTTCGAAATGAAAAAAAAAAAAAACGATGTTTCGAGCCGCCATCAATTTTAGTTATTATTCGTCATGCTTTCGATAACTTTTATTGAATGAAATCTGAACCCGGGGTTTAATTTGATTTTCCTCAAAACGGGGATCAAATGACAAAAATTATAATTAACCTTTCGAAGTTCTCAGCAAAGCGTGTGTATGTCAAAACAGTCACCCATTTATGTGGTAGATTTATAAATAAGAGAAACAGATGCGTGAGCTTCCAGCATGTTCCTCGTTTATAGTAAACTTTATTTTTTATATTTTATCAATTATTTTTGACTTTATGCACCTTCAAGGAATGATTCGTTACATGGTAATACGATAACTTTCGCGCAATTGATTAACGGCAAGAAAGTAAATAAAACATTGATGCAAGCGTTGAGAGTAATGAATAAGATAATTTTATCGATGAAATACCGAAAAAAGACAATTTATGACAATTGTAGCGAGAGACGAAAGGATGAATGGGGTCCAATTTCAGTGAATGTGTATTAGTCGCGTTCTTTGTCGCGGAGAAGAGAAGGATACAGCGGTTGCCGCGCGCGTTCTGCCCCCCACAGTAACTCATCGCTAGCAGCCCATGAAAGACCGACGTACGGCCCTTTACGGCAGATTTTAATTTTAACAGCCGCAGTTCGAGATCGTTTATGGAGGCCTAGCGTATAATTTTATCGGTCCTCCCGATCTTACCCCAATCTCCTCGCGGCCAAATATTCTCGGTGTATGTGTGTTTCTCGTTCATATGGAATATGTTGTGTGTTTGCCAGAAGGAAAAATGAAAGTGTCCCCTTCGGCCACAAACACAAGACTCCATCGAAAGAATCGCCTACGGATGTATCAAGTATATTTTACATTTGTGTGAACGATAATCGACGCACACACACAATAAAAAAAAAAAAAAAAAAAAAACACTCACACGAAGTCCCGAATCGCTCCTGCCGCGTTTCTGTGTGGTACGAGCCACCAAAGTCTCATCCTCGCATTTTCGAGCAGCCCCAAAAAGGCCGGAGAACTCACCTTCCGAGGGAAAACTTGAAGATGCAGTTTGGAGGGAATCTCGAAAAATATCTCGTCGAACTGAAGACTTCTTTACAGATTTTTAGAATGTTGTAAATCAATGTGTTAATGGGAACGATAAAAGACCCAAGAACAGTGGAAACTATCGTGTGTTTATGGGACCGAATTGATTTAAAACAAAAATAAATCCATAAGAATAAACTCTAAAACATTTCCGAATCACATAGGCGCATGCAGCGATTGAGTAAAAATGGAATGTCATAAAAATAGCGAAAAAGTAAGCAATGGAAAAAAGTAAAATGTATTGTCGAAAAAATTGTTAATTTTTTTCACAGGCTTTTGTCTGGATTTGAAAAAAATGCACGTAAATTTAATGATTCGAGTTATGCCAGAAGAGTTTATCGATCGCGGGGAACTGAGGGAACGATCGCGATGAGAGAAAATAATTTATAAGCTTGGATGATCGACTCGGCGAGTTGTTAAAACAGACAAACGTCAGCGTACGTGAGTTTTGTTTTAGAAGAATGAGAAGAGTAGAGAACGGTCAGCTTGTGCGTTTTCGTGTAGAATTTCGAGCTCTTTCAATCATTCGATCTTATATCGTAGTTCATGATTCGAAAAGTTTGGATTTTCAGTGGTAATCCACATGCTCGTAACGTTTGCTGCTGTGGCAGAATGCGAGGTGTTTTGCATGTCATAATATTTGGAAGTTGGTTGGAATAAAAAAATATGCTTCTCGAGTCTATATATCAAGGAAAAACAACACGCGTTTGGCACGCGTTTTCGCATTTCTACGTTTCTCACTGAACGCTCTGTCCACGATCATATAAACTCTCCGGTTATATTCACAGCATCCTTTCGTCGGTGTACGTTATTATTGTTCGACGTGTGTGCCGGAGATTCGTTGCTTAAAATTTCCATTTCTTGCACACATTTCTGTTCCTTTTAATAAATGCCTTTATTTCGTCAGTGGAGATAATCAACCGAGTTTGGAATCATGCACATATGCCATAAGTGTTGAAAAATCATTTTTCTACAAAGCGAAAGTCTCGTGGTTCATCTGACAGACAATAAAAAAACGTACACCTCGCCCTGGAGTTGCTGTATCTTGTTTCCGAGAGTGAGATCGCGTCTTGCATACAAAAATCTATTAGCTGTTCGTGGAGGAATGGAAATAAAAGGCAAATTAAAAATGAACGAAAAGGAAGAGGGTGACAGGAAAGAAAAGTAACCAGAGATCTCCTTATAACACTAAAATCCAGCTCGTGTCACTTTGCGAGACGTACAGCACACGCTTGTCTCGGGCACAGACTCATTTCTTTTATCTTGCAACGAGCCAGAGAGAGAGAGAGAGAGAAAGAAAGAGAGATAGAGACTAACACCAACACCATTATCGTCACAGTGAGGACGGAAAGATGTTCTGCGACCTCTCCCAATATGCTTGCTTCTTCAGCATAATGTTTATGCCGATAAACAAGGCGAAGTCAGTGAAAAAGCGGGAATATCAGAAATGCAAGATCTCGTTCGATGCCTAATATGTTCACCATAGGCTTCTCACTGTATATACACATGCAGAGATCGGAGAGTGTCTGCTTCGTTCGCGAATCTCGGAAGATCCATTCAGTCTTCGTACGCGACTGCTATCGAGTCTCTTCGTGATGATTTTTCTGAAGAACGAAAGACGGAAAGAGAGAAAGCCGTTTAGGGCATCTTGGCAAACGACTATTAAGCCAGAAGATGACTCTCTCACTCCACGTTTCTCTCGAGCCGCCCTTCGAGCCTCGAGATCATTTCCTTTTTAGACACAACAAAATTCAAATTAATCAATTCAAATAAATTTTATCAAATTCAAATTCTTCTGCTGTTGATGACACGAATATTTGAATTTTCTCGATCCCTATTTGCAAATTTTATGACGAGTCCGACGATGAAACAAAACAGGTAAACGTCCGTGCGTATCTTCCCGATCGGTAGGAGCTGCTCACGTGTGGCATGATCGGGTTACCCGATGAGCTGCAGGATATCAGTATCGTTTTTTCTTCGCGTTTAAACCAACGTATAGGCAATATCCAGAAGATATGGTAAGACGTATCGTCCACGAGGATGAGACGTCTCGCACGTGCTTCAAGTTCATCAAGCTCGGTAACTACTTCTTCATGATTTTCCACAAACGCAAACGTTTGTACGAGTTTGCCGCGGGTATTTAGCAGTTTCATCCTTTCTTGGTCTTTTCATCCTGTTTTCGATCGCTCGAGGAGAATGGAGTTCTAGCTAACTAATATATAACTACTTATTCACTCGATCATCATAAACGGTATGGCTATTAATAGTTGCCCATAGGCAGTTGCTTGGAAATAAAACATTCGCAGCAAAGTTTGTACTCGAAGTTGTTATACTTCAGGATAAAAGAGCATTATTACTCGTTCTCATTCCACTGCTTTCGAAGCAGTTTCACCATATCTTATCAAATAAACTGCCAGCCATTTCTCATTGATTGTATCGATTGCAAGCGAGGTTGTTAATTCGTAATTGGCAGCTCTGGTTGCAGCAAATTTTATGGGTGGTCCTACATTCGGAGACGTTTATGAACTGGCTATTGGGATTCGCAAATCATTGAATCTATCTCATTGGGTCAATGACTACAGACTTGCCAATCAGTGAACAAATTCGCCAACAATGGCAAGTGCAGCCTTTCCTCTTCAACTACTTTGCTCCAGGTGGTCATTTCGCTTTTCTTATGACATTTGTCGGCGTCCCATCGGATGCTTGTCCAAGTCCTCGTCATAGAAGTGACAGGAGCATACCAGGTGGACTTTGCTTCAATGTGCCACAGCCAATCGCATTCTGTATGAGTATACATTTTCTACAGGTTGCACCAAAAATAACGAACACGTGATTTTCTACACTCATTATTTTTTCATAAGGCAGTGAATCCGCCATATGGCAGTCGCAAGAGCAATACAGAGAAGCAGAGAAATCCAAGAAAAATATTGTTTAGACTCTATTTTTTCGAACATTTAAAAACTTGGTCGTATCTAATGCTTGGGCATAACTTTCGGGACAACCTGTATCGTTGGAACGTCTGAAAAACGAGTGCGAGCTTGATTTTGCCGTACATAGATCGCAACGTGGAGAGAGCAGACTCCTCTTCGTGTTTCTCGCGGGAAGGAACCCGATGAAATGGAGGAGTACCAAAGAGGACGGGTTGTGCATACCGCGAACATGAGTCGTACAAAAAAGATAAGTCATTTTTAACGAGGTAGAAGAAAGGGCTCCGGCACACGGCCAGGACCGCTAGAGAGAGAGAGAGAGAGAGAGAGAGAGAGAGAGAGAGAGAGACGTCGACAGCGCGTTTCTCGCGTACGAGTGTCGCATGGCGATGCTCCATTGAACGAGAGTCAATAAATATAGCAACGATAGGAATGCTAAGTAAATATATACCAGCAACTATGTACCGGAAGGACACGGAACAGGATGAAACGTGAGTTTGGATGGAAGAGACATATTTCAATTTTTCGTTACATTTCTCAGTTTTTGGGGTAAGAAGGAAAAAAAGAAGAATATTGGTTGCGAAATGTTGTCGTGTTCATCCCTCAGGATGGGGACAGCTGCGAGATGATCCTTTGCGACAACGACTTACAGATAGAGTTCATCGAAGGACGAAAAATTTCTTTCCCCTAAAGCAGGACACATTCTTACATTACGAATCACGAAAGCAACTCGATATTACGAGGTATCCTCGTCATTCGGGAAACGAAGTCGGGCATGAATTTTTGTGCAACAAGTTGTCGGTTCTGTCCTCACGAGATCTTGAAAGCCCGTAAGATCACTCACGCGTGTGTATGAGTGGGTTCCCCTCTTTCAATGATATACCATAACACTCTGCTACTTATTTTTTGAATGGATGATATTTTCGGTCGCTCTCCGTCACTTGTATGCTCTGCTTTTTTTTTCTTTTTTTTTTTCATATACAGGCTGTCCTTAGAGTTGGCCTTCGATAGAACGTTGAATAACAACGTTCGAATCAATTGATCGTTCATATGATCAATCGATCATATGAATATTTTATTTATTAATTATTTATCAATTGTGTACTCGAAAAAAATGAATTTAAAGATTCTAACAGCCCAATTATTTAAAAAAATTCCGACGCGGTTTTCGAGACACAGCGTATAAGTTATACGCACCTCAGGGGGGAGCTCGAGGCCCTGCAGCTAGTTACAAGCGACGAGGTGGGTCTCCTGGTACTTTTTTTTTCCATTTTTATCTCTCACTCTAAACCATTTACTTACGGATCGACGAAGCGCTCAAAATATTGTCGCACATTTGTCAAGTCCTCGTGCCCTGCACACTCTCCGAGCCTCATCTCTCTCGCTCTCTCTCTCTCTTTCTCTCCTCTCCCCTCTTCTTCGCGGCTTTCTTCCGTTCATCTTAATCCGCGATTTGTCCTCGGGTCTGTCCTCGTATTAGGGATATAGGTAGGCATGAGTATACATCCAGAAGCGGGCCGCTAGGGATGATCTTACTTGGGTGAGCCTCTGTTGAATCTCATTGGAGAAAAAATTTCCACCGTGAAATCCAACGACATATCTCACGCTAATAATATTTCGCGGAGTTCGGTGACACAATTATGGCACGGCACGGTGACAATAATGTACTTTTTATGCTCACAGAGCTACTCGCTTATTAGTCACATGAAATCGTGTCGCTCCAACGAATCTCCATTTTCGTCACAAAAGAGCACAAAAAAAACACAAAAATAAAATCCCAGATTTTTTCCTCAGTTTGGAGACAAACGTGGTGGACAAACATACACAAGCGTTTGGACAGCGGAGAAAAAATCTCTTCAAAGAGCAGGATTTAAAAATGTCTTTCGATTGGTTTTTTTTTGTCGCTCCAAACTACAGATGCAAAAGTTTGGAATCCGGACTTATTTTCGAAGGAATTTTTTCCCTGAATCCATTTTAATCCGAAATGTTTTTTTCAATAGTTGCAATGAAAGCGATTACTTCTGCAAATTAACTCAATTTATTGGTAATCAACAAAATGCAAAACAAAATTAGAGAAAAAAAAAATGATTATTCGAAATTAATATTTCCTAAAGAATTAGATGCTAGACCCGTTGTCCATTGTTTTTTTTTTTTTTTATAACTAGTACGTATAGAGATGGCTGTATATGTATTTATATATAAATGTCGATACCCATATACACATAGAGATATATACGACCGCCAATCGGTACATCGAAACATTTTGAAGCCGATAAATCACAATTAATTAGCTGAGCGTAATGATGTGGCATGTCGGCTCCAATTGGTATGAGTCCGGGGCGCGGGACGCGGGAGTATGTTACCTCTTATATGTATGTATATACGTGTGCATTATATATACATATACATTGGGATGTTTGTGCCCCGAAGCCAAGCCCGTGGATGAGCTTTGTATACTGTAAACACCAGAGACGATCTGCACTGTAGCGCAAAGCTACCACACAGTCGCTCTGACTCCCTCTCAGTCAGTCTCATACACACACCCATCGTTTGGGCGAATATACCAGCTGCAGCATGGACGGAACACGAATTAATCGTGGGCCCAAAGAACGAATTAGGTGTTCGTCTATAAAACGTACACGCGGAGTCTATATGTGAGGTAAATAATTATCATTCACAATGTAGTGTATACCAAGGCAAAAAGAAACGAACCATATGTTTGAAGCGAAGGTTCATCGATGATTTCGATGGCCTTCGACCGCGGAGTGTCCATCAGTTATGATGGTTCGTCATTGGGTAAAATTTAGTAATCGGATTTCATATCGTTCGATTTACAGAAGGAATGATCGTGCCAGGAATTCAGGGATAAATACGATTCCTCGAAGATGCATTATTCCTCGATCGATTGGAACTCTTGGAGCTATTCGAGAGGTACAAACAAAATGAATTAAAGAAGAATCATGAATATTCGTGAATAGTCGCTTATCGCAAATTCTGCAATGCCTCGAGCCCCTCAGAGCAGTACAAGGTATACTTAATACATATCGATTCCTTAGAAGCGACTAACAACCGTGCATATATACCGGAGCGTGGTGTGGCTTGGTTCTCTCGGAGCTGCGAGGAGTATCGTTGAATCATCGACGCCGCGGGCTTTACGGTAGCATCAGACAAGATCCTGAGGGTTGAACGATGCAGAGAGAGAGAGAGACAGAAACCGAGAGAGAGAGAGAGAGAGTGAGAGGGCAAGAGGGAGACTAGCAGAAACACATGAAACATTCTATCCTCGTTGTGTGCGAGTGTTCCGAGAATTGGATGTAAATCGAGTCCGCCACCGCTATATTCCCCTTTTCCCACCGAAAATAATGGTCTAACTATTCAACGAGCTATTGAAGCAAACCAGCGGAGCAAGCGTAAGCATAGCAGGCAACCAAACTCGAACAGGGATACGGATACTACGTGGTGTACTATACGGACATAGCATGTGATGAGGGAGAATGAGAGAGCCGATGGTGCAAGAGAAAGATAAAGAAAGACAGACATAGTTCTGGTGGACGAGAGGCACCGGTAGAAGCGCCGAACAGCAGGCAGCCAGCCGGTAGCGCGGAGGTGTTAATACAGAGGTCGATCTCCGGGACTCCAGCCGCCTACCAGTTTCATGCAATATGCGCATGTTTAACTGACCAAAGCTCTGTAGCGCCGCGGCCGTCGTTCCCGTGCGGCACTCCTCTTCCTCTTCGTCTCTCACTGTCGAAAGATCGCGAGAGAACGAGAGAGAAAGAGAGAGAGAGAAAGCGAATGTGTTTAATCGAAAAAGAGAGACAGAGAAAGTGGTCTCTCGTGGACGTCCGCGTCCAGAGAGTAGAGGTACGGTTTGAGAACACCATCATGGATGAGGATATAGTACAATCGAGGCGCATGTTCCTGCCTGGGATTTTGCCGCACTTCAGGGGGATGGCAAAGGGATAGTTGTGTGTGACCCGGTCCACACGAGCCGGTGGCCTCTTGCCGCTCTCTATTCTGATACACGTATATAAACTTGTAGCAACGACCGATCCACATGTGCATTGGATCCATCGATACGACCGGTGCACATACACCGTTCCACGTTGCTCGATCACTTCATTTATCTTATTGCACGGAACGACGATACTCTGTTCCCCCGTACACACGGTCATCTATTCGTCGCGATGTGCGCCAATATAATTCAATATCAACTCTTGCCATTTTGTAGCCAGATGTACCACGTAATCTTCCTGCTCTCGTAAGACTAAGATTTTAACTGGCCTGCTGTATAAACGATAAAAACATGCAAGATTTCACGAACGGGACATATTCTTGGGACAATCTTGAAAAAATCACTCAATATTTCGAACGAGATGTTTAGGAAACGTCGGGATCGTCGGTGCTGATTCGATATTCAATCTTTTGATCCCTGGAGTGTAATATCCGTTATGTTTATATTCTGAGTAGCGAAAGAAAGAGGCCCAAGAAAAGCAGATTCGTGGGTATTTTGCTGTTTTTGGTATATGAATTCGCCATGAGGTGAAACGCGTTGGTATGCAAGTATACATCTGTATTCTCACGAGGTTGCTATTCTGAAGTCGGTGTAATTCTGCATACATAGAATACAGGCGTTCATAGGCGGCGTATTTGATGGTATACGAAGTAAAGAGACAGAGAGAGGGAAGAGAGAGAGAGAGAGAGTGAGAAAGAGATGAGTGTGGAGGAACGAAGGCCTTCCGGTATAGTGGAACGGTTTGGGTCAACTTTGTTTGCATTGCTGGAGCGTTGCTTGTAAACCGGTAGTGTCTGCAACAGCGTTTCGCATCGGAGGGGCCAGCGGGGGTGTTTTGCTAGAGCTTGGGCACCCGTCACACCCGACAGTCAGAGGGGGTACATAGAGTCGGTATACGCTTCTTGATGCAAACTGCCCATTTGCAACTACAATCATCTCTCCGGCGTTGAATATCTCGCTCGCTCTCGTCGGCCTATAGCTTTGTGCTGTTTCATAGAGGTTTCAGGCTGTTTCTCTCCTTTTCTATCCTTCCCTCTTCTTCCTTCCTGTTCACTGTCATGCGCTACATATACCGTTGCCAACCTGTCTGACGAAAATCGTCCCTCTACATGCCTGGTTGGACACACTCTGTTCCACACGCTTCTCTTGCACTATATGGAATACATGCTCGTGTGTATATACAGAAATACAGATGAGGAATACACATATATACCGCGTGCTCGGTTTTGCTCTTCGACGTCGCGCTTGGACATACTACGCAGAGTAGCCATCTAGTAGTGTATAAACTGACCACACTCCGCTATACTCGATGCATCGCACGTTGTGTGCCTCGTCCGTTGTTGAATAACAGAGTGAAAACAGCGAAGCTGTACGTTCGAGAGAACGACCAAAGGCCTCTCATCTCTGCGTCGTTCTATCGCTGTATATCGAAAGCTCGTGCACTGGCCACCAACAGCATACTATCTGTGCGAACGAAACCCATGTGCCACTCGCTCACATCACAAACCTCATACGCTTCGTCCTGTGTGCATCCGCTTGTCTATCCTTTTACCCACGAATCCCACCCCCCTTTGTCCGTCCACCGAGCAAACTCTCCTATGTGTGTTCCTTCGATTCGTCGCCTTTTCACTCACAACAAACTGTCAAATTTAACATCGCAAAGGGCCTTGTACCTCAATGTGTACATCGACGTTCTGTCGTCGCTTCTCGATGATCTCACTTGATGAGCTATTCGTTGGGGACGTTTCCGCATGCTTTTTCCTTTTCCTCTCATTATTCTGGAACGAGCATCCAACGCTGGTTCGTGCTTTGGTAGTTCACTCGGTAAGATGTAACTTTTTGAAAAACGTTCATCGGTTCATAGATCCAGGAAAATCCTACTCGTTCGGATTTTTCATTGCTCGCTCGTATCTTACGCCCAACATTTACATCCAAAAAGCCGAAGCATATCGACGTCGCAGTGATGACATCCATCTTCAGCGCTTCGATCTAAAATCCATCGTTTGACTTGCGCGCGTCGACATTTTCCAGATTCGTAAATACAACAGCAACAACTCGTGCGCCAACGCGTCACTCCGCCTGCTCGTGATGATGCATCTCTCACGTTCACAGATACCGTACTGTCTGGACAATGAGATCTACTGTGTTGAGAATGGTTCAATTTGTGTGTACAGATTTGCACATTCATCCAATTTATATATCGCGCTTATAGTCGCAATGTATCATGCATATCCCTCTCTCGCTCTCCCTCTATCCTCGTGTATATAATATATCCACGTATATACGTATTACGTCATTGAAGTCACTCTTGGTCCCTCGTGAGCTATCTCGTCCGAACGATCAGCGTTCCGGGAATGTAATTTTCCGCCCCACCTACGTGTGATACGGAAATATGTATGCGCAACCCGTTGGTCTCGTTGCAAAGTGAAAATACTCTAGCATTACGGAGAATATATGCATCAGCGATTTGATAATCTTATTATCTATGTGTGTGTGTGTGTGTTCAAGTGACAGGAAAAAAACGCTTCCACTTGACGCCGGAACACTTTGTTAAAAATCGTCAGAATGCCAAATGACGAATCGTGGTGTTTTTCTTCTTTTTTTTAAAGTAAAATAAAAGATGAGAGAAAAACAATTTTTCGATATCGGAGGAGACAACAGATGCTGTGTGCATGAAAAAACGACGAGCACGCTTTTATGTTTTTTTTTTTTTTTGCAATATCTTTGATATTATCCGCCATGAAATTTCTGCGGGCCTGCCCTTGCGGCAAAGGTGTTTGGAGACCCCTTCGCCCTCTCTTTTTTCCGTCCTCGGTCAATTCATTCTGCCTACCTCTATATCCCTCCTCACTCTCTCACGCTTCCGACGATTCTTCGTTTTCTCTGTGGACCGCGAACAAAAAACTTCACGATGGGTGCTTGCGCGCGACACAAACAATAAGAACATAAGCATACGCGAGCTGCCAACGCAGAAAAAAGACTACGGGCATATTCTCTTTCTTTTTTTCTTTGCCGCATGGAAAAGAACAGGAAGGCAAGACATCGAAGGCTTTTGCTGCAAGATTTCCATAATATTTAAATGTATAAAATGCGCGAATACACCGATCGTTCTGCGACGAAAAGAGCGAGTGAGATAGCAACGAAAACCCAGTGCTGAACCGCACATTCTTTGCACTCAGTACTTTTATGTATCGTACGAAACATAATGGAATGGCAGAAGAAAATGGACCCCAAGGTTCACGTATCATTTTTTTCATATTTTCAAAGCAAAAAGTAAAATTAGTTAAAAAATTGTAGTGGGTGCACGTTGTTGTTGCCATAGTGTGTAACTATTTCGACCTGCAAAGACAATATGCACGCTCACAATTAAAAAATGGTTGTGGAATTGCCTGAATCGCTTTTTCTCTCTCTCTCTCCCTCTCTCTCGCAATGTTTCTCTTTTGCTTTTGCTCGGTGTTGCTCGCTGACATATTTATCGGCGACCGTGCCACCTGCAGCCGCGTGCGCGAGGTTCGCGGCATTCGTACAGAGCTTTCCGCTTCTCGCGAGTCCATGCAGAGACTCGAGAGACCAAAGAGATAGAGAAAGCTTCGCGTCGCGAAACAGAAAGACAAAGAGATATGGAGAATGAGAGTTCTCCATAGTCCGACTCGCGATATACACTTGGTGCTTTGTCCATTTATATCCCAATTTAACCGACACCTCATTCGTGCACTTTACATAGCCGAGCTCTATTTTACTCCGGTTACATTAAATCGACGTGTTTTCTTGCAGTATTTACACTTCCATCGTCTTATTGTGTCAAAAGTGAGAATCTCGTTGTGTTGACCGGTTTTGCTTGCTACCAACATCTGGGCTTCAACAAATTATCGCTTTCTCTCATAATTTGCTTTTATTTTTATACGATTGAAATAATTTTCATTTCCCGAGATTACTGAATTATTGGGAGCGTCGAAATTCACTTTTCTTTCGTTTTTCGTTCTGCGACCTGCGACCTGCGACAATCCTGATGAAAAAAACCTCCAAACGTACTTTCCACGTTGATTTTCAAGAAGTATTCCATGCACGCATAAAGTAACCATTTACTGTGCAGGTCAAATTACATGATTATTGGCTCCTGATTTTTGATAAGATTCCATGACTTCTGTACTGCAGAAATCGGAAGATATATGTACCCGCAATTGAAAATAGTCCGGTAGTGTTTATTATGCAAAATACCAGAAAGACGAATGACATATTAGAGTTTCCTGATTTCACGCGCTGCAGAATAGCCTGCTCGAGATCCTTTATCCTTTCGGACATTAATCCATAGCATGCAGGTTTACAAACTTGCATAAATTTAAGATTCACGTGTGAAATACAAAGTGTGGAAATAACGGTGTAAGGAATCTGGTAGGACACCCGTGCCGCAAAGATTTTGTCTAGTTGTTCGCTCGCTTTTACAAAACATTCTCCCTTGCCACTGTCTTACGTCTCCGCTCCGGAGACTTCAGGACAATGGCCTATATCCTGCAAACTCTCGGCGCGATGTATATATTTTGCGCTTTCTCACGAAGACGAAAAATAAGAGAGAGAAAGAGATCCGGCCGCGTGCGCGTGATCCATAGATCTTATTCCTACTCCCTTTTCGCCTTCTCTCTATATCACAAGACTTTCTGGCAATATCTTTGATCAATATCTTTTGGCCTTATCCCCCTTGCTTTCACACCAGCAGTTCGCCAATGCGTCGCATCTTTATAAATTGCTGCACGATTTACTATTTATTATTTATCACAAAATAGTGATAAATGTATATGCGAGAGCTAAATCGATTCTTTTATTCGATATTTCTTTAGATCGATCGATTTTTTGCATCTGCAATTTGTATCCATTTTTGACACAATGAAAATTTCAGCCTATTTCTTATTATAATTAATTTTTATGATTATCGTACGCGAAACATCGTCAATAATTTTGCAGACAGACTGAAAAGTGAAATTTCTTTTTTTATACACAGCAACGGCATGGATCGCATTCGCGTCATCATTTTTTGGAAATGTACTAGTTTTGATTCGTACTGGAAATTCCAGTCGATCGATTAATTGTGAATAAATATCCTTTCGGCATTTACTGCAGAGAGAACATCATGAAGAAATGGGAAATTATAAAACGTCTGGCGGTAAATGTGTGTTCCCTCTTCTACAGTTTTCGTTCCTCGTTATCCTCGATCTATTGGATCTCATCTTCGCTTTAGTCTTCTCGCTTCGATCCTCCTCGCTTTGTGTATATATAGAATACTTTCTTTTGCAAAACCGGGTGCGCGGCACGATGATATATATCTTGGGTGCTAAACGGCCCATTGTTCGCGGTAGCCACTGACGAATTTGTATATGTTTATAATGGCGACGCGGTGCGCGGTCTTTCTGGCCGGGTTGAGGCGATAAAGAAACTTCCGTAAAACATTTTATGCATCGAGGCACTTCTAATATATATATTTACATACTATGTAGTGCATTGAATCAATTCGAAAGTGCAAACTTGATATTTCGATGATGTTTCTTTCTCAATCCATTATTCAATTTTTTTTTCATTCTCTCAAGTTTTTTCAATAATATGATTTTTCATGAAGAGACTGGCATAGCGAAGAGATTCTCGAATTCAACGAGCGAAATATTTTCGAGCGTCCAATAAGAAACAAATTTTACAAATGTGTGAAATTTTGCAGAGTAAAAACGTTTTATTTCTCAATTCCTGAACGAATCTTTGACGCGGATTCAGTCACATTCGATTATTCGACAAGCAATACTTTTTTTGTGCTTCCACTATTCTGAGCAAGTTTTTAACTACTTTCCCAGGAGCAGACGTGTGAATATTCTTTTCCCGCGTGTTTCGCGAAGGATCTTCATCTTGCGAGTTCTCGCGTCCTTTCAAAAAGCTCCATATGTATGGAGAATCTGTGTTGGGTGTGAGACTTTCACGAGCGATCCATTAATCTAACGCATTCCCTCGGAACGGTGCTGCAAAGGTTGAGCTCGCGCGTCTTCGATCCTGCATAAAGCGTCGCGGGACTTTTTGGAGCCGATTCATTCGCGAATTCCGTATGGGCGAGCGAAAAGTATTTTGCCAAAATAGCGGCGACCAAGTATAACAAAAATTTAGAATTATTTATAACCCTTCGGTCTTTTTTTCAACGGGCCACGAGCTTGGATTTTGCGGAATCTCGCGGTTACTATAATAAGTCTTTGCAGGAGCGCATGACAAAAGCTTTAGTTCGGTCATTTGCTCCAGGAGAACGCCCTTTAAGATTAGGCGGAATCGCCAAAGAGTGGCTGCGAGACATTTCAAACAACGCCAAAAATCATTCTTTTAAAAATGCACAAATATATATGTACATGAATAACTTATCACTTTCGCATCAGACTTCCTATTATTTTTAATGCTTCAACGTATTTTCTACGCACATTGTAATATAGATATATTTATACGAGTATATATGATAGTCGAGGAGCGAAAAAGATTGAGAGTAAGCGAGGTCTATGGGGGATGAAGGGAACGAGAGACGAACTGCAGCAGCGGAGTATACGAATATGCGGGAAGCTGAAAGGTCCGAAAGCAGAAAGAGAGAGAGAGAGAGAGAGAGAGAGAGAGAGAGGCGAGAAGATGGAGGATACGCGAGAAAGAAGTTCTGAAATATAGTATTGGTAACCATAAAGCGTGAGACACCATGAAGGGAGATAGAATTGGCGTGGAGACACACAGCGAACGATGAGCAAACAAAGAGAGAAAGAGAGCGAAGATACGAGAGGAGAGGAAGGAAGACAGAAAGAAAAGAGAGAGAGAAATAAAACGTAGGGAATGTCGGGTGTCGAACCCGGCGCGGATTTACGGGGCGCTTTGTACGAGACCGCCTTCCTCAATTCAGCAATATACCTAACCACAGCAACGCTCTTTCCTCGCGCACTCACTTCTCTTTCCCGTTCTTTCCTCTCCTCATTTCTCCACCGTCTCTTTCGCTCTTCTCTCAATCGTTTTCTCTCTCCACAACGTCTTTTTTTCTTTCGTTCTTTCCTCCTCTCAACCTCTCTGTACACTGGACCAAAAGTCTTGGTGCCTTCTGATGGTCCCTCCGGGTGAAAATGTTCTGCAACATCGAAGGAACGTACAGCAGCGAGCAAAGGGTTGGGACCGGACCACGGAGGCAAACCAGGACAGAGACGGAAAGATAAAAAGAGGAAAGAAGAGCTGCTGAAGAGAGTGTAAGGAAAAAAGAGATAGGGAGGAAAAGAGAGACTGTAAGAGATCCAACATCCATTTGCGCATCGCTCGGTGAACTTGACGTTCATTAACCCTCGCTCACACATACATACCATCGATCCGCTCGCGAATTCGACATTTTTTCGCAAATACGAACACCACCAACGTTACTACCGCTTTTGCCTCGCCCCTCCATCTTCTTTCCCCATTTTCTTTCTTTACGGCGTGTAATATGTGTATGTAGTCAAAAACGAACAAAAAAATGAACAAACTGGAGGGACAGAGCAGGGCTTTCTCGATTCCCCTGGGAGTCTTGCCCGCTTGGTCTTTTCTCGATATACTCTTCTCTCCTGGTCATGTACATAAGATCGCGCCACTTAGCCTCTCGTTTCTCACAGCAACGAGCTACAGAAAGTACATTTATGTATGGTGTCTACACGGGAGATTCAATACAAAGTTATCGAATTATTATTTCAAATTCACGATATTTCGAAACTTTTCTCGTGGATAAAAATTAATGAGTACCAAGAAATCGTGTTTCCCGAACAAATGGGAAAAGATTGAAAAAATTTTTTTTCTTTTTTTTTCAATTATTCCATGAATCTCATTCATTAATAATACGACAAATTTGTAAAGAAGTTCAGCATTGTTTAGTTGATTCCACGTACATACAGGAAAGGTGGGTACGCAAATGGGACCATTGGTCAGTTTTGTTTTTGACCTCAATCTTTTAATCATTCTTGGTCGCAGTCATCGTTTTGTCGTCAGTAACTGCGGAATTCAGTAGCGCAATAGCTCGGTGAGTAATTGGGACTCTCGTGGGCGCGACGAAACGCGGAATCTCCCTCCGTATATTCCCGATTCTCTCTTTCAGAAGTAGCTGTACATAGTGCTTATGTATATACACATATAATCATTACGCGTG
The DNA here is from genome assembly GCA_963921915.1 of Hyposoter dolosus. Taxonomy (NCBI): domain Eukaryota; kingdom Metazoa; phylum Arthropoda; class Insecta; order Hymenoptera; family Ichneumonidae; genus Hyposoter; species Hyposoter dolosus. The sequence goes on along the minus strand of OY998135.1, from coordinate 10,153,980 downwards.
TGTGTTTATGCGTGAGTACGTATCGCAACGACACAGTTGAACGAGAGAGACGCGCCGGTAAATTGCACGGTATAGCAAGGAATCCACGCTGTAATCTCAATGTGAGGGAAAAAGAGAAAGAGAGACTTCACGATTATTGCTAATTACAGAAAATTCTTCAAAGCGAAAGATGAGAGCACGGTGAATTCTTTTCTCGATATCTCCTTTTCCGTGACGATACGCACCTAAGTGTGCTAGTATCGTTCCTGCGATTTTATAAAAAAAAAAAAAAAAATACTATTTTCATTCGTTGAAATGGATAATGACGGGTGTTTGATAAAAAAGTAAAACTACAGGAAAAATCGTGACTGATTTCTTACATCGGGATTACGCGATTGCTCCGAAACGTTTTATATACTTATGGCTTTGACTGACTGCTGTCGTGAGTTGACGAAAATGACAGACAGCGATGCAAACTTTGTAGAAGATTTTATTGAAATTATTATGACAGGGTATTTGCTTGGGCAGAATTGCTCTAGAGTACAGTTAAGTAGTTATCTCAAATGAATTAGTTTTTAATTCGATTCGGCTGCGGCCTTGGTCGAACAGGAGATTTATAGTGCCAGACGGAGCGAGTATGAACGCTCGTTTCTCATCCCTTTTGGCATATAGTTTACGTCAATTAAACGTTTGTCAAATAAATGGATGTGATTCGTCGTCGTCGTTGAGTCTCTCTTGTACATCGGTCTCTATGAGCCCTCTCTCTCGTTCTCTCTCTGTGCCCGGCTGTCTCAAGAGGTCTCATTAACCGTATGGCTCTCTACTGTCAATTATATAATAATAAGCTGATAATAATTGCATCGCTGGTGCATCAGCCCACCGGTCGTTTCATCCGACGAGTGGCTCGAATAAATTAAGGACTAACTTCCCTCTTACGACGCCCTCATGCAGACTGAATGCATTTCACGACTGCATGATGTATGCGACGTCAAACTGCATGTGGTCCTCCGTCCTCTCTCTCTCTCTCTCTCTCTCTCTTGCTCTTAGGATGTCTCACCGATGTCTAATAGACCGCATTTTCGCATGCATTGCAAGCATTCCGCAGAGATGCCCACTTATTTGAAGTTCATCCCATTGCAAAAAGGACTCAACAACTCTTATTAATATCTAATAATCTCGAGAAACGTTCGCTGCTCCCCGAAAGAGTTACTTATTTACAATATTTCGATCAATTCATCAAAAGTATTCTCCAATGATCCAATGAAAATGTTAGATTGCGTCAAGTCTAGTGAAAATATTGAAAACTACAAGAAACACCCGAACGGAAGAAACACAGGCGTTACCTTGCACATTCGCGTGGCTCCAGGAATAATCCATGAATCCGTTCGACATCGTAGACATAAATCCATATTGCATCATGCTGCTCGAGCTGGAGAAACACAATTGAACAAAATGCGCCGTGCGAAATTTACGCGATATCACAGGACGAATATTATACACAAATCGCTTACTGTAACGAAACAAGCATTTGTGCAATAATAAACGTACTCATTATTTATATGACGCGTTCTCAACGATTTACGAGATGTCTGGCTCTTTACCGCGAGTTTATAAGCGACACATATTTACTGAAATATTGTCCGGTGCAGCACGAAGTATAAATGCAGTGTTGCTATTGCACTATTGCATCTATCTGCTTCACCGGGAAACGCAGCCTCGACTGCTGGCATATTGTATAATTTTTACATTTGACGATATATATATCGATATTTTATATATACTATATAAATATTTATGTACACATAATACACACTTATGTATACTCCAGGTTCAAACAGTTCTCTCAAGATTACTCCTATTAATTTACAGGCTGATTCGAAAGTTGCAAACAAGCAGCCACGAAGCCTGAAATCTCAAAATACTATACAAAAAAGTTGTCACTCACGTTTCGATGGACTTTTGGCCGTTGAAGAGATTCTAATCAATCAGAAGCGAGCTACCTGCTGCTAAATCGATAAAAGTCGGAGTCAAAGTGAGGAGCGTAGCTATAGATAACCCGAGAGTCAATCTGAAACCAATTTGAGAATAAATTTTCGTTTAGTTTCATTTCATCACTGGTGAATCATAGAGAAAAATAGTTAAGGACATTTTTTTCTTCAGAATGCCGACATTGATGGATTCTACGAGTTTCACGGGGCACTTATGGGACACTCTGTATGCTCAAATTCACATAAACTATATACTAGTTGCTTATGTGTTGGAAAATACACCATATATCTGTACATATGGAACGGAGGACACGGTTATCGTGATACCGTGCGGGAGGTGAAAGTAATAAACATAAGTCATGCGTTCGGCGATCATAAATATTCGATATTAACGTTGATATGTGAGGGAATTAGCATAAACCGTTGGTCAGCTCGTTCTCAGCGTTTGCCACAGTGTTCTATCTGCTCCTGCTACCGCATAGTTCGCACACGTGGATATATTGGTAAACGACGATGCACGGGAATATACGCGGTTATGTACATATTAAACATATATGCTTTATGTTTCATGCGCTACTATATAATGGGGGATAACGATGAGAGAAAGAGTAAGATAGATTCTATGCGATATGTCGTTTGCTAAATACAGGAATGTATCGCAAACGATATATTCGCATTTACATCATTTTCTTGTATCGATCGTCTCCGGTTTGCTGTAAAATTGCTTATTTGTTTACACATAGCTGCCCGAGCGAGAGAGGCGTCACTTCTGGAGTAGAATGAATCGGCCAACAATGTAATTAATGAGAATTATGTAAAAACGAAAATATATGCATTCGGCGGTTCCCACATTATTCAAGACTGTCGAAATAATATTATTGTCATTGAAAAACACGAAATTAATTTGGAATTCGATTGCAATGGTACTGAAAGAGAAAATAAATGAAATTTTATGACGAAAAAACGATCGTTTTTTGTTTTTTGTTTTTTTTTCTCTAACAAATCGACCGTAATTAATACAACGATTCTTATCATACCCGTTGGCTCCCATGAATCGCCAAAGATTTTGCCTCTCACCCTATTAATGAACCTTACATACGATTTATCCAATTCGCAATGCACAAGTAAATAAACGACAAAGACAGATATTCGCACGTCGTTGAAACGGATGATGCATATTATAGCCGTTCGTGGCTACCTCTTTCGTTATCAAGGGAAATCGAACGATCGCCGTACGAAATGCAAACTCGCCTTCTCCTCTGGCGAATATTCTCAAGCTCATGCACTCTCTCGTTTATTTGCTCGTAGCGTACTTTTGCTGTTTACTGGTATTTGTATATCGAGCTACTCGTTTAACTTTTACGTAATACACCGGCACACATTGATCAACTGACAGAGCACGGAGTTGAATAATATCCTTATAGAACTTTAGCATGAATATAACGTTTCTATCGTTTCAATGTCGTGCGGGGGACTGAGCCATTAATCATGCGTGCGATCGTAACAAGACATGTTCTACGCCATGCATATACATTCAGCTATATATACTTTACATTGGAGGATTATAGTGGCATCGATATGCTCGTTAGTAGTTGCAGTCGGTGAATCTGCTAAAGATTCTAACCACATAAAAGTGCATACACGACGTATGATGCATATTCAGACGATTTGAATGTCTGCAAAATGAAATGCGATAAAGATAAATTTTTATCGAATTAATTAACTTAATATGATCGTTTTTTTCTTCGTACTTATTATTTCATAGCCTTAAATTGATTGCACATGATGAAAGCTCAGAAAGGGTCAGTGTCGGATATTGATAAATGCAGAAAAGATTGCTAGAGTAAATATTTTTTCGATTGTTCGATTGCGTCGCATGGCCAGCAACTGATATTGTTTGGAAAATTGATCGATCGAATAAAAGTGATTTATTTATTGATTCGTGAATAACTCCGTGAAGCTTACATTATTATGTACATCGGAAGGCGAGAGCGGTAGACACCAAAGGAGTCTTGTCGATGAGTAAAATCGTTCGAGCCGATCATAAATTCAATTTGATAGAGCCGCGAATGCTTTACGCGTCCTATATCTTTCTGGCCAGCCTTTTTTAATCGGCATATTATAGTCGGATCGTTGTTTTCTATCGATTTATGTTATTGCGACGTTCCATGATGGGTCTCTCTCGCTCTCTCTCTCTCTCGCTCGCGCTCTTTATCTCCTTTTCTTTAAGGCACTGGATATACACTATCTGAATATGTATTGCCATAGGTTTATTTATGCAGAAACAACCAGCAACTCATCCGTTTCTCATGAACGTGTGCATCTCCGGAGAGGTGAACATGCCGCAGCAATGGAAACGACTGATATTCTTCGCAATTATCGCTTTCGCACTAGTCTATGAAATATTTATATGTCGACTTTTCTGCGTTCACCATACATTCGAATAGACGCGTAAAACTTCAATGTGCTGGATTTTCATAATTTATAGGATTTTTTCATCGACCCCGTCACTTGCTACAGAATTCATGGACATAGTTTTGACTGAATGGAAAATTTTATCAAATTATAACAATCATTGCAAGGTGAGAGGTAAAGTCATCGAGTAGGAAGATTTTCATCCGAAAACTTGTAATATCTTGTAATCGAACTGCTAATCGAATCCACCAACGCGTATAGTGTATTGTATGGTGTAGCGAGGGAAGAGCTTTTTTTTCTCTGTGCTGGATGCTTTTTCCTCGTTCACCTCGAGGCTTGATCAGAAGGCATTTTGGGCATTCTGTATTGAACCGTATCCGTATAATATATAAGCTCGACGAGCGTACGACGATGGCAGCAACGTCGCCATCTCCGACGACGACGACGACGACGACGACGGCGACGACGTTGCAAAACTTTTCTAATTTAAAAGTTACCCGCACACGGCCCTGACTTTCGCGCTAGCTACTGCAGCACCAGCTACAGCCAAACAGGTATCTTTATTGCATTCAACAACATCGCGGGTAAGCTCAATCCCCCTTTCCCCTGCAGCCTCTTTCACTCCTAGGTCAACTCACACCCCCGCTCGTATCCGTTGCCGGAGGCGAAATCCTCTCTTGCTCCTGAGAGCCTGTGCTTGCCTCAGGATTCCCTCTTCCCCTTCTTTCTTTCTCTTCCTCTCTGGAAAGTCTTGGTGTATCGCAATCTTCACTTTTCCAACAAACGCGTCTAGCAAGCTTGCCATCCGACGAAAGCAAAAAGCGCCAACTTATCAACTCGCGCATTCCTTTTCAAGCACAAACTGTATTTCCTTTCCACTGTTTCCAGTCTCAAGGATGAGAAGATCGATGAACCTGTATTATTAACCAGGAGTATATCGAAACTGGGAAATGATATTCGATACGTCACTTTCGTCGAACAGAATAATACGAAGGTGCACATTACGCCCTCGTTAATTTCGAGCCCTCTTACGAGAACCTCCACCCTAACTAGCAGTCGGCAGTCTCAAGCCCATATAGTCCTTCCAAATGTATATATCAACGTGCGTTTGTGTGCGTGTACAGACTATTAATGGGGGTGTTCGGTGCAAGTTAAGGTTGTTCGGTAATTAAGCGAGTCTTATGTCGGCCACACGCGCAAGGGTGACTGCGGTAACCTTAGAGGTTAATAACTTTCTAGAAGGCCAGGAATATTAGGTTGACTGGATCTTTGAGAATATGGTGGTGCAATGAAAACGGTGAATATGATATTGTTATGGGGGTTTGTTAGCCGAATAGGAAACCACGTTACATATATACACATCGCGACGTACATTCGTGAGGAAACAAAAGGGCGTAACTCGTCCGATCAAGCGTGTTCTGGCATCCCGTTCGTTCCTTTTTGTTTATTTTTTACACATCAATACAAATGCCCAGTGAGCTAGTGGCGTGCAAAGCATCGTGGTCTAAGAGTTCCGAGTCCCTTCGGCCCGAACTCTATGCCATCGTGATTAGCCTCGTGCCACGCGTTATTAATCCGCTAACTCAGAGAGCCCAGCTAAATATCCTGTTCCAGAGACACACATGCATACCTACACCTACAACCTTCCCTGGTGCGCCCTACGTAGAGACTGACTGTTGCTATACCGAGGAAATACTGGGTGTTTGGCTCGTTACACGCACATGTGCTATTATCGCGATGCCGTTCTGTCTACCCTAGCAAATTTTCATCCGACACTCTTGCAGCCAATTGAATTCGATAACTCGAACAATCTCAAAACCAATTATATTCTCGGCAAGAATGTCTCCCAAAATCATTGAAAAATCGGCAAAATTGTTTAGGAAGCGAAATCGAAACTGAAATTTCGAATGAGGTCGAATCTTTTTATTTCACTGCCGTTATGATTGAATGGAATATTTGAATCGTCAGGGAAATGGCTAGATACATTGCGGCGAGAATGAATTGGTTGCAGCATGCTTCCCGCGTTGGCCTCTTCGTCTGGTAAAATCTAAGGATCTCGCGTCCATAAATCAATCCGATTATTGCTCTTCCATGAGAATATATCCTATTAAGTATATTTTACCATAACGCGCGCAGATTTGTTGTGTCGTGGTTGGCAATGAATTTATGACTGTCATATATGAATTCTCTCTATATAACATGGACTTGGTAGTTTCGCGGGATCGAAGAGACAAGCACAAGCTCTGAAGCTGAAGCTGCAAGGATGCATCGCCGGAGCGTTGCATTTCAATATACTTACGTATCATTTAGCGGGAAGAAGGGACTCGCCGCGAGCAAAGTGAATGGGTAATAAATGTCGCGATACCTTATTAGACGACTTGGTATAGAACGAATAAAATATACGAGATGTTTATTTTTTTTCTTTTTTTTTTTATTTCCACCGAGCACACGTGCTCTTAGCAGCTTATTAGCGAAGTATTATATAAATAAATCTCTATATACAGTCAACGAATGATCAAGCCACTGCATCCATATCTTCACCGGCAAAAAATTATGATAATAATAACAACGACAATAAATATAAAAATGTTAACGAGAGGCTAGCATTTTACTCACTTTTTCCCACACTCAACAGTAGCAGATATTTTCTCGATCATTATATACATGTTCGAAAAATCAATTAAGTTTATCAGTCATCGATGCAACGAGATATTACAGGGGGTCTTTATTAGAGTTATTATTCAGCCAATGATCATTAAATGGTCACATCGAGATAATTAAAATACGGGCTCATAAAGCGTAAATTGCGATAAATCGATACACAAATATATATGTGCTATGCGTACATATGTTAATTGAAATACATAGGACACAGCGTAATGTGTACTACATCGATATATACAGAACTGGAAACTCGTTGATAGTCGAGAGGCATATAGGGTCGAGCAATTCACGCTTAGAAAACGGGCGTGCACTTATTTCACGAACAGAATTTCTCGTGTATTACCTACGGACATATATACACGTACATATTTCTATACATATATATTAATGCAGCAGGTATTTATAAAGTACACAGTATGCATATACTGCACAATACTTTCGAGGAACTATCTGATAGTTTGCAATCGCGCCAGCAACCGAATGCCGATGAACTTTCCAACCAGATGCATATGTTTGTATATATATTACGACTTACTCGTATATATGTACGTGGGCATATACATATTATTTACAACTCTCATGGTGGATGACGTACGGAGCGCAGGTTATAAATGTCTCGGTGTGTGCTTTATTAGCTAGTGCGCTCTCCCTCTTCATTTCTCTCTCTCCCTTTTTCTCTTTATAGACGATTTTATACGGGCGTACGAGAATCGTATGTGGCTCGACTGAACCGAGCAACATGAACAAAATAACAGTACCAACATATAAATGTTTAAAATATAAATATCCATATATTGTTATGTACGTGTGTGCAAATATGCAATTGTGCAAACGTATGGGTATTATTTTATGTACAGGTAATCTTCTTCGCGATTTTTTATTACGAGAAAAGTACAGATATACGTTCACGTATCGGATGTGACCGTTAACGGTATAACTTTATAACTTTGAGACTGTATGGTTTATGAGAAAGAAAGAGAGATGGATAGGGTGTAAAAAAGATAGGTATATTCCGTGACATACAAGCCTGAGGGTTATAACGTTGTGTGTCAGAATATGTAGACGCCTAGCATTAACTAGTCGAACATGATAATTATTACGTCCCGTCTGGCGATGCTATAACTGTATATTTTTATGCACATAATATAGAATATTGCTGCGTATGCTGTTTGGATTCTAGGGACTTCAACTTCGATACGCTGCACTATTTCATTCGTAAATTAATGCATAATTACCTCACGCGTATGGCTATAAAATGTATGGGTATGATGCCTTCAGATGCGATAATTAATTGAGGCGACTTCCAACACTGGTTGTAAATAACCAGCGAATAACTGGTATGTGCTAATAAAATAAGCTCTTTCGGTGTTAAGGAGTTGAGAAAATGTTTAATAGAAGCGTTGAATTTTACGGGCTGTTTATTTCCTCGAATATTGTTGATTTTCGATCGATTATTTGGCACAAGGCTGTCGGCACTTCGACCAATATTTCTTTGCCATGCTGACATACTTCCAACCGAAGAATATTTCGGCTATTATATATCGGAGCTATTTTCTACTGACTCTGCCGCAATAATACAAAACAAGAAAATCGTTCGAAAAGAATCATCACTGTAGTTCTCGGTTTATGAGGTGTGCGTAATATCTGGGGCTTCGTGAGGGTGGCGAACGAGTCAATGCCCCACAGAGGAGACGTAAAAGTACGCGAGAAGGGCAACGTATGCAGTTTTACGGGATACACAACGTGCGTTCGACCCTATAGAGAAAATAGATCAGTCGTAGAATGATGGCGGTCGCGAGGGAGGCCTCATCGATGTATATATTCTGAATGATACGTAAGGCCAGGGAATACGTAAGGATAAATGAGGTTGGCAATCATAAAATTTCCAAGTTTATACGAGATTATAGGAATGAGGGTCGAACGAATGGAGATCGAATTTGCTTGCGTACATTTTTCTGTATTTTGTGTACAGTCTGTTGCAAAAATCTCGGCTAAGGTTGAAAGTTTTTATAAAACTCTTTCTGGAAATCAAAATTCCTCATAAATCCTCTACATCTGACGTTAATTACTTCCGTCTCATCTCATAGACGTCGTATGATTTTCAATTCTCGATATACGATTTCATTCTCATGGATATTAATAGATTTTTCTATAAAAAATGATTCACATGCCATTAGTAATACAACACAGCCAATGAGCTGCGACACGTTGCAACGTAAATTACTGGGACAGCTTGATATGTCTCTGTTCCTTGTTTTTTTTTTTTTTTTTACTGCACACAGTGAAAAAGTTTGAATAATCGAGAAACGTTGTTGACTTCTTGTAAAGATTAGATATCGATGGATCCGGAATATTTCCTTTGCTTGCTTAGAATCCTGAATTATTACGGAAAAAAAAAATTCTGCGACTTGGAGAAACACGATTATGGAGTTACAAAGTTACATTATTGTGGGCGTGCTCCACGATGTTGATAGTCAAATGAATAAAAATAGTAATTGTAATAAGTAAATGGCCGGAAATAAAATTTGAATACGCATTTATTTCACGTGGATGAATCAACTTGTGCATATTGGGTTGCATTCATTGTGTCTGAGTGACTTTAGTCATTGATTTCGAGGTAATGACGGAAGTACAGATGGATCAAGCAGGGGGAAAAATGTAATCCTCGAACAAAGGCAAATCGAGCACTGATACGAAATAGGTTTTTGGTGCCCAAGAGTTGTTCGAAGAGAAGAGGAGAAGGGGGTGAATCGACGTTGCTCAAGTTTCCTATCAACACTCGACCAATTTCACTCAAACAGAAGCCGATTAATTTACAGCGTCCAATTTAATCCGTTCTATAGTTCACATTGTGGAATGAGAGGAAAGGCTATGGGCAGTGAACCGAAGTAAAAAAGAAAGGTTGGGTTGGGGAGGGACGAATGGAACGATAGGAGAGCGAACTTTAATAAACCTCTCCGATCCATTATACATATTTTTAACTGTCAATCTCTTGGACGAAACGAACTAGGAGAGAAGCGAATGTTGTATAGTTGCATGAAGAATGAAGGGCGGAATCGCGAATGGATAACGCGTAAAGGGTGCACAGGTCAGATTGCTCCGGCTGGATAACAATGAATCCGTACAAAAGACGCGTCGAGGGGATGACGAATACCGCGACCCGATCGCCCTTTCGTTTCGATAATGTTCGACGCATGTCATTCACTGTTCATGCGTTTTCATTAATGATTCACATCCACATATATGGGTATCTTTATGGATGAATATAACTATAGCGTATGGATGCGGTGTATTTATCTAGACTGGGCTAATTATTACGATTTTCCAATCGTACTGCTGGATAGTCGGTCCGAGCAATTGAGGGGAATGGAGCCTGTTCTTCAAACTTCAACAGTTCATACTGAGCACATTTCTCTGAATAATCGGAATGATTGAAAAAAAAAGCAAGATGAAAATCTAGTTTCCAGTGCGTAGTAGTTAGTGGACGCGTCACACATTTGTGGCTGAAATATAAATAATTGGCGATAACTTTGATTGTCATGATTATCCAAAGGGATTACGGTCATTAGTTGGCTAATTTGGTTCCTTAGCCTTCGTTAGTTAATGATTAGATAGAGCTTGATATACGCAGTTGCGAGGATATAAGGTCACTCTCTGCTTCTTATCCGAGGAGACGACAAATGAATTCTCTTGGGTAATCAGAGCATCTATGTCAGCTTGAAATAAGAGGAGGAGAATCACAGCTGATCGAACAATTCTGCGATCAGCTGTCTGTCTCAACAACAAAAAATCTCTCTTTTTCTTTGCCATTGCTCTTGTCAGCTGTTTGCGATACTAGGTAATTTAGGCCTTTGGAGGGGTTATTCATTCGTTCGAATGTCCTCCCCCGACCGTCACTAAACTCCATTTCTTTTCTTCTCCTTCATTCTTTTTTCCCTTAATATCTACATCTATACAGACATCACTGCGTTATTTGTCAGTGATGAGAAGATGGGATGGGATTCTTTGCTATCGGATACTTTGCTCATAACTTACAAGAGCTCATCTAATTGGTCTCGTTACGTAAAAAAAAAAAAAAAAAAACATTTACTGGTTACAACGACGATAGATTTCACTCTCTCGAATCTCCTTGTCATCACGTATCTTAACTTTTTCATCGGGATGTTAAACTAATGGATGAAACTCTGAATGAAAAATATCCAATTCACTCGAATGTGTCTGCAAAGTATGCACAAGTATGATGAGATCATTAGAATGAAAGACTCTCACTGTGTCGGGGTCGTATGCACATTTGAATGTCTTAACGTTCATCTTGGGCTGTGAGGGTACACCTGTATGATAATTCCAAACGGTATAATGTATACATATATATAAATTGCATGTATGGAAATATATATGAGTCCGTGGCTCGTTGATGGAGATATATTCACAGCACGTTTTCGTTCTCTTGTGTTCGTGTCTTCTGTGATGAGTGATGTGCCATGAGCTAGCCCGGTCGAGCTTGGAATGACATACCAGAGAGAGAGGAGAAGAGAACACGGGGTTGATTGAAGGGAAGTTGTCTGTACTTGCTGTCTGTACAACTTTGAAGGAATGTCAAGGTATCCCGAAAGTCAAGAGAACAAGAAAATAATTTTTGGTACAAAATGGGCATTAACTCTTTCTGACAAAAACTATTGAGAGACTTATGGGAGGTGGGATTTTCTTAATTTCAGAGATCGTATTAACTTTATCGGAATTCGATTTTGTTGTTTTTATCCAAAGATTTTACGCTTTTTGTGATATTCATTGATTTTCCAACCAATACCTGCAGAATTTGCACATAGACTCGGACTAAGCTGGAGGTGAGTATAAAAAAATACGTTTACGTATACGTCGGCATCGCAATTGGATTTTGTCGCGACGCGACGAGACGAGCGACGCCACACGCCGCGTTTACTTTTCTCTCAGCATTAAAGTCATTGTCCTGGAAAGCTAGAGAAGGCAGCCAGCATTCAATTGTGTAACTCATGTGAGGGCGTGCGAAAGGGAGAGAAAGAGGGAAGAGAGCTTGAGAGCAAGTTGGTAAAATGATAGAAAAGCGTGATAGGATTAGTTACATGTTCCCTGCATGATCGACAGAGAAGGAAAGTGTCAGAAAGACAGAGAGAGAAAGGAAGAAAGAAAAAGAACACCAAAGACGAATGGCTCTTTACGAAGTTTTGTAACGATCTTCCCTCCGAGACACGGACAGACTGGCAGACTGGTCAACCGCGAGTAGCATCTAGATCTCCCTTCCACAATTTACTTCTTCGCCTCTACGCATGTTTAGTCTTCGTTTAATATACACATATATTTAGCCTATATATATACGAATGCACTCATCTCAGCACTGTCTTTTCAATGATGCCACAACACGTCTTATTTCCCTATATCATTGCCAGGCTAACACGCTATTGGCACTTGCAGGTCTGTGCATTGGCAGACTTCGCGCGAACTATATATATTCACATGCAAAGCACGGTTACAGCCAACCTGTCGATTCGACACGCTAAACGTGAATTATTTTATCGTCCATCAGATTCGCTTGCTATTGTTGCCATTTGTATACAATATTATCTCAACAAATACCGTCCTTGTGATTATTAACAATTCAATAAGGTCGCTCATATGATATGCGTCAAATGGGCCTGGACATTTGAGCCTGTAAAAGGATCTGGGAGACAGGCAACAATATTTTGTAAATAACACGAAACGATTCATGCGTTGCATGGCTGACAGATCTTTGTGATATATCTTTTTCGATTGCAACCGTCTTTCCGATGTGAGGTGCGCGTCGCGTCGATGAGGAAAGGTAAAGAGAGGGATATAGCGGTTTTGATATATAGGGAATTAAAAAAGATCTTGCCTTGAAGAATACGCTGTTCTTCAGGTGTGGATTGTTGTTTGGTCTGTGGTATTTCCAGTTTACTCTTTTGTATTCCTTATGCGCGATCCCTTGAATCTCTTTCTCTCTTTGCCTCTCTATCCTCCTATCGCTTTTTCCCTTTAACACAAGCGATAGAACTTTTATGTTTATACGAGACTTGGTCGACTGTAAGTTATACATGTATATCGTGGTTGCAGAGATCGCTGGTAACGATACAGAAGTACAGCGATTGCCATAGCACCACGACAGCAGTGATTCGTTCATATTCTCTCGTCTCTCTCTCTCTCTCTCTCTCTCGTTTTCTCTGCCTCTCATTCTTTCCGACATATCTGAATATATAGGCGTTGAGAAAAGAAGCTTTCTCTCTCGTGGAAGAACGTCGGCACGTCTCGCCATTGATAGATCCCTTCAGGGTCAACGTAGTCATTAATAATTCATTCATCATCATTATCATCGTCATCTCTCGATCGTCCGTTGTTCCCGCGGAAAACGGACACGCTTCACAGATATTCCAGCGTCCAGTTAATGCATCGGAAGCCATTGAATGTATAATCGCGTACCGGTATATTAGTCGAAGAAAGGGAAGAGGATGGAAGAGGAAGGTCCGGAGGAACGACGTGAGAGTGATAGAGAATAATCCGAGAGGGTAGTCACGATAATGGCGACGACATGTTTATACACATGTATATAAATATACAGAATGGTGTAGTTGTTTACGCGACGACGTTGAGTCGAAGGGAAAAGACGAGAACGAGATATATTCATATCTCTGGAATCGATCCACGAAGCTTATTCGTGATGGTTATAGAAGGACATATAATGCAGGATATATTGCTTCTACGGTAGCATCCTCAACCTTCAACTCAGCCTTCTATCTTTCCTTCTTCGTGTCTTCACCTCCTCTTCTTAATCGTTTTTTTTCTTCTTATTCTTCTTCTTCTTGTTTCTCTTCTCTTCAGCAGTAGTAGCGACAGAAGCAGCACTCTTAACTTATTTGCATATAAAGGCATTCCTTCGTTTCGCAGGCTTGCCCTGTCGCAGCGACATAACTGTAAGTCTCCCCCGTTCGTTGACAGGATCTGCCAACAATCTGCGTACATGATTTGCCGCTTGCTTCGTCTTTCTCTCGCTCTCTCTCCCTTTTTCTGGCCGTACCACGTTCGGTATGTCCATGTCTTCTCGAAAGAGAGACTCTCTCGTGTCATTCCGTCTTTCCTATCGCTGTATAGAAGCTGTATGGAAGCTTCTGTTGCCATACTCATATCGTATATACATATGGCACTTACATATTCTTCTGATCATGCGGAGAATCCTTCCTCCCCGGGACAACTGTTGTCAGCGTGTCTTTCTTAGGCGACTTTCGTAATCGGGTGCTCGATACAGCAGGATATCGAATATTTGCAGCATTCGACGATAAATTTCGCTTTCAAATCATTGCAGAACTGCAGATGCTCCACATCCAAAAATTCGAAAAGAATCAGTCCAAGCAATCAGCACGTCATCCCTTGAAAAAAATAGAACGACGTTCATAACTTTGTTTATGAAACCGTTGTTGCTCTTTCTTTTTATTTTCCCGAATTTTTTCACAATCTAGAAAAATCCTATGTTTCATCCTCGTTGTCTGGACATTCGTACGTATTATCACGAAATAATCTACAGCCATGGTGGTCATTGCTTGGCGTATCATCGCGTATAGACGAATCCTGAATTTTTACTACACGTGCTTGCAAAAGTCCATCCTACCGAGCCATCATTAGGATGTATCTAATGATCTCCATTTAATTGTCTCTCTAGCATTGATTCTCGAGGAATGAGCTGATGCTTCTCGAGCTGAATATTAATTCCAGTGGGAAAAGCTGCGATTTATAGCATTTGTATTATATACCGAAACGCGAGGCTCCCGGTGTGAACTAAAGAAACGATGATCAGACTGCATGAGGAGAATTCCTAGTTGTTTAATCAATTAAATATGGCGCCATCCACTGCGTTATTTCTTTTTCAATCTCTGCAACAATGTGTGCACTTTTCTTTGTCTCGTGGTTTGAGAGTCTTTATGATTATTTTGGTCGTGCCACAGGGAAATCTCTATACTCTTGCATCAGCGCTACCTCTCTTCCTTTTGTCTCTCTCTTACACATTCATTCTTAAAAAATGCTCGTGAGAAGATCCCATTCCTCGTGCGTTGGACCGGATCTTCCAGCAACAGCCAAAGAGCACATTCATGTTAGTCCATGAGTTAGGTGTATCGATTCTCGCAGCTTTCCAGCACCCGCTGTATAATATACAACAGCATACATAGTTTTTTTACCCTTTTTCATCTTGGAGAATCTGCTTGGGCAATCCCTTAATATTAGCGAGAATTTCTCACTCCTGCGATCCTCATCCATACTTTTTCGATATCTCGAAATTCTTGCAACGGTCCTCCGGAGAATATTGTTCTGCGGACTGTACAATCTATATATTTGCTGGGCCTGATTCCTGGGATGCGTTCCCAGGCGCTTAATTGTTCTTTGAGAGAACGGTCAAGAGGGAAAATCGAAATATATTGCGAAATAAAAGTTGTTAGCACCGGAAAAATAGAAAAAAAATTGTTGAGAGGTTAAAAAAAAATATTATTAATTTTTTTTCGTCACTGATTCACTTGGAGAGATGCTGGAAGAGCCTGTAGCGCGATAGATATAGGATAGGACTTCCGAGGAGTCTCCGGGGTCCCAGAGAAGCCGCCCATGAATTTCGGCTAATGAGAACATTTGGAGATACGTCAGTTCCAGTATGCTAATGGCCATAGAGATGCCGATACAATTTCAAGATGAATCTGTCTCTGTTTCTTCGTGGGACCGGATTCTGCATATGCCCCTGACCGAGACAGAATCATGGCGATATATAGCGCACACACAAGATGCGTCTTCTCTCGTTTTCTCCTTCGGAGTATCGTTTCGTTTCTCTTACGGACTTCCTCCCTCATTTATCGTCGTCAGGGGCTATATATGCGCACGATGCACCCTATATTAGCAATGTCTTTACCGTATATCTATTTTAACTATAAGCTTCGTCGAGATTCAGTTCGATCGCACTCACGATCGAAACGTTCCAACTCTCGAAGAGCAGTCAATAAATAAATTGGATTATGTATCATTTAAGACGAAGAAATCCTTAAGCCACACATAAATCCTAGGACAACGTCGATATCATTATCATTGTTGCGAAGGATCGTGAAAAAACAAGTTAGAAAAAATCCTGGTCGCCCATTCACAGGATGCCACCGACTGGTCGCCAGGGCATTTTTTATCTTTACGAAATCGTCTAGACGAAACTTTCATACGACGATTTTGCGCTGCTGAGAGAAATTCCCCTGCAAGCACTATTTTCAGAACATTGTCGACAACTCGTGCAGTCGTCATACTTTACATCGGGACAAAAAAAAACTGGCCCGACCTTGGGAGGCCGTCGGTGTCACGGTAGATTTAGAACGTTCTTCAACGAAACACGGTGATCGCGAGATGTCCACAAAGTTTTCACTTCACTCGTGTAAATATTATGGAGGTATATTTTCTTAAAAAGGAAAAAAAAACGGACGAAGGGAGAAAAAATCGCCATAGGGTGCAAGACAGGGTCGCGTTGTCGGAAACAGGCTGCGGGAGGAAACGCTGTAAATTATATTCAATACACCGGATCGTAAAGTGGCTCTAATATGGGTGCCGGAGTTCGTAGGTGGCTTTGTGAATGTGTGCGTGTATGTCATGGGTCCGCCGCCTTGACGACTCCGCGATAACCCAAAGAGGTTCTTCTCCGCATGGGCTAGTGAATACATTCAAGGGATCTCGGGGCTGGACCGTCTCTTGATGCTACAGTCGTAAATTGCGGATGGGCCAAAGTCAAACGTCGAATATAATGAACGTTCCAGACGCGGGAGACTCTGGCCTCGGGGGTAATAGACTCAAAGATTTTCCAAAAAAAAAAAAACGGTTCAACCGACCAGGTACAAAAAAAAACGCATAAAAATGTGTAAAATTGTAACAAGTCTCAGAAGGTTTCGAAGAACCACAAGAGGATTCATCGTTCAAGAAAAACCTTTGGGTCGAATTGTGGCGCAGTGTACACGTCATAAAAAGTCGCCGCTTGTGCGACCGCACTTGAGCCCGAAATCTCCGGGAATTCTCCAATTGACCACAAAGCTTTTCCGATTTCTTCATTGTTCGTATTTCAACATAGTCTCGTGCGGACCGGAGAAAATTCAGCAATTTGAACAAACCCCTTGTAAAGAAAGTGCTTTTGAAAATTGCTGAAGCTACGATGAGATTTATTCTAAAATTCAGCGTCTGAGCAGAAGCAACTTACTATTAATAACTGAGCAAAGCAGCATTTGAAGAAAACATTCCATTAAATTAAGGGGTCTTTTAGACCGAAAATCTGTTTTTGGTTTTCGAAATACAAGCTTTCCAAATTAGAACCATTTCCACCATCTCACTTTTGACATCTTGAGATAGAATCGGAAGAAACTTACGTAGACATCAAACGATCGGTGCCATGTTTCTCATTGGGGCCGACAAAAGTTGATCCAGAGGCAATAAATAATATCTCAAGAGTTATAAAGCTCATGATAATAACTCGTAAATATTTCACGAGCGTTTCATCTTTTTTTAATAGATCTAGCTCCATCGTGCTACTCATAATTTTTTGAATCCAGCCGTGACGGGAGCAGCCTGCAAGATTTGTAAAGCATCGAATACAAATCATGCACATTGTATATATTTTGTTATTATATACATTTATATATACAAACGTATCACAGAAGCTGCCGACATGTCACAATAATCAATTAGCCACTCTCGGAGAGCGTCGACATGCTTAATTCCCTGTTTGACTGATAGCCGCGATCGTACATCATAACCCTTTAGTCGGGACTAATATGCTCTAGAGCTCGTTGAGAGACGACACGACCGTTTATTTTCGAACCGGCCAAGAAGTTGCTCCGAGCGTGTTGTGCGTGCTCCGACGAAGACGAAGACGACGAGAGTTCCGATGATGAATATCACCGCGGTCCGCGATCACCGTTGGTTAGACGCTGCACTTCTGTCTCCGGAGTGAACCCCCCGACAATCCGTCATCACGGATATACCAAAACTCACACATTCGTTCCATCCACCCGCTTCCCTTTTATTAATTATCCACTGTGACGAGTTGACCGTCTGCTCAGCGTCTCAGCATAAATTCACTCATGTAGCACTGGATTTTTCACAAAATTGCTGTCAATAGTGAAATATATAGATGATGGGCTTGATTTCTTCGTATCTATCCTGATTGATGATACATTTTTCGCTCCGTTTTTTCGAGCATATAGGCATAGGATTTCGAAGATCTCGAGTGATGTACAACTTACGAGGTTGAATGTGCAAAAGCCAATTCTACGAAGTAGTAGATGAGCATCTCGTCCGATCAATCCTCTGCATTTGTAACTTGCCGTGAGAGTTCAATGCAGAGAGAGGGAGAAAGATATAAATACATATATAGTTCGGAGCAATATCTTGGTTCTGCTTCCCTATCCAGAGTTGGTTATACGTAAGCGAGTGAGTTACCATGTGTTGGCCGAAATATCTACGAGAGTTTCTGGACTGGCAGAGTGCGAGAGGATATAAATGAGCGGTGCGAGTCGACAAATCAAGAAACTATCGACATAAATAAATTTGTGGCCCGCCAGGGGTTTCCGCGAAGCATCGTCGGGGTACTCTTGCCTCTATCTCTCTCGTTCTCTCGTACTTTCGCTTCGTTCCCCTCTCCCTATAACGTGTACGGGAGAGCTATATATGAGGAAAATGGCAGGCCCTAAATCAGCAATTTCCCACATTTCCCAACCCAAATGCGAGTTTTCTCCCCTCATGCCTCATCGTCTCCCTTCGCTTTTTCACAATCACCGGTATAACCGTTGTTTTGGGACAATTAATCTTTGCTTCGAAGCTTCGTATGACCACAAAAACTCGAATTCTCACAGGATCGATGAACCATATTTTTCATTAGCGTCCCGCACGAAATCTGGTGATGGAAATGACTTTTGGATCCAAAAAGCGTGACAAAGATTACGATTCATTTAGCATAACGAGTGTTCGAGCGTTCAGTCATTCCGGATAAGAATTATTTTCGCAAATCATTGAATGTCCACTGTCGGTACTGCTGTCTGAACAATATGCCATAAGATACTGGAGAGCAGCAAGTGTAGTTCCTACTACTTTGCCGTGATTCGATCTAAATCTCAATTCTGGAGCTTCATATATGTATGTGCGTATGGTATATATACATACTTACGAATCTACGTATATATAATAGGGAGGTTCGTGGATGAGAGGGCGAGAAAGCAGCCCCCGCATCCCTTAGCCACCTCAGCTTCGGAGCTCTCTCGCCCCCCACGTTCATCCAGTGAATTACTTCGTTAGTGGCTACCTTCAGAGGGCTGTTAATTCCTGTAGGGCAGATTATACAGATAGGTTTATTGCGCTCGTGTCCCAATCTAATGTCCGTAATGCTCGTGTAGCTTCTCTATCCGTCTCTTCTTCGGGTCTCCGTTTCTCTCTTTCTCTCTCTCTCGCACTCACGTCTCTTCGAGAAGCTGAACGCTCTCCCAACCAACCAACCACCATCGCCAGCCTCCGCAGCCTGAATATCCTCGTGTCGGCGTTATTTTGTGACGTTAGCGGGAAATCGCTCTTATAAGAAAGACGGCCATGCCCCGTCCAACCAACCCCGTGGTCCTACGTGGTGAGATAACGAAACGTTTCATACCCTCCCCCCTCCACTTTCTCTATTTCTCTTTGCTCTTTCTTCTGCTGAACTGAAGTCTATCTTTCAGTTGACTTTTACCTTACGAGACCTTAATCGTCTATCTGGAAAGGCGTTTGGACAACCAGTGATTTTAGAATTGTCAAATCCTTTCTTTCGCCTGGACCATCGTAATTTCAATGAAATGCCAACGAGCCAATGTGGTTATGGTTGTCGAACGAGTTCACATTCCTATCACGATTGTCTATAGAAACTCGGCATCCTCGCGCAGATACGAAATATATAAATTTTAAAAATATGTTATTTTTCTGGACATTGAAGAGTTTTCAGAATGAGCAGGTTCACACGAGGAACAGATGGACGAAAAGATACGGTTTCAGCGATGATAAGCGAGCCATGAATTCAAGCATTAACGTTGTTCAATCGTTTGTGTTTCCATTCGAAAATTAAATGCAGCACACTACGAGTTTGATGAACCGGAAGTGATGTATGATAGTCTGTCAAATTTGGCATGTGAGTTTCAAGGATTTTTATTATCGAGAGAGTCTGTCGATTCTTTGTAAGGAGGCGAGAGTGGCCGAGGGTAGTTTGACCCTTGAGGCTGTGAAGATCTCTTCATCACGCGTCGATAAGCGCGTTAAGTCCCAGAATTCTGGTAACGAGTTTTACGAAAATAAGTTGCAGTGGTCAGCAGTGGTGAGCAACGATGATTCTGCCGAGGGTGCTATATAAAACCGAGATCTGATTTTAATGGATCGGACGCTGGCAAATGGTCGGCCGATTGTACGAGAGCGTATTATTTCGAACGGGAAGACGGCTGACTCATTTTGCACAAGGGATAATGAAAAGCGCAGAGCATGGGGTTTCGATTTGCAATACTATTTCAATCGTGTCTTAATCGCTGTACTTCGGTCCGCCCGAGATGACACGTGCATGCGTTCTCGAATTCGTTCATTCGCGCCAATCACACTCACTCGCTGTTAATGAAGGATTATCATTAGCGAAAGCAATTAGGCCGATCAATTTTATTTCCATAGTATTTCAATATTCCAATGAAAAGAACCGTGAGTTGTTTGACTTGTTAATTTATCGCTTTCATCCGGGGATTCCTTTGGAAAAGCTAAATCGAGTCGAGAATCAAGGATTCGGCTCATCTTTTTTTCCCATTTTGTCTTGAAGCAACACAGCTTCCTTGAGACTCTGAGCTTTTTTCAGTTTACATAGCCTTGCCATCGCTGCTATAATTACCCGGAGTTTTAATTAACTTCTCTCAAATTTGAACGCTAGCTGGAAAAAAAATGTTACGAACGTTATAGTATCGTTTGGGAGGGCGCTACGAATGCGAACATCTTCGAAGATTGGTATTCTTGATCCCAGGACCCAGAAGCCCTTTGTTCGAGCGACCGCTTGTTCAAAGCTTCCCGTTTTGACTATGTACCTGCCTACTCCGTATATACTACGTCCTCGTGATTTGTCTTAATTAATTCGTTCCACTCATAAAGTGGACTCACGCGCTTACTTTTTTCGTGATTAAGATTTTTGCGACTAAGATTTTGCCTCTCGATTAATTGGTGTGAAAAAAGGTTCTCTGGGGAGGGTTTAAAAAAGTCAGCCCTCCTCGTGAGCCTAATTGCACAGCGGGGAACAAAAATGCTTCCGGTGTTGCACTGATTTTATACTCTGATTTTAATTCCCCGACAACTTGTCCAAAACAGCATTAAAGGGCGATTTTCAAAATTGAAAAATAAATAAAAATGAATGTTCTCTTGAACTCGAACACATATCGCTCCGTTGATTTATTTCATGGGACAGCGAAAGTATATATAAAAAATAAGGCGATAAGTAAATGGTAAAACTCGACACGAGAGTCATTCTGTTGAAGTTGTTTGCTCGCTCTCTCGTTCACTTATCAGAGACAGGACTCGGGCAACAACGCGAACGAACCAAGGCATTATGAATAAAGCCAGCTCTTAATTGCTTCTGGCCGGTAATTCAGCCGGCAATAACGCCGCTGGGGCGTTCCATAATTATGCAGTTAATGTCAACATTATTATCCTGCTTCGTAAGTCCCGAGGGCGATGGTGTGGCAGTAGCGGTAGTGGAAGCACAGCCAGCTTCCCTGAGCAGGTCTTTGCTTCTCCTGCCCTCTCTTCCCCTTCCCTCTCGACGAATATCTCACGAAGCTTTCCCCTTTGGAATTAAGCTTATGCATATAATACCGCATACTATCAAATTGAAATATTTCAAGACTACCGAATTCATATTGATAATCGTTATTTTTTCATTCCTTCGCATTATCATTATCCTTAATTGTTTCGCCTGCGTTGATTTTTTCTCGTGCCCTGTAAGATTCACGACCAGAACTTTTGCTGAACATTTTTACTTTCGACTTTCAACGAATCACCATAATTTTTTTATTGAGACGTTTGAATCATCTTTTCCAGGAGAAAGAATGAAAAATTACCGAAACTCATTAGGTCCAGATATCTGAAAGAAATTTCCGATAATTATATCGACCGGATTCTTTCTTCAATAATTTAAAAATATTCGAGGGAACCCCGAGTTGTGTGAATACTGTTTCGAGCATACAAGACAGATAAATCATTCACCCGAGTGGAAATACCGAATAAATAATGAAGCAAGGATGCTCGGCGTGTTTCTAACAGTGACGATTTTTTCTTCAAAAGTTTCTTTCAATAATGACCAAAGCTGGAAGCGAGACTATCTCCAAAAAAAAGAAACTTGTCTATTTTATCGCTCACCTTTTAAATATGAGATAAAAGTATTTTTTCGTTGTTTAGTCAGTTTATGCGTTCATATGTATATACAAGTATATAAATGGTCGACTCCGGGGTAGGATAACAAGAAAAAACACACCCGATTTTTTCCCGAAATGGGAAATTGACGACGGTGAACGACGGTTTAAACTTTTGGGAAAAAATCGAAATTAACGGGGAAGCCAATATATGTGAAAGACAAAAGATGTTTTTTTTTTTTCAGAATCAAGAAGTCCTTCGGAAAAAGGTGCCGGCCGCTAATATCATTCCTTTGCACCGACGATGAAACAAAGAAGAGAAATATATACGAGCTAGAGATAAAGTTCGTTAATGGGTGAAAGGTTAAAAATAAAAGCGACACAGAGAAAGAGAGTCGGGCGAGAGAACCGGCAGGGCGGACCGTCATAAATCTGACAATCCCCGGTAAGAAGTCAGGCAGCATCTTGCTCATCTCGCCCTCGTTGTATAGCCTTTTCGAAAAATTGGGACGTTCTCAACACACTCCCAGAGCGACTAAAATTCAGTACAAATAAAAGACGAAACAGGCTCTCGTATGTTCAAGAAAGAAAAAGATGCAAGGAGACAGAAAATGGGAGAAAAAGAAATGGCCATTCACAGAACTCAAGAATGAGAAAAACTCAATGCGTACTACGGAAGAGAGGGTCGTTCGTCCACAGCACGCGTCAAGAAAGAGTCAAGTTCGGTAGTAGCTGCTGTCATTCCTGCCGCCCTACATATTTATTCAAAAAATGCGCTTTAATTTAGTGAAAAGATTATTTTCTTTACTATTCGGTGAGAAGTCGAGGAAACGGTCTGCGGATAAAAATAGTCATGGCCCATATATTTTTGGATACATCCTTCGAGCATGAGACACTCCTTCATGAATACAGTTGTTTCAAAAAAAAAAAAAAAAAATTGAGATCGAAAAGGCAGCAAAGTTTCGAACGTCTCAGCGAAACTCAAATTCGCATTCGAACATTAAATTTATATGTGTGTGAAAAAGTTTGACCATAAGAAAGTGATAGTCGACTCAAGAATAATTCTGTTTCTGCAAAATATTAAACAATTCGTATCAACATATAGAATCAATCACGCTTTTACTTTTTTCGGAAACTTTTGAATATCGCGTATAGATTGAACGATTATCTATAGCCACGTGTACGTTTAAAATTCTAGTAAAAAAAAAATGGCAACGCTAATCCCATCCGGATTCCATCGAAGAGAGATATGAGAAGAAACGCTGGTGAAGAAGCTAGAAGAACCAACAGACGGTGAACGCGGTCGTCCTTGTCGTTGATCGCGCTTATACTCCATTTTTATGCGAAATTAATATGCCATCAAATAATCGTAAATCAAGTTTCTTTTGTCGCTATTTTTTTTTTCTTTCTCTAAGCGATCTCATCGTGCTAACGTGACACACTCGGCATATTTACCGAAGAGAAGAATGAACGAATTATAGAGGAGGAAGAGAGAGAAAGAGGGACACATATAGCCCATGAGGGCAATCTCATGAACGACGATTTACACCGATGGTCGTGAGCGTCGACGTATCCGTTTTTTATTTTTTATTTTTGTCCCGCGCACGACGGATACTTTATGAGCGACGATAATATCTGTGCCAATTAAAAAATTCTTTAAATTCACG
This sequence comes from Hyposoter dolosus, assembly GCA_963921915.1. Classification (NCBI taxonomy): domain Eukaryota; kingdom Metazoa; phylum Arthropoda; class Insecta; order Hymenoptera; family Ichneumonidae; genus Hyposoter; species Hyposoter dolosus. Next base: position 10,129,833 of record OY998135.1, on the reverse strand, counting down.
GATCAAATCTCTATTTCCATCGAAAGCTTGTGGCGAGAACGCGCTCACGAGCGCGAAAAAGGATGCATTATTGCATCTGCATAACTAACACTACAAACACGAGCATTCACCGTTGTACAACATTTAACCTCTTTTCTCTCACTCCCCCCCACACACTTTTACGCCATTTCTCTCTTTTTCTCTCTCCCTCTCTCGCTCTTTCCGTCATTCTTTCACTCTTCCTCTCACAGTGGATCTTTCGAAAACCTGAAAAACCGGAGTTCGCCGACACCGTCGTGAATGTTCACGCGTTCGTGGGTCTTTTACCACAAAAATTAAAGTGTCCCATTACTCCTCCTCTCTCGTCATCCGGTTAATAATCACCCGTGCTGCGTTTACTATCATAAATTAATAAATTTTTCAGGCACTTGAAGCCCGAGAGCAATATTTTACACTTGAACTTTTAGTTAATTTTTAAAAAGTACATTTAAAAATATTTTCCATCTATCTCATCAAACCTGAAAATAATAACCGAGTTCAATTCAATTGCAACCATCGGGTTGCATTTGTCGAATTGTTTGCATTGATCGAGAAAACAAGTTTCCAATCCGTTGAAATATTTGAAACGGATCAACCACGATAGTTGAACCACGCGATTGTGAATGTTTTTGATCCTCTTGTAAGATACATTATGGACCTGTGGATCAAGAGTTTACAAGCTCAAAGTTGCACACTGTAGATATTTCTTGGATCGGATGTGTGAGTGCAATATGCTTGGCGAGTATTTCCCGACACATGATAGTATTGTACCGAACGTATACTATAAACGCCTTTATATTTATCGTCACGCCCGGCGACCTCGGATAAGAGTTTAAGACCCCGCTGCATTATTTATTCGACTGTGAATCTTAAAAGTTAGCCAGTGAAAATGATACCTTCTTGCTGGCGAGTCAGTCGGGACGAATATAAAACGTTTTCGTACGCCCACGCAACTAAGAAAAAGCAAACGAGAGAGAAAGAGAGAAAAAGACTTCTGTAGCTGTGATCTCTTCTCGTGTATTGCTCGCACACGAGCAGGACGAGAGGAAGAAGATTCGCGCGGATGAAACGCCGGGGCCTCTTTCCCTGTCCAGGGGACAACGACAACAGTGAAACCAGCAATGGGTGCCTCTATAAGACCTCCGGATATTATACGAGGTCCCGTTCGCACCCTAACCCGCAGAAATATCATGAGCGTTCTCAATGTAGTCTTTTGCTTGAGGAAAGTGAACGTTCACTTTCGTCGCATTCCCCATTGTTTCCTTCACTCATTATAACTCGCTCTACACGCGGCAATAATTGATTCGTGCAAAACATGAATTACCAATTGTTTTTTGGTAGAATATTTATAGAATACTTGAAATTCCTTTTCCTTCCTTTTATTGATCTCGGGTCACCATCCCTTAAAATTGCGTTTTTATATATTAAATTGTGTTAAGGTTTCAATTGAAAAGTCATTTCTCTTTTTTTTTCTCGCTAATCCACGCGATAAATACTTTCCTAATTATTTTCTTCGTTTTTGACTAGGCCAAATAACATCGTAAAGTTTCAGTATCTCTTTTATTCTTGACATTACGGGATGTCGTACAGAAAAGTTTAGATTCGTGTCGTCTTTTCGAAAGCTTGTTACGAGGACTCTATCGCCGCGGAGCGTTAAAGACAAACCACACAGAAATGAAACAAGCAGAAGCGAGTGTAGAGCAGATCGAGCGATTAAGCACATCACGCGGGTGCTCGATATCTCGATGAAATGCACTTCTCGCTTCTCGAGCACTATAAAATTCATATAATTGCAAGACCAGCAACGTCGTACAAATCCGCACCAGAATATAATATTGAGCAATACAACGCGATAAGATCCACGTCGAATTTGCTGATAATCCGTATCGACGGAACAGAGAGAGCGAAATATCGCGAAAATAGAACCGGAGAAAAAGAGACATTCAATGAGACACTGGAGCGCAATTTTCATGGCAAGGTTTCATCACTTTTATGCAGAGTGTTTTTTTTTTTCAACTGTAATAGTGACAAAGAAACGTTCAGGTACTTTTCTTTCTCGGAAACATACACACAGTAAAATTTAAGCAGTACCATAAAATCATAAATTTTATAACGAGAAATATAAAGCAGTAAAAAATGAAATGGAAGAATGTCAAACTCAGTGATTCTGGAAAAAAATATTTGATCTGCAAAGACTTAGGAGGATCACTTTCAATCGGTAGATAAGATGATCGAGACCCAAAATTCTCCACAATCCCTGTGAATCAGGAGTTTGCAGTGTAACTCGAACGATCCACTCGCTTGCCGCCAAGATACTTGGAAACAGATGTACTCGCATCGGGGAATTGTTCCCCCCATCGATAAAGCAGTAGTACAGCCTCTTCTGGTATATACATACATATAAATTTGGATCGAAGTGAGTCGTAAGCCGAAAGAGAGAGACGAAGAGGGAGAGAGAAAGGAGAAAACGAGACCGACTACGACGAGGTGCAAGCGATTTCCAATCGGGAGTACTATCGTGCTAAGCAATGCATGGGAGACTGTAATAGTCCATACATGGGCACATGTTGATACATCGTCAATATATATTCATAAAAGGTGTCCTAGATCAGATTATTTCTGTCGATAAAATTGTTTCCCATTAATCCTGTTATTTCAAGCACCCAAATCCTCGAACAAAATAAATAAAATATTGTTCAAATTTCGTTGACATATTATTTAGTCTGAGTGCTAAAGAAATTAGAAGAGAACCGAAAAAATTATACACGAATGAATATAAAAGAAAAAAAAGACTAAAGTGCCAATCCATCGATGGTTTCACAAGATTGAGTCGTAAACTCGTATTAGGGAGAACCTTTCAACCAAAAAGTGCACACCTCGAGGCAACGTTCGCGTGCGTTTGAACGATATCGGCCCATTCCAAACTCTCGTGGTTGGCACAAACCCTGCGAGAGGGAATAAGAGGAATTAACATTGAGTATTATAGCTAATTTAGTCAGACATTGAGTATATAAGGCACCACAGCACGTGCCAACATCGTTAAACGAAGCATCAACAGTTTACGCGCATATTTATGTGCTGATAAATACAGACATTTCTCTACCGATATGGATATGGTTACCAATCAATATTTACGTAGCATTTGTTTTCCTATATGAATCTCAATCTGAAAAATTAGATCTTTCTGAATTGTAGTTGCGGAGACATGCGGCATAAAAAATTTGCCGACACCAATTTTGTACTTTTACGAGTTTAAACGAATTTAAATACAAATTCAAATTTTGTTTTGATTTTTTTAAACAAAATATAGAAGTGATTGGAATTATGAAGATTTTTTTATCTTATCGACGATGCAATCGAGCGTGCCACTCACTATAATGAACCAAGAGACTGTTAGTGTATAAAATAATTACGATAGCATGGCAAAAGGTTTTGTTATAGGAGAATAATTCACCGGAATTCGTGAGCAGGGGATGAAATTTGGCTATATGTAGCGTTGCATAGCGGGTGTTGTAATATAAACTATACACAAAGTTAAATGAATTCGAAATGATCGATAAACTTTATCATTGATCAATTAAACTTTGGACTCGTGTGAGTGACGTGCTGCGAGATAGACGATCGTGGAAGATGGCAAATGCGAGGGTGGATGAGGGGTGCGTCGCGCAGAATTCTCGTGTCCTCCAAGCAAAAGTGGCAGCAGGGGTTGGCTCATTTAATGAATACTATAGACGCAATGCCCCTGGCAGATAACGAGGCAGGAACGAAAGTGAACGCATTCACAACGATTCGCGAAAAGTACAAAACAATATCGCAAACTGGTGGAGCAGCAAAAAATGTGGTGAAAATCTCAGAGTCTACGAATTTTTCGGGGTTATTCATTTTACCGATGTAACTGCACCAAATTACTGGGAAAATGACAGGCATCACAAAATGAGGATTTGCGCGAATCATAAGAGGAGCGGACTGCGTATAGACTCCATGCCTAAATGTATAAGTATACATATACATATATATATCATTTAAAAGAAACGCAGGAAAGGAGCAGGATGAATGATGCCGCGGGCACAGGTGAAACGCTCAGTTTACGATGCTCGTTGGTTCGCTGCGGTTCTCGCTCTCTCGAGACTCACAGCCCATTAGAGAGGAAAGGCTAATGAAAATATAAGTTGTACATGATGGATTTAAATAAAAATAAAGTATAATGGCAACCTCGTTCCTGGCAGGGCGCCATTAAGGGTAACCTTTGAGTCAGCACTACGAAAGCAACCTTTTGCCGGTTCTCTGCGTTATATCTCGATCCCTTTTCCTCCTCCTCCTCTCGATCTGCTTCCTTCTCCTTCGTCTTTCTTTTCTTTTTATATTCTACATATAGCACATTATTCGGTATTTCCTTTTATCTCGTCCGTTCTTGATCTGACTGAGAATTTTTACGAAACTCGCTCTCCCTCCCTCCCAATTTCTCGCTATGGAAGCTTGCTTTATTCGGTGGCCAGCAAAAAGACGGGCAAGAGTAAGAAGCAGCGACGAAAGAGGCAGCTTTCCGCACCCCTTCGCCATCTCTCTCGCTTCACCGCGCCTCATCAACTCCTGCAGTCTCGTGTCTTGAATTAAGTATAACTAATATTACGGGCGGTACGAAGGGAACGGGAGGAGAGGGCAGTATTCAGAAACTTTTAGTATTCATTGAAAGATAGAAGAGAGAAAGAGAGAGAGAGAGAGAGACAGAGAGAGACAGAGAGAGAGAGAGAACGAAGAGACGGCGGCGAGGAAAAAGCAAAGGACGAAGAAGAACAGGAAGAAAGCAACTGCGAGGAGAAACGGAGGAAGAACGTGAGAAAGAGAAAGAAAGGAGGCTCTTGGGTGAAAGAACATCTGAATAAAGGATGATACCCAACGTGAACTGCAGTACTGTGCTATGTAGCGTATATATAAACTGTAATATCTCTATGTACACTGCGTATGTACGAGACCATTATATACAGTGGCGCAGAAACGTCTGCACTATCTCTCCTGCTATATCTTTCCACCGACTACCACCCGGCGGTTGATTACCGTCCTTTTATGCATTTACATGTTCCCTTTTATTTTTTAACCTTCCTCTCCCTCCTTGCTCCCTCCCAGCCCTATGCCATTCGCGGACTTCAAAATCTTCGTCTCGTTTCCGCTATTGCTCTCATTGACTGGGCTTTCTTCACTGTTAACTCCCCGCCACGCTGGTCTCTATCTTTGTCTCTCTTCAAAAACGTTTCTTACCAGGTTTCCTCCAAGATTTGCTCATCAAAGACAACTGCACCGTTAGAATATCTTCACCAAAGAGCGAGTATGCAAGGAAATTCGAACCGACTCATTTTTTCCCTAGAGACCACACTCCTGTTATTGGGAATATTAAAAAAAAAAAAAAAATATCATAAACCTCTTTACAAGGCCAATGATAGCTGAAAATTAGAAGATTTGTGAACTGAATACTTTCTCTTGCGGTGTAGGCGAATAGTTTTGTGCTTGGATCATGATTTCGGTGAGAACCTGGCGACTATAATATTCCGTTGGAAACGGAAGTTTTTGGAGAGGCGCACGCCGAAAAGGTTCGCACGTGTGATCAATAAAGAAAATCTCCTGCAAAACTTTCTTCTCCATTTATGTTCTGGCTCTCCCAGATATCGGCTTCGTATTATATCTTCAGGACTACTCCACTTTGCACATTATTTATGACCGTTCGTGTGCCTTCGTATAAGAAAAACGAGAGGTCAGAGTGATTCATAAAGAGATAATTTATACCTCCCATTCAAACGCTTTAACCTTCTCAGGTAATTTTCGCGCCACCATCTTTTGGAGCTATAGAAGTCTTGAGCGACTGCCCTTTTGCTACTTCTTGACATCCAATGCTTTCTATTTTTTGTTCTTCATCGTTTTTCATTCCACCAGCGGACTCACTGGGCCTACATTAAACGGGTTCGCAACCGATTCTTACAAACATCTCTCTTCGGTCTTGGGAATGCCTTTTCTACCGTGAATGTTTGAATAATAAAGACCTCCAGTTTAGTAAATACTCGGAACGGGAGAAAATCATAATAGTCGAAAATTAAGTTCTCAAGCAAAGTACGATTTCTCGTACTTTGGTCTATTGTGTAACGAACTGGTATGATGAAGACATGTATGCACTGTAAATTGAAGCAGTATTTTCGGTGTTCCACCTTTTGAAGCAGATTCAAGCCCTGCGACAGATTTTTCCCTCCAAAGCTGCTTGAAGGCAATATTGAAAAAATTTCGAGCATTTACTTTAATGTGAAGTAACGTCTCGAGCAGATTGTCTCCAAAAAAGCAGTTTATCGATTAAATGTTTCCTGCGGTAATTGACAAATAGATATCGTAGCAAGAATTCTGCAATCATTCAAGGAAGCAGTCTCGATGATGATCCCGCGTTAACTCGATATGATACATACACATATATATATATATAAAAAGGTTGAACTAATAGCATAAAGGCAGAGTTCGATGAAATCGAGCCCGGCTGTGCTTCGACTTGTACTCGGCACGGCAACCGGAGGCAATTTCTTCCTTATGAATCGTCGTTTCGAATGATTGGTTCCAGGAAGTTGATGTTCTTGCTGGTATTAGTCCCGTTCATCTCGATACGACCGAAGTGTTTGGACCATAACGGAGAGACGCGAGCAGGCAGGATACAACGAGAAAACTCGGAGAATGATCTGTTGTATCTGTCCTCGTCCCTCTGCCTGTTTCAACTTGGTTTTTTTCCACCCTATTATGGTATTATGAACATTTAGTTGCGTCGTCATCGTTACAGCGGCTATCCGTTCTAGACCGTTCCGTTCGCTGATCTCTTGGGCTATATGTGATATGCGCTCTTCCTGAGATTCTATTCACTATCGACCTTCGATCTCATCGTCGTGGTGTATTACTATTGTGGGACACATCGGTATATACATTTGTATTTGTACGAGTAAAATGGCAGACAGGTATTATAAGTTTATTGGTATGGATCTCTGGTCGAGTCCATTAAATGATACGATTACGGAATCGATAAGTGCAAAAGTCAAAGACCTGCTTGCTGACTATACTTTACTCCATATTCCAGTCATTTTTTGATGCAACGTCGTTATTCTGGGTATTGTTAGAACGAAGTACATTTCGATAAGACAAAAGAAAACGCCATTAGCCTCGATTCCTGTCGACGTGGTTTATCGGTAAATAATTTGTTTCTCTTTATGTATACGATGATTTTTCCCTTTTGAATCGAAATCTCGAGACATTTTTCTAGAAGCGGAATGGCCATTGATCGCTTCATGATTCCATCGTAAAAGTGGGACATATAAGCTCTTTTATGCCCAGACAATTTCTCGACAATTCCATTGCCATGTTGTTCCTGGGTAATCATCGCATGACTATCAAGAACATATATTCACAATCTGCTCGGCTCTTCTCGCACCTCTTTCGAGGTTTATTACGAGCGCGGCTTTGTACGCAGAATCCAAGAATAAGCCCGCAACCCCCGTCACTTGGATTGATCCGATCTCGGAGAGCTGACTTTTATTTATTATATTACGGTGGATGTATATTTAGTATCGTATACGCGGGAGCGGCGGATTCGCGGTTTTCCCCGAAGCCTGCAGTTTTATACGGTTGAATGTCCAGCGATTGGCTGATTCTTCGCATCCCGTTTCTCATTCTACGTTGGAGGAACGCGTATATGCGAGGGACACCGCGAATCGTAATAATATAATATCCGTCCACCATCTCTCTTTCTGCGCTCCTTCTCCCTCACTCTCTCTCTCTCTCTCCCTCTCCCGCTCGCTGTCTTACGCTTCTTTGCCATATTCTTTGGGGCCTTTTTTTTCTTACTTGTCGCACGTAAACGAGGGCCAAGACGAAGTGAGTTGGACATGAGGAAGGGATGTGAACGCGAGACCAAGAATACCGAGTGTGGGTACATGTGTGTTAGTATGTTCGTGGACCAACGCAACTCTTTCCTTTCCTTGTCTGTTATACCTTGAGCAAGCGAGAAACCGGGGTGGAAGGGTGTCGTCGCCTCGTTAATTGGTATTTATTATAATTGGGACTCGTACTTATCCGTTTGCTGGTGAAATAGAGGGACTGCGGTCAGGATCGATGGCCCCGAAGCGAGTCACACACTCTCACTGTTGCATATACCGTGAGTGAACAACAGCAAAAACGAAAAGAGCCAGAAGAATAAGAAAGGCAATGAAAAAGAGTTGAAGTAGTAAAAGTGTTAGGAGAAGGGCGTTTAATGATAATTCCATAACACAGGAGGTGGGGCCCATTAACGTCCCAAAGGACTGGCTCCTAAATAATTTATCGTTGCTCCAACGGTGCATGGAAGGATCGGAAGAAAAAGAAGAAAATCTGGTCGAAATACAAGCAAATGCATAACAAGTTTGAAAAAGGGACGTTGGTAAGGATTGAAGGAAAAGAAACCTTTCGACCTTTTTGCCTTGACTGGCAGGTAGCTCTTGGGAGCACGATCAAGGTGAGCCATGGAACTTTGTACAAGCAAGGTGGTTCATTCGGGGGCCTAAGCTGCGGTGAGCGAGGGCGTGATTTGACGGCTCGACTGGAGGGTGCTATAATTCACTATTGTGAATTGTTACACGCTTACCACTTCTTCAGCCACCTCCTCGGGACGCCGATATACCTGAGCGTGGTTGAGCGGATATAAACACCCTTAAGAGGCTTGATGTTCGATGGTTTATTGAGTATTTAGACAGCTCAATTCTTAAGCCGCAGAAACAATCCTAATTATATAAGATTATAACACTAAAAAATCTTTAGCAAAATTTCACGATTCCCATATGAATTTCATCGCAGAATGAACTTCCGTCGTATTTTCGTAGATCTCACGTCGACGGCTGTTGAAATATACTTCGCAGACGAAGGCAAACGTTTCAAAGTGCGCGCATCGCTCAGATTGCGCAGTGGTACGCTCGGAAGGATGAAACGAAACACGCGCCACATAAATTGTCTCTCTGTCTGGTTGGGTGAAAGCTGGATTTGTTACAGTTTGCACTCCACCGCAATGTCTAGGCCCAGCCTCCACTTCCTTCTCCTGCTTCTGCCTTTCTTCTGAGATACTCTTCCTCTCGTTCTTCGACTCACTTACCACGAAACTTTGGAATCCATCTTTGCTGTCTTATCTCCGCGTAATCTCAATCTCACACTTTCTCCGTCTCATCTATTCGTTTAAACTTGAAGTACCTTTTATGTGCTATCCTGCTTTTTCATTTTTCTAGTCTCATTAGCTGCTGCTTCTTCGTCAACGTCCTTCCCAACGTTCTGAACAAAGACAGCAAAACTCCTATGAAGACTTTTCTCGTTTTGACTTAATTCTCGATTTCTTTATACTTTAATGATCTTCCCAGCATCTTCCAGCCACATGCTCCTTCTTTTGATGGTGCATCGTCATCCACAAGCCTTTAGTGTACACTAAATGCCGAAATAATGGGAGATAAAAAATTTCAAGGAAAGTAACGAGCGAAATTGTTGAAAACTGTAATTGTAATTGGTCAATGACATATCTGTTTCCCCAGGGTCCAGCCTTATGGCAACGGTTTGACGATCGCGTTATATAGTTGCTTTTTCATTGCACTCCGAGGTTCACCGGAGCGATCTTTTCGTTTTTGCATTCGGGTCTTTGAACGTGGTGATGTGTGTCCTGGTAGAGGAAAAGAAAAAGATAGGAAGGGGGTTCTCGAAGGTACGAGAAGCATGCCATAATACGATTATAATATAACAACGCGGTTTTAATTCTCGGCATGCCTCCCTCCTTTCGATTCATATATAACTGGGCGATGCGCGTTTATACCAAAGCTGCCGAACGGGTAGCGCTGCCCCCGGTGTGCAGAGCGCGATCGGGCTGTTGCTGCTGCATCAGGAGACAGTCGGGCTACTAACAGGTGTCTCCGATATGGCATGTTGCTCGTCGGGCGGTCCAACCGTATAACGCCCGCCGTTGTGTATTACTGTACTCGACAGGCCATATAGTGCCATAACGAGGCAACTCGAGTCAGCTCTCGTCATAGTATGAGTATTTATGCTACACATATCGAAGTGCAGCGTACAAATACTAACGATGTATATGTTGTTTGTCGCGAAAATGAGTGAAAGGGCTGGAAAGCCTGGAGTTTGTAAGGTCTGGGTAATGGGAGTTGCGCCGTTCCGTCTCGAAGCACTTGAATAGTGGCAAAGAAAGAGTGGGAGAAGGAGAACACTCGGGCACGTTCCATCCACAGCCAGCAGGGACAGAGGAATCGGCTGGTCGTCTCTCGTTCGCTCGAGTGGAACGAGCAATTCGTAAAACGATCTTGTGCTCGCGCGATCTCAAGAGCTCGCGCGAGCGAAGGAGCGAGATGGTGAATGCCAGAAGTATAGAACTTGGCTCGAGAGTCAGTCCGGCAGTGTTATACGGCAGGGATAATGTTGCTCCGTTTACATCGTTCATTGCGTTCAGGTGCGACGAGATGACGGCTAGCTTTCTCGGTACACGTCGTGTATCCGACGGAGTCCGATATATACCTATAATCCTTGTGTATGTATATGTTTATATGTGTATGCGGACTTATAGTGTATAACCGTACGAGATACGATTTATATATTAGCACGATTCGCGTGCCCGAAGCCGCGAGAGAGCTGCGCTCAGGAATTTTAATGAAACCGAGGGTATAATATGGCTGTGAAATGTACACACGTATGTACTCACTATATGCCAATCGTTTTCTCGTATACAACGTATTTTAAGTATTATGAATTGTGTCCCGGAATTCACAAGACTTTTTATCCCTATTTTCCCTTCCGTGTAATACACATTGGTAGACGTACATATAAGCAGAGAGTATATACCGTTAATACACTGCTACTGTGAGCAACACAGGTTCGATCGAGTTTCGGCGTTTCGCAAGTCGCGAATTCAAAGTCCAAGATCCACGATCGGCTCTTCTTGTCTCAGTTCACCGCGGCATCATCCACTTTCTCCTCACTCCAGAGGAATAAGCGACACAGAGAACTGAAAGAGCGGTCGCGCGGCACACTGTGTGCTGCTCGCGGGCTTCTGTGTACGCTGACCGTAGCCTTTGTCGGTTCGAATCTTGGCCGGGATACCTCGTATAGTTGAGGCATAACGATATGACGGCCGCATATATTTTATGTATAAACAGCCTGTAACATCAGAGTTGACCAGCAACCGTGGCTATCCCTCTTATAATATATATCATATATTATCCTTCGTTCCCTCTATCCTCCGATGTCCTTCCGTCTCTCATTCCTCGAGGGAGGTATACAACAGAACGGATGTAAATCAAACCGCGTGCCCCTGCGATGACATGTGGTGACGCAACGAGGACTTTTGAGTCGTCGTCTCCTCGCACATCGGCCCTGGCCGATGTAGAATCTTTCACCATATATAAATATACATGTATATACGAGTCACGATAGGTAGACGCATCAAGAGAATGTACGAACTCGCCGGCATTATTATAAACGACTTTGGGTGTCTCTGGTACCTGTACAACGCCAAGGATCCCCAAGAAATAGGGTTGGACGACGCAACGACGCAACGACGAACAACAGCGATGAGCGCACAGCCATACTTCGTTCGTTCTCCGCATACCATCCTAATATGCCGCGGCCTTCCCTTACTCCTTCGTAAGTTAGTAAGGAGAGCCTTTACTTATTCTCTTTCTCTATCTGTCTCCCTCCCTTCTGCCCTTGTCAGGCCACCTTCCACCTTCCTCCCAATGCCTTTGTCGTTGAGTAAAGCCGACTGCTTCCTAACCGCTCGTATATTATATCGCAATGCAACACAGGTATGCCGAGGACTTCTCTTGCTTATGTCCACGTCGCGCCGCGTTTCTTGGTCGCTTCTGTCGCCTGCTCGTTTGAGTACACTTTTTAGGACAATAATCATATATACGTAACAAGTATGGTGGGACTGACGTTTGCGGTGCTGAAATTGTGACGACCGTCGGTGGATAACGTTCAACGTATACACACTCTTGCCATTTATGCCTTTTGTCTTTGACTTCGTACCAAGTGTGGATTCAAGTGCCAACATCCCTCAGATCGTGTAAATAAAATCAAGTCAATAAGAAAATTGAAGAAAAAACAAGAATTCATCGATACGATTCATAAAGATTTGGATACTGCGATGGACTCAAAAATTGATGGATACGATCACATTTGCGGCATCGTTGTCAACAGGGTCGTTTCGTACGACCTTTAGGTTCAACGACCACTCTCCGAGAATGCCACCTGGATTATCAAAGCTCCAGCAAGGTTGGACGGAACACACGCGTTGCGGCGTCTTTTCATTGCTCCTGTTCACATTGCATCCGGAAACAAGAGCAACAGAAGTGTCGGAGCAACGTATCACGTAGGGCTTTGGAAACGCGAGGGAAGCTCCAAAGAAGCGCGATAGCATTGAGGACCGCGTGAGGGCAAGTAAAATACGTTTAAAGGGTGAATAAACGTGCTGCGCGTTATAGACATACAAACTCGAGCAGGTTGAGTACCTAACCAGCGTTAAAGGATTCGAGGGCATCGAGTCCTCGGAACCTTCTTCTTTCTCTCAGAAGCTATGCAAAGTCAACTCTCGTGGTCTCTTCGCAAGGGGTCTTTCACCGAAACGAGGAAACGTCGTGATTCGAGACGCGATTCGGCTTGTCTTCTTGCGGTTTCTCGGTTCCTTTCTTGGGCGCATATTCCCAATGTTTTTCGCTTTTTTTTTTCCTTCTTCTCGTAACATGTACACACCGTTTTTTTTCCTCTATTTATATCTCTCTTTTTTTTACTGTTTCTTAACTTTTTTCGCGGAGAAAGGGGAAGGGACTTGAACGGCGTGAAGACAGGTGAGACAGGCAGATCCTGCAAACGAAAATTCGACGCGTCCACGTATTTTCGTGGGAGTAATATATTTGCAATGCTCTGCCGTGATCAAGTTTTACTGTCGCGAGTCTCCGCAAAAGACACTCTGAAGAAAGAGAAATTGGTGAGAGGAAGGAGGTGTCGTGGCGCGTTGTCGAACGACGCTGTATAAATCTGCGGTCTTGGATCGGGAACTCGATCGAATCGATTCGTTATAGATGAGAGACTCTTGTGCTGCGGGCCAATGGAGCCAATAACCCAACCTAACCAGCAAAGTAGACATTCTGCTTCGATCACATATCGAACGTTCTATACGTATAGACATACGTTCTGGCGAGTACACTTGTACTTTCACTGCGGGTGAGAAATTTCACGATTAAGTAAATTCAACGAGCGAAGATCGGGGGGTTGGAGGTGCGGTAAAAAAATTCACCGAAATACGTTGGACACGACAATTTATCGCTAACGTGTACTGCTCGCCGATGATAATGATAAATGCTCACTAAAGAGCCATAGCTCTTCCATCCTGCGATGACAAAAGCGACACAAGAATACTTGCGACATTTTCCTACTGGCGGGATTCTCGCACTCTGCTCGCAGAGAATTGCTTGCGAGAGCAGGAAACGACACACTACGAATGTATATCCGAAGCCATATAACATTGCAGTTCTGGAGAATACAAAGCAATATATTTATATATTTATGGGTATTTAAGGGTGTATATATCTGTATGGAGACGCCTGTGGCATGTATGTGTAGCGATTGCAAAAGCTGGGAGATGCACGGCCGAGTAAACATATATAACGTAACGTGGCGCGAAACGAGGCGAAACGGAACGAAACGGGACGAACCGAGCTGAACGAACGAACGAAACACTGGCTTTCGCAGGATTCGCGAGTTTTCTATCCATGTTTATGTATATATAGCGAGGAAAGTGGATGCATAGAGGATTGCATGGTACAAACCGTGATAGATATAGGTTCGCAGGAGAGTTTTCCCTCTCGTCAGGATATAACGCAAAACGAGAGAGATGGATAAGCGTGTACGCAGGAGTCGTCGCGCGACGGCAATACCGGGGCAAGAGTTCCTCTTCGGGATGTATGCAGCAATCAATAACTTTGAAACACACCGACGTTTGGAAAACAAATTCAGCAAGTTGCTTGATTGGAAAAACCGACCCGGAGGTAAGGGAGGAAAAGAGCAGGAAGGTTGGGGGTGGTGGTGAACCAGAGGATTGGGAGTTCGCGGTATATACACGCGGGGTAAAAGTCTCGCTAGCTCGCGTTTGAATGCCGCTGAGTTTGTGACGTTGCCATATACACGAGCCTTCGGACTATGCACCTTTCGCTCATAGTTTGCATCGCTTGCTACATATACCCTGTCACATGGACATATATATATAAACATACGTATGTACAAATGAAAATATACGTCACCGAGGGAGCATAGAGCGTTCTGATGCCTATGCGAGCTTTCACAGTGTCCTCTGGTGCGCGAAATGTCCGGCATCAGAGTTTCGCCTATATTTGTCTCTCTGGTGCAGCGTTGTACACGTAGGGCGCGATTGAGAGAGCGCTACGGAGATTGCGGGTGAGTAGAGAAGGTGAGAGGGAGAACTGGGGGAGGAAAAAAACGAGATTCCGAGCAAGCGAGAGGCGGGAAATGAGAGACAAGCGCCAGTGGAGGATGGACCTGATGTTACCACCAGAGGAGCAGAGAATGCTGCATTCGGGGTTGCACGTCTGCACCATCAAACATGTACGCGATACATATATCTATATATGAGTGCGATTGTGTTTGTATAAGATAGATGGAGCGATATATATGATGGGCGTATATAGTAACGTCCGCGTTTTATTTCCAATTCCAACGGGAGGAACAATAACGGCCATCTCGTCCATCCCGAGGTACACAGGCGGGATGATGCATTGTTTAAGAATTAATCGGAGGAACAGACTGTCCGCCCCCGCGCAAACTCTTCTCTCGCGCTTGTTACAGCAGTCCTTCTCGATCCTCTCTCACTCGCGAATACTGCTTCTATGCATATACCGATTGAACATACCGCGAAAATCGGAGCGACGATGTCCTGCGACTCGCAATTATTCCAGCGTGTTCGACCGGCCAACTCTCGACTTTTACCATTTTCCACAGCCATTTTTATTGCCACAGATACTTATATCTATGTGTCGACACGTGTGTGTCCTCGTGTATCGTTTCATGTTCATGAATCGATGTATAGATGAACCGGTACGTCACAGTTTTGCTCGACAGTAAACTATTTTCGTGCTGACAATAATCTTGTCCTCCCATCAACGATTCTCACGAGAAAGCTAGAAACTTCCATTAACTTCGGACCCAACGTCCTGGGAATAGTTCCAAGCTTATGTTCCCGACATTTTCAAAGGGGTTGCAATTTCGTAAATTTTTCATGCTGCTAGAACAGAAATAAACGGCTGCTTAACTTTGTTAATATTTTTCGAACAAAAAGACTGGGTAACAGTCGATCAATTCGTTTCATAATATTTTACAAAATATAGTTTCGAAGGAGCGCCAGAAAAATTGAGAGATCGTGTGTGTGTGTGTGAACAAATGAGACGTCACTGCGGAAAATGAAAAAAAAAACTCGAGAGGCTAGCAACGGTCGTCATGAAAAAACAATAGTTAGTTATTTGGTTTGCTAATTGGTAGTTTCGATCCTGTTATTAAAAATACAACAATCGTTAAACATATTTCGAGAATCCCACAGTTTCTTTTAATTATTCTTTGATTCCTCTCCTTATTTTTTTTTATTGCAAATCAACCATAAGATATATCCGAAACAACAAAATGTATGCGTTCATTGAGGTTTAACTCGTATGATTTTATCATATCTATGAAAGTGTCGCGAGTGAATTTACGCTCAATTGATAAAGAGATAGAACACGTTTTCATAGGCGGCCTTTAACACCTCGCTCGTTCCAGCGAGCCTCGAATGTTAATAAAGTCAAGAAAGCCTCTCATATCTGGCGTTGGAAATTGCGCTTTAAGTTAAACTAGCGCCGATACAGCAAGAAAACAAAACACGTGAACGAGTGTGTTCAAGTTATTTCCATGTTGCTTCGTAACATATACAGAGTGTCACAAAAATTACTGGAGAATTTGAAGAAGAAAAAAGTATTTATCAAATATCTGGGCAACTGCAACAAAATGAAAAAATGGTCGAGAGTTTTTACTTGAGAATACCCTCATCAATCAATCCTGCAAATCTTGCTGGCGATTTTTAGGGCAGCTTTTATATGCTCGTGTACACGCAGGTATTTTCGAACCAAGTGCAAAAGCAGAACCTTGTAAGAAGGCAAGACGAGTGCGTTTTGCAGGATCGGAAGAAAGAGGTCTTAAGGGCATAAGAAAAAAGGATACGAAAAGTCGCAGTAGTCGTACCGTGGGGTATCGATTTCTGTCCACACGGTGTGGCAGTAAGCACCGATATTGCCAGCCGCCATAAAACGATTATTGTCGTCGGGAGTATATGATTATTGCGCTATTATAACCACCTCTCGACACGAGAGGAACAGAGAGAGAAAAGACCTTCACGAGTGATTTTATATATAGCACATTGCTGCTGCACTACTGCAAATCGTACACCACATATATGCTTCAATCCATGGTGTACCATGGCTTATGTATACATCAGAGACATATATTTTCATAAGTATGCAGTTCGTATGCATAGGTCTCTGCGTACGTATTTCTGTGAGACTCTCATTTGGTCTTGTAGACATACTCCACGTGCAAGCTCGTTCGTTTTTCTTAGTACATACCACAACAATTTTCATGTCTCTTTATGCTCGTCTATCAAAAATATGTTCGCTCCATTGATTTTTGGCTATGGGAAAACGGTTAATTTTTCGAGGAAAATTCGGAAGTATAAATAGACGAATCGAAATTATTTTGATACACGTATTTTACCGTCAACAGATTTTTATCTTGAATTTCGCATCAGAATTCGAAATTGAATTAATTGCAATCAGTGCGGCGGGGATGGCAATGGTTTCAGTTGAAACAGAATGTCCTATGCACAAAGATTCGAATCGAAGGAACATCCACGATGGAACTGAACTTTACACCGGCTATTCCGAACATTGTACTTTCCAGTGGACGTTTATTACCAAAGTTCTCTTTTTGTACCATTCTCGTTTAGAATTTATGTTCAATGATTTAATTGACGATGCGGAATCCTTACTTCGTGCCTTTGCTCTCGGTTCCTGGTTCTCGATCTTTTTCTTTTTGCCTCGGGACTGAAAAATAATACTCGATAATGTATGAACACCCTCCTCCCTCCGGTTCTTTTGTCGTGCTCGTTTATGTAAAATCAACAAAAACATTCAGTGTACGCATTCGCCGTATTATAATAAGGATAACAATATGTGAGCATAAACGCGTACACGTATTTTCCAGTTTGGATACTTCGACAATTTGTAAGTTAATTCGAAAATATTTTATTCCCCATCGAATTGCATTCGCGTGGGTTCTCACATCCTTAAGCCATGTCTTGCCATCGAGTATGTACGCGTACGCCGAACACCCTTCGAAGAAGAACCCTTTTCGATACTCAATTTTATGCAGCAGACGAGACTGACGCCCAATCTTCTCGTCGATTAGGTACTCGAGTATAATGTACGTTCGTGTATACTCGTTGATATCGGAGAATCAGACTGAGACTTTCTATACATATAAAAACTTTTTTGCCCGCAGAAAATCTGCCATTCATTCAAAACTCACTCAACATCTTGGATAAGCTTTTTTCTTCCAACCAGACAGGCATGTATCGATGAAATTTGTTTTTTCTACCAGGAATGTGAAAAAATTAATGCAAAATCGAAAACAAAAATATAATAATAAAACGTAAACGTTTTCTTTGCACGGATATAAACGATTTTGAATAATTGATAAGATTTGAATATTCGCATACAAATATTTCCGTGCTCGTTCGATACGCAACACAATTGAATTTTCACTATTTAAAAACCATTGTGTTTCGAAAGCTTTTTTGTGATCGGTCAATTCTAATTCGAGTACACTGATCACATTGAAAGCAAACAAAGAACTCGTTTTTCAGGAACCTCAAAATAAATATACATCGCATTGAACATAACGGGATAGATAGAGATCTTGTACTTATTGCATAGAGCGTAGTAAAACCTGCCGCTACTTCTTCATTCGAATGGCTTTGGTGACACAAATGACAATGTGGTTTCCAAAGATTCTTTTCAAACTCACCATCCGTATCAACATTCTGGAAAAAAGGGTATGAGTAAAATCGATTGAGAGCCAAAGAATCTTCTTTCAGAAAGAAACCTTTGTGAACTTGAAGTTCGTATTTTCTCATTTATGTCTGCTGCTGTATATGTTCGATAGGACGCAAACTATCGATCCTATATAGAAACATACATCCTGCTCCTTGCAGCCTATTATTACTTTTCAAAGATATAATATTACCTGTACTCCGCTGCGGGATTATTAAGCTATCATGTTACCAGAAGCGTATAATTATAGCTTGTTGTTTCTATCTTAGAAGGAAGGTCCACGTCTTTCATTATCGCCGACCTCTCTTCAATATCCTTTGTAAGACCTCACTCGACCGTTTGCCATTTCGTGTGCAATCCTTACTCTCGCCTCATCAATTCAAATATAATTGCTTCAACATTTATCAACGAAGAGTGAAATGATATTTTTGTTTTGAATGACACGGCAAAAAGTGAACAGTCGAACTGCTCTGGGATCCTTTAGGTTCGAAGGTCGAACAGCATAATAAGTTGAGAATAAATTAAATATAAGGGTTGAATGTCTGACGGTGATTAGTTGAAACATTGATTCATTTTTCAATCGATTTTCGAATGTTTTGGTGAAATCCTTCAGAATTTCGTCTAGACTTTATTGTCGAGACTCAAGCTTCCATTATGTACATTCGAATTGGTGATTTCTGTGCACCTTATGTATAAATATGTGTGGGCGGTCGAAGAAACTGCTTCAGGGTGGAATATAGCAGGAAACATAAAGGATGCGGCATATAGCGGCAAATTTACAGATAGAGAATAAGAGGATGTCGAATTCTGTCTCTCGTGTCGGGCGAGTGGGTATATATCAGAGGCACACAGGGTGGAACTCGGGTCGCGGCACACGCGGTATATATACAACCTACAAGCAATCTCGCTAATGGCTCCTTCGTTGTCCCCTTCGCGTATACTCGGTCCATCACGCGATCCTCTCGAATTCTCTAACCCCATGAATATTTATTTGGTCGACTTGTTTGCTTCTATTAAAACTAATAAATTGCAATGCAGCGTAAAAAGGATGGAAAAAGATTAGTAGGATGGTAAGAGTTTTCGATAAAAGCGCAATCGTAACGTTCGGTTCACTCGACTGACATTTCATATTTTTTAATCAACAGAGCCCTTAATCAACATATACAGAGTTGGAGCTCATTCCAATTGAAATGGTTCCCGCCTAAAGGTCATGTCGTCTCCTTTTTACCATGCAACGATTATGCTCAATTAACACTTCAGCGTTCTGTCAGAAAAAATTGTAGCACTATAATACTCAAGATTTCGTAACTGGAGAGGATGTCGTCTTGCCATAAACGAGGCGCCGACGTTTCTCGGCTTCTCTAAACGTCACTTTTTTTTTTTCTCGTTGTTGCTGTCAACCAGGACCCCCAGGCAAGACTCAAGAGTCTCTTGTAATGCATGAAAGAAGAGTCCCTCAATTCATATCTTCCGTTTTCTCCGACGCGTGTCTCTTCGTTCGTGCATGGATATTAGAGAAAGATGCGAACGTTAGGGAGAGACGTATAGAAACAGCAAAAGTGTCTGAGCATGAGAGCCGGGTGTTGGGGCATGAGAAACCTATTAATAGCTCAAAACTCTCTAGACAAATGGGTGAGGGTTTTAAATGAACAGCAGCATCTAGGCGACGCCGAGTCGTGCCTGACTACACAATCTTACGTCAGGATTGAAGCCTACACGATGTAGAACGTGAAAGTCAAGCCTCCACGCCAACTGTGAGGAAATGGATGTCATTACTAATTAATAAGAAAGCAAAAAAGTAGGGATCGTGGCAGCACACGTGCCTTTTTTGTACTTCCACCGACAGTGTCTCTTTGTGTGGCTAGAATCACGCACGCGTCGAAGTAAAAGTCAAAGGCGAGTGGTCCGTCGAAAATTTTCTGCGCCACCTCAAAAAATAAAAAGCAGTCACGACCTTAAACGAGACATTTGTAAAGTTGGAAGGAATTTCTCACATATGATAATTTCTCCATTTTAACCCTAACCCTCATGAACCTCAGAGTAACAAGTTTCCATCCAACTTGGTTGACTTATTTACGTGTGCAGGATCCCCAACCCTTCGTTCAAAAGGCATTTTTGAATCATGTCAACATGCACTTAAGCATACGTGGAAATCCTAATGCATTTTCCTTGCGAGTGGAAGCTACACGTTTTAAGGGTCGATGGGAACTAGAACACATAACGGTGTTGATAGTTTTGTACTTGGATGGTCTTTAGGAATCGTGCATATTTTTTCTCGATATTTTTCTTACCGATTTTTTTTTTTATGTCAAAATACTTTTTTTTTCTATTGCCGAGTCGAACCGTTTAATTGAGATCTCAGGCGATCGTAAACTCATGGTGAATCGTATAGTCCTTATAGGTGTATGTATATAAGAAGAAGGGATATAGACAGGATTTTGATGATGAGTGTACAGAGGAGAGAAAGCTTCATCACGGACGTATAGATAATTCGGACGGTGAAGGTGACCGGTTTTCTACAACTTGTGCCAGAGACTTGGGGCATTAGATGGCGTAAGCTCGGTCACGTTTATCGTGCGGATTCGTTGGAAGTATGGCCCAAGTTATACGGTACCAAAGTCGCGCGAGGGGTTGAGAAAGACGAAGCGGATGAGAGCGACGTCGACGGTGACGAAGAGATGGGAAGCGAGACGAGGCACATAGGCGACCAACCCTGCCACCGAGATTGCCTTTAATCCGTCGAGATTTAATACGAGCGACAAATTTTCAGGAGAATTAATTGAATACGCTGCTGGAAGAGGAGGGCCACCAGAAGAGAGAAAGAGAGAGCAAGAGCGGGGATTGGTGTCTCGCGGATTATTGTATGCTTCGGCCGGTTTAACAGCCCACGTTCCATCTTGCCTCTTCGTATGTATATATCCTTTCCCTGGGAGTTCTCTCTCTCTCTCTCTCTCTCCCTCTCCTTCTTTCTTGCTCAGCATTATATATCCTGGCTATCTACGAAATCCCTGTCCCTTGGCCAGCCTCCACCCCGTCACTTTTGCAGCCCGACTGCCCAACTTTACTCGTGTTAAGCGACCTTCTTGCCACCATGTACATTTTCTAAACGATCTAATTAATATATTGACGCTATTGTCTGAAAGAAAGTGGATTCAAACTTGTCGAGATGACGTCTTTACTCAAGATGCGATGTTTCAACACTGTAGATACATGGGAATATCGACCGAAGCCATCAATTTTGATGTGCCTTGACAGAGAAAAAAATCATTGCGATCGTTCGGAATAATTGGGAAATCCTGTGATTGACACACCTCACTCCAGGCTCTTTCCGGGTTACAGGCCAGTTCCGAAAGATATAAAACAAGATAAAAATTCTCGTAATCGAATAATTCAATCCAATCTGCCATGAAAATAGAGGGACCGAAGACATTTTTCTCTTAATGAATAAAAGAGAATGATTAAGACTGCGGATTGGGTGGGAGCTTTCGAGGGGGAAAATTATTCGAAGAAGGGCAAAGGCGCGTGTTGCGTATTTCCTGCTTTTGGTATGCCGCCTGGTTCAGGGATCTTCTAAGAATGCTCCAGTATCGTCTTTTCGTGAGATTCGCAGGACAGTCGTGGAAGAGAATGAGGAAGAAAGAGCGTGAACAGAAATGTAGCATTTTAATGGATAATGGCCTAACCCATAATCCTCGCCAGTCCTATTTCTCTCTTTCTCTATATTCCACTCTCTCCCTCTCTTTCGGATTAATTCGCAAATATTTCAATTTCGCGAACATAAAAGGATGTAAATTACATTTTTGGTTGAACGCCCACACTGAGGGTCGATGCCGCCCTCATGTACATACAGACGCAAAGGCTCACACCAAGAACAGACGGTATACGCGGTTGTATGTATATTTCTATGCGAAACGCATACAGACAAGTTTTAGCGACAATCGAGTCGTCAAATAGGTTTGAAGGAGACTCGGACGAGAGCCGGACGAGATGGTCGTAACGCCAGAGCGTGTCCTCGCTCTTCAGGGGTGGTATAATCGTTTTATTAACCAAATAAAATTGATGATTGAACGAGGATGATCGCGTTTTGCAGAAGCCCAAACCGTTTTGCCCGGAGACTCCTCCTTTCTCTCTCATTCTCACTTTCTCTTTACTTCTCTTGTCCGTCGATATATTTTTCCCCGGGAGAATTCGGCTTATTGACACAGATGCCACAGTCCCGAATCGTTTTGCGACTGTTAAACGCAGCGGACCAAACTTTCGGCGATGAAATTTCTATTCGTCCCATCTCATCATCCCACACTCGACACCCCGAACCCCCTTTTGCGTGTTCACTCTCATTTTCAATGTTGCATTCTCCTTCAAAGCAGAGCTTTACAAATTCTATCGAGTACCCGCACTCATCGTGATTAATATATTACACTTTCATTCAGTTCAACCGTACTCTCTTATCGGCATGCAGGGGATAAATACTCTGTTGCGAATTTATACAAATGCATTTTTTTTTCTTACGCCGACAATCTTTGCCAAATTTTATCGAGTCTCAAATACATGAACTCTCACATTATCAAAAACGGAACGCGAAAAAAGCGTACGTTACATTTCGTAACTGGACATAATGTAATGTCAAAACATACGAAGATCTGTGTTGTGCGAATGTTCTGGGGTGAATCGCTGATGATTCAACGTATCTATTTGAAGTCGTACATCGATACAATAAATACGGAACGATTGATTTGTCGGTTCTTGACTGCGGATGTCGTTGCGCCCCGTTTTAACGTTTCCTGAACGGAGGCAGCACGCAGGCAACTATATTGCGAATATAATCGTCTGAACGAGGAACGAACGGAATACTCAAACGTGCTCAACGAAGCAACTACAATGGACACGTCAGAGGGAATAAGGGAAATGTCCTTACAGATCTATGACGTGCACGCGTCGTCGTCGTCGACTTGCTCTCGTATTTCTCCCTGATTCTATTTTTCCTTACATTTTATATCGTAAGCTACAGCGTTGGACGATTGATCCCGGCTATCGCGGTGATTGCCGGAAATTCAACAACATTTTGGAAGTTCCTGAATCGCTTATAGCCATGAGCTCAAATTTTTAGACTCGGCTTGAAAAAAAAAAAAAAAAAACTTGAAGGATAAGCTCCTTTGAGCGAAGAACTTGTTTATCCAAGGGGTCTGGATTTTTCATCGTGCGATGGAACAAAATACACGATCCGACGACGAATTGTAATACTTTTTATCCTTTTGGCAAGATTCCAGAAAAATGCAGGGCAAATAATTAAAAAAATTGCTGGAATTCTGTCACGCATCTAAACGCGAAATGAGAAGATATGAATGTCTGAACGAGTGTGTACAAATAATACTTGTTTCCGCGAGCAGTATAAACATACGAGAGATTGTGCGGATATGTTTAGCGAAGGCACAATAAAGAGTCTCAATAAGGGTTCCACAAAAGACCGGTGACAGAAGGAAAACCAGAGTTATATATTATGAAGCATATATGAATGCGAGGATATGTAGAGGAACAAGGGCGCGAAGGTGGGGGTTGTGTGTGACGGCACGTGCCAGGAGCTACCCCTGTTATGACAAGCCCGTCGACACAAAATTTCTTTGCCCGTCGTTGGCTCACACTCTCTGCTGTCGTCTCTCTTTTTCATAGAGAACACGAAAATACTCAGACCTCCGAAAAGATTTATCGCAATGACACGTGGGCCATCGTCCTTTTGTTGGAAATATGATAGTAATTGTCCTTCAATTCGCATGGGATTTATTTCTCCTTTACTGCAGCATCATTAGTCGCGTAATACGATAAAGTAAACTACATATTTCACGTGTCCGTAAAAACTACCCCGGCGATTAAGGGTTCACCGAATTACACAGATTTATGCGCTTGACCCGCGTCAACTCGGAAATGCGTTTTTCGGCATGAATCTTCCACATTGTTCGAACTTTTGGGGACGAAAGTGAAAACGAAAATGATTCTCGAACTAGACTTCACAAAAATTATTTAAAGTTCTAAAAAACTACTTCCCCAATTGTCTTTTTAGCAAATTTTCGAGAGATCAACATAAGTTAATTTTATGAAGTGTGTGTTGAATTTTTTTTACAACGCGCAATCGATCGTATTGATAGTTTGATTGAGGTCATGCAGGGGGTAGGCGGATAATGATTTTGGAAAAAAAAAGCGTAAAACGATGAAGTCAGGCGGGTCTATTAGCCATATGTGACCATCCAGAAATAATGCTAATAGAAATTGATGAGCACAGTTCGGTGAAGCGCTCGCGAGCTCCCGTACGCGTTTTAACGTAGCACACATCAGTTAGTGTCATCTATATAGCGCGTGAGATATGTCCACGAGCTCATCCTCGTTGTCACCGTTAACATATATAGATATAGAATAGAATGTGAAAACTGAAATGTAATACGTTTATGTGGTCAGAGTCTTTATATATATACATACAAATCGAACGACCAACAGCTGGTACCTATGGGGTATAAGAGAAATACTGGAACGAGCTGAAAGAGGACTTACGATTCGCATCTGGTTTCGTCCTGACGCACAGCCCGACAGAATTATAACGTCGATATATGTTTAATGTAAAACTGTCGCTTTGCTCGTTCATTTTCACGCTTCAATTATTTTTTTGAGCGAATAACCGAAAATCAAAGAAATAATTGAACCAAAGGGACAAAATAAAGTTTAAAGGATATCGTTTGAAAATGTGAGCACGCGTGGTTGTCGTTACTTCGAGCAATAAAGAAAATTTTAAACGGACCCGTCGTCAATGACTGACTGCCTACGAATGAGAAAACGATGGAGACCTTCGATTCGAA
This sequence comes from Hyposoter dolosus, assembly GCA_963921915.1. NCBI lineage: Eukaryota > Metazoa > Arthropoda > Insecta > Hymenoptera > Ichneumonidae > Hyposoter > Hyposoter dolosus. The sequence goes on along the minus strand of OY998135.1, from coordinate 10,104,797 downwards.
TTTAATTTTCTCCTTCAAAAATACCGTTTCTTCAAAAAATAAAATACTTTTAAAAGTAAAAAAAAAAACTGTATTGTTTATCGTCTTTTGTGAACGAATCGTGCGATCACGAAAAAAGTTATTCTTTCTTCAGCGAACGTTATTCTTTTCGAAAAGTTAAGCCTGAATTACGCATTCACTTGGCGTTTCTCATTTTCGAGTGTTTCAGACCAAAATGTAATAAAAAAAAGAAAGGAGACAGAGAAAAGTGGACACCGAAGAACTCGAATGAAACGAGCGAAACGAAAATGTGGTGGCCGTTGAAAGATTCGAAATCGTGGGACACCCGTATAAAACGATCGGGAAACGTTCGCGCGATGAATGCATCAGTATCATTTACCGGTGTTTATGGGCTATGCCTATGCATATAATATAAAGCGAAACGTATTAACGTGAAACAGAAACATGGATGGAAAAAGAGAGACCCGGACGAAATGAAAGAAAAAAACAGGAATAGAGTTGAAATAAAAGAGGGAGAAAAATATTGCGACAGTGTTGTCGATTCATAGCCTGAAAACATTATTTTGTACCGTTTCGTCGCGTATTTATGATACGGGTGAGCGTTGCGTTGAATTTCTAATCACCATATATCTATTATACATACAATATAAATACACATACAGACGACATGCCACGTGTACCTAAAACTGTTGAAAAAGAGGTCTCGATCACTTGCGGCTTCGAGTACGAAATAAAAGTTGTTAATTTCGAGCGAGCTGGACGGACGAACAATGACTTTCGAAAAATAAAAAAAAAAAAAACAAAATGCTGACAATCATGGCAGTTGTCAAAAAGCATATTTTGGTGGAAAGTTCTTTTATTTTTCTTCTCTCGATACTCTGACGCGCATTAGTTGGACGTAATCTGGAGCTTGTAAATATGAATGAAAAACAATAATGGTAGGAGCGAATTTCAAGAGCGTTGACGTCGTAGCATGAAATTTCAAGCCAGTCTTTCTGTTACTATAAACAGAGAAGAAACGAGAAATATTAGAGACGGAATGGATTTATCGTGTGACCCTGGGTGAACATTTCGAGACAAGAAGGTAGACTGGAGGAACAGGAAGAGCAGCGAACGAGGAGTTAGACGAAGAATAATAAAGTTATGGGGGCCTGGGAGTCTTTTGATGGTCGAGAGGGAGCAGCCTGGTCACGGATATGCGCCATAAATTCCACGATTATGTCGAGCATAATGCGTACCAAATTATGCGAGAGTCACCCGAAAAGCATCGGGCTTACACATTCGGTATCGTCCTCGTCGTTCTCGTCCTCTCGCTTACTTAAAAATTCAAGGAGCATCATTTCATTTTAAATTTTTAATAAAATTATATTTATTCATGAAGCTCCAACACACTTTGGTCTGTGCTCAGACATTGACTTATTAACCTATGAAAAATTTATCGAAAGGTCAATACCGAAGAAGGGCAAAGGTCAACGGAAAAAATTGTTTTTTTATTTTACTTTATTTTTTATTTGAATACAGCGTCTAGGGGAATAAATGGAAATTTATTTGATTCAAATGAAGCTCGTGTCATTTGAATGAGGAACATGCCGATAAAGTGAACCTCAGATCTTTTTTCAAAGTAATGCAGACCTCGTTCGAATGAGAGATTTTTTATCCGATTTAAATCGCGTCAACAATAGATCAGTCGCGTTTATCCTTTTTTATCGTCGAAGAACCGCATCGATGATGAATACGATGAGCAATTGTTTACTGTCTATAAACATTTCTACCAAAATTTGTCGGGCCAATTACTTTTCCACGCTCGTATCTTTCGAAGACGATTTTCTCGTAGCCACTTTTCGAGCAAATCTTCGTTGTTTTGTTGTAGACAACATTTGGAACGTATGCTCGAGTGAGTACGTTAGTTTTCACGCCGATGTATGACATTACGATTCGTGGACAATTAGCTTTGCTAATTTTGTGCAAATAGTATAAATTCTTTGTGTGACGGGGGTGTGCGGTGGCTCATTTAAGTGCCTCATTGTAGACTCCGGTCGAACAAAAAAAAAAAAGTGGTACAAATGAAGACATTCCCATTTGTTTCGGTCTCTGCGGCGAAAGGAAGAAACTCCTTCGAAGCAACCAAGTCGGAAATGATGTACAGTAAAAAAAAATCTATTTTATCGGTGTTAAATCTCGAGCATTGTTCCCTAAAGTATAAAAAGTCGAATATACATAAATATACGACGTATTTACAAATACATTAAGGAATTATAGTTTACTCCTGCTATTAACGTCCATCGTGGAATACGAAATTCACAGTTGGATGTGCTACGTTCAACACACAACAGCAGGCTTGATGCAAAAAGGTTTGACTTTCAGTAATTGATCGATATCTGATCGACGAAGCATCGTCGAGAAAAACGGATGAGGACTTTTGTCTTGAGATCCTTTTTGCCACCCACTGTTCTCTATTTTACGTGAAAACGAACGTGCGATTTTGAGGACACTCTGTATACGCGTTCTCCATAAGTCCTGTACAGTAAAGGTTTCGGCTGTGGTCTCTGAACGTAGCCCATCCACTGGTTTACAAGTATAATGAGTCTTGCGAGCCGCATAACATTACATCGTTGCTTGCTCTGGATTTAGATTAACCGTTTACACGAGGCAGCAGTCAGCAGCTAGAAACACTGACGAAAGGGGAGAGGAGGGTATAAAAACAGTACTGGCAACACGAAGATACAAACTATTGCTGTTTTGTTTTCGATTAAAAAGGAAATGTAGCCAAAAAGTATAGACGACAAATGAGAATCGTCACTCGGAGACGCATCGGACCGCGAATACAAATTTGACGTGTCTCCAAATTGGGAATATGAAAGTTTTCCACCAAAGTGTCATTATAGACTGGATGGAGAAAAAAAAAAGGGAATTTGGTCAGACGGACTGTGCGGTGGAATAAATTGATATTTCTCGTGAATCCGTTTGATCCAAGAGAAAGATAGAGAAGCGCAGTGTTTATTTCAAAGGTTTGCAGGTGTTGAGCAATCTTTCTATAAAAGGTTGGTATCGAATACGTTCGATCATCGTTTTCGATTTGCGAAACGTTTTGAGCGAAAGGCTTCGGGCCACAGGGGTGATTTCGCTTTGGCCTCGCTACTCGTTCGTATGGTTTGAATGAAGAGAGAAAGAGAGGGAGAGAGGAAGGAATAAAAGTGAGAGATTCGAGTTTATATGGAGGAGCAGTCCACGCGAGTGGATAACCGTAAGCCCGATTGCTGGACTCATGGCGATGTGCATACACGATGTTTTGTCCCTCTCGTATTTCATCGAGGAATGAATAGCCATACGTTCATCCGTCCGATTTGCAACCTGGAATAGATTCCTGTCTATATATCAAGTATATGCGTATATACAGTCATACAGTCATATGTGAATTGATATAAAAGTTCTATAGAGTGTATTATAGAAGAGACGTGAGAGGATGGCGATGCATTCTCGTGAAAAGCCCTCATGATAGTCTTTTCATCTCCGCGATAAAAATCCACATAAAAAAAATCCGCATACCAAGTATCGCATAAAAAAAATGCTACGCAGGAAAACTGCATAGGAAAACCAACAAAAATTTCTACATCAATACAGCAAAAAAAAACGGAAAAATCGTAAGAATCGGCGATACTTCGCTCGATAAAAACCGCGCTCACGTGCGCGCCCATATTGATAGCGTGAAGTAGGGGATTGGCTTTCGTATGGAAACGTACGAGAGATGAGTATTTACAACATTGGTCTTACGGAAGGGAAACGAACCGATGGAAAACGAAGGGTGAGTAAAAAACATCTTTATAGATCGTTGTGAACGATATACCCACCAACGAAAGTTCAACAATTTTTTTAACAAGTACGCTCTTAAGGGTCCAGTTATCCAGGACATTCCACTGCCGAAATCAATGTTTATGCAAATGTATTCATAATCGTACGTGAGTATAAATCGTACGTTGGTTGATTTTTTTTTCCTCCATAGGCTACACACAACATTGTACAATGCCATCGTTCCCGATCGTATAAATCATTCTGATACGTAGTCGAAAAAAAGTCACCGACCATTATTGATGGTCAATAGCAGCATTATGCACGCGTCGCTGGTATATGTGTACGCAATCATGAATTGATTGATCGATGCGATGGGGTAAAAAAGAAGAAAAAAAAAACAATGCTAGAAGCTGAGATATATCGTGCATGCAAGGGCCGAGAAAAGTAGGATCGAAAGAGCGTACGTTACCAAGTTTGATGGATTCCACACCTGAAACCAACAGAAAAAAGTTTTCGATTATAGAATTTATCTTTGCATCGAAATAACATAAACAAAACAATTCATTCTATAATTTTCTTTTATTTAATCATCAAAATTTCGAGCACACGGTTACTCCGGTGTCCACTGATTGTGACTAACTATGTCTAGGGCTATGTCTAGGGACCAGGAGGTGGTTGTAAATTTTGAACCCATGAGGGTTGTAGACCGTGGCGTCAAAATTTCATGAAATAATATCAAAACCGAATATGGATCAAAGTTATTGTTCTTTTTTTTTCAAGGAACAATGTAAAATTCGAAAAGTTATTGACATCGAAAATCATGGACCAAGTCCGAAAGGGCCAAAGACAAACTCTGGCTTCATCGGTTAAAAATACAAGAAATATGTACGGTTATAAATAAAATGGGTCTCGCCCACCCTAAGTAGAAACCCATAAAGGGATCTATCTCCGAAGTCCACTAACTCGCGAGTCGTCAATTGACTTTATGTGCAGTGTAACAGTAATGGATAACGCGTGTAACATCGCCCAAATTGGGGCACACTAATTGCTCGGAGCGTACAGCTTTTTTTCTTCTTCGTTACGACTGATGGAAGCGAAAAGTAATTGATGATCACAATAGTTGTCCCCATCCATCGACACAAATTAATCAAAGCACTTTACCCTAAAAAATGGATGTTTAAGGGTACATTTTCATTTTCAATTTATCAAAATGATCGTCGAGGGCTCCGCGGGGATTGACAGACGCATATTTGATTGTTAATTGCATTGTAGGAATATTCATTGTGTGATTAATCGAAGAAACACGAAGGTTCACACAAACTATAGCAACGAGGTTTATAATTCTTAATGGCTCGTTCAATTTTGTCTGCAAGTTTTTTTCTCAACGTTGTTAAAACGCGTAGAGAAAATACATCCAGAGATTTTCCTCAGATCTCGTAGGAATGCGTCAGGAATTAAAACTGAACGTTTTTTTTGTGCCGATGACAATTATTGATGCAAGCAAGCAGGGGATGAAGAAACCGAGCTAAACGTCATATCAAGTGTGTAAAACACACAATAATCGTCGACACCTTGCATCGCAGAACGAAATGGAAGATTTGACTAGAGGGTGAAAGAGTCGAGGGGCCACGAACCCCGAACACACGTGCTACTTTGTCCATCCAAAACCCGAGGAACCCCGCACGCGTACCACTTTTCGTTCTGAAACCAAAAGGGGCTGAGTTTACCGATGGGGCGGTAAGAGGAGCGAACAGACGAATAATACACGGTAAAAAGTATACGCACTACTCGGCAGCATTTTACAAGAGTACAGAGAGCCATAAGCATCTAGCGACAAAACGAGATTCGAGAAAGGATATTCTCTTGTTTCGTAGCACGTGGACATTCTCAGCTTACCGAAACGAAATCCTCGATCCTGCATGCATAAACTATTTGAGCCGCTTTAAATTTTTATTAAAATGCACGCGTCATTTCGTAAGTCAGATTCCCTCGAAAGAGAACCCCCACTTACACTCATGACCTTTCATTGCAACAATGCATCGAGCAAAAAATCAATCGAATAATTACAAATCATTTCAACAAAATTTTAATGAAATGTATTTGTTTGTGGAGTAAAAACATCAAAAAATATACGACATGAAAAAAGAATAGTGTTTTTCCATTTGTTTTTACTTTTTCAATAAAGGGAGCGTAGTGTCAATATGGCTGCACGGATTTGCGTGTAAACTCGTAAAATATCTCTTCAGTCTCGTTTCAACAGGGCTGAGTATACGAGTAAATGTTCTTTGAAACTCTCCCCTGACAGAGAATAATGTATATATATAGTATAAGCGAAAATATGCATGTATATATGTGAGATGAAGGGAGAATTTGACGGGTATGGCTACGCACCCCAATATTGATATTGGAATACAGAACTAGGATCTTATAGCTGTGGGCCCCGGGGGAAGCGCGTCGACGCGTTTATATTCGCACTTTCAACCCTCCAGTCCATAAGCCCAACGGGGAGGTATTACACAGCTTCTGGCTGTTTCGAATTGTGTCCCTGGTGATGCGTCGTGCCTGTCCCGCTCGCTCGTCCGTCGATTTCACTCCGCTTATCGTAATAATGGTTACATCTTCATAAATATTTGTATACGAGCGTAGGCTCGTTTTATATCGAGACAAGCGTGAAATCAGTATGGAAATGAGGGTCCCCAATTTTGACGTTAGATTAAGGTTGTAGGGGCTGAGTTTGTACATCGTATGTATGCCGATACAAAAATGAGTGTATTCCACACTTTGAAATGCAGGAAAAATGGCCCGAAACGAACTAATCTAATTCTCAAAATTACTATATCTCAGGATTAATACGAGAAGGTGAACGAAGAGAAAAAATGATCGTTACAGCAAGATTTTGGACTCAATCAAATTTTCTAATAAATCCATTAAAGTGGAATTCGGGTGAAACATTTTCATGTGAATTTACAGCAAGCAGAGTGTTAGCGTGGACCGCCATTTTTGTCGTTTATATTCGCTCATCCTCTTCGCTTTTGTCCGATCCTGTTTACTTGCTCACACTCGTTCGTTGCTCGGAGAGTCTTCGACTGCTTGTGCCCAATGTGCGCGTCTATTTCTCCGCGAGAGACTGTATAAACATTTCAAATTAGTATTCAGATGTGCAGCTGTTGACTGCGCGGTGTAGCCGCTCGCTTTCGAGGGCTTCCGAGGCTTCGTTTAATTGTCAGGCAGATGCCTACTTCTTTCCACGCGTGTCTCTCTTACACCCCCGCCATCGGAACCTTCCGCATTCACCCTCCGTAGGCGCCCTTACACCTTTGCCATCGTCGGTTCATCTTTGTACGCTTTTTTCTCAGTTCCCTTTGCCACTCGTCTTGTCCTTTTCTCACTCTCTCTTATCTCGAGTTATTCATGATGAGAAGCAGCCAGCAAAGTGGACTAAGCTCCGTGTATACGAGAAAGATTCCACAATCGGTCCAATATATTTCGATTGATTATTCCTAAACGAGCGTATTTCCAACATTTTATATTGAACACGTCTTCCAACTCGAATATATATATGTCAAAGTATATTTTTTTTTATGCGCTTACTGGCTTCATCTCCTTTCGGAATCTTATTCCAGTTTCCACCACCCTCGCAATATCATCACGCCGCTCGACCCTCACTCTCTCTATACTTACTGGCCTCGCGTTATGTGTGACTGGGCACTCACGTATGGTTTCTTCTGTAATGTATCTCCAACTATGTTTATGTATATAGATATATGGACATGAGTCGTATGCTCGTATATCAGATACCCCGAGAGATATATCCACGAACCCACGAGCACCATTTCACATGCCGTACATCCATACAAATATATATTTATATACAAGTCAGAAAAGCCACGATGGACAAGAAGAGCAGAGTACATATGTATGTACGTTAAAGAGCCAAAATGTTTAATGCCCTCTTGGCCCTCCGCCTGGTTGACCATCGCCCACTCGAGAGTCCGGTTACCCTGCTCACTTGTCCCTCGTAAATTAATTTGTTTAACAGCGCCAAGTGTAATTGACGTTGAATTAACGAGCAACGAAAAATAATACTACTCAAACCCCCAAAATGGACGAGGTTCATTTTGAAAAATGTTGAAAAGTCGCGGAGCTGTCCCTCTGTCTCCGGTAGTCGTGCAGATAGAGCATTGCAATACGAGAGGATTAGGGACAAAAGGGACAAATCCTTGGCACTGGCAATAATGATAAAGATTTTTTTAATTCGGACGAATGAATTAATCTTTTCATTTTTTTTGGCTGTAGCTGAGAACAGCTTCTCCTGCTGTTTGCTGGCTCTCGATACTTCGTTGAATCTGTGTACAGAGATAAACGTCCGTATACACATATAATACGTTTTTAGCAGCTCTTTAGATCGAATCAAACTCGATCAAGCGTGCAGTCCATATTCTATTTGGCATTGTGGCAATACGCGGCTTTATACCAGATCGAATCCAATATGCAGTTGAGAATCAAGTTACCGTACACAGTAATACATAACGTAGTACCTGTTAACACTCCTTGTACACGCCACCCATTACCAAAGAGCCATTATTAGAAGTACTTTATTGGATGTTGACGATTTATTCCATATAGTTCGAGTTTTAATTTGCCTCTTAGGCCACAGGTGTGCGATCGTGTATTTCTACCAGCAAGAAGCAAGATATAAGATTTTTCATTATGAAAGCGCAGACGTTGAATATATTTTCAACATTTGAACACACGCAGACTTACACATATGTATTCCTTAATAGATTACTGGCTCGTTTCGTGATGTCAACAACCGTCCACCGATTTCGTGTCGATATCGTTTCAAATTGATAAATACTCGGCTGAATACCACCTCGCCTTAGCCAATTCCTCAATCAGCCTTAATGAATTTTGTCAGAAGCAATAAGAAGAAGTCCGTATATAGAATAACTGCGACGCTGAATTCTCGTATTTTCATTTTCCTCTTACGAGACTTTGATGAAATCCGTTTTTTTTTTTTATTCCTGCTATACCATTTTCTCGTCCCAACATTATGGAAACTGTCTGATTTTTTTCTCTATCACTGCGCCGGACTTCATTAACGAGGAGAGGAGAAATCTTTCTTTCATTCATACCGACGAGGATAGCATTTAACTGGTCTCGTGCGAAGCTTGGATTTTGGATTTTTTGACGAGAACATTATACGAATCGCGAAGAGAAGAGCGAGCGAGATCGACGCGCCTCGACAGGTCGCTATTAGAATATTAAATCCACGCCGATGCTGCAATCTCTAACTATACAGCATAGATGGTCCATCGCATGTGTGTGAAAATACGCTCCGATCTCGACGCATATGCGCAAAGTCGAAAAAGCAGCATTTTATATATATACGCACACATATCGCATCTCAACTGCAATCAGCCTTGAACGCAGACGGTCATAAAACCCGTGGTTAAATCGATTCATTCCCCCATCCAACCCTGTCCGAACGTCCGTTCGCCCTGACGAACTCACCGTTCATTATTTCTACAATTTAGTCGGTTCGTCCAGGGATTCGTAATAAACGCATCCAAGAATATAATTATTATAACCGCAGACATATCGTGCCAATTGCATGTAATTTATTCTAAGCCCGGACGTTCGTAGGATCTTATTTTTATCAAAATTTAATAGTTCGTTCCGTAAATATAATTATTATTCTCTTGTTTTTTCAAATCCTGCTTTTCGTATCTGGCTCTGCCACCAAATTATCAAATATTCAAGTTACTTGATGAAATAAAATATTCATCTGTTTTCAACTGTATTTATCGAGTCCCATAAAAATATTCCATCGAAACCGGGAACGATGGAGAAATTAATTTTGATCAAGCAAACGCGTTCGTCTGGCCTGATTTCCCGAATGATATGAATATGTGTTTATAAGATGATATACAACAGACATGCGTTCTTGCGTAGCTAATATTAAAACAGCCTCACACATCAGGAAAGCAAAGACCCACTGGTCTAACGGTAGCAAAAGCCTGGTGTGTAGAAACCTCGGAAGGATACAGTGCTCGCATTAATTCAGAATGAGATACCGTCCGTGTTATGACTGTTACTAAACAGCGTGTACAGCTCTAACCGATGTGATGAAGCAGCACCAGCAACTGAATGTAGCCGGCGTCGTGTACGGCTGTGCTGCTGGTTAACTACGCGAGACACGAGTTAAATAAACTCACGTTATTAACTCGGCGAACCCGGCTGAAGCAACAAATACTCAACGATAACTCACAGTGAATTATCGAATCCCATATCTACGTATCGAAATGTTGGTTTTCGTACTTTTTTAAGCAGCTTTCTACATCGGGAGCGGGTGAAAATTAGACTTTTGGGAGAAATCAGAGCAAATGGATTGTCCAATCAATTTCGTGCAATTGAAACTATATGTTTTCCAATATTTCACTTTCTCAAGTGGAGTAAAAACTTCCATGGACGTTTCCGTGTCCAGACTCGAGAAAAATTGCTTCTCGAAGTCTATAAACAATTGTCTACGATCAATGGACAAATTTGGTCGTGAATTGTAAATTTTTGTATTAAGTCCGGAAGTGTTGGACGCATAAATCAAAATATTTTCCAAATCCGAGTTCCTACATACATAAACACATGGAAATAATCGAATTCGGGTGGAAGAGTGCAGAGAGGCGTAAAATTTCAGTCACGCGATTATAACGCAATTCGTTTAGTCGTGGTGTGTTTATCTCTGAAAAATGCTTGGACGAGGATGTTACAAATTGGCTTCACGAGGTAAACCATATTTTTCATTTTACATTATCAGTGTGGCACGATCATCGCTGCTGTGGGTGGCTCTCATGGCATTTCTACATTCGAAACGTAGTTGTTGGAGAGAGAAAGAGAGAGGGAGAGAGCGAGAGGGGGTCAAGAAGGGATAAGATCGCCGGAAGATCGTAGATCAAACATGTAAAACGCATACGGGGTTTCGAAGGGGGTTGTTCTCGATGCACTTTCATATACGTGCTATTATATGGCTCACACTTGCATCGTCGCTTCGGGGGGGAACGTGAAACGTTGCTTTTATTATACATTCGTTGCGATAAGCGAACCAGAGCGAGGGAAAGAGAGAGAGAGAGAGAGAGAGAGACGGAGAGAGAGACTAAGTCAAAGAGAAAGATAAAGAAGAAGAAGAGAAAGAGAAGTTTGGGGGCTCACGCTTTTCATGATGAGTACACGAGTAAAGGGGTAGATATGTCCGAGTTATAAATGTCAGTATTATGCCAGAGGCATCTTTCTCTCTTTAACTCATTTAACTCGAAAGCTTTGTGCAGTAACTTGCCACAAATCGGGACTAGAGCCTGGAAAATTTAATTGCAGAAGGCATGAGCACGGCAGTTGCGAATGTCATGATAGATTTATATATATAAATGTATCACATAGATGAATACATATATCTTGAAAAGCGTTGAAAATCCAAAAGGTCGTATCTCTGATGATTTAACATGTTGAACAACTTTTGTTACACCCTTGCAATTTTTCACTTCCGAATATAATGCACAGCAGCATTTGCGAGCAGGCGGACACGTAAATCAATCAAGATGCTCGCGAGACTCATTGTTACTCGAAAGGTTATGCAAACCTGGCTGGAAGATAATGCTCGGGAAAATTCAGATGGTAAGCTACAAATGCTTACGCAATTTTGCACATCCTGCATGATTTTGTTACAACGGCAATTTCATCTCCTATCAATTATGATAAACTTGAAAGAGTCTTGAAAGTCACATCCGGGAATACGTGGTGGATAATTTTTCTTTCATTTTATTTCGAGCCACCGAGATGTTAAATTTATGACGAATAAATACATTGAATGCTTCTATTATGCAGGAACAATCTTTCCATGAGTAATGAATGGTGCAAACCCGGAGGGAATGAAAAGTTCCACATATTACACCCTCGTTGTTTCAATTCCAACAACTGGGTTATTTTCCTATACACATACATGCGGTATATTCTTAGAGGCGCACGAGTAAACGAGACGATCAGATTCGATCCCATCGTTTTTGCCACCCGCGGCTTTCCTTCCGTCTGCCTACGGGGAGTATGAAGAAAAGCATTCGAGTTGCATCAGCAAACGTGTATGCAAGTTCCAACTATGCCACCTTTTTCTTTATCACATATCTTTTTCGCTTTTTCAAGTCAGTGGATTTCGCTTTGATTCCCCCTCGCACATCACACGGGCAACAAAAAACTATTAATTAAATTCGAATTATTCTGGCAAGTGAGCTCAAAGTATTTCGAATCCACTTGGAAATTATCAAATGAAACAGAAATAAATGCGATCGAGTTGAAAATACAAAAATTCATCCCAATGATCGAGCGTCGATGAGTAACTGCTTGGTTTTGATCGTTTGCACTTAACTCGCAAGTTTCCCAGCCCTGAAATGTTACACGGGTATTATGTAATGCGTCTGTTTTTCATACAATTTTTCTGACGTCATGAGAAGACACACTATATTCGTGACCATACTCCCGGTGAAGAATATAATACTTGTCACGTTCGCGATATTAAAAAAAAGGATGAAAAGCAAGAGAAAGAAATGCAGCTAAAGGAGTATCGTATCGCTCATAGCATGAATGAATATAAACATATGATATACACATAGATATATTTACATATGGTGGACACACGATATTACGCTTCCCGTTCACGTAAAACCAAAACTTTATGGGTGGGAACTGACTGGTGTGGTGGATGGTCGATGGTGGTCCGGCTCAACAGGAAAGAGGTCCACCGCAACTATCATAATACCAGGAATATCCGGGGTACGTGTAACTCGCGGACACACGACGAGAGCTTGTCACGTGTACAATGTTCCATACTCTACAATATGCGAGCGCATGTACACGTAGATATATATATTCCCCGTAATACATATCAATGTACAATAGAATCGAATGCATTACGTCATCGGCCGCGTGTTTTTGAATGGAATCGATGTACGACGATCACTGTAAATGCGGAAAAGGATCGTCGTCACGGTAATCGTGATTCGCCGGATTACATTATTATTTTTTTTCATTACAGAAGAAAAAAAGTATCCGATGTTTACCAATTGGCAACATTAATTCGTACGAAAAAAAAATCGAGAATCCCGTTGATCAATTAATAGAATACACCTGGAGCATTCCGGATCGAGGTATTTGAGTATCAAAGGCAAACTTTGATCGAAATAACGTCAAGACGAAGTTTGCTCGGGGGTTTCACATGCAATCCGCAAAGAGAGAGAGAGAGAGAAAGAGAGGAATCCCGAAAGTAGCGTATAGGTGATGGAGCATCGTCGAACTTACCAACGGTATGCACCCACGCTATTAACGCCGCGGTTACATCGCGGTTACGTGGAACCAACACTACAGTACATACACGCTATATATCGTAAGATATATACCAATCAAGGTATTATCATTAAAAGGGCCCGACTTGTACGGTGTTGCATGTTAAAATTGGTGAGATCCAGTCCTTTTGCTTTCGGTATATCAATTCATATACGTTTACTTTATAGTCAAACGTTGTGCACACGTTTACATACGTCCGTGTGAATACGTTGATATCGAATACACATATGTGTCTGTGTTCGTTTGTGTGGCTTACGTGCAACTCAGGAAGTTACTTATCTACGGTTCGCCCGGTGCCCCGACATCACAGACGCATCACTAATACAACGCAACCATTAGTTTCAATGGTTATACATATGAATACGTATATATGTATTCTCATATGTTTGTATACATGTTTTTGTAGTAAAGGACACCTTCGCACCTACATCACCTCTATCCCACCACCGGTGATATATTATTTAAGAGCGTTATGCTAATAAACCCTGAGCGGCTGGTTGCAAGAACATTATTTCTGAAAGAGAAGCGTATATAACGATCCGAGAGCCGTGTGTGCATGCGGAAGAGATAGAGACAGGTATAGAGAGAAAGAGAAAGGAACTGTAAGCCAGAGGCGTCGGAAATCGTGGTGTGAAATGAATAATTTCCATCGAAACTACAAGCCCAAGAATCGCTGTGCTGCCTGCTTCTATAGTTACTTCCACTCTTCTTACTTACCCACTTTCCCTCGGAACAACTCAGACTCGACTCTGTACTATGTAACAAATGTTTCGTGAATTATAGTTGCAAGGATAATATTATTATTTCTTAGTTCTGAACTTGGTTCCGGAAACATGAGAACTTCAATGCTGGCAAATTCGAAAAGAATTCGATACACTCGTTCGACATTTCGTTGTCGATTTATTACAAAAATATTACAACGATGTCATCGTGATGATAATCTAACGATCTTCGACTCTGTTCCTGTCCAACGTTTCCGTTACCCGTAGCGGTTCCATTAACCCATCAGTCACAAGAAGAGCTGCAAATGATCGAAACATTTTTTCTCAGATTTAGTACCCAGTCAGGTAATCATTCAAGTGCATTGAATGGACGTTGACTCACTTTCTCTGCGTGTGATTCTTCTCAATCTATCTCGAAGTCGATACAAAATGATAGCACTTCCAATGACCAGTAAAAGTGATAGAGATCCAAAGATAATACTCATTGAATTGAATTTCGTCACATTGCACGAAGAATCTGTGTAAGCAACGATTTATCATGTTTTTATATTGAACTTACTTAAAGTTCTTGGCATGCTGACATACTTCAAATTTAACTTCATTCCCTTTAATCACCTGCAGCTAAAAAGCAAAAGATCATTTTTTCAGTTGCGTCGAAAGCCTGCGATAACGAAACTCCGTAGGATACAAGACCAGCAGTCTGTTCCATCAACTCCAGATGATAACAATGAACAGCGTCGGTACTCGTATTTTCCGCAGCCTTAAACAATAACATCGAGTCTTTACACTCTTTGTTACAGTGCGGACCATTCCAGCTCCATTTTCCTGGATGATATACTCTGTAGAGAAAAAATTTTACGCGATACAAACGAAGTGAACATTGCGAGAATGTTGCGAGATGGACACAAACCTTTCCGCGCTGAAAAAATGTGCATTGGATTCGTTGTCGAATGCAATAAAGATGCCACAAGATTTGGGTTCTTCACACTTCGGGCCGGTCCATCCATAGTTACATATGCAGCTTCCATTCACTTCGGACAGAACGCCATTGTTGTTGCAGTTTCCATCAACGTAAGTTAGAGGAAGTTGCAGCAGACATTGGTCAGGTGCAACACAAAGCGATCCATTGTGACATGGGGGTGTACAATGTGGCTGACAGGTTAGTGATTTTGTGTCGTTACTTTCTTCATAGGTGAAGATGTAGCCTTCGTTACAAACGCATGTATCAGGGCCAACGCAATTGCCATTTAAACATCCCCCAGAACAGATCGGTGTGCAGATATGTTCGGGATGCTGCAAGTGAGATGATTTTTCGTAGCCATTTATGCACTCGCAGTAATCTGGCAGCGTACAGACCGCATTGATGCAATCTTTATTGCAAATTGGTTCGCACGCAAAGCTATCGTTCTTTACTGTTCTGTAGCCCTCGGAACAAGTGCATCTATTTGGATAGCTGCAGAAAGCATTAACACACTTTTTCTCACAAACAGGGAAACATTGTCGAGACTCATTCTTGTTGTGATGGGAGAGAAGCTCAACGCTGTAACCAGGATCGCATTCACACCGGTCTGGAGCGACGCAAGAAGCGTCTAGGGAACAACTTTGCGAGCACGTGGGCTCGCAAAAAAAGGCATCGTTGTAAAAAATTGGTTCTTCAGTTGCAGCTGTTGGTCGTTCTGTGTAGGTTGCGGTAATTGTTATTTGGGGTGTGCTTGAATCGCTATGAATGGAAGAAAGTTCATTAACCGGCGAAGTTGAACTGTTTGCGATAGCGGCTTTGCTAATGGCTTTATAACCAGCGTCACAGCGACATACATTCGGTGCGATGCATGCTGCGTTTTTTCCACAACCCTGCGAACCTTCACGGCCAACCGAAACACACGATGGTTTACAGCTAGCTCGATCATCTGCGATTATGAAACCAGGATCGCAATCGCAGACGTTTGGTGCTGTGCACCGACCGTTCAGACAATTATTGACGCACTGAGGTAAGCACTCACTCCATCCAGTAACGTTGTTAGTAGCAGAAACATAGCCAACTTCGCAGTTGCATGTATTCGGATTTATGCATTTACCGTTCGCACAGCCACTGTCACATCGAGGTTTGCATTGACGATCCCTGAGTGAGTCGAGTAATTCATATCCGTCGCAGCAAACGTCAGTCCACTCCCAGCTGACATAATGCTGTAAAGTGCAAAATCATTGCGACCAGAAACTTAAAACTGCCTTGCGAGTAAATGATGCTTCGCACCGCCATGTCGTTTAAACCAACATCGTACCTCTATTCGATAATTTATCCTCGTCTTTATTCTCGTCATCCAAAGAATTGGTCGCTTGAAGGTCTCGTAGTAACTTACATACCGCGTTCGGGGAACCCTGCAATTCGTTCGACTCAGAATTTATGCATCTAATTTTTTCTACTATCTGCTAGAGTAATAAACGAGATTTTTATGGACTATTCACCTATGGCGTGTGCTGCATATTCCAGAGTTAACGGCCGTCCTCTTCTGAACAGATGCTTCCGAAACACTGTAGTTATTCGACAAAATGATGGATGCACAAATGATCAGATCACTGATTAAGCTGAGCTTGTTTATTAACATACTGTTGGCAATGATTTCAACGTGACTTGGACTTATTTCTTTTCACTCGAAGTCTTGCTTTTTGTCACGAGCGTCAACGTCGAGTTCCGACCAACAATTGATCCCTCCTCGAAGCGTTGAGCTATAAATAAATTGTTTTCATACCAGAAGATATGTTCACATTGACTTTTTTCCATGTATTTATCGAATATGACAGGAAGCAGGCGATAATGAATGAACGTTCCAAGCATGTGACATACATTGTCAGCTCTCTTCCCGAGATATCGTGATCTTTCCTTTCCATTTTTTCTAACACTCGTACAGCCTTGATAATTGCTTGTTTTTTTTCCGAGTCTTTTGCTTTTATTCGTGTGACATACTCTCGGATTTTGCAGTTGTTTGGCATACAGTGAGTACGAGGACGAAAGGTGAAAAAGTTTGAACATCCGAAGTAACGAATTGTGGTGGTGGCGCGAGGATCAGGCCATATACACAAGACGTATATTTTAATGAGAGAAGGTATCATACGAAAGAACATACGGTAGAGTCTCGATGCGCATATTCGTTGCACGTTTCGTTTACTCGGAAATTGATACGGGCGTCTGTCGCATAGCACATCCGATTCTTAATAAAGCGCAAGCAACTCTCTCCTGCTCTCTCGCTTCCGAGAACGCGATGAAAAATATGTTTTTTGCGCGCATCGGGCACGCGCGATACGTGTGCCGATTATATTATAATATCCCTCGGCTGTCAGTGGGAAAAGGACAAAGAAAGCATAAGCAATACATGGAAAAAATGTGTCTGCTCGTTTCATAATTTCAACCATGCATGATGCTTTTTACAGGAACGCTATATCGCGTAGCAAAGATGAAATGCCACTCAATGACAGTTTTATGGACCATCCATTACAGTTTTATAAATTCTCATTTCATCAAGGATGCGTTTCGTGTACTAATCAACTGCATTCAAAGTGAGAGGAAATACCTGAGGTTCGCATGAAACTGAAAAATATTTACACACCCAAAAGTCGAAGTTCAGGTGCACGACTTTTTCACTACTCGTCAAAAATCCAACCATGAGAAAATCGTTTCTCATATTTCGATTCTTCCAGCGTCCCTATATGGCCCGACTGCAAGTTTCCTGGTCGAATAATATATCACGTCACAGTCATAAGAAAATTAATGATAATAACGGTTGCGAGGGTGCTTAATCGCTTTTTAATCGGTAGCTTTGAACGTTGATCTGATTTGATGGTTCAAAAGTCAAGATATACATGATCATAAACGCTGCAATTAGTCGGAACCAAATATGGGTCAGATTGCAAGAGAAGGAGAAAAAGAGCGAGATGGAAAAAAACGTTGCAGAGATTGTTTAGATTTGCTAAATAGATTTGCCATGAGGTGGAGTGCGTGCGTGTCTTTGTGTGCGTCGTGCAGGGCGCAGACTTTCATAAATGGCTGCCCCGCCTCATCCGCTTGAATGTGTACCGTGACTGTGCCATAGTGCACGTGTGGTTCGATAAAACCTCACCGAAAGAACGGGACAGACCGAGAGAAAGAGATTTCCAAACGGAAGCAAGCAATTTGTTCTCATTTAATCTCGTTTTTTTTTTTTCACAAAATTGTTCAACTCGCAGATCGGTATACACGTTTCGTTGTCAATCACAGCTTCTCCGTGTCATATAAGCACATGATATCGCATCAATGTCGGAATTCTCGTTTACTGGCAACTTCCCCCTCCCCCGTTTATGCATTAAAAGTCATTAGGCATGGGAAGAACCGTCGTCGCGCATTGAAGGCTCGCGGTGTTCATCCGGCTTTTATTATTAAACTCTCGCCCTCAGTCATTTGCCCGTTGGACATACCCATCCGAGCTGTGTCGATATATCAACTCGTATTTATATTCCATACGCGCACCTATTCCAATGAAAATACCTAATGCCACAATAGACATCCAATCATCGGTGATTCCTCGGCAAAATAAGCTTACGAGTGCCCTGCTCCGTTCGAAACGATTGTTTGTCAAGTGTCAACGATCGTTTACGAACTTGAAAAAAAAAAAATCAATCACGTTATCAATTTTCAATGAAATTTCGTAAATATTTTATTCAAAACTGAATGATAAAATATTTTCGATTTTTATCAAGAATGTACTTCCCAATCGCTTGAAATTGAATTCAACGATCGAAGCTGCACGGAAATTATTTCGGTTTCATTGGGAACGAGTGGATTTCACAGAAAGGAAATAATGCAAATGCAGCTGGCCCCTGAAGGGTTTTTCGTTGTATCGCGTTTTAAGGTCAGTTCGGTATAAACCACCCACGATACAAAATTCTGTTGGGTTCGTTTGAACGAAGAGGAAGTATGTTTACGTCGTATGCTTTTATGATAGTGTATAAAAATGAATGTCTTCTATACGGATGTGTGCATTTATAACAAAGAATAAACCACTACCGAATGCTTGCGCATGCGTGTTGCCTAATTCATATTCCTGCACCTGACTGACCTCTTATTCTTCTCCGAGTCTCATTTAACACCCCCGCGGGCGCTGTATATGCTCGCACGGTTCGATCTTACGAGTGCAAAAAAAAAATGTAATTCCCATCTACACGCCCTGCCGCAATGCCCGCTTCACCTGCGCCCTCTCGTTGAAAATACATTCTATCCTTGTTTCTCTTATTCTTTCGTTCTCGATTGTTCGTCGGCACGTGCTTCTTCCAGTTCTTTTTTACGACTGAGCCACTAATTTTTATTTGAATATTATTAAATGCTTCCACCCAAGACGAAGGTGTACAGAAACCAACGAAAAATGAATAGCGTAAGGAAAGGTGAGAAACGCATATCCACAGGTGCGAATCTACCGAATTAATTGTTGCACTATATACAAAAAATAATTCACTATTGAGACTTTGAAAATAGATCAAAAAAAGAAAATTCTGAGACATTCCGAATGCTCGAATATCATCGAAGGAAATTCTTAATTTGTTGTAACAATTAAAAGGTGGCAGGTGAATGATACGCTGGGAGCAACAAAAAAGATATTTATATATAAACAACTCATATGCCGCAGTAACTTAGTATCTCCACGTGACTCGAGTACGGCGAACAAGGAACAAGAAACGTTCGAGCGCGAGCTGGAATTAAAAACTCGCTGGACAGGTGCGGCGGATTCGACGACAGTGCGGTGGGTCTTACTCTCGCTCCATCTTTTTTTATTTCGCTTTCAGTTCGTCGATGAACGTTTCACGCGTCTGCAACTGGTCGTTTCCTATTTCGAGTAGACACAATAATTGCAACGACAGGACTTTGCGATTTCGTTAACACGAATTATCAAATATTAAGCATCAGAAAGAGTAACAAACAGAATACAATCTTCTTATCAATTTTGCACGTTTGATTCATTTTTTCGAAAGTTTCGAGTGTGACGAAGAATTTTTCCACGAAATGTAAACGTTTTTTCAATTATACCAACCGAACGTAACGCAGATCAGTATCAAAAAGGCTTTCCCCATAAATTCTTAATCAGAAAAAAAAAACTGATTTACGCGCAAAATCGCGTAATTCCATTTTCTTCTCCGGATGTGTGCGTTGTGTGTAAGCCTGATCTGTGATGCGTACTTAACGCGATAGTGTCTTTAAAGAGTTACGGAATGAAATTCGCAATAGGTGTGAGCACACGCGGAAAAATCCACGCTGCTGTCTAATTAATAATCAAGAAGTTGAATGAGTGAAGTGATTGCGTTGAAAAACTGACGCAACTTATGCACACATGCATATCCCTTAACAAAACACTGTTTTGCAGAGTCATTTTACGCTCATTTAAGTCTTTCTCAATTGTGCTTGCCTCGTTTATTTTTTTTTCTCTCTCAACGGAAATAATACTTTATTCTTTTCTCTTCCTCTCTTTCTCTCACTTTCGCGAATACTTTTCAAGCCATTTTCGTGTCTTTCCAGACAATCTGAATTTGGACTCTGAAAATTGTAACTCTAAACACGTCGACATGTGGCCGGGATCAATATTCTGATGAGAGATAGAGTTGAGCACATCAAAGCTCATCGGTTTCGATAATATAACTCTTCATACCTTTTCTGCATCGATACATCAATAGTTATCGCATTTACTGGCTTTACTACGCCCACGTTCTTACACATAAATGTATGTGTAAATGTGGTTGTGTACAATTGTTCATATGTATAGTATGAGAGCTGTATCAACTGACCCGAATACGCGTATACGTTCGGGCTTCGCGAGGGCTTTATCAAATATACATGCGGATCGGGCGAATCTCTCGACGGAAATGGAAACTAGCAAATATCTAGTTGTTGGGAATTCGAATACGTGAATTGAGGGAGAGAGAGAGAGAGAGAGAAGAAGGAATAAAGAGAGATACATGGAGAGCGGGCGATCGATTTTCGTGGTATACGAACATAAATAAACTATGGGATTGTCTACCTTTTCGCATAAAAGCAATGTACATAAATACTGGAATACGAAAAAATCGGTACGACGATTTCTTTCGTAGAATCGATATTCGCTTTCGCATTTTTCTTCCCAAAAATGTTCAACCTTGCATAATAAATACTTTTTTTATTAACAGTCATTTTTCATGAGCATGGCAAACTCGGGACATAAAAGTTCATCCACTGTGTTTCAATATCTGAACAAAATTGCAAAAAAATGATTTTTTCTCAACTTTTTGTCGTATTGCTGCAATCGATGATTATGTGAGTCAGAGAAAAACAAGACAACAATGCTCTGGACTGTGGATTACGGTGTAACTTGTACGGGAAACCCTCCATGGGTTTCGTGAACATCACCGATGCCCGAACGAGAATTTAGGCTCTCGCAGGACATCAGAACACAGCAGCAACACGCTTACTTGCTAAACACGTTTGAGCTATCGTTCATGCATGGTTAACTCGAACATCCATCGGTAGTCGGAAGGATACTCGCCGTGCCCCATCTCCATCAATGAAAGCGGTAACGTCCTAACTTCCGAAGTGTTTATTCTTGAAAAATTTACAAAATGAATAACTTTTCCGCCGTCCATTCACGGGAGTTTTAAGAATTTTGCTATTTATTATTTTCCAACTGTGTCATTATGTTCTAATTAGAGTTCGGGCAGATCAGCAGTTTCGTTATTCGTTAAGTTACTGATCGGCTAACCGAATGTAGTTGGATTCATAATGAAATATTGCTGCGGAATACCGTTTTGTCTTGAAAAGTTCTTTTCGTAGCTCGATGGAAAGGAATCGCGTAAACGCCCAACGTACGTTATGTTGGATACATGTGGATAGGAAGCTTGTGGATAGGTATTAACGGGGTCAAGAGGGAGGCGAGGAAGAGGCAACACGCATCAAGTGAACACTGCGCCAGTCGATGACTCCTGGCTAACATGGTTTCTGCATTAGATCGACGTGTTCTTCATTACGAACAATAGCGAGGTTATACACCATAAACCGGGACAAGTCTTGGCGCATATAGAAACGTCATGAGAAGATAGACCAAGTGGTAGGAAACGGTTTGTTATACTCGTTGATGCTTCCTGTCAACGAATATGGTTACCGTAGGAAGCGAGCGGGACTCTAACTATCGAAATCCGGGTTCACATTGACCGAGCAATTTTTTAAAACGCAGGTGTACCGCTAATAATGGCTGCCATAACACTTTGCATTAGATAATGTTTCACTCAGCTTTTACGCCAAGACAAGTTTCCTCTACAATTCATTGGGGTTTTTACCTTCTGACGAGAAATTTGAGACATTGCGTTAATGTCGACTGATGTCACTCTATATAACGGCATTATTTTTCCATCGTGAGTAAAAACAAGGAAGGTACGTTCCCTCACAGGTGCAAATGAGTGAAAAAATCATATGTGTTTTGAGTGACTTGTGACGAGAAACTTGTCATGCTATGGATCAAAATGTCCTCTGATGAAAATAAACTGAATTCCATTTTTATTTGGAGTAGCCCGGTCGTTATGATGGAATTTCCGCAAGAAGGAACGAGAGAAATTGAATTCTTATGAACAATGATAACAGCTGCTGATATAACTCATCGTTTGGCCTGCGCGAGCCTGGAAGCAGATACGAAAGGGGAAACTATAGAGGGAGTGGTAAGCAGGAGGGAGAGAGAGAGAGAGGAGCCGGAAAGTACGAGGAAAAAGAATCTGGCGGAATGAATGTCCAGCAATCTTGATATAAGTAATGCATTTCTTTTATGTCTCCTCGAGATAAAGAATAATGGATGGTAGCCCCAACCTCACTTTTCGAAGTCGGGGATTTTTTTTTTCTCGCTCGGATAGAAATCCGCGGGGACAATAATAAGCCGTGAAATCCTTGGACGTCATAAAAATATATCACTTGAATATAATATTTTATCCCCTTCGAAAATCGATAGCTATGAAGGAAAAAATCTTTTTCATCTTTAGTAATGACTAGAATAAAGATCGTTCATGTCCTTGATCATTATTTCCAGACGAATGACAATCAAAGAAAAAATATTTATTGTAATAAACGTTTTTTTGATCGTTTAATTGCCGAATCTTAGAGAAAAATTCGACCACGTCGTGTTTTCGACTGCTCGTAGTACAGCCGTGAAGCGAGTGTGTTCGATACAGAGACTCGTGGGTGACATATGGCAGGCTCTGAGCGAGAATCACCCGGACGGACGGGACTTGATGGAGTACTCGAGGCATTCACCACGAGAGACTTCCCCCAACCCTCGCCCCGCGTCGTATCACGTCGCTTCTTGCTCTTCTGTCAGAGAACGTGTCCAACTTCCATGCAAGCTGAAGCAACCAGTGATTGGTCGCTCAACCGAATTATTGGCATTCTGAATTTTCGATTGTTCATTAAATGAATATCCAAAAATGTCAACGCTGATTAACGCAAAAAATACTGAGAAATATAATCGAATTAATTATTCAATGTTCTTAGATCGATGCTCGGGACGTTGAGTTCCATTCGATTCAGAGCGATATTTTCTTACTGGTGAGGGAACAAGAGAGAAATTGAACGGTAACCGAACCGATCGTGTCCGCTGTATATACGCTGAGAGTTCAGAAAAACAGAGCACACATGCGAGCGTCCTAGCTTCCCGAAGACCCGCTCACTGAACCCTGAATAACGTGGCTTTCCATCCATCCGCTACAACTTCTTATCAAGGAAATATCATTTTATTTCATTTATGGCAATATCGGCGGAAAGGGGGACGAGTGAAGGACTTTTCTCTTGAGCTAGCTATGGTCAGTGACTGTTTTATGGGGATCTGTGAAGTTATTGATACATGGATGTATCCGTATATTTTCTCCATAAAGATTTTTGCTTCCACGTGCGTCCCACAGTCGGACGAACATTGAATTCTTCATTTTGTTACTGAGATATGTTTTTTTATTTTTTTATTTTTTCACTGGACAAAAAGCGCAAGTGAGTTACGCGATCTTCGATAATTTAAAATTAATGTCCATCGACACATTTTTTCCCTTAAACCCAAATATATGGAATTTTTTTAATCTAAAAATTTGTATGACTATATTCATTGAGTCAAAAATCTACGTTAATAAAAATGGCTTCACGAAACGACAAAGTGACAGAGTTTATATTGGCTTGGGATATCGATCGGTATTCGATAGATTTCTCCGGATTCAACCTCGTTTTGACTAAATAGGAATATATCGACTTTTATAGAAATCCAGTCGTACGTTCAGAGGCCGGGTCCGCCTTACTCGGGAGAAAACGTCAAAATTGATATTCCTCGCGCTCGCCTCGAGCTCGCTCGCTCACTCGCGTATAAACCCAGAATTCGATATTTCACGTATAGTTTAATCTATAGATATATAATATCTAACCGTGCATATACATATGAGGCTCTTTCCTGTAAACTATGACTGACAATATTCCAAACTTTCGTATCACCTACGGCATTTGAAATTGTACGTACGAAAAATCCGAGACATTAGAATAACTTTGTACACGAAAATTGAACCGAAAAAATACATGATTTTATTTGATGTAGGAGAGAGTTGCTTGTCGATTCAAAGTGAATAAAACACGAAGTAACGGACATCCAAAACTTGGAATCAATGAAATAAACAATTTTTGTAGAAATATTTTCGATCGAAGCGAAAAAGATTTATATGACGATTCACACGAAACGAGGTTCGAAAAAATGTCGAACTTTAATAAACAATTGAAATATATTGTTCATTTTCTGGCTTAAAATGCAGTGGGAGTACAAAAAGCCTGAGGGTAAATTACAATCGGTGCTTAAAGTAAATTAAGTTGCTCTGGATAATTGCAAGCATCTCCGCCCGTATATATTGATAAACCGAGCAACTAGCGTTACCTTTCGTATGTAAAAGAAGCTCAGTTGGTCTATACAATCGAGGAATGCATTTCCTCGCACGATTTTCTCGATTGACTTCCCGATTCGCCTTTTCTGTTCTCCTCAAAGCGGCGTAAACATTTTTCAAGCTCGATTTTTACGCTCCTTTTTTTTATTAATAATACATTGTTAAGGAGTCGTTGATCGATCGGGAATCGCATAGTTCGCTGGTCAGGAAGCACGTCAAGAGGAGACACAGAGCAGTCACAGCAAGATCTCGAAGCATCTCAGAAGTCCGGCTTAACGAAGCGATAGTACATGCAGCACGAGAACTCGCGAGAATCCACGTTCGCGCGGGCGTATACGCACAACGACTTATACAAGAGACAAGGGAGTAAGGAAAAAAGTGAAGAGGAAGGGGAAAGGTATATCTCTGTCTGTCTGCTACGTCTGATCTGGACATACAGTTGGAAAAGACCGCCCAGCAAGTAGATTCAACGTTGTAGAAACTGCTCGCCGTGAAGTACATAGTTTCGAAGACGGACGAGATGCAAGAGTCTTTTCTATCTATTCTACACGCATTTTAGAAAAATATCAATAACAAAATCATAAACTCAAAGAATCGTCAAATTCGTGACCGTCGTTGTTTTTTTTTTTTTTTTTCTATTAATGTCCGAAGAATCTTGGGAAACAGTTGAAAATTCTCATGAAAACGATACCATGGAATGCCAATAATAATTTAGTCACTCATGCAATTGGTTAATTACTCGATTCTTGTTGACTTTTCTATCGTAATGCGAAATATTATAAGGCCAATTTAGCGCGAATTGATAAACGACACGGAAAGACTCTCGATCGCGCAAGTACACACGAGGCAGTGATAAGAAAAAGATACGGCAGAGTTATAACTTTTGGAATAAAGCATCGAAGAGGTTTTTTAAAAGCGAGGAGGCACGTTTCAGAGACGCACAAACGACATGACAGGAAAATATGGAGCGAGGTGGAATTCCACGAGCGTTCAACTCTCGGGGCTCTCTCGATTAGGTCAGCTCGTTTATAATGCTGTACGGTTGCATGGGTTATATCCCCTTAACCCCTCCTCTTCTCACCCAAACCGTACGACACTGTAATGCTTGCTGGTTATACATTTCGCGTCACACGTCTGTGTCCGTACGTACAAATAAAAAATACAAATATACGGATTTATAACATAAAAATCCGTACGTGGACGAGTTATTTGATATTCCAGGAAGAGCGCGTTTCGATACTTTGACGGTGAGTAAGTCTGAGAGATTTCTGGCAATCCTTGGCTTTTGGCCGTAGTTTAAGGAGCAAAAATCTATCTACGTATATAACTTGAAAAAGTACAGCGCGAGTATACCCGTTGCGTTTGACTTGGTGCATTTTTCTCTCATTCCTTTTTGTCTTATTCCTAAATTCTTATCTACTCTATATTCTCTGTATCCGTCCCACTCTCCCGCAGAGTTTCATTTTCTATCTTTCACCATCATGGGTTGCTGTAGAGTAGTGAAAACGGGCTGTGCTACACATCACCCTTCTTGGCAAACTCGCAACTGCACGTTCGCCCTTATTTCAATGGCGAATGTGTGCGCTACATAAACTCACTGTTCAGGGCATCAAAACCATGCACCGACTCCCTCCTCTCGCTTATGGATGTCTTTTGGGGAAAAGTTTAATAGCTTTGTTTCCTATGCTTTCCAACGTTCTTCTCTATATAGTGACAGCTCCTTTGCTAACTCTACTTCTCGATAAGAAAAATTCTCGTTCGCACGATGGTTGATGGATCGATCGAGAACAACTTCAACTTTACTCTTCCTTCGCTCTCTGCTCCGTTTTTTTTTTCGTTAATATGAAAATGCAAAAAAGAGCTCAAAGAGTCTAATTTCGAAATTTTTGGCATAAATTTTAATTACGAACGCATTTTTCATGTCCATTTTTTACGCTGAAAACAAACACTGGAAAATTGAAGGCTGCACAGACATATTTTTCCTATATGGAGGAGATTGCATACCGTGCACACATTGCAGTCGATAGAAACAATGCAATAGAGTGTACAAAGAGACGGTGATAGAGATACAGCGACGAAGAGATTGAGAGATCTCGAGAAGCTGTGGACAGAGTAACTTGCAAATGTATATACACATACTATACATGTAAGCACACACACAGGTATGTATATTGATTCGGTAAAGCATTGTGAACATCGAAGAACACAAAAAGGCACATCGGTACTGAGAATCAAACGAAATAAAAAGCGTTTTCATGATTTTCCATCGTCGTACTTTCCTTATGTACTTCTCTACAGACTATTGCTTCGTGTACTTCGATATCTAGTGCCTTGTGTGCGTTGTGTACATGTGTATACGATATATATTTATATATATAGATATTTCTGAATGCGTGTTGGACGAGGGCATACTATCGGTAGGACAAGCGTCGAATTGCGCATAGCAAACAACCAGGATGTTATTGTTTCGAGCTCTCGATGCATTTCGCTGCACTTGCTCCCTCAGTATGCAACGTTTCGAAACCAGCTTTGATCGCCCTTGGCTCTACGAAAGTTTCTTCGTATTATTGATTCCGTTTTAAAAGTTGTTATTTTTAAAACAGTTGTTAACTCGAAAGGATAATAATTTGAATGAAGTATTTTGAATAAATTTTGATGATGACATTCGTGGATCTGGAAATCTTCGGACCTTTTCCTTGTTTCCCCATTCCTCTTATATATTGCGCTCTTTTTCTCCCACGCGCGCGCGCGACTTCTGCCTTTTTTTTCGTAGATCGCTCGAGCATTCCGCTTCTTCTTAGCTGCACGTCCACCGCATACTTACATATCTTATGCCTTCACGAGCGTGAGCGCAACCAGGATTTTTTTTGTTCATCGCGAGGAATGGCGACGTATGCATATAAGTAATGCACGCTCAGCAATCGCATTGGTTCGTGGCTGCACACACCGGTAATTGTAGCCACGAAAGGTAAGGGGTGAGATCCTCACGACAGGGTTGAAATTCTCTCAAGAGTTTATAACCACGATCGGAAAATGACTCGACAAGCGCACGAAATACCCTCCGCAATTAATTTTGTTGGTCATTTGTATTTTGAAAATTGAAAAAAAAATGGCAAATCGAATGCTCGATGGCGTTGTAGGAATGTCAATGTATAAATACGTCGAGAGAAAAAAATATTTGCGCTCGCGCATAGAAATGGACGAAAAACTCCTGCTGTACCTCCAGAGAGGCAAGAATATCTGGCTAAATTCCACACCGTAGTGACCGATCGATCGAAAACCTCTTTCTCACCTTTTTGTTATTTCACGTTCTTTAATTTATCGAGACTCATTATTTTCTATCGGTTTTTATCCGTAACAGGGATTCAGCGAACAGGGTGTTTATCTTTAAACAGAAAGCATCCCCTAGCCAGAATTTCGTATTCCTATCCCCGCGAGGACTTATGTCTTTTAATTTTCTGCGGAATTATTCGAGCGCGTATCGTTTATCAGCACTAAATCTAGGAGTGGGAAAAGAGACGGACGGAGAGAGAAAAAGAGATTGAGAGAACATAGAGGGCGCTACGGAAAGCGAAACGTTGGTGTTGCTTGTGGAAAAACGTTTTATCCTGAGCTTCACCCTACAAGTGCTATGGTATTCGTAGAAAACAGTATACTCTTTGACTCTTTATGCACAGGGTGTTCTTAATTAGCCATAGAAATTAGTCAATCCGTATTCATTTATTCGAAAAAGAAAGCAAAATCACAGAATATTTTGAATTTAATTCCAAATGATAAAAACGTCCGGATCATTTATTCGTACGCCGCGGTGATTCATTCGGTGTTGGTTTAACTTTTGTTTCGCTCATTGAATCTTTTTAAAAGGACGAAAATGTCAATTACATCCAATTGACGAAAACAGTCGAAAACATTTACCAACAGATGAGAATTATTCGATCCTCTCGTGCGAAGATATTTTGCGGAGAAGCTTGCTCGTTGAATTTTTTGGTTTTTATACAACGAGGGTGTGTTCTGATTGTTTCGTAAATTCGGAGCACCCTGTAGATAAGTGAGGATGGTTGGACTAGTGTATAGCTTCAGAAACTGTTCGAGAGAGCCTCACGCCGGGCCTAATTTGTGTCTTCCTTAACAACTTATAATTCAAGCTCGCAGACTGGAACCAAACCTGAACGGTCGTCGGCAGGGCGCGAGAGGTGAACTACGCCAACTTGAACAACGATAATTATACACTCCATCCTGAAGGCGCGCGCGGTGTGGCCCTCGGGGCTTCTATACATCTAACATGTACACTCCGAACGTTATATCCAGCGGTTATATGCATATACAAGTCTGTATAAACATATACACATATATATAGTGTAAAACGCATTTTAGCTACCTGTCCAATGGTTGCTTCTCAGCCATTCTCGTACTTACTCTTCCCCCGTCTTTCTTTCTCTTTCTTTCTCAGAGGTGCGCGCTTTTGCCCTTAAATTTGATCTTATTTATGCCCCCCGTTAATGTATTCAACGCCTGCTACTTTATCCGCTCGCCTAGGATTAATCTCGAAGCGAGAGAACTCTCGGGAGCATGTTGTATGCATATATGTATATATAGCATGTTTATTTATGTAGCGAAAGAACGAGAAAGAACGGAAAGAAAAGCGAGTTTGCGGCGTAATGTTGGAAAACTTATCTGCAGCCTCTTGGGCTCTTCCATTTCTTTTTTATCTCTTATTCTCCTTTTACTATAACGGGGCGAAAAAAAAATGATAAGTTCTTACACAATATTTATCTTTAACGTCTTTCTAAAGTTTCATCAAATTTTTCATCAACCAATTTACGTTCGAAACTCAGTTTGCGATAGTTTCATAGAATCGTTATCACCAGACGCGATCGCATCGTCGCATATTTGCATGGAACAACGAGGAATTTAAAAAATTCTAGACCTCGGTGCAAAAAAATGTTTTTGTAGAAAATCATGAGCCTGACATTTCTCCGGTACATCGAGATTGCAGTTTTCTTTGCAAGAAATAACCTCTATGGAATATTCGAATATATCGATATATACTTTTTTCTTCCGAGGCAAAAACTTTAATGGCTATTTAGTCGAGGTATCGCGATAAACTCACGCTCGTCCTCCTCGCGTACTCGAGTGCCCTCTCGCGTATGCATATAAACGACAAAAGCCCGACACATTGTGTGGCTGATGGGTACTGAGTGCAATGGTGTTGGTGTGTACATACAAGTAAGGTAAAATTGTTATGCGACACACGGAGAGACGGACTAACGGTACGAGAGAGTACGAAGAGAGCTCTTTCACCTCCTCCTCCTCCTCCTCCTCCTGCTTCTCCTCCTCCTCGTCTTTTCTCCTCTCATCGAGTTTCTCGCAAAACAATTCGCATCGTGTGTCATTCCGCCGTCAAACACAATGCAAGGTTATTCATTTGATATTCAGTCAACGACGTCATTACTATCGTTAGATTGAAATCTCTTTCTCGTTGAGCAGCTCGGAGAGCACACTCTCTTGAGCGTTATAAAGCGCAGCTTCATTGGCAAAGCGATCGCGAATCTCGCAAACACACATACACACGTACATCTGAATATCTATAGAGATGCTTGGATAATATGTCGATGCTGATTTTCCCGCGTTCACACCCTCTGACAATCGTACGAATCCACACGCGCCTCCCGAGGTTTCATCAAACTTTTATAACGTGTCAATTACTTATGCAAACTTGCGCGACACGCTACGGCGAAAAAAAACAAAACCATACGTTAAAAAAAAAACAATAAAAAAGCAAACTGTCACGCCTACGCAAGATGCCGGGACATATTTACGAGACATTCGATTAACGGTGATATTTTCATTAACTCTCTCGCAACGTCTGCTTCGAGCGTTTAATATTTATCTTGAAATATGTTTATTTCACGACGGCAAAGAGAGAATAATTTCCAGCAAATAACACATGACGCGTGGGTTCTAGCTTCGTACGTGCATATTTTGTAACTAGCTTTAAGGGATAATGCACAATCAATCTCTTTTGCTACAACCATTTTTATTATCCAGCACATCTTTGTTTGGCACGTCGTAAGATTTGCGTAATATGAGAAAATTGTTAACTAAGGATTCTTCGCTTCGATTATTTTCCTAGATATTCCAATCAACTTGCAAAATGAAAATTACGTTACGATCGATTTGCTCAACTGGTCAAATAACCGATGATTCAGTATAGTTTTTCGATTTATCGGGGCGCACAGGATTGTTGACTGCTGGGGAAAGTGCTTTTGTTTCTGGAGTAGAAATAAAGAAAGAATTTGCGAGCTGCTAATGGTACGTCGTACTTAACACCAGAGGGTAATAAACAACCGATTTTTTTCGGTGAGATTAAGACACCGGTAGGTAATTTGCGGCAGGGTTTGTAGAAGCGAGAAAAACGACTCGATTCACGTGCACGAAAGGGAAGGATAACTGGATGAGACTTTTGCAAAAGAAGCGAAACAGAGCGAAGTAGCTGCGGAAACCAAGGGGGTCCCTCTAATATACCTTACTCATAATCATTAATCACACCGGACGAAGCAGGAGTCTGACCGAAGTGAGCTACTATGGTGAGATCCTTGCCCGGCACTCTGAACCATCCATAGTGAAACGCGAAAACATATAAATATGGTATACACACGTAAATACGTGGCAGACCGGACGTCTCTCGTGAATTTCCGGGTACACGTGGAATACCATAGTAGAAATTAATCATTCTCAACCCCAACGTTCCTCCACGTTCTTCTTACGTTCTTTGCGATATTCAATGAGTTACGACCGACCAGCTATTTTTCTTTCTTTTAATAAACCCCGCCAAACTCTTAATCTTTGTGGGTTGAAACGATCAAAATCTTCACGCGAACGAGTTGGGTACGATATTCCAAATGCAATGATAAAGTCTAATTTTGGAGTCCAGTCTATACAGAGGGAATAAACTGTATTCCGAAAATCACGAAGTTCGAGCGAGTCCATCGTCGAATACAAATTTGGGCTACGGTACTCTCACGATCTGGACTACATAGGTTATTGTTGTGCATATACGCATATGTGTGTGTACATGGCTTTGCAAACCCAGCAACTGACCGATCATTCATAAACCGAACCCATTACGAACCAAAAGCTCCGAATGCGCTGCTACAGATATGCAAGCATCTCGAGAATGTATGGTCTACCGGTTGCATAGTTTTCGCATTGAAAAACTAAATTTGTCGAATGGACGAAACTTTTGCTGGATCAAGAAAATCTGGGGTCACCAAATCATTCTCTTCATTCCGATAAGCGTTTAACCGTTTCATTCGCCCACGGTGTGGAGAAGGATTTGAGATCGTTTTTATGAAAATAATTGATTGGAGTCATTTGACATTTGGAAAAAAATCTTTGGGTTTAAAAAGGAGTAATTTCTTGTTTTTTCTTCGTTGTCGTCAATTTCTACTTTATACGCCGACTCGGAAGAGCAAAAGGGAGTAAACGACGCAAAGGTTTTGTGTTCAGCCTGAACTCGCTCGTCTCCGAATAAGGGTTCGTTCTAAATATGTGTGTATGTACATGAACGAGTGTCGTCGTTAGAGAAAAAGGCGTGGACTGCAATATTCAGTCACGAGACTTTCAAGACTTTACGCCCTTTGAATGGCCAGTCTCTGGATATACTGTGAAGCAGTTATAGTGTTGCGGTCCTGGTATGTCATTTATAAATGTCCTCGCAGAACGACCCGTTCGTCCATCTCATCCCCTAAGCGCGGCCATTAAAGTCAACTACCGGCACACACCGCGGTGTATAAACCGCGTGCTCTGGACACTTCAGACCACCTCTCCAACCTACTCCTCCGTCAAGTCACTCCCCTATCATCCTCATTCGCCATCTTTCTCTCTTTTCAGTTCCTGCAACGTTGTGCAAGACACTTATACGCGGTTGATGATTTCCTGTCGAATTAACTCGTAAAAATTAACCTAAAATTTCCTTTTTTTCCTTTTCAATTATTTTCCTATCGTTTCCATTTATACGTGAACGGAAAGAATATAAATTGCAATTTCTCTTTTAATATTTTTTTATGCTCATGATTTTTTCTAAAGCCCATGACGGAACATTGTTTCCGGATAAAAATAAAGCGACACTCAAAAACATCTTGATACCGGATTCAGCCGTACATGTGAATAAACGAATGATCGATTTCTTGTTTTACTAACGAAAAAGCCGAGGACAGCACGGAAAATAGAAAAAAAAAAACGAATCCGAAGTAGAAAAACTTGTACTTGTCAGGAGATGGATTTGGCGACACCTGTTACGTTGGTATTTGATCGATCGAGACTCTCTCTGGTTCTCGACTTTGGAATGAATGCCAGAACTGGGGCTTGCGTATGTATATCATTTCCCACGCTAAGGGTTTTCCCTTTCAGTTTTCGCTCCAAGGGATAAAAAAAAATTGAAGACCACGGTTATGCATAGCGAGAAAGGGTACTTGTTGGTAAACACATATGGGGAATAGACGGATGGGCTCGCAAATGCAGGACGTAAGTATGTAAGTGACATGCTGGTCGGTGGAGAACCACAAAATACGACATGACTTTCCTCTCAGAAAAAAAAACTCAGTCACATGTAAGAAGTGAGGGTTGTTTTTTAAAAATGTGTCTCAAACCCTCTACCGATGTCTTGCAACCAACGGACATTTATTTCCTTCCATTTTCGTGTGCGTTTTGTTCCGGTGAAAAAAAAAATTTAATTCTCAGAATATTTCTCACATCATTTTGCCGAGTTGATGCATGGGAGTCAAATTGCTTGATTGCATGAGCATCGAATTCACTTATGACCAAGTGGCAAAGAAAACTTGCTCGCGGCAATCTCCAGCATATGTCAAATCCCCGATTTCGCGTCCCCTTCCTCATACGTGACGCTTACTTCCGTCACCCTCGACGCGCTGTACCCTTTCGCCACAAATCCTACAAGTCTCCAATCCCACGCTTGCTATATTTGAACATAAAAATCAGCTTTGCTTCTACATGTTAGACTGAAGCTCCATAGCGATACAGGGAAGAAAAGAAAAAAAATGAAGAGGAAAAGCAGGTACGACGATACAGAGAGAGCATGGAAAAACGATGGGGTTTTATCGAAAAAGGAAAGGATTTCTGTAAATCCGAAAATGCCTTCACTCTTCTGGCGGATAAGAAAAGAAATGTCGAAGATGCATTGTCGCCCGATCGTGTCGGATAATAAATAGAAATTTCAAAAGTTCCTATACGGATTAACGGAATCAACGTTTGGCATTCGACTAAATTCTGTTCGATCGGAAAAAATCTTGGTTTTCATAGAAAAATCAGCCTCACGTTTTTTTCTCAGCAGTCAATGTTGGGAAATGCCATATATTTTGCCCAGTTTTCTAACGACCTATAAATATAATTATGGTTTAAATAATGGACCGATCTATCAATCTACGAGAGTTATGTATCAAGATAATGGACACTACGCGATGGATGCTATCTATACGGTATACATGTGTATGTATATTATATGAGTATATAACGTCGATTGGAGATATGGGGATTTTGGTATGCTCTGCCAATTCGAAGGCTCGGGGTTGCAGCATCGATGGACGTTCCATATTGCGGTTCGAATGTTTCATCAAATATTTAAAAGGCGTCGTGATGCTGTAGGCTTCTCCATCTCGGTCTATAGCGTCCATATGCGAGCTTGAAAATTCATGTTGATCGGCCTTCAGGGGCTCGGGCGTTTCGATTGAAAAAACAACCTTTTTTCCTCCTTTTTTCAAGAAACATAACTTTATGAAGCGTTCAAACGTAACGTCCGGGTTGACTGGGGGCTCGTGACCACGTGAATTATTCCCAAAAGGGAAAAAGTGTTCGAGTTGCGCTTTCTCTCGCTTCCACTCGCTCTTTCTCGATGCTAAATTATTTTTCAGGCAAGACTCTACGCGACTCGGTATATCTATGTCCCTCTATGTACATTCTCGCTCTTCCCCAAAGGAATTATTTATTTCTGTCGAAAATCAAATATTCACGATATTTTTCTAGCACTTTATAAAGCCGTGACGTGTAGAGAAACTGAGCGACAGAGCTGAAGAGACGAGAGCTTTTTTCTCGTGAATGTTTTGGTGTATATGCAAACCGCGGAATAAGGGGGTGAGAATAAAAGAGAAATAAGGGTGTGTCGAGCATGTTTTTTTCTCTCCTTTTCGTATGAAATTTTAAAGGGTTTTTTTTTTTTTTTTTCACGTGGACCAGCGAGAGTCGTTCCCCGAGGACCTTTTTCCTCTTTACCACAGAAGCTGCTATACCAGCAGTTCAAGCTTTTTTCTTTTTTCCTCTCTCTCTCTCTCTCTCTCTCTCTCTCTCTCTCTCTCTCTTTTCGTACGTTGATATCATATCAGCAAAATCCACAAGAATTTCATGTTTCGATTTACATTTTCAACAACGTTACCACGTGCCTAATAATATTGAAAGTTTGATAGTCCGACAGCAACGTCCATTCTCTTTCTCTGCGGATAAAATTAAATTGATTTTTGTGTACACCTGAATAACTAGTGATGCATGTCAGCGAGGTGAGTCCGATTATCGTTCTGGGGGATAAAGAGAGGGAGGGAAAAAACTCGTTTACATTAGCTGTCGTCTTGAGGTATGTCGAGAATTGCGAATCCGAAGCACGCGCTACGAATCGTTGGCAAATTTTTATACGAAAGACGCGATATTGAATTACAAATTTTCCGGTATTGTCGAAGAATCGACGAGACAAAACGAGTCGGTGTGTATTTAAAGCTCCTTCTCGTTGCTCCATTTGTAATACAGTCGACGAACTGGCACTCGCGGATATTCGAGCGCGGCACGTACTATTCACGACGGAACATTGAGCGCGTCTGTGCGGGTGCGAGCATAATTCTTCCAGTAAATTATGTCTCTTTTATAAAAAAGCAGAAGAAAAAACGTGAAAGTATACGCTCGAGGGGACGGCTGTGTTGCATGAGTAATATCTTTTTGCTGAAAAAGAACGTTCATGCACGTCAGCACTCAAAAAGCCTGTGAAAAAAAAGTGAATATTCTGACATACAATAATTCTTACGATATATAAACGCTAGTTGGCGACGAGACATTGGAATGTCGTTATAAAATGAACAACGCGGGGGCCTAGTGGAGCACATCGTTAACCGGAAGTTTCGTCAGCTCGAAATAGGTCTTCGATTACCCATATTGGAATAATATGGTAAGTGAGAACGTCGACACAGGTAGACATGAAATTTTTCAACATTGTTGTCAGTCGCTTAACGCATGAGTGACCGTATGAGAAAATGGGGTGTTGTTTTACGGTATTTTCATGGGTACATCAAGCACTTGGGTTCCCAAAGGGCTTTCGTTCAGGAGGGAGAAGAGAGAAAGATAGATAAGCAAAAGTCAGTTTTAAACGAGAGGGTCCCATGTCCAAGCAGAGGGTAAAACTGGCTTCCCAAATGCCGGTCGTGCGTCGAGCCGCGCTAAAAGGTTTCATTGCTAACTAGCACACTTGACCCCCACGTGTCATGTAACTTATGGGGCATTAAATATACGATCATGATGATCATACTTTTCATTCGTAAACCTCTGGACGAATGAAGCCATGAAATCTCAGAGGACTCTTGATTAAAGTAATACACTGGATGGAACAAAACCAACATCCGGAGATTACGGAGCCAACAATAATCGAAGCAGCAAGTCTCATCTAGTTTGTCGTGCATTTTCTCTTCGTCGTTTCGATCCTCGCCTGCTAGGATCGAAGGAGTCGCGCAGTGAGGTGAATTCCCAACAAGAAAAGCTTAACACGAGGATGGGCCAGCTTGGCCAACTGTACTTTGTACCGACATAATCTGCGAGTGGATTTCACGGCGTCCGCACGGATCGTCATTCTAAGCCCGAAACCTTCCTCCAACTCGTTATGCCCCAGCATCGTATCAACTTTGGTACACAACTATCCATAGCAGCCTGTATATCGTACGTATAGCGAATACTGTATACACTGATAAATCCAGCAAAGATATAGAGGCGTATTAACACGAAAGACATTTGAAACTATGGCGTACACACTTTGGAACATTAGAGAGAACTCCTTCTGCTGGTCCATCGGTGTAACGACAAAAGGCAAGTCGGTCTGAGTGTCCTCTCTTCGTTCGCATGATCATCCAACCAATGGTTAGAGTCAGGTCGAATCCTGGATATAGGCAGTGATCGTAGGATGGTATTCCTCCAGCTCCGAGTACCACTCGAACGTATACGAACGAACCAAATTCACGATGTTACGTTATACATTCGGTTTCTCAATGGCTAAACTGGAAGTTGCTCGAAGTACGAAGTCTTCTCTGGGAAGCTCTTCGAGGCTAGGGTTCGATTCTCTCTCTCTCTCTCTCTCTCTCTCTCTCTTTCTCTCTTTCGCGTCCGGACATGTTCTCTCTGGGAGCCCGAGAGACACACGGAGAAGTGAATCCACATCAGCAGGCCACCACCTTGGGCACGGGAGTTGCCTCTTACTTGCCAATAGGGGCTACCAGCCCCCTTATTCTCTCGCTCTCTCTCTCTCTCTCTCTCTCCCCGTACTTGCCTCTCACTCTCTTCATTCCTCGCTATCTTTATCTTGCTTTCTCTCTTAGTTTTGGAAGCTCTCGCCGGCTGCCTTCCACAAGTCGATCCGCACATTCGAGTGTCCGGTAACTCGGTGATCTCCAACTATCCCAGAGGATTACCAACTATTCCCGAAGAAGGGACCGTTCGGGATTAGAACGAAGGACTGGATCCGTGCAACCCCCTCTGCTTGAGAGTTTCGCTGTGCACGCCGGAGGCACAGCGCCAGACTTCCGTCCACGAGGTCTACCACCCTCTTTTATCCATCGAACTGCAGTCAAGAGCTCCTGCAACGACAGCTTTACTTCCTGCCCACCACACCAACTTCTTTTCTCGACCGTTCGAGCCCACCTTGACCAAGACTCTCTCGCTTCCTCCATCTTTCTCTGTACTCTTCCTTCTTCTGTCTTCAGCGCGTCTTTGTCTTCCCTCATTCGCGAATCAACGCCTTTATCGGTGAACCCACCTAGTCCCCCAACACCCCGTCTTCTTAACACCAAAAGCCAAT
Source organism: Hyposoter dolosus (assembly GCA_963921915.1). Classification (NCBI taxonomy): domain Eukaryota; kingdom Metazoa; phylum Arthropoda; class Insecta; order Hymenoptera; family Ichneumonidae; genus Hyposoter; species Hyposoter dolosus. The sequence goes on along the minus strand of OY998135.1, from coordinate 10,066,850 downwards.
ATCAATTATAAGAGAAGACAAGAGCTTGCAATCACGCTCGGACAGACCCTCGGATCAAAGGTCTCTTGGTTTCTCTACGATGGCTGTGGGATCAACAGTTTTTAGATAAGAAATGCTTCAATTAACCGAACGTCTGAATACCACAAACCGACCCTACCAATCTTCCATCATTTCACGGAAAATCGAGTATTCTCTGCCACCAAGTTTTCATGAGATCGTAGATAACGTCATATTGCTTTTGGATTAACGTGCATATCGAGCCTTAGGAGAAAGGGACCTGGATTTATCGATCCCTTGGAATTAGTGAGCCGAATGATGATATACAGTCGGCGACAAAATTTCACACTCCCGTGGATTTTACTGCTGGTGTATTTGCTAGCATGGCTCGTACCACGATCGACAGATTCGTATGTTCTTCGATTTCAAAGTACAATAAGATTTTTATCGGCTCCCAGTGAGAAAAATAAAAGAATCTTTCGATCAATAACTCGATGACAAGTATCATCATTCAGGGAAAACTGGTATTTGTTTGTTCGACAATAATTTAATGAATTTCAAAACTATCCAAAAATAGTAATCGCAGCTCGTTCGAAATCCGACAATTCACACGCTCATTATTTTTCGAGGAAATATTCGGTGAACCGGATGATCCGGAATAACGTGTAGAAAGATGGAGGACAGCATAATAATAATAAATAGACAGATCGTTAAAAAAAAATACGTTATTCGACTCGGAAATAAAAACTGCGATGTTTGGGTCTGTGTCTTTCTTCCGATCGTAAAACTCAGTATCTATGGGTATGTCATTCTTCGGGATCTTGGATTCCAGTGATGTGTGGGTTGAGTGGTCTTCTTGGAAGACTCCAACGCTTAGTTAGCATATGACGGTATTCCTAAAAAATTCCATAAATCTCAAGTAATTTCGCGATATAGTTTAGTCTATGAGCTTCGGCCGGAAATATCTTCGTATTGTAACTGGACGTAAATACGGTTTAGAATAAACACAGACGCAATGGATAACGTCGTCGTGCGTGGAATCAAAGCCAGCAGAGAGGACCGTCGTTGGTCGCTTATTGACGAACGATGCGCTTTTCTTTTCTCAATATCGAATATTATCGACATCTTTTGTTAACAATTGCGAAAAAAAATAAAAAATTCTTGGCAAAGAGAAATTTTTGGAGTTTTCCAAGTTTCTTTACCAACCTGCTGGGACTTCTCGATTACCTTTCTTGACAATAATATACGTTTCGTTTAGATATATATGTATACTTTTTTTTCTTTGCTTCGTACCAACCCTATAACCCCATGGATTCTCATATGCACTTAGTTTTCATTGCTGGACCTCGTCGTATGTAATATAATATATTTCGTAGTCTGTTACTCCCCACGGTATAGTGTTTCGTAGCCGAATACCTTCTCGGCCGTCTGAGTGGTGGTGTGCATCTCACCAGCCCACGTCCCTTTTCCTACTATTTTCCACCCCTGAGGAAAAATACCACTCCTTCTCTTATTTTTTTCCCTTCGATATAACTCACCCGTCGAAATCACCTCTGGACACTAAAAAAAAAAAAAAAAAAAAAAAAAAAACAAAATCGCGCTTCCGCTCCCAAAACAATTTTCTATGAAAAAAATTATGTTGCAGAGTAAAAATTGAATTAAAGCATTAAAATTGTACGAGGGACTGTGTTTTCGGGAAATTTCCGATATTTTGTTACATCGAGTGTTTCGGATATTTGTCATTGACCTTTGATCGAAACATATATTCAGATACAAACATTTTTTTCCTAAATAAATAATAAATAGATAAAGACACAAAAATGACCATTCGATCGACGGTCCAGTAACGCCCTTTGACGCACTATGCAGCCCGCAACGCTTGTATACATAATACATAGATATGGGGAATCACTCGAAAGCACTCGTCCACGCTTCGTGAAACTCGCAATAAGTCCGTAAGCCTATTTTCTTCCCGATTCATGGTAATCCGCACCTGACGCGCTTTGCTTGTCCATCCACAAGAGTATATATGTTTATATTTATATCCATGGGGGTGTATGGCGAGTGTACAAGATTGGTATAGTAACAAGCTCGTATGTGGAAACGCATATGTCTGCAGCCTGATAAATATTTCACAGCTCGACGTCCGAGATGCCGATCGTAGTGGCATTGGTGTACCGGACGCGGTACTTTTTCCGTGTTTTTATTTCGAAACTGCTGGTGCACTTTGGGGCGAAGCTAAATCTCGTCTATGCATCGATACGCACCACCAGTCGAGGAAAAGAGTGCGATCGTATTAGAAAAGGGGGAGAAAAGCATGGGGACCCGAGACACCATATTCCAATTTCTTTTGAGGGGGAAAACCCGATTTTTCTCCATAAAACCATGAACGTCTGTTAACAAATTGGAAAAATATTCCAAATTCCTAGAACGCGAAATATTTTATACATAATTGGATGGAGATTTACACTCGAGTCAACTTCATCGTACGTTCAATTAATTTCATCATTTTGATTAGCACTCACCCCATGGAATAAAATAAATAAAATCGAAGGAATAATGAAGAAACTGGCTGTTTCATTCGAAACAGGCTCGATTAATAATGAAGCATAGACGCGGGAGATGGCGAACAAGTATATAACAGCAGAATAAGGTAGAATCTTGAAAACTATAGGGAAAAAAAAGAAAATAAACAGGAGGAAAGTGGTAAAACTCGGCAAGATAGATGGTAATATACCATGCGCTATAAGTTACTATAATACGTTTGTGTGGGTGTGTTTCTAGGGTTGGTGAGAGCGGGTCAGTTTTGTCCCAAGTGTACAATGCTTGTGCCATAGATCACGCAATATCAGTTGTCAGGCGAGCGAGCGTTGGTAGATCTGTCGGTGTTCTTCTATCATGCTTCGTAGAAATTCGTGTGTATACTTGTGTGTGTAGTATCGAGAGGGGGTCACTGGTCAAAGCTTACGAGAGAGTTGGAGACATCGCATGGGGTGAGAACAGACCACCTTTCACCCCTCGAACTCGGACTCTCACTATTTCAATCTGTGTACTCGTATTCGTGGGAGTAACGAGTACGTGTGTATGTGCGTCAGACCGAAAACTGGACACTGACTGTCCCCGAAGTGCGAGTGATGAGCCCCACGAGACTTTACCGGGAGAAACACTCGCGTTCGGAGCCCCGAGTCCATGCAAAAACGCAGAAAACTCTCCTCCCTCGCTCCTGCGCCATTCCACCACTTCACTTTCTTTATATACTTTACTCGCTTCTTTTTTCTCATCGTTTTTCTATCACATCTTTGTCCTCGTCTTTTCTCTCCCTCTCTATTGTGACCGTCGACCGATATACTCACCGTTATGGCCATGGAACACATAAAACGGAATATGTAACGATAGGTGTCCACGATAATTCAGGTTTCTCCTAAACCTCCCTTTTTCCTCGCATACTTATACACGTTTTTTTTATTTCATGCACTCCACCATCTCCTGGTGAAATTTTTCTGCCCTTTTTTTTTATCTTCCTCCAAATCTTCGGACCCTGAATGATTCTCGGTCAAGGGGTGGTAAGAGGTTGCATTCAAACTCACCAGGGATTCAATATTGTTTGATGCTTACGCGTGTGAAAAATAAATGTGTATACGTATCAATGTGTTTGTACAATAGCATCGGCTATTCGGCAACATCACCCCGAAAAACATACTTTTCCCCTGCAGACCGTGAATTCGAAACTTCGGCCCCTCAACTCACTCGACGATTTTCACGATTTACCCGATTCCTTTCTGACTTATTTATGTGATTGCGTTCGGGCGATGTAAAACAATGTTCGAATAGACCACGCTCTTCTCTCGCGCGATTGTTACAGAAAAGGGGATCAACGCGCTGGATTTTTCGAGAGTTTTTCCGCACGGTCCAGTGGGAAAAGGAATTTTATATATTCGGCGAAAATCTGTTTATGGTGTGATAAACTTCGGCCTGTAAGAATCTCCAATCTGAGCTTGGAATTTTACTACAAAAACGATTCATCAATTGTTAAACATTCGATTTTTTTCCACCTGCACTGTAAGATCGTCCATGTCTTTGAAGAGTCGACGAGTCGGAAATTTCTCCAATTTTTTACTACGGCAAATGGATTTCTTGAAAATTAAATCCACTCCTTATCGTCTTTGCGATCAATGCGACAGACCGTTTACGGAAGATTTTTGTTTCGCGCAAGAAAAAAATTAATTCTCGGCAAATTATTAATTTTATATCGAGTTCCAGTGAATTTTTCATTAACGATAATATATTTGCTCGTATGGGAATGATGGCGTCAATGGGAATAAATTTTTATGGAGGGAACGAAATTCTCATGAGAACTCACGTGCCTAATGCACGCTTTTCAATAATCGGCAAGAATCATTCGCCAATTATTTGTGTTTCTCACAATCCCAAGAAAGCGATAATACCCAAGATGGAATTTATGGGATATGAGTGTAACGAGTACTCCATATAAATGACACTTCATTGCAGCAAACGTGTGTCTCATGGACGCGTCGGAATCGTTTTGAAACGCTTTATATTCGTGTATAAATGAGAAGACTGGTTTGGCAGGCTTTCACGTAAATTGGGTGATCTGTACCAAAATTTATGCTTATTAGTATAAACTCGTGACAGCAGGTTAGTTTCCATCCAGATGTCAATAGTACAAGTTCAATATTCTCAGCACATAAAAGACTCAAATTTTATTAAATTATCTTTATAATTATTCGTGATCCGGAAAACCTTTAACAAGTATTGTTGCAATTCGTTTTGTGTCAAAAAGTTACTCTCAAAATAGTTTGTACATAATAATAAAATAAAATATGAATCTGTAACATTTCATTTAAAATCCATGGACTCGGTCGTGATTTTCTTCATCAAAAAGGTCGTTACGAAGAAGAGAACAGAGTGTGACTCCGTTACATCGGGTATTGTTTAGTCGAAAGGATTATTATTCAACCTCTGGCTGCGATACACTAAGGCCCTGATGAGCCCCTTACTGACTCCACTAATTTTGTTTATTAACGATTCACTGTCATATGAATGACATAAACAATGGAAAACGTAATAATTTGAAAGGCGTGTGTGTTCTGCGGGATAAGAACAAACGGAATAACATTATAGCATAGAATAAGATTCGTTGCAGTGGTGCGGCTGGTAGACAAAGCGAGATACAGAGAAGTCTAAAATTAACGTGGAACAATGTACTCGGCCGGATTGAGCCAAGATGCAGTGTCTATCTCCCTTCTTCTTTCTCATTCCCTCACCCTGACACAGCCGGCTTGGAACCCTTTCCTCGACACACCGTGTGTGCTCGATTCCTCGACTTTGCGATCCTCGTCTCTTTCTGACCCATCTCTCTACCTCGTTTTCTTGTTCCTCCGATTTACCACGTTGCCTCTCAACCTCCTCTTTTTTGTTTTTTTCGTACTCTCTCTCTCTCTCTCTCTCTCTCTCTGTATCTTTTTGCATTTCGATGTTCGCGAGCGAACAGAGGTGTTCGAATGTTACGAAAACAATAAAAAATTTTATTCTAAAAGTTCAAATTTTTATGCAATGAAATAATCTGTAACGGTTTGTTTCGCCAAAATTTATATTTATGAGAATCGAAAATGATATTGAGTATGAAAAAGTTTGAAATGCTACAAAAGTTGTATTTTTGAGAAAATGATGAAAGAGATACGAAAGTTGAATGAGAGGCTTTTGAGAACTTTTCATTTGATTCGAACGAATGGACCGTTTACAGCTCGCTCATGCTTATGAAGCTTCACGAAAATTAAGGGAGGGTTTGCCGTATTACTACTGTTTTTCACGGAAATGCGACTCGCAGAAACTTTAGTGTTTAATTCCCCGTAAAATTATTGATGAAAGTCTGAGTTGGTACGAGAGGAAGCATCAGGCTCAAATCATAACGCTCCGCGGATTTTCATCGTGCCGTACGTAAAATGAGAGTTGCCACAGTATCAGAGAGAAGAGGGGCAGGAAAGTCGTCGATCGCGTTGTGGTTCACCCCGGAAACTTACCCTCGCCAACCCACCCGGAGAAATAATCGTACTCAAAGTTTTGTTGCTCGTGAGGGGAAAACAGCTTTACATGTTTCGCGCTTTACGGACTCTGTCGTTACGAAACAAAACTCGACACTGAGGATTGAAAATTCTGTCAATATTAGTCTGTCTAATTGCCATTAATTTTGTTTCAAGTGCTTTTGCATATTTTTGCCGATGTGATGAATTTTCGTAGCGATTTTCGAGGCCTTTTAATTGGATTCAAGAGTAGCGATGTTATAACCGATACATTTACATTTAAAAGCACAAAATTTAAATATATTCAGCTTGGACGTCGCGTCTGGTTAAATAAGAATCGATCGAAGAGTATATACCACGAGTATTGGCAACGTCCTCGAGTAACCGCGCTTAATATGCTAATGATCGTTAGGGATACTGAGGGCAGACACGACATCACTGATGAATACTTTACTCGAGTCGCTCTCATCGTTTCGCGCTAGCCACTCATTCCACGCGTGGGTTGATCAAATTGGCATTTGCTTCATCATAGCAGGAATTTCCTGCGATTCTTCGCCATGGGACTCTTGCACAGCTTTAAATCACCACAAGAATCTCTATAGTAGAGAACCGCAAAAACAAACTGAAACTCGTCAATCTCTTCGTGCTGCCAGGAAAATGAAAGTCGAGTCATTATAAAGTCATATTCGAACTTTTAAAATATCATGAACAAAACAGAATAAAAAACACTCTTGGACTCTTGGACAATTCCGCATTGATAATCAAGAAAAAATTAATTAATTCAAACTAATAAAAAATTAAAATTGATTTCCAAAGAACAGAATTAATAATTCAATAACATTTTGTTTTCTCCAGAAGATTTTTCAAAATAAATTCAAGCCAGACGTTGTTCTCTTTTCATCAGAGAAAATGTAATTTCACTTTTTCTCGAAATATCGAGATCGTTCGACCAGTTTGGTCGTACTTTTAGAAAATTTTCAAAAATGATTTATAAAAGATGACACTAGAGAGAAAAAAAAATATTTTTGAGGGCTTGTCACTCTAGCAGGTGTATGTAAGGCCTCAACGTCTCATGGTGAATTCTTTCCTTTTGAGTGAATATTCATTATTCTCGTGATGTGGTAATATCATTCCGAGTAATCGCAAAATCTTGAACACCATCTATTTCATCGTCTCGAGAATCATAAGCCAAGAGTTGAATATCAAAGGATCATCTGATTGGATGAGTAGGAGTAACAAATGTCACATTAAATGCGACATCAATTGATTCATAAATCACTCGAGAGATTTAGCGTTCTGAGTCAACTTTCGCCATCTTGGAACAGTGCAAATCGTACATTTATTCGTATATGTATGCGTACACAGTCATCGTGCGCGCCGAGTCGTTTCCTTTGATCTTTCTCCCCGCGAGATTAAATAATATGTGTTTAATAATCCGCGACATAGAGCCTGGGCATTTAAGATTGACGAGTTTGTGTAGCACGAAGCAAAAATACCGACGCGCATCTCCCGGGCTGGAGCTGTGCGAAACACTATAAAGCAAAAAAAATAGAGCATTTTGTCACTCTCATATCTATTTCATATGATTTTGAATCACTTCTGTTTGAGATTCCACTTTTTAAATTTACGAATTCCAACACAGTTCTCTGCTGTTGGACATCAAAGCTAAACCGGATGGAAAAATGTGAGTAAATCTTTTGAAAGAAACCGAAAAGTTTTTCAGATTTTACTCCACTTCTCGTATGTCATATAAATATAAATTCATTTTTTTTTTTTTTTAAACACACATCACACAACATATTTCTCGACTATTCAATTAATAATGTTTCCCACCTATTTTTACTCGTTTTATTTTTACTCGAGATTACGAAACACAGTTTTTGGAGCTCATGAAAAAAGCAAACGATGCCACCCAGAGAAATGATTTCTAACAATTGGTTGCAGAAGGCGATTTATTTGTTAATTATAGAATTTTGTCATTGTGAAGTAATTAATTGATGGTTATGTCGGTAGGATATAGGAAATGCATATGGTGACAACGCGGAGAGCCTGAGAGAATGGAATAACGAAAGGAGCGAATATGTGAAAGTGTGAGGGATCGTTACAATGACGTTGATGTTTGGTATTAGGTCTGTTGCGAGGAAAAGCACCCGCAGGAAAGGGGATCGTTATAGCAGGCCGTGGTAGAGCTTTCGGTGCTGTATTCAATAGGGTTTTCCGTCGATCGTCGTCTCTGCTGCTTCTCGTTCGTTCGTTCATCGCCCAGATCGACGATCTCTACATACGGCGAGTGGTGAGCATGCGGGGAATAGAGGTTTAGCCCTGGCAGGATAGAAAGAGTAAGAGAGATAAAGAGAAAGAGGAAGAGAGGGAGCTTTTGCATTAATGCAGATGTTCCTGGCCACTTCAAAGCCACGCGATCCGCGACCACCGCCTCTACGGACCATAAACACACCAATTACCATCGTAAAGGCAACTTGGCCAGCGAGCCAACAGGCCGGAAGGTGACTATCCCACCCCCTCGCCTCTTTTCACTTCCTCCCGTGAACCGCGGCTCAGGCGAGAAAATGACAGAAACAAGAGAACGCGGAGCTTCGAAATATATCGCTATCTCTAGAAAAGAGCTCAAGAGTGACGAAAATTCATGGAAATGTTGAAGAGACGAAGACAAACGATGAGAAACCTTCGGCGCAGGATTCAGACTGAATCCTCAAATAAAGGAAAGCTTCAATGATCCCACGAGACAGGGCGGTGCGACACTAGAGTGCAATCGAGAAAGGGTTGAAAAGAATCCTCAAGCAGTCTTACCCCTCATGCACACTATCAACAAATTCCCTGCTCCAACACCTCTTTCAAACATCATTTACTAAGCTTCAGAATATTCGATTGTTTCAAGAAGAAAAAAAAAATCATTCACTTTGACGATCAATATTTATCAACAACATTCGATTCAGTTATTATGCTCGCTCGTAATGATTACGAAACAGTTAATCTCGTGTATCTCGTGCGTAAATACAAATGCAAAATATTTTTTGTGGTTGGCTGTTCGAGATGCAGTTAATTCTTTGCGCCGAGAAGTTTCAAGCGTTCCAAGAAACAATAGTACTTCAAACAAGAGACATTTACAAATCGACGTTATGTGCGATAACCATTAAAAAAAAATTTTAAATACGCGTGTCGGAAGATTTTCTTTGAAAACGTGTGGAGCCCACACCACATTATGACATACAACGCGTAGAAAAAAAGAAAAATGAAATGGAGAGACGAAACGAGTGAGTCTGCTTCGCCTATGGCCGTTTATCTCCTACTTTTATGTTAGATTTACGGGGAGGCAAATGGAAGAAAAACATGACTGACGCGCGTGTTTATCGTCAACGTCGGGTCGTCTCCTGTCTCTCTCCTTTTTCTTTTCTTTTTTCTCCATAGTGGCTGCAAGACACTTTGACGTACCTGGTTTCGGCCGCTTCTTTACCTTCAACTCGTCTATTGTACAACGTATTTTTACCAACAAACCATCGTCAGATAAAAGCGTAAATAGTACGTGAACTTTCCCGTGGACGCGGTGGCATTACTTTAGCCGAGCTACGAAGCTACGAAGTAGCTTCATAGGTCTAGCACATCATCATCATTGGACACTTTCATCGTTTCTCCGCTGTCCCACAGTTTCATAGTCTTCTCTGGCCCTGCGATTCACGCGAACACGTAGGATAATAATGCTGTGAGAGCCTAAGGGTACTACTAAATGTACACATACAGTCCGCAAGCCTCGCAGAACTCTACGATGAGTGACCATCCGACTTTTTTGCTCCATTTCAGTTCGAACGACCATGGAAATGCTGCTAAGTTCAAGAGTACATTACCTCCATTCACGTTTCACCACTGACATAAAACTTGCTGCTGTTGTGTGTGATATTTCGTCTGTATTTCGATGTGGATAATTTACTATGATTCCGCATAACGAATGAGTAAGAGCCGAGCCTTCCGCAAAAAAAAAAAAATACATAGCTCGAAAAAACTGAATAAACATAAAAGACAGCTCTCGAATGCTTTTCGACATGCTAGGCTGCTGCAACTTCAAGTTTGTATGCAACTCTGTCATCAAAAAGAAACTCGAACGAAGGTAGATGACAAAACGGAGTAAAAATTGACGATCACTGCAGCACGCAGAGCATCGAAGAATCCACGAATGTTTAAAAGCAGAAGAGTGTCTTGTAAAAGAGGAGAAAAGTATTTGTTGGTAAGAGATTTTATGGAGGAGGAAGACGCGGGCTCGGTTGATCGGCAAAGCTTTGGATAGTGCTAAGGAAAACGGATGTGAAGGAAGTAACAGAAAGGTCGAAATATACGTACAAGACGCAGAAGGAGAGAAAGAAAAGAGAGAACGGACGTACAGATAGCCACGAGATCAGGCCGTTATTTAGTTAATGACTATTCTCTCGCTCTGGCTGTGTGGCGAAGGCGTGCGGCGTGGAATACAAGATCGTGTTTTAGATGCTCGGCTCGCTGCTTCTGCTGTTGGTGTGCTCGTGGATCCGGGTACCTCCGGACCGGACACAATTCCGCAGGGTATTAGCAATACCGTACATCGACGAGCTTCGATTCGCCGTAGTCGCTCTTCTCTCTCGGTATTGAAACACCTCCGTTTATATATATGTATACACAGGGCCATACGATGTTAACCTCTGCATACACATCAATGGCGATGTATATATATATTCACGATGCAGTAACAAATGCGACCCCGGCCATAAGACCGGAATCACCAAAGTATTTCTATCCCCTTCACATACGTTACTAACTAAAAGCGGAGAGGCCATTGCACTTTTTTATATTTTTTCTTTCGTATCAACTATCGCCCATTACCACCAGCGAACCAAAGTAAAAACGGCGCGAACAATTTAAGAATGAACGGAGGGTTAGTTATACGTTGTCGATTTATAAATATCACCGGATCGGAATAATTTAATTGATGCGCGTGAAGAAAATGTTAATTACGAAGATTACCAACCGAGTGATCCTGAACTTTTTTGTCGTCCGATGCCTCACTGGCCGGCGAAGCTATTGAAACATTGGAAATCGACATAATCTTTTGGAATGAATGATCGGGAAAGTCTAGAAGTGGAGAAGCCACGCGATGAAATCGTTTTCACTCTGCTGTGCGAATTCCATTCAATGCGGCATATACACTTTGCCCCAGAAAAATTGAGGACCTTAGATCCAACATAAATTATCGGAGTTGAATAATTCAGAAACACGGTGCACGGATCTCACTCAAAATAGTTTTCATTGCCGCATGCAAAACTCGTTCAGTTTTGTAACCGAATTTATTTTTGAAAACCGGAATAATTTCTTTTTCGTGATAGTCAATAAAGTTTTTCTTTGAACTCGATCGTAACTAAATATCTAGATAAACGAAAATGAAATAAAAATTGTAGAATGTCGAGCTCGGGACAGCACTACGTAGTCTCGCCAAGTCCAGTAGCGTAATTCTATCTCTTTTCTCGTTCCCGCTCTCGTCTCTCGTTCTCTCTCGTCGGTCGCGCATCTCGTCGATCCGCAATTGGCATTGTTTGTAGCAATTTGTATCTCGAAGCGGAGAATCACGAAGTCGCGCATACGTGCTCAGCTCCATCGGTTAGCCGCAGTGCACGAGAGTGCTTGCTCTGCTCTCGCGCACTCTTCGATCACAACCAATGAAAGAGGGACGATGCAAGGGCAACCCAATAGAGGACTTTGCAACGCAAACACATGTATAAATATATACATACACAGAGACAACTTTACAGCATTTTGCATCAGTGTGGTAGCAGGATTGAATCGAGAAAAGAAAAGAAAGAAGTGACTCGGAGAGAGACGAGAAACGATAAGACTATGAGAATTCTCTCGAACGAATCCCGCGGTTGTATAAGTTCATCGTATTCCCCAACCATGTGTAAAAAACGAACGATAAATCATTCTCGAATTATCATCATATAGCTTCACGATACAGAAATTGACAATCCGGACATTTTTCAATTTTTTCAACAAAAGTTTTCATCGTATTTGTTTCGTATTTCGTAGTTTTATAAACAAATTGTTAGGTTTTTGTATGGTAGCGACTCTTTCCCCTATTAGTTACCACCTGCAAAGGTGAGTCGGTAGAACAACGTTGTGCTGGCGTCCCCAAGGCGCGAACGTTGTGCTGTCCATATCTATATCCGTATTTGTACATATATACGCTACTGGTTTGTGAATACACAACGGAGGTAACGAAAAGAAAAAAAAAACATTTCGCGGGTGTACGCGGCGCCGTTGGTACGGGTGGCGGAGCAAGGGTCGCGACGAGGGGTGTGTGAGGCCAAGGGGGAGGGACTAATATCGGAACATCGACGAGACCGAGTCGCGAGTTTCGAGGCGAGCTGGATGTTTAATTAGGAGTCGAAAGCTTCTTCACCAACAGGATGGTTATAGCAAACGCTATACGCGATCAGCATCATTGCCCTGATGCCACGTGTATGGAGAGGGCGAAAGAACGATGGGAATAAAAAAGAAAAATGCAAAAACCGTAGGTCGTGAAAAATAAAAGAAAGAGGAGAATCTGAGAAAAAAATTTGTTTAGCTGTACGAGAGAGAGAGAGATCTCGAATAATGTGTTATTGAAAAAATATAATGACGCAGTGGTAATTTGTTAATTAATTTAGTTTAGTTATATATTTACAAGGAAGGATTATTATTGCTAGATTGCACGCCGACCGGCTTTATACATATGGAACCGACTATGTAGTGCCCTTCACAGACGGGAAAGGGGCAGGGACTGCGAGAAGAGAACTGCAAGAGACAGATAAATGCTTGGAATTAGTTCCCCGTATTGTATCCGTCGTGCCCATCCACCGGGCCTCCGGCCAACTGGCCCCCTCCGTGCTCTTTCGTCTCTTCCTACAAATCTACTATTTTTTTTCTCTCTACTATTTTTCTTTCTCCCTTTTTCCCTATTCTACACCTTTTCTTTTGTCCCTCTCTTTCTCTCACGGACCTTTTCTTTCGATGCGCGACACCGAGATTAATCCCAGAATTATCAATTGATAGAAACTGGTTTTTTAGTAAATTGAATAAAAATCTGCAATCACGAATCAATCTTTTCTCAGGTCAGATTTGTTCTCTGCTTGAATTTCTGTCACAATGCCCATAAATTTAAATGAATTTTAGAGACTATTCCATTAGTGGGTGTGAATCCGTAAGGGTTCATCCAATGCCTGTGTCTCTTGTTCGCCGGTTCGGTGGCTATAAATGAGTCGAACGTACGTATATAAATACTTAGGCGCGACTTTAACAAAAGAGAGAAGAGAGTAAAAATCTATTGGAAGGTACTGCGAGCCGAACGAGAGGAAAAGAGACGGAGAGACGAATTTTCAGAAGCGGCACTCTGGAGCCTGGGAGCAAATCAACACATTTACTTTTTCAAGAATATAGATGTATGTGACTACGTCGAGAGTTGAGTCCTCGAGGACTTAGGAGGGACCTTTATACACATGGAACGTAAGAGAGCCCGAGAGAGCGAAAGTGAGAGAAAAAAAAACGTAGAAAGAGATGATCCTCTCGATGAGGCAAGCGCGCGGGGGATGATGGTTAGTGATGGTTTACGGAGTGGTCCATCTGACGAGCGTAGGAGAAAGCTGTTTTTTTCATCCTCAGAGGGAATAGAAAGGGGTGGGCTAGGGTCAGTACAGAGAGAAATGTATGAATCGTGTTGTAGAACGGCTTTCGGTGGTATATGTGCCTAATGGCTCCTGTTGAGAAGTTCTTCGGCCTCTCGTCTCTATCTTTAGCCTATAACTATACACCATTCGTATATATGAAAGTCTCTGTATGTTATATAGCTCCGACGTCTCGTTCATCGCATTATATACATGTATAAACTAAGGGCACCCCTTAAATCTAACCCTCTGCACGCTTTTACTCACTAACTCACTCAACGAATGCCTCTGGGCTGCTTTCTCCTCATCCTTTTTCTCCCACCTTTTACCACCTATACCGATATGGTGGAGCATACTCCACTTGCTCGTATGTGGCAAACAAGCGAGCTTTTCCTACTGAAAATCTCTCTCACACTGGTTCATCACTTTTACCAGCTCTCACTTCGTTCTAACTTGTACGAACGAGACACATGCTGATGTGTAGATATATATGTATATATATATATATTATAACGAAGGTACTGTTCGACCCTGGCGCGTATACACGATTGCCACCTTCAATTTTCTCTCGCTCTCTCTCCATCTCGCTCGCTCACTCATACTCTAGATGTTAATTCACTGTATGAACGAAGCTCAGGAGGGTCGCGTACTCATACGTTTCCTCTTCTGACCAACAGAAATCTCATTTCATGCCGGAAACCCCAAAAGGAATTAGCGGGCCGCCATTTTGCCGTCCAACGGAGAGCCGAAGTAGAGATGGTACGATTTTAACTTTTCGCGATAGCTAACCAAACACATATATATTCACTCTGGAATACGTATATGCATATAACATGAGTATAGCGTAGAACTGAAAATGGCACTGCTGAACCTCATCTCCCGATGTATATAGACGACTATTAAACCGATTACCTACGGGCAAGCAACCCCGAAAAGGTTTCGCCCTCGCCCGCGACCCCTCGTTCTCTCTTTCTTTCCTCCCTGCTAAAAAGGGTTCCACGGCCTCGGACTTTTTGTCTACCAACGGCACCGAGAGAAACAGCTAGAAAAAGATAACAGAGACGCAAGCTTTTTCTATGGAAATGCCGAATCTATGGCTCACCCCTGGTAAAAAAGCTTCGAATTCCAACGTCCAGCATTTCACCACAGCTTATTTCTGTAAATTACATGCTAAACAATCTTTTCTTTTTCACATCCCTTCTGTACGCGCTCTCGCGCTTGTTTATTTCTCGGTTTCTCTCTCTCTTTATCGCTCGGACTCTCTCGCACTCGCCAGCATTCCACGTTTTCCTCCTTTCGCCTCTCGTTTCCTCGCGTTTTATGAAGAGGGCGCCTCTTTTCTCGACATTTAATGTTTGCCCTTACGCTTGGATATATTAGCTGCTGGAAATTAAGCAAAGAAAATTTGTCTGGCTACCGTGAATAAAAATAAAGGGGAGAACGAAGCTCGTCTGGAAAATTAGTCGTCGTTTTTTTTTTCTCCATCATATTCAGTCCATACGAGCAAATTCATTTTATTTCGAAAAATTTTCTACTCTTGCGGATATTATTTTCAATGGAAATATAAAAATGATGCCACGAGCTTCTGTGTCCATGTTTTTTTTTTTTTTTTTTAATTCGTTGAAATCAAAACCATGCAATAGCAAGAATCGTCTTTGCCATTAGCGGTTTTTTCCTATCAATTAAAAATCTCAGAGTGACGTGGCAAATTGAAGACGGTTTTGATCGAACTTTTAAACGCTCCCGATGCTCATAACGCGATAAGCATAAAGGGGACTATACGTCGATTCACCTAAAGAAATAATGAAAGGCTTATGCTCGTGATTTCCAAGAGATCCCTCGTTGGCGTATTTCTCACAAACTTCTTGCGATTATCAATTATTAAAAACACGTGGCTCCGATTCCGCGTGCTCCACTCGCCGGGCGACTTGTGTCGGTTGTTAAAAGATCGCTATAGCCACGCGATTTCTCTCTCATCTTGCCGTTTCATTCCACGAAACCTGTGTCGCGTCGGTCTCCCGCGATCTTCTCGTAGGACCGATTGAAACGCGCAACGCAAACTCGCACTCGTGGCATCCCACGAATTCGATAGCCGTCTATGATTCTCATTTATCTCGGATGCATTTGATTTTTGTTGCTCCCACATGTGAATTTTCAATGCTTCATTTGTATAAATAATTTAATTTCAACTGCCGTGATGTGAAAAACATTGTCAGAAATAAATCTCGCGATCACTATTGCGTAGAGTAGAAAGAAAATATTTTTCAAAGAACCTTTTAATCAGAATTCATTCAAAATTTGAAGGAGCAGAAAGAAAACGTCTATTTGGATGGTCTGCTGATCAATGATTTATGCAAAATGGAAGTGGACAGATGACGTGGTCAGCAGGAACATATGCGTCACTGTAAAACTTTGGCAATAACGGTAATTGCGTTATTAAAAGTATGGGGTCACCATGGTGGAGGGGAGGACGAGCAGAAGGAAAACTATGTATATAACGAGTGAAGGGGTCATCAAAAATGGACGAGGGTCAGGAAAACGAGCGTTTGACCCCACGGTACGACGGGAACGACAATGAGGGAACAAGTTCTATGAGTGCTTTGCTACACGTGAACTATAGATATGAGTCCGAACGAAAAATCGACTAGATGTTGGAACAGAGTACAAGGAACGCGTGGGTGAGTACTTGAAGCGTCATACGTCATTAGTCCGAACCTTTTGGAGCGATGTTGCAGCTCTTGCCGGACGAACTGCCGCAGTGGGAGTTGGGGAAATCGCCAGATGCTCATCTGCTACGATACGCGCGAAAACTGTGCTACGGAAACAAAGATGTAGGAAGGGTCGGCGGGAACACATAGCATCAATCGACGACTCAATTCGGACCAACACTTTTCTCCGTTAGTCCGTCTTTTGTTTCGCTTACACGTAGTCCTCGCCTCGCCAAAGGATCGAGTAATTCTATCTCGTTCCCATCCACCATTCCCTTGAATTATTTCTTTCTTTCAATTTAACGAAAAAATCTGCTGATCCTGCTTAATGGCCTATATTTTTGCGAAATCGGTATTCGTGACCTTGAAAGGAATCGCTCTCCTCGTGCGGAGCAATTTGTTTGCCATTAAACTTTTTTTAAATTGCCATCTGTGTGATCGGGACTTTGGACTTTGAACGTGATGGAAAACAAATTCGCAGTTTTTTTCGCAGTATCTTTAGCATTTGAGAAAATTATTAAACGAATGGTCAGACAAATGGAATTACTCAATTTTTCCGGGGGAATAACCAAAGTTTCATTAAGCTAATTCCCTTGAGGGAAACTCACTCGGAGTAGTGTATTACCGCGGTAATATGGAAATTGGCATAATTAGGAAAGAGTAAAGTAAACCGGAACGAAGCAGAGAAGCAGAGGGTCTCTGGAGGAAAGCTTGATCCTTGGGTCAATTCTCCAGACGAGGTGATTAGACGATGGAACAGAACAAACGATTATTCCCGCAGGGTCCAAACCGATTGGTCGTGGTGGAGTAATGCTCGGACATGTACGAAATGGTTTAACAAAGTTCGTCGACGAGGTTAGAGGACGTAAAACAAGGTCGATAGGGTTGATCTGATCCAACGTTTACACGAACTTGTGTATTGGCCAAACCCGATTTTAGGACAAACTGGTTTCTCCTATCTGATTGATATAACAAACCGCGGCTCTCCCAGTCGGTTTTTAGGATCGAAAAATGTAGTTTTTTGAATACGCTAGTTTTTGTGAGGAAGACGAAACTCATATGTCACGATTCAGCAAATAAGAAACACTGAAAGACTTTTCGTGGATTAATATAAATAGTTATAGCAATTAACAGAGATCGCAGGCCCCGGGTTTGTTGATGAGACTTCAATGATAGTCGTCGATCGCATTTGGACTATATCAATGTGAATGGCCAAAGTGCAACGGTACTCTGGAAATAGTACGTGCGCTGGTTGGTTGCTGATGATGATTGCGAGCCCACATGTTCCAAGCTCACGCTCATCAACTAAACTCAGTCCCAGGGGTAGAAGGGAAACTAGGAGAAAGACGAAGAAAGGGGGCAAAAGCTCAACACACGCGCACAGGAACGCAGACACCCACGCACAAATAGAGAGTGGAGAAGTAGGGGATTGGGTGTGTTCAAGGGTAAGGGGGCAGATGCTACTCGATTTTCCAGTCCACTCTGAACTATCAAGCCCTTATAGAATCACATGGGAAGAAGAGAGAGCGAGAGGTAAATACGATGCTAGAAATAGCATGTCGAAACGACAAGGACCCGGTCGCACTCACATGGATGGTCAATCGACGAGTAGCAAGACACCCTTGACAAATCAATTCGGACATAATGTTGTAAACACGATGAGCCCAAAGAGGAGAAAGCTACAGCGAGGCAAAGGAGGAGAGAAAGAGAGCGAGAGAGAGAGAGAGAGAGCGCTCGCGATTCGGATGGAAGGAAATGGTGATGCTATGAAAGTTTGCACAGTCGATTCTCTCATTCGATGCTGCTTCAACTCCATCGAATGTTCCGCATGTTTGTGTCCTCTCTCTATTTCAATATAGGAATTCTCGAAGCACGATGTCCATGGCTAGACACTTTTTGCTATAAAAGCAGCAACGAAATTGGACTTTCTCCAAAATAAAAAGTTGTCACGCGTACAGCATTTTCCATATTAATTTCTGTTGCTGTTTCAATATTGAGAATAGAAAGTTGAAGGAATGAGACATTGAGATCCTACTGATAAGACGGTCTGTCACAAATCGTTCTTTCCAACACCGACATCGGGCGCCTTGCCCAGGCGAAAAGGTTATTTCATCCTTTTATCATCTTGCCACGTCTGCCAGAAAGTTTTGAGCTTTGAAAATAGGATAGTCGAGGAGAACGAAGCGGGCGAAGCGAAGCGAGGACAAAAATCTTGAAAAGTGGTCGGGTATGAAATATGCAAGTCGCATACATCGAGCAAGACTGTGTCCAAGGAGCAACAAGATTCGCGAGACGTGTGGGATAGGGAATAGTAGGATAGATGGCTGGGAAGGAAAGAAGAGCAGTGATTACCTACCCCCTGTGTCCGGCAAAGGGTACTTTGATAATATATCTATATACGTATATATAGATGTCGATCGGACCAAGTTGAATCCCTCGTAGAAGAGCAAAGCCGTCGCTACAGCAGGCAACAGAGGATAAATAATTCAGGATGGAGAATGCTGGATGGTGGCAACTTCTGGACGATCGACCTCTGGAAATACCCATCGGAGCAAAATCTTTGCTCATTGACAAAATTGAATTTCTAGTATATATACGAAAAAAAAGAAATTCTTGATATTTCCTTACGTAGGAAAACGTGAAATGAACGTAAAACAAAACATTTATGAACTTGAGGCAAACAGCCCAATGGAAAACTCAGACGATCTGATGCTACGAAGAATTCGATTTCATAGCAATGCAGAAACACTTTCATCACAGCTCTTGAAATTCTCGGAGAAATATATTGGCACTTGAAGCGAAGCACGCGAGAGTGCAATAAATAGTTCGATCGAATAGTTTGACCGTCAAAGCGCTCGTGTCCCGATAATCATCGCAGCAGATTTTTTCAGCGATCGGATCAACAGTAGCCATTTCTTTCATCTCTCGCACTAGCGAGATGAGACGCAAGGACTATTCATCCCCATGTGTACATGAATGAAGAGGGCAATCTGACGCTGCAATAAACTTTTTTGTGCCAACTTTCAAGAGGCACTTTGAAATACTCCCTCTCTCTCTCTCATTTTTCTACAGGGTTATCGAAAATCTTCAATCCACTAAAGTGAAAACACATAGAGAGATGTGTGTAGAGATTACGTATGCACGAACCCTTGTGCCAAGTTACTTTTATCTACACGTCGACGTATAAAAGTCAAAAAACATCATCGAATTTTGAATGACTCTCCACATGACTGGCAGACTCGATTTTCCCCTCAGTAGCCGTCGAATACACGAGTACAACGTTATTTTTATCAATCTTATCAAACTATGACAGCTAATCGATAGATTTATATTATTTCCTTTCTCCACACTCACTGCCTTCGTATATAACGCGAGAAATGTAATTTCATAAGTGGAATCTAACTAACGGATTAGATACGATGATGAGAACCGAGAGTATTGACCAACAGCAACATGCCATGTATGCACAGACACATATACATGTATATTCACATGTACTGGTCATGAGAGTTACGAATATAGAAACAACAAACGGCTAGGACACGCCTAGACATAAACCAAACGGAATCGCGTAATATGTTCATGGTGAATATATATTTACAGACATATAGTTATACGCGTATGTATGCACGTCGATCCTTGTAATTCCAATAGAGAATGTGTAGTGTGGGATCGCGGACAAGGACCATGTCTCTGTTTCTCCCTCACTCAACATCACGACGCCTAAACGAGAAAAGGGCGGATGTCTCGGATTCCCCTACAGATTTAATGCCCCTTGCGAACCTCTAGCTACGAGGATTTTCCCTGGTCCGAACCCTTGCCCTATCTAATTCCGAGGATTCATCGAATTTGGTAACCTTTGTACTTAATGTGAAAGCAACTTTTTTCTCGAGCCATTCAAGTTTTCCATGATAATAATTATTAATGTTTTGTTCACATTTTTGCTGGACATGAGTGTAGTCAACGCATTACTTGATTTTTCCGTTTCGCAGTTTACGATGAACTTCGAAGTAGAGAAATTTTAGTTTCTCAAATGTTGGGTAGTTTCAATGTCCGCATAAATACCACTATTTTACCATTTAAATTGCTCAATCGGGGTTCAGACTCGGGGATGGAATGGTTTATACAAATAAATATATAGCCACGTGCGTATATACAAATGAAGTTTCTAGTACATGGAGCTCTCAACGTACGTATGCGATGCCACCTCGCCTGTGCTATGTTGTCTATATTCTATGTCTATACAACTCACATAGAATTCTCAAACAGAGAATCCATGCTAGTATGAAATGGTCAGTTGGAGAGAGGCAGAGAGAACGAGAAAGCAGCCATGAACACCGAGGAAAGAGAATCCATGGGGTTGGGGAGAGTTCGGTTGTCCAACGGCAGTAGCTGCGGACACTATGGCCTCTCGTGGCTATATATGTGTATAGAAATACGTATATAAATAGAACATAGACCAGATCAGGATTAGTGCTGATTGGTCCAGCGTTGGCGTGATTAGAGATGTTATCAGGTAGCCAGACCAAATGCTATCCCTGGCTCTTTCTCTCTGCTCTTCTCTCTTTCGCCACGTAGTAACAAGCCACAGAAACGTGTTCGCATCCTTTCACCTACTGGGTGCGACGATACTGTTCGGGCTGACGAGAGGATGTCACTTTTTTTCCTTATCACAAATTATTCGATAAAAATAATTTTTCTTTCTTTGTTGAGCATTTTTCGTTATACGGAATTTAAGGTCTTTTTTTTCCAATTGTGCGAAGCATTTACACGTAATACAACGTGCGTCTTAACTAAACAATTCACCCGGGGAAATGAGTGTTAAATTTTTGTTTAAACGAAATTTTACAAAGCGCACCGAAAGCGTACGTTTCAGAATTTCCACCGTAATTTTTCTCAAGTTTAACGTCTGGTGTATTTCGAAATTTTACACATTTTCTTTTTGAGAAACACAAGAATACCGGACCGATCACTAACTCGCTAAACTTCGTTTATGAGGGACTCGTAATCGATGGAACCGTTCGACATTATACTCCACGATGCTATGGGCTCTACGATGGCGCCGCGTCTCGTCTACCAATTAGCAGCTTATCGCTTATAGGTTTTCGATATTTTGCCCTCCCCGCAGCTGATTCCACCGACCGACAAAGACAGGCCTGTATTAGTCAAGGGGTGGTAGAGTCGTTCATCGGTCAAGTTTTCAAAGTGAGTCGATGTTTACAGTCAAAGCAATATACACATAACTGCCTGGTATTCCGAACTGTGTATTGTTGATTTTCAATCCACACGACACAGGTAGTTTGCGACTCGGTGATAATTAGTATGGATACGAAAAAGTAATGTACGCGATATCGACGATCAGAACGTTGACGAAACGTAAACAAAAAAGAAAGAGCCTAAAAGATATAAAACAGCCGAAAATCGCGGTTGCAATTTATGGGACACGAAATTTTTAAAATCAATATTAAAGGAAGAGAAAATTGCATCAGGTTTCGAAACGAAAATGAGCTGATCGCGATAATGTTCTAAAAAAAAAAAATGATTTATAGAAAATACCATGAAGGAACGTTCCTAATTTCCGCACGTTTATAGGATGTTTTGTATTAAACGACTAATTTAACGAAGCACGCGCGCACACAGTGAATTCTGAGGGCGTTAATATATACGAAGCAGGTGAAACAAAAGGCCTCTCTCGGACACGAAATTAACGGTGATGTGTCTATCTCAAGGGTTGGCGATCGTGGTGTCGGCTTCAGGCGTTGCTTCTACAAGGACGTTTGGACAGATAACGGAAGGGCGTAACAAACATCACGTTACGTGTTAAATCGGGTGAGTTATCCTCTTTTACTTTCTACATGTAAATGTACACCACTGTGTGTGTGTGTGTGTGTGTGTGTGTGTGTGTGTGTGTGTGTGTGTGTGTATTAAGAGAGAACTATGGGAGTGTGTACCATTTGCAATGCTGTGAGCAGGGAAAGAGAGAAGGAAAAGAGAGGGTTGAACGAGAGAGGCGCACCAGAGAGCAAGAGATATATGGGGAGGCTTTTAGTTTCGTTAATGGCTATCCTCGCAGACCGATAAGTGCCGAGATCCGTCTCTCGGTACCTTTGCTTACATTACACCTTACCCGATGTTTTTTTCTCTTCGCTTCGACCAAATTCTGCTCAGTAAAAATTCAAGTTTTTTTCATTTCCATTCAATGGTCCCGAAAAATATTTTTCTGAACATTCCAAATTGGAGACAGAGTGATGCAGAAAATATTATTGTTTTTTTTTCACTCAAATCGCAATCAGTTGTACTTGACGTTTCGTAACAATTTCTGATTTCCAAGTCTCTGTCAAAACTTTTCGCCATCCCTATATATGCTTGTCTAGTATATTTTGTAATATATATCACTTTGTCTTTTCCTAATCGATCGCTAATCGCGCCCGTCAATCATCTCCGTCGTTTGCTACATTGAAGGACTATTATCCACCCCAATGATGGAGAGAAAGAAGAAGTTGATCCCCTTCGCAACTGACGTTACTGGATTGACGGGAATCGCTATACATTTTCTTCCCTCCTCAGACTTGTTCGCTGTTTTCTTCCATGAGCACGATGAAGTGTTGGGCAGAATTTTATTCAATCATGTTGGAAATATCAGCAGGGTTTTCTCGCCTCGATAGTTACGTAAACGCGTCGAGAGAAAAATCCATTAAGCAATATTAACCAAATAAACCTAATTCCTGCCATGCATTCATTGCAACTGTGCCTTTTGGTTCATGCACCCATAATAAAATCGTCACTTTTATAAGGAACTATTAATTTGCAATTAATTCCCCAAAAAATCCCGCAGTTTTGGACATTGTTTGGAAAAGGAATGAAATAAAATCCCAAAGATTTTCAGACCAAGTTTCTTATGCTTTTGACAAAACGCATACAACCTGATGGCGCATGCGTTTCATTGAATTCCTTTATGCTCCCCATCTCTCTGTCTCTCTCTCCTTTCTCTCGATCCTCTGCAGTTTCTGCACGAATCACCACATCAGATCGATGATGTCAACTTCTACGGATACACGAAACGCCCATATATATGACGTATGTGGATACAGGACGCACATATACTGTATAAATGCTCAAACGTATAGGGATTCTCATTCTCGAATGTTGCACTACGTTAGAGAATATACAGGAGCATCAGTAGGAAAACAGTATACTATATGGGATTGGATAGTCGAGGCATTGCACGAATCCACGTACGTATGTAACTATGTATAAATATACATGTGGATATATATCAACATGTGTGTATTGGTCTATACGTATAGCGAAGGATCTAGGCTCAGCCGGACAGAGTTCTACATACACGTACGTTAACGCGTTCAACGCGCTAACAATTCAGTCGCGGTTACGATGCTATTTAGCTGCTCCGCCACGCTGATTACTCTCCCGTGATGTTGCTGGTGATGTTGGCGCTTCCACTGCCTGTGCACAGCAAACCCCTCTCTACGCTGGTGGTGCGTTGATGCCGCCATGCTGTTGATGCACTGGTATATGCATTGGTATCCCAGAATCAGCGAACGCTTCCAATCTCCATCCCACTTCTGTACATATATGCATCTATGTATATGCACGATTTAATAGGAAGATCAAACCTCTCCCCGTGACTGTTTCCTGCTACGTTATCTATGGATACTTTGAGGCCCTCCTCCTCCTCGTCCTCATCCTCATCCTTCTAGTACTGTGTGAGACCACACATATAGGTAACGCACGCATGCATGTGTCTCAGCTGCTTTTGTGTGCAACTGATGAGGCTGCAGCTCTATCGTTAGGTACACTCTCTGTTATAACGATCGAAACTACCCACAAAGCTATTGGCACTGCCGTCGCATTCACACTGTAGCTCTTAGCGAATTGTCCAAAGTGCACCGTGTAATATCCGGTCCAGCGCAAATAATTTGTCTACGAAAATTAATACGCAATCGTTCAGCAGTTTTTGTTCGTATGAAATTCCATGGAATTCCCATTCGAATTACAATCTGAACAAATACCCGATGTATGCGAGGTCTCGTGTTTATTTTCATTCAGTACTCGATGAAAACAGGCTCCATCGACGATTTTCATTTTGCTTCCAAGCCTGAGAAAAATTCGACAAATCTATCGAAATGT
Source organism: Hyposoter dolosus (assembly GCA_963921915.1). Classification (NCBI taxonomy): domain Eukaryota; kingdom Metazoa; phylum Arthropoda; class Insecta; order Hymenoptera; family Ichneumonidae; genus Hyposoter; species Hyposoter dolosus. The sequence goes on along the minus strand of OY998135.1, from coordinate 10,042,283 downwards.
TACTTTAAGGATGACATCGAATTCGCTAAAGTGGTAATAATCCGAACCGAAGACGGAACTTATTCACGATTCTGTATAATTCTTCAAAATCAGATTCAACGAGAATTGCTTACGTCTTTATTTTCTCGTTTTTCTTTTTTCGGCTATAAAGGATAAATGTAAGGAATGAGTCTCGAAGGAGACAAGTTCTCGCGTTCGTTTGTCGATCGGTGCGGTAACTCCGCGAGGATGGGACGCTTCGATCAAGAGAAAGAGAAAAAGAGATACAGCAATAAAGGCATGAGTGTGTTTGTTCAGGCTCTTCACTTTGCAATCTTTTTCGAACTCTTCCATTTCTCAGCCCCTGCTCAACTCACGTTCTCGCCCTCGGTTTCAAATGCGTTTGCCTATCGTTGTTGTTCCATGTATCAAAGCCTAACGTTAATCTTCGCATAGACGTCATTGCTCTGGAAGATGACGAAGGTGTTTGTGAGAAAACGTCAATGATTTTTTTTTCCCACGTTCGGAAACTTGGTTGCTGTCTCGTAATAGAAAAACTATCAAAGGGTTGGCCGACCAAGAGCGCACGGTCGAATCGACTCCGCGGTCTAAAAAAGCTATATTATCCAATTAAGAATATTCAATCGAAAAGAAAGATGATGAGAGCCGGAGGCTGCTGGAAAAATGAATTATTATTTTTTCGAGCATCGAGGAAAAGCAAAAGTTGCTTACGTCATTTCCTCAGTATGTGTGCAGGACTATGGCATCGCGATGAGCACGAGCCGTGACATGATTTGCTCATTGATCGCTGTAATGATTTCTATAAATTGCTAAACAATGAAAGCGGAAGAACGAGGGCAAAGGGGAGAGGGAAAGAGAGAGAGAGATTGATAGAGAAGGAGAAGCCTGCGATGAATTTTGGTTTTTTCAAGCATAGAATTGAGAGTGTAACGTCAAGTAAGTGTTTTTCGAAGATGGAACAAAAGATTATGTTGACGCACATTGTGCGTTTACGCAAGTAAGTGGAATCGATATATTTCTGGTCGATTTCCATTGCGATTTTAATTGTTCTGCACAGAATTATATACGTCTTCATTAACGCCAAGAGTTTGAAATTCGTGTTACGTAACACGTATGAATTGTTTAACCTTCGAGGATTAATTAAAAGTTGAATCTTAATTGGAATACCGAAGGTAGCCGCGGAACATGCATATTCTCATTAATCTCTTTGTCCCATCTGGGCGAAGCTTGCTCTAATTACGAAAATCGTATGGAGGACGAAAGATTATACATTCAGTATATACAAGGCATTGGTACATTTGTATGTACTTTTGCGGTAATACAAAAGTCGGGTGATAACGTATGCATCCGTTGTTGGATATAATGTGGTGCTAAAGTAGTACAAGTGACGCGATTAATTATATCACCGGCGAATATCTCTACGTATTGGGCTTTGCTATGGAAGTGAGGAAAAGAATGAGTAAGAAAAAATGAAAAAGATAGGGAAAGAAAAAGAGAGAAAGAGGAACTGCATGAATAAGGAGAAAAAGTATATGCGCGAAGGTGAGACGAGAGGGGAAGGCTACAAGCAGGCGTGAGCGAACGTATTATATTCCAGGGGATACGAGAGAAGAGGAGAACCTTTCTCGCACCTCTTCCATCTCTTTATCCTTTAACCTTCTTTCGGCATATACCTTTTCCTCTGTCTCTCATTCTCAGGAGTATCGGGCCTCTTGCTCTCTCTTTCTTGCACGATCTCACTCGCACGAATCGCCAACGAAGACGACCACCGCGCCTAAATCTCATTTTCACTTCCTCCAATAAGTCACGGTACATTTAGCATTCTCCGCAGTTATTCTCGTATTTCTTGTCCCACGCCGAACTCTTCTACACTCTCTTTTGGAGCCTCCCAACTTCACGTCGCAGAGGGGCACTCATTCAACACCTCGACATAGCCCTAACATATCCTCCTTGTTTGGTTCGTCCTGCCTATGCTTTTCTCCAGCAAACTCCATGTTGCCATGAACTTTCTGCAACTTTACTAGAATTTCATTCACCCAAACGAATGTAGACGAGCTTTCAAGAATATTCAGTGGTTCTCAGAGGGTTATCCTTATAATGTTTAATCCAAACTTTAGTTGATAAATGTTCACGGAATATGGATGATTTTTTCAGCAATGCTGGACACTGCGTGAATAAAACACACGCGAAGACTTGTTTGGCATTTGCCAGCAGATTATTAACTTAACGAACATCCATGTCGCTAAAAGTTTCTGAAAATAATCGCAAGAGATGATCAGCTGCGAGGTGTGGCCATTGAAGAGCGGGTACGAATTCACAAGTCGTAAGGAAAAAGCTGGAGGAAGAAAAGAAAGAAAGAGAGGAGCAGGTAACAAGGAGAAAAAGAGGAAGGTGGAGGTTGAGCCGGAAAATATTATAGTAACTCGTGCGGGGAGATAGCGGTTAAGACAGGGAGAGCAGGTCGTGTCAGAGAGGCCATACGGCACATGGAACGAAGACAGGTTGAGTAGGTTCAGGTAGGTTGGAGTGAAAAAGAGTTTGAAAGTTGTAAGAGAACATATAGAATTGAGCGAAGCAATGGGGGACACGCATACAAGGATATACATACATTTAAGGCGATAGGTAGAGGGCGCTGGTCCAACTCAGGTTGGATCTTCTCGGTCTCTTGTTAATGACCGGGTCCTACTAAATCGTGACCATTTGTTTATATGGTGTCGCCTCGGAAGGAACAAGCGCGTTGCCGCTCGAGCATCATAAATCCCTCACTCCTCGAATGTAATTTGACGTGACAAATGGCACGATGTAAACGATAACGTTCCTCGTTTTCCCCCTTCGCTATGCCTCCCCCTTTATATACATATGTTCATACAGAGATAAAACATTAGGATGTGTTAGACCGCAGCAAGACGTACAGTCCGCGTATATACGTTAAAAAGAAAAAACATTGTTGCAGAGCATGTCCACGATGCGCTATGGCGAAGACGGTATACAGCCGTTTAAAATATGATTCCAGTGCCCTTCATCGCGCGTTCGTCCTTAAAATAGAATCGCACCGAAGGCGCAGACATTCGCGTAAACCACGTGCATATGTGCTATAAACTCGCATCATTTGAGTACTCGTCCACATAATCGCCTTAGTCAACAATTTCCGATGACAATTTCCTACGGATACTTTTGACTTTGATCGCGTTTCGTACATTCGTACGTCCGCATACCTTTGCTATACACTCTCTTAACGAACGAGCTCTCCGTGTACCCATGGAACACTCGAGCACGGTGGTCGCTGGTACTTACTTCTCGTCGGTTGACCCAACCGGGCGGAATGAAGAGCACGCATGTCCTTCATTTCGTGTGCTCCATGCGATACTCCCTCGTACATACATATATGTATATACTTATGGGTTTGCTCTTTCTGATCATCTTATGCGGTACACGGTTTAGTTACTATAAATCCTCATGAGAAGACACGTGTACGGCAAAGGGTTCTCGAGGTCGGATACACCAACAAGTAACGCATCAGCCTTCATCGCTGATCCGTACGCGCTAGAATCCCCGGACTCGTCTCTTCGTACTGGCTCACCCAGCAGAAGTACAAAACCTATCAGTGATAATTCATTGAATCCTTCTGGACTCTTCGATACGTGCAGTCCCTTTCTTTTTTTCTTTCAACTCTTCATACACGTCTGTGCTGTACTCCCGACAATTTCATGACCAGTACGAACTTAACAGCGCTTCGGACAAAAGCGAGACAATATATTCTCAGTGACTTCGATGTAGGTAGCGGCATAGTGCACCAGTTGCTGTCGACAGTGATGCATCGATAAATGGGCACAGGTAGATCGCGATGATGCGTTCAGGGTATGAAAGATCCATTCTGTACAGGCCAACTCAAAATTCACATTCAATCGTTCGAGGGTAAGCGTTTAGATTGAACTATTCTTATAGACAAAGTGCTTATTCACATCAATCGGTGTGGGGTATCGAATTATTCAAAAAATTCAAATCGCCAATCAAATTCCAACACTTTAGAAATAATAAAAAGTCTCGCTGGAATGGCCGCGGGACGATACGACAACCTCGATATATCGTTGCAAATATATGGGACAGAGAATATGAATTCATAATTCTAAGGGCAAGTTGGCAAGATAAATGAACTATTCGATAATGAGGAGAAGAAAAAACAGTCTCGACCGTTTTTCGAGTGACTGCGATTCGGCCGTGCGCAATGAGAACCGAGAAGAATGCGAAGGAGCAAGAAATAAACTCTATCGAGAGCCAGACGAAAAAGGTATAAAAAGGGGGGAGAAAATGGGGTATCGAAAGAAGGTGAGGGTCGGTGGTGAACAGTAGCTGTTTTGACGGTGAATATAACTTTCCCCGCCATTTAGATGCGCTCGTTATAAAAGGCTCGAAGTGGCTCGGATTGCCCCCATGAAATCGAGACACCTGAATCAATGTCTTTCTTCTTCTTAAGCCCTTGGCACTCGGCTCGTCCCTTTCTATCTTTTGGCATCGAATACTTCAGGGGCGAGAAGAACAATGCGTTGCAACTTTTTCCGATACTCTCCGATCGGGGATGCAATATGCGCATCGTCATCGCATCGATTCCTCACAAGTTCATAATATGCCGCCATCGCGGCAAGAGGATCGATATAATAATGATTATCGATGGATATTCATGCACTCATACACACATACACATTTTTCTGTATACATGGATCGTTTCGATCTTATTTCAATCTTTTCACTCCTGCATCACCATTCACTCTGCCACGATAGAATTCTTCCTTTTTACTCTCGCTTCCTTCCTTTTTATCTTTCTCTGTCTTTGTGCTTATATTCCTCCATTTTGCTCAGAATCCCGTTCCACTTTAATATTGTCGGTGTGTGCTATATTCGAGGCGTTCACCTACCGTCGGCTTTAGGAGTTCTTCGGCAACCGATTTGATCCGCTCCAGCATCATGATAGTTCGATGCCATGTAACCTTTTCGTTTTTTTTTCTCTCTTCCTGCCTCCCTCCCGCCCGTTCGATCTTCTCGATCCCTGTCTTTTTTCCCTATCCTTCCATCCATCTTCGAGTGGCCTGCATCGATAAACCCCCACCTCCCCTCTTCCCCGCACTCGAGTTTCCACGAGAAAATCGTAGCAAAAGTTTTTGCTTCTATCGCGCGCGCGGCAAATGGATTTTCGATGAATCTCATATCCGGTCGTGCATCAAAAATCGCGCGGCGCGTAAAAGAATAAAACGGGACAAGATTCCGGTCTCGATGCTGCGTCCTTTCTTTAATATTTTTCCAGACAAATAATCATTCGCTTGAAATAAATCTTCACATCCAGCAATTCGTCATTGCAATACGTTTCAAATATATTCGAGAAATCTTGTACGAGCACCTAATACAGGAAAAAGCCGTTACGAAACGCTTGATTTTATCAAAATAACATGAAAAATTTGCCACGTATTCAACAGCGTTGTGAGAATGTTGTGTCGCTTTGCCCAAGTACCCACGCAGTGATATACGATCTCCAATGTTTAACCGAACAATTAACATACAAATGGCTGCTCGATACTCACAGTCATTTATATAATAAAAGACTCACCGGATGTCAACGCTATTACGTATATCCATGGATATTCATATGTATAAAAAAGACTTTCCGTCAATAAATTCCGCATTGAAAAATAATACCGTGTGATTATTAATAATTAACAACGATAAACGTTCAAAGCAAAATGCATCATATATAAAATCTTTGCGACCACTTAGATATGCCGAAAGCAGCACAACGCCACCGATAATTAACGGATCTAATTATTTATTCATTCACATCCGTTCGTGTGTCACAGTCAGTAACTTTTTGTAATATGAATATGTATATTTATTTATTTACGATGTACCTGATAGTTGACAATACCGCCAACAAATGGAAGCGATGCGTTTGCATAATTTGCAAGCGCAATTGTGTATTTGCACGTATACTTGTATAGAAATCTGGCCATTGATATGCAAAAAGAAGTGAATATCAGGTCTAGCAAATGTTTCCGCTTTGCACTGGATACAGGATGAGCGCGGGCATTTGAAATAGCAGGAAAACGATAATATTTGAGGTTTGTTACAAAGACTTTTTTTCATTCACGGATTGAATATTCCTCCACAAGATTATAAAAATAAATTAAACTCGACAATCGATTTGATTTAGTAAATAAAAATGTTAATGCTGCAATCGTGACTCCCAGCCCGAACCACGGAATGTTATTTTCATCGAGTTTCGAAGTTTAAACCACGTTCGAACGAATCTCTCCAACACTGACGAAGGCAGTAACTTGCTCTTCTGACAGCCTCACCGCCCTCAATGCTGCAACAATCTTCGGGGTGAGTCCTCAAGGATTAGAATCGTTTGGCTGAATACACGAGTAGCAGGTTGTCGATGGAACGCCGAATATAGGGTATGCCTCATGTAGTTACTGTGGATTACGCGAAACCAAGATACTTGTGGCTACTCTCGATAGGCGGTGGATTCGAGATTCGAGAATTTCCGGTCGATCGGTTCGACAATTGCGAGGTCAAAGCTGAAGCATATACAGGCTTTCTCTCTTCATAGCCCAGCTATCGATGTGAAATCGGGACTTGCTTCCGCATCCCAAAACTCACTAGCGCACAATGTGACTGGTCAGCTTTGATACAAACGGAGAATTTGGTAACTGCACTTCTGGCGTCTGTATATGGACACGAAACTCGCAGTGTCACTATATAGACACCCTTGACCCTCCTCTTGAAATTTCTCGAAATTGGATATAGTATTTTGTACGAAATTCAAAGTCACCAGCTGCGGTGAATTGAACTATTTTTCATCCCAGCATTCAAAGGTCAATTAATAAAACTTTTTTCCTAATAGTAAACTAAAATGCTAACAATCCTGAAATTTATTTTTAAAGGGATTCATTGATTGAGATGCTCGTACGCATGAGATGTGGATGCTGGTCGTCGTTGGTATGGCCGTCGTTGGTATCGAACGAAATAAGAGGAAAAATGGTCAAACAACAAAGTGTCAGGATGAGGGAAAAGGAAATTCAGACTGAAAAACGAGGTGGGCATGAAGAAAGAAGAATCTAGTGTTTGGTGGCGGTCTTTGCTTGATGACTCTCGTTCCTTTCTGCATGTCTCTCACACTCGATCTCTTTCCGTCTATTTGTCTCACTCTTTCTCTTTCTCTCTTTCTGTTTGCTCTCTATATGCTATATAAAGTCGTTCACCCCGATTCAGACAATCTAGTGTCTGCGCACGGCTGTGCTCTCTCTGTGCCGTGGACTAACCCGGGAGTGATCCGTGATTGTATTAATATCACAACACGCCCTGGCACACCGCTTATATATCGTCCTCGCTCGTCCGCTCTCTTACTTACACTCCCCAAACTTTCACGATCTCATTTTATCTTCTTTCTCATTCTCCTCATTGTAGCCGCTATGCCTCATCTCGCTTTCGTTCCTTTCGCTCGCTTGAATTCTCATCATGCAGCTAGCTCTGCAACACGAACGAATTCAAAGAGAAGCAGAAAGCGAGAGCGAGAGACAGAGTATAAGACACTTTGCCCCTTAAATTTATGCGATCATCGGTGCAACAGCGCCATTGTGTGACACATGACCTGCAGCTAAAACTGATCTAAAGCACTGCGTGCAAGAACGAGCATCATTCTCAATTTAAAAAGAATACAATATTCCGGAGAAGGAACCAAATATGCGACAGCTGCTGGAGGTCGTCAAAAAAAAAAGAGAGACAAAACATGGTTACAATTTTGGAATGAATAATCCAATCGAAACGTACCCCCACGATTGGTTGTTATAAGGTGTAAATGTTGCTCGGGAGACCCGGATACTGATCGGGCCTTATTTTGTCTGGAAGCATGACTCGAATCTAAAAGTATTCCAGTTCAAATGAGGAGCAAGCACTTGATCTACTACTCGGCCTCTCTTTCCTGTCGGCGTCTGCTCCGGAGCTTCGAAGAAAGCTCGAAGCATAAAAGTAACATAAGAATAAAAAAAAGAAGAGTCTTAAGGAGTGCACAATTAGGATTGCCTTTCATCGGGACTCTTTGCAATTTCAGAGTCTATATTCGCATAGGGAAAGAGGCAAGGTTCTCTTTTACCGAAATTCTCGAGCGATCGGAAAGGTCGTCGAAAAAGAAAAGTTAAAAATTGTGAGAATTTTGCGTTCCGGTATCTCGCTGAGAATTGCCCGAGTGGCAAAGATACGCGGGCATGCCGATATAGTTCGAAAGTGACTTTTGAACGAGTTCCACACTAAAAGATCGTGTGCTTCTGGGCTTGGAAATACGCACGCACGCATATTGTTCTATTTATGTAACCATTGTTCATCCATCGTTCGGGATAAATTTAGAGTTTGCTGCTCAGAGACAGCAGAGACCCATATATACACGTACAGATGGATTCACGCATATAGACACATTCACTTATGCAGAGTATATGTTGAGACGACGTGTTTGTAATATGTCTTTCTCGCTTTTTCTTTCGATCCCTCTTTCCTATCCTCATCTCTTTTTCGCTGTTTCTCATCTCTCCTTCTCCCTCCCATCTCCCTTTACATATCCTCTCGCGATCTCACTCTCGTTTCGTGATCTCTTGTGTATCGCAGAAAAGTATGCGCGCGGAATGCCACGGTGCCGTCTTCTTAAATGTTTTTCGCTCTCCAACGCCCCTCTCGCGCCTTTTCGATCTTTTTCCTCGACTGCTTTCCCGCTGCCCAAACCCACATATACGTGTCACTCAAATCGTCTCATCTCACTCTCTCATTTCTCTTTTTCTCTCCTTCACTCTACTTCATGATCTACTCTCCTCCTCGTGCTATTAATGATACCGATTAATTTAGAACTATTGGGTTTCCCAATTAGCCAATCGGAGACTGCCCCAAGCGATATGCGCCGAGATGGAACTGACTCGCGGTTCATTCGTGTATTCGATCATCGACAGCGCACACTTTCTCTCTCGCTCTCGCTCTCTTTTCAACTAAACGCCTGAAACCGATCTATCGTTTCTCAACTTACCACACCACCGTTTCATCGATGCGAGCATACAACGGCAAAAACCTCTCTTTCAATTGCGAGGAAATACAACTATATTACTATTTCATATTTCAAGCCCAACATATTAATTACTCATCCAAAATATTCATGCACCTTCGAATTATCTATTTTTTTATTTTTTATTTTCCTCTGCATATTTTTTGTTTTTGCGAAATAATTATTACTTGTTGTTCTTACACGAGGACGAATCGTGGACGATATATCTCGCTCATAATTCGCTTTCGTCGATTTTGTTCTACGCTGCCAAGCGCGCGATCCACGCGAGTAAACGTGTTGCATGTCGAAATTCCGAAAGACGCAAAGTTACTTGCTGGCCAATGTGCTCGGCTGTCAAGATTCGCGTCGCCGATCGAAATCCAAGAGAATCTTAAGAGTGTTTATCTCATGCGTATGGGGACTAAGCTCGGGTGAAAAGCGATCAATTATAACCGCATAATTCCCTAACTTGTGTTAGCATGAGATATGCAAGTGCTGCTATGAGATACCACGTGCATAGCTCATCACGAGTCCACAGCTGTCACGGTGCCAACTCCAAGAGTAAATGTTACACAGCAGATATTTTCACCGATTCGTTTCGATCTTTCGTTTCACTCGTTTATCTCGATCGTTCTACACTCAATCCTCGAATTGTCGTATTCCCACTTGCAATTGAAATCTTTTCACATAACGATTGCCAGATTTTTTGCGAATTATCGTATCGCAGAGAAATCGATATTTTCATAATTTGGAACTTGGTATTATCGATGAAAAATCCAACCAGAAATTTCGAAAATCCGAGTCAAATTTAAAAGAGTCTTGAACCCAATTGATATACTAATCCTTAAATGCCTGAAAGATGGAAAATATAAATACACATGTAAACTGCATTAGGCCGGGGTCTGTGTATATGAATTTTGGTGAATATCTCGTAGCCTTTCGCGACCTTTTGCTCCAGACAAGCGCGAGACTAGTGTTACGAGAGAACGCATGCAGATGCGACAACCCTCGTTTAACTCTTTTCTTCTCTCTTTCTCTAAACGAACACGAAGAAGTGGAGCATAAGCTCCACTCGTTCGTTTTTTACGTTTTGGTCACTGCTCGAGAATATAATTGTCGATTCGAGAGTTCACTCCTGGTTTCCATTCTTGGCTTATTAAGTGTGTCTATACCCTTCTCTCCAGATCTCGTCCCCAACACATATAGAGATTATATGTATAATTACAGAATCATGCACATATCAGTGACTCTGTAGCACCGTCGTCACGGAGTTTAAACGAATAGCTACGAATACTAATAACGTTAGCGACTCCCTTTTGCTCTGCCAGTTAATTTGCATCGCTGGATCCTCGAGTTCGCTCGTGCACGAAAAGCACAAAGCTATAATTATTAGTACGCGTCGTCTGAACTCTATCTGGCTTTCTCATACTCATTTATAAAAGGCCATCACGCCGAGAGATTTCGCCCCAACGGATCTTCGTCATCGTCTTATTCTTCCTCATCATAGTTTTCTTTCTTTTTTCTTTTCACGTTATCTCGTTCTATACTCTCGATCTTCTCCTTCCCTATGGCACACACTCTCGTGTGCTAGAATCTTCTTGTTTCTTTCTCTATCTTCCTGTCCTTAATTTCATGCCAGTATTTCTTTCTCCATCCATTTATCCTTCTTTCTCTTCCTCACCACTTTTCGTACTTCGCAGACCGAGCTTCACCGTTATTATTACCTTAAACTATACATTCTCATGTACTCTTATATATTCACGATGATGGAATTTCTCTTGATTCTAAACCTCGCTCACCCAGAACCCAAAGACCCGAGTCTCGTGCTCGACTAGGCCAATTTGTTTCTTTCTCTGTGTGTCGTGCGAGAGAGCTGGCAGAGCTGTCTGCTCTCGTCTCTCTCGAGGGAAAGAGACCTCACGGAGCCTAGAATATTTCCGTGTCTTCGGAAACTTTCGCGTTACGAGCAATTATGGGGAAGTAACTAATTCAGGTAATAAAATTGATTCGCTAGATCGAATCATTTTCAAAAATTTCAAGAGTTTGATTCAGCACGTCTGTCAATTTAGCAATCGTGAAAAATTTTGTTGAATATATTGTTCAAACAGGATAAAGGAAATATTAAAAATATTCTATAGAGTCGAGACGAGTGTCTGAAGAGATTGCGAAGGCGAAGGAAAGAACTTGGCAATGGGACTGCCATCTCTTGGCTACTGCGTGGACCTTGGTCAACCAATAGTTATCTCTCTCGCTCCTCCTTTTTACCCATCCTTTTTTTTCCCATAAAAACGGCGCTCTTACAAATTCCACGCTTGTGCACACGCGCACGCCTCTTTTCATCGCTCTCTCTCTCTCACTCTTTTCCCTTCCTTCCTTCCTTCCTTCCTTCCAACAACCAGATGTGGTTCTTGGCGAGAGTGAAACGGCAGCATCACGCTGGTCTATATAGATCGCCACACCAACGACCGGACTCTCGTTCCCGTCACGCTTTTCGTTTGTCCATGCAATTGCACACACACGCACATAAACGTGTTTATACCAGCCGATTCGATCGGTATTTCGAGAGACAGAGAATCGCAACGATCCGACGATTACGTTCGTTCGAATTCAATGAATCTTTCGACTTTTTAAACGAACACGTCAAATTGTTTCGAATTTAATTGGTATTTTTATTGGAATACTCTTCGCAAACTGACCAAATCCGGCACGAAAACTTGGCGTGTGTCTTCCACCGCGAACACACGAATTATTCATACGAGGATAAACCTCTTAAACTTTCCTCAGCAGAAAAAACATTGAAAAACATTAAACATCGGAAATTTGACTTCTTCCTTAGCGTTTTGATGTTTGTGCTGCAAACACGATCATTCGTTCGAGAAATAAGAAAAGAAAGATAATCGCAAACAAGAGCTTCCAAAAATTGCTACACACTGCGTGCGTACTAGATTTATATCTTTGACGCAACAAAGGCCGCTGCTTTTCGTACAACTCGAGAAAAAAAAAACACGAAACAATAAAATCACTCGAAATATTCGCTATTGCATCCAATGACAATGAACTGGCTCATACTGATGAGGATTTGCACATATTCGAGGAGTGCATCAGCCTCGTGAGGTTTACCTTAATCTGCTTTATCATCGATCCCAAAATATCTTTGCTGCATCAACAAGACTTTTCGTTATCGAATATTCAGAAACACTTGGGTAAATAAATCGCAGCCATTGGCATCCAATATACAGTCCGTGTGTATAGTTTCAAAATTGATCTTGTTCATAAATAACTTTTTGCTATAATTTCTTGTCAATAATAACTCATCAACTTAAAAATCTCAACTAATTGCATTCTTTATTTGGAAATGAAAACTTGACATGAAAAATGCACTCAAATTCAGCGACTTTTTGCTGTCATTGAATTCTGAATAACAGTGTGTACAAATTCTTATTAAAACACCAAGGAAAGTTGCTTCGAGTAACATGCAAAAAAATGGTGAAAAAATGATTTTTTTCTTAATTTTTTTTTTACGAAGTAACTCATGGCTCTCGTTTTCGTCGAGCAAAGACGAGAGTTGACAACGACATTCTCAGCGGTCCAATAAAGAAAAGAGTGCTTCAAGTCCCTTTCCTTGCTGTCCTGCGTTCATGTCCCCCGAGAACCTGTTCCCGTAGGAAGACCAGATTTATGTGCAAAACTCCCGTTCCAGCATCCTCCCCCTCCCTCCCTCAATGTTCACTTTGCTCTTATACTTTATCCCACTCTCTTCTACATATACCTAGTGTTTTCTCTCACTTTGTTGCTCGCTCGTTCTTGCCGTTTGACAAAGATTCAGGAGGAAGAGAAACGACGATCCCTCAGGACACGGGACGAATAAACTTGGCTTGCTCCGAAGCGACGATCGGTGAATCTGCATGTCCAACTTTTGTGTTCTGGTTATATCCAGTTGGGGTAGAAAAAACCTCGCATACATTGATATTGCAAGGAAAACCTAAATTTATCTGTTTTTATTTTATTTTTATTTTTATTTTTTATTCTCTCTGATGGTTCATTTTTGTTCTCAATAAATAAACATCTTTAAAAACTCATCATCTGAAATTAATCCTTCAATTCAGAGTGGCGTTTTCAGGAGTATATATTTCCTTTTTTTTTCATGACACAGTCCGGAAAATGCCACGAAACAATGGTGAAGAGAAAATATTGGAAGAGGGCGTGTAAATTATACACTGAAAGTCGATAACTCTGGCTGCTGCCCACTTTCTCTACAGTATCCCATTACTGAGCTCGACTAAATTTTCAAACAATAACGTCTCGTGGCAGTTTGGTGGATGAAATATTCAACGTTTACCCAGCAGCGAATTGCAGCTTTTCAACTGGGAAATCTCTCGTTCTCACTCATCTTTTTCTCGCACATTGAGCTTCTCTTTTATTTCTACTTGGCGCGCGTTTACTCCGTCCCCATAATACTAAATATATGTATATCGCGAATATATCCACCGAGACCGTATGTTGTGTGCTTTTCTCGAGAATCCACGAACACGAGAAATTGATCTCTTCCACTTACTAGCGAAGTCCTAATGTTCATGAAAGCATAATGTTGTCGTGACAGTAAGCGTTTCTATATACACCTCATGAGTATGTATTTCGCGATGTATACAGATATAAATAGAGTGTAAGAGTGCTTTGTAACCTCGAGAAATTTATTTCCAACCAAAATTGTGGATTCGACCATATTCCGAAAATTTATGAGACGTTTTGAACAAACTGCAATGATTTTTTGCGAAATGTGTTTTAAGAGAATGTGCGGCGACAATAAAAAGTAGAAATCGAAGCAAAAGTGACCGCTGGAAATATTGAACTTGAAAATTGTAAGAAATTTCAATTGGAATGCAATTTTCGAACAATTTATACGTAGAAACCCAAAAAATCCAAGTTCGTAAGCTCGGGTTCGTATCTCGAGAGCGTAAGAAGTTGGATGGTGAACGGAGATGAAGTGAATATAATCCTACGTTACACATGAGACGAGGAGCTCGAGAATACGAAGGTGGCATGGCGTCCAACGCGAACACGGTTTCTGTCTTAACGTTCTAAATGATTCAGTGATTCCAAACCACAAATGCGTATGTCTTGCAAAGCGATCTGTACAGTTCCCTCCATTTCTCATAAATTTATAAGCTCCATACATCAAAGTACGACATCCGCAGTTTCAACTGCAGCAATCGGTTATTTAAGTTAATTCTGATTCCGATCCTAATGGATTTCAGGGAAGCAGCCTGCTCGCGAGAGAATCTTCACGAAGATATTTCGGAAAAGATTAGCTGTCATTTCGCACATTAAGGTAGACACGTGGTCGTGCGTCGGTATCTTGAGCAGTTTGCGACAATTCCAAAACCAAAGCGATACGTTTTTCGATCGTGCTGGTCGAATTTTCGTATCGAACCAAACGCAATAGAATTTAACGGCAAATCTCTGTATGTACAACAAGAATCGAATAACATTCACAACATTATACGCTGCGACTGCTGCGGATGCTAGATTTTCATGACGGCGATAAATCTTCTGTCAGGCAGTAACTCGTAGAATTTTTGTCGGTTCATACACATATATCGGTAAACATCGTGCAGAGCTTTGCAAAGCATATATGTATAAATATATAAGCCCGCGTATATATTGGTATGTGTTGCGTTCACTGTATGATACAGAAGTTCTAATTTCCACGTTGAATTCGAATCACGCGCGTAACACTTAAGAATATCGTGCAGAAAAAAAAATGTACAACAAACAGAAGTCACGGGAATATAAGAGAAAAAATGTACAAGTCGATGAAAAAAAGAAGGGAGCAGAAGCCCGAGTGCATTTTATATCACGCCTTTCACGAAAAATCGCTGAGAAAAGATTCCCACCATTGCAAATGGTTCACGACACTGATGGCGCTACTAAATTTACTTTGTACGCATACTCTATGCATATAAATACATATGGATGCATACATCTATATACGAACATAAAATACTGGAACTGTACGAACGATTTGAAAGTAAACATCATTGGTGCGTGTGTAGACACATCTCATTTAATAGGCAAAGCATTCTCGTCTATGTAACGGCATGAATTAGAACGACTCTAACGATGAGATAGTAATAACAATGAGTTTTGTTTTTTATACCAATTAGCATACTCTGTACAAGTTAATTTTGTTCGAACGGAATTCATTTTCTCGCTTCTTAACAGAAGTCGGTAAATTTAGCTGTAAAATTGATGGAAATGTTAAATTTTTCAAATTTCAGGTCGTCCATTAAAATTCCTCGATTTAAAATTCGAAGCAAGGACTTGCTGGGAGTTTTGATATAATTGTCAATTGTTTTTTGGACCAGTTCTCAAATGGTTCAAGGGAAAATGCCTGTCTCTCTTGCAGCATATGGGCTGGAATTATAAATCTCTAGTAATCGTAAGACGAAGGATAAATGAGAAAGAAAGAAAATATCGCAAGATGACGATAAAAAGTATTCGAAGCGTCGATTCCCATTGAGATATAAATTGATTTTTCTCATTGTTCTGTATGACATGTGTTCTGCTCGAGTGCAAAGTAAATGGGGAACGAGGGAGCGAGGCATATAGACGATATGGAAAAAGAGATAAGGATACGGTGAGCGTGTAAATAAGAAAGGAATAAGACGAAGACAAGATGCGAAAGAGGCGGGTTGGCGCGATTAACGATTCCGCACGCGATACTCGGACGCGTGACCTGGACGGTTCCCACGCGACCGGCGACATGCGGAACCCGCAATACGCGTGTGATATCGATGTGACGTGTCAAATACGTGATCATACGGTCTAATGCACGCTGCTGACGACAATTCGATGAACGATAAGGGAGGTGGTAAAATAACACTTTTGAAATTACGATGCTTGCCCGATGTCATCATAACTTTCTGAACATAGATTCTACACGGACATGTATGTGTGTGTACTTTTCGCTTTACCTTTGGGCTGTTGTCCCGAATACCGATAAACACATTCTCTCACGAAATCTTTATTTCTCCATTCTTCTGGTTTTTTCCACACGTTCAACGTTACTTTTCGTTTGTTCAAATAAATATAATTATTCGTAAGAAATCATGTCAACAAATGAGCAATAACCATATCGTTTTTTCTTGTTTCGCTCGAGTAACCAAAGTGCATATTTTTTATCTATAGTTTGCTTTTGATTCTGTTCGATTGCATGAATCTTTCACGAGTTTTTTGCCTCGTGATTTCTCTGCTTACAATCTCGCGAGGCTATGTAATATAGATGTGTTATAAAACGAGATATGAATGATATATACGTTTGTACACGAGAAGCATAATTAATGTCAAAGTAATTACGATGAAAATAACATCGCAAATCATTTAATATTCAATTCTATATCGAAAAGTCAATCAGGAATGATGTACGATGTATATGGTGGAGATTTATGCTGACGATGATACCTCTCGTGTTTGTTTATTCCCATGATAGCGTCTCGCGACGATAACATCGACAAAGTAAATGGAAATACCGAGACAAATGTCATCATAATTTTTCCCATAATCAAATCACTTAATCACCCGATGTTCGAATCATCATCTTCTCACGTATCGTTACTTATATTCTAAACGATCGATAATGCGCATTTATCGTTTCCGCCACATAACGATGCCTCTGTCTACCATATTTGTCATTGCATCCAGCTATATATGCGCTTCGTTGTGTCATTGATTTTAATCAAACTCCCGTCGCACCTCCATTAATCTCAACCTGGCCAAAATTGCATCCCTTTTTTGGCTTCCCTGCGATAGCACCGAAACGTATGAGCGAGCCTATCGGTTGAGCTACATTCATTCCGCAACGACAAAAAGTCCTTTTCATATCATCAACCGATACCTGCAGCATTTATCGCTGCTCAAAGTTCACAATTTGTGCCGATCCCGAAAATAAATTTATCTGCACATTATTTATTGTATGTTTTTTTATTCGTTTGAATTTTTCATTCAAGAAAGATCGAGAGAGACGGAGAACGGAGCAGGATGGTATCACGCTACGTGTGCGCCAGCATTCCATCATGCTCGCGTTTCCCAGATCGAAATAATGTTATGCGCCTCCCTTATGATCGTAAATATTAAGAGTCCACATGCGGTTACCAGTAGGCCGGTAGCTGTATTTACATAATACTTAAACACACATACAGACACATATATTTAAGTATGTATGCCAAAAGGTATATAACAAAGTCTCGGAGCTGACGAAAGTCCGTTAGGAATCCGACTGTGGTATGGCACCTACTCATCCAAATATACAGCAAGCAGCAACTCATATAATTCGTTATTACCATCAGCATGTACTACGAGAACGGAATACGAATCAATTTCGAGTCTCTACACACGCATATCAATATCATATATGTGTGCGATTATTTCAACATACAAATATATAAAAGTTCTTTAAATCGTGTGTATTGCTGCGACATGAAAAATGTATGTGCACTTTGTATACAAAGTGCTGGTATTATCATTTTTATTATGAAATGCGATTTTTTTATTCCATACGAGAGATATATAGACGATTTATGTTCTCCCGGAGAGAAAAGAAATCGGATTTGTGCGAGTCCCGGATCGCGATCTCAACTTGAAACACATCACAGAAATTTCAAGCATTTATATTTATTTATTTATTTATATGTATACGAAAGAACTTGTTCGCTACTCGGTTCGTCTTTGTTTCTCACAAGTACCGCATCACCAACGTACGTATAGAAAGAAGTTGCATACACGAACTCATCTTGTACTTTCTTCCCTTGTTCTTTCATCTCTCTCTCTCTCTCTCTCTGTCTTTTTCTCTCGTTGATTCCCTCGCGTGTGCGTGCTGAAACCGTCGTGATCGAGCGTGCGACGTGTCCGCGTGAAATCAGGTTCGATAAATCGAGAAGTAAATGGATCCGGAATACAAATAACCAAGACGTGACCTCGAGCAAATCGTGAACGAGCTCGTTGCTCGCTGTCTTCGTCGGTGGCTCTACCGGGCGTGCTCGATGAACGCGACATTGAAAGGAATGTAAATCCACATATACACATTTATGTATACATATGCAAAAAGGTTATGGGAGATTTTCTCGGGACCCAGTTTTTCCATCACGTACTCGAACGAGCAATTTGTTATTTTATTTCGATCCACCTGTCTTTGAAGTTTTATCGGCATTGTGGAGCGTTTGATCGAACCTTTTCCTCCGAAATTTCAATCCAAATTTCTCCGAGAGGAGAGGCAAAAATAAAGAAACAAAAAATACACTGTCAAAAATAAAAATCATCACACGCGCCCCTAGATAAATAATAAAAAAAGTAAAAAATTTTGCTCTCTCCGTAGAAAGATTCGTCGGAAATTGGCCAGCAGTTTCTATACAACCCACGCGGCCGAGCTATCGATAAAACCACGTGTGTGTATACAGTGAAACCGATCTCTATCGTTGAATCGCTCGATCAAAATCGATCCGCGATGTTGGGAGAAGGGCGAAAGAGCAGGAGAAGCATGATTTTATAGGGAGGAGAGGAACGAGGGCAAAGCGTCAAAGGAGCAGAGTATATAGTATGGTGGAAGACCACCAAGGTCGCGGGAAGAGCAGAGTATCACGCCGGTGTCAATTAATGAGCCGGTAGGGACGTCGTCGTTGTCTTCTTGGTCCTCTTATTCGTCTTCTGCGTCTGCTCCTCGGTAGCAGACTATAAATATGTGTGTATATACATATGGTTATAAAGTATCGTATAGTTCAGTGTCTTTACACTGTGCATGCATACGCTACAAGAGGAATAAGACGAGATGAGAAGAGAGATGGAAAGATCGCCAACAAAAGAGTCCTCGGACTGAAGATCAATGCAAAAAGAATGAAAAGAGAGTAAAAGAGTGAGGAAGAGAGTGAGAGAGAGAGAGTGAATTCTGCTCTGGCGCTTCGCTCTACTCATCCAAGGGACTCTGTAGGGTTTTGTCGCTTGATTCTTGGTATCCCACCATAATAAATACATAATATGCACATAAAGGAGAAGCAGCGCGATCGAAATAATCAAGCAAAATCCACACTCCTATCTTTTCTCTTTGTTTTTCGATTTCTTGGCTTTGCTCTCGGTGGGTGGCGCCTTTGCTCTCTCAGTCTTGTCTTCCTTCTCGCTTGCTCTCTCGCGCATCGTCCCTTGAATTATGTCCATCGCCAATCAGAGAAAATGCCTCTTTCTCTTCATGAATACTCTTATTTTTTTTCTTCATTCTTTCCGTCGTTCTATCACGCATCACAATCAGCGAATAATTAACGAGATGTGGGAGACGTTCTTGCTTCGGTAAATTACGAGATATTTAACTCGGGTTTTGTCAATGCACGCACGTCAAATTTTACGGAGACCTACTCGCGAGCGTTTGATGACATGAAAAAATGTCTAAAATATTTCCACTTATTCGCTTAATTAAAAATCATTATAACGTTGCTTCCTAATGATTTTTTTTATGAGATACCTCAAAGAGTTTCAACATTTTTTTGCCCTATTATGTATATACGTATATACGTGATTGTATGTGGCAGGCTGGGAGGTTTTGAAAGGTTCGAAATGAAAAGGACGAAGAAGCGATGCCGATTTTTCGGGCGACGATGACGCGGTACAACATCAAGGGATGCTGTGTGTTCAAGCGCTCCGCAATCTTGAAATCGCTCGCCTCACAGCGATCCTGCGAATAAGGGAGAGTACATATACAGGATCGCGTGGATCGTGCCCGTTTGTATAAGCTTCTCTCTCTCTCTCTCTCTCTGTCTCTCGCTCTTGCTTCATCCTCGTTGACGATCTCTTTTCTTTTACCAGATTATAGTTGTCCACTGGACGTGCATTCTGCCGCTTTGTTTTTGCCTACGCGTCGAAGGGACCACCACCGAGATGAAGCTGTCTCTGCTCCTCTTCTCCTTCGTGTCTTTCTCTTGCACTCTAAACTCACGATTGTTGTCTCTTTTCAACGAGATGCGCGCCGCATCGTTCGTAGAATAACCACAAAATCGATCATCATCCAAAATTTTTCTTAAAAAGTGTAAACGAAATCTTAAAGCCGAGAAAACGCTGCGCGAGAGACTCGAAAAGAGGAAAATGGACGCGGTTTCTTTAAAATTATTGACGTCGATCCCGAGGATGCGATAGGTTTTTAACGAATTAGCGAGAAAACAAAAGAGGAAAGATGCGAGGGAATTAATTCCTAAAAGTGGAATGAGCAGAAGAAGAAAAGAGCAGCTTAATGGGTTATATACGCCCGAGTGTCAATGAGAGTTGGACAGGACCGATGGACGTTTGCGAGAGTCTGTCAAGAGCAGCAACAAGATCGAACGGAATAAGAAAGATAGAGGAAAAGGAAGAGTGAGAGCGAGAGGGTCCCGAAGCTCGAGGACTTTTTACAAGACGTGCCAGTAATTTACAGTCGTCCATTCAGCCATACATGGCTGCTTCGATCGGTGGCCTCGTCGATACGTCAAATTAGCCAATATATCATGACTTCTTTACCTCTCCAATCGATTTATGTCCATGTGCATAATATAAATTATTAAATAACTGCAGCACGCCTCTGTCTGACTTTGAACCATGCTATAAATAAAGATTCATATATATGCAGGTACACGATATATACATATGAATATATCTGATTCTTTCTCACTTCGACAACATGTCGCTTCAAATATTCATTGAAGAAAAAAAAAAGCAGGACGTAACCGGCAATTGATTAACAAAAATAAATTAATCGGCACTGAAGTTGCCATTTCCACATTTCACAATGGTAATTTTCGCAGATCTCGTCACATGAAGAACCTTTCGAAAACGTAGTGCATTCCAGTTTCAATTAATGCCAGACACTTCTGCTATTTATTAAATGGAGAATTCTTCATGCGACACCCTCGAAAAATAATCAGTGTGGCTCTGGATCTTGCATAAATTGTATTTCTGCGTGGATGCGTGGTTGTTATTGGAAGTGCCTGAAACAGCGACGCACCAGGCTCTACAGCAGAGTGTCTGTAATTCATTATCTATAATTTTGAATCCCTAAACCCCGCGTGAATAAGGTCTACGACGAATCTGCATGAACCTTCGCCGTAAATACGTAGCTAGACAGTTTTTGTGTCAGGAAATCGATACCGCAATCTTCCACGTTGTTTTTACGACATAATTTACAGCAAGGACAGAACGCGTCGCCTCATCAAAATCAAGCGTGACGAATTTGGTTGAAACATACAAAATATATCCAGAGCCATGAGGAGGAAGATTCTACGTGTAAATTTTTTCCCGTTGCGTTTCCCGTTGCGTCGTCGTTGGACAAAAGAAAAACACGAGTTTTAGGGAGCAATCGTTACGTGAAACGAAAACGGAACTCGACATCGAAATTCGGAAAGACGAGTGAGAGAAAGATCGAGAGGAAAAGAAGCTGAGCATCAGAGACTTGTCTCATTTCACTTTACAAGAGGGATTTGAAAATCGTGGATACCTTTGACAGCTATTGCACGACAATCCTGCCCCTCTTTCTTCACTCCTTGCTATGCCTCTCATTCTCTCAGTAGAGCAGACAGACGATCGTCGAACTCGAATTAAATCTAAAATATACAATAAACAAGGATACAATCAATAACCGAGACTCGTCGTCTTCGGAGAAGCTCCTTTTTTTCTCTCTCTCCGTCTTTCTTACTCTTCTCGATGTCTTTCCAACTTCTCTCCAGGGGATCTGCCTGGAGACGTGATATGTCGGTAATTAAAATCCGTTACGAAGCAGTACAGACAACAACGCCCTCTCTCTCTCTTCCGCTCTCTCACTCTCGCACCGTTTCATCCCCTAGCGATCAATCGCTCTATAAGTGTATATATCAACCTTTGGAAACGTGTGTTGGTTCTCGACTTTCCACTCGTTGGGTGGAAAACGTATCGAAAGGTGAAGAAAATGAAGAACAAAACAAGTATAAACGCTTGTGTCCTGGACTGGTGTACAAGGAGAAGGAAAAAGCTCGAGGAAGAAAGCGGATTGTAGAATGAGAATTCTGGGGATGGTTCGGAGCCGTGTATACGGATTACGGTAAATTGTGAAAAATGATTGCACCCTTATTGACGCGGATGCCACGTTGTCGCGTTTATACCCCTGCCCTTTAGGCTTATCGAACCATTAGTGTCGGTAAAATTGTTGCTTCCAATCATACGTACTCGTCTCGAATACGTAAATAGCAAGAGCAGAATAGCGAGACAAAAAAAAAACAAAAATGAATAAACAGAAAGAAACAGCGGCAATGAATTCGGAAGAAAGAAAAAAAAGACGCATGCACCGTTTTTCTCAAGCCTCTCGGCTAGATTTGCGACTTTTGTCGATCCTCTGAATCGTTTTGATCGACTTTTTAGCCGTCAATCCGTGAAACTATAATCGAAAAATCGTAGTGTGCCAAACTATTTGAAAGCAAATGAAAAATTCAATCGAGGCGATATTTATATATCAGTCGATCGATGAAAGCTTTGTTTATCGGTATAAAATGTATATTCTGGGATCGGTGGATGTGCCTCTTCCGGGCTCATTGTCAGGAGGTCCGCTCAACTCGAACCGTCACTACTCGAGTTCCCTCGCGGTGACCCTCTAGCATGTTAGCCCTTCCGGTCATTAGCTCTTCATCCGCACGAATATCTATATATCTGCAGGTTGATATTACATGAGACACAAAAACCTGATTACAATGATAATGCCGAGTGTTGTTTTGCAGGCTTTAGTCGTGTGTCATGTAAATTCGATGAATTAGCATATGAATATTGATTTCCATCCGGCACAGGATTCAACAGCGGCCGGGATAATGAAGAGAGAGAAGGAAAAAAAAGTCAGCGATCGTCTGCCTTCACTGCGTCGTGTGGTTTTGAAATTAAAACCTATACCGCGTCTGAATGTGCTCTTTCATATTAATATCGCGCGACATGTAAAAGACACAATGAAAATCCTCAGCGGAAATGAAAATTTGAGTACAGCTGCGAATTTGACCGCAACGACTCCGTATCATCAGGATTTACAAATATCGCTGAAGCAATGAAAATTTCAGTGAATAATAAATATCTGAAAAAAAAAAAAAAGCACCGTCGTGGCTGCTGGCATATCGAGGGAACGTACACGCGCGTTTGATCCCGACGAATATATTAAAAAAATAAAAAGATAAATTGAACGATACGAGCGATGACGTGGGGAACGATAAATTTTCATAAAATCAGAATAAAGATGAATAAAGGAGCGATAAAACGTGTGTCCTCTCGCTGCTGGAGTTTTGGACGTAAGACCTCGAAGCTTCGGGATCCCTAACTTGCCGAATCGAACGTACAGTAGCATGGAAACATATATACAGATATATGTATATTTGACTGGATGCTGTATGCTGCGTGTGGATAGATATGCACATATATAGTAAAGCCCGAAACGCCGAGGGGTGACCCCTGTTGAGATTCGACCCCCCATCGACACCTGACAGCCTGCTAGCTACTACCTCTACAAATTACTTTACATCCCGGGGATCTTGGCCCGCGAACTGGCAACATCTCCCCTTCCACCCCTCCCCATTCTCTTCGCCATCTCTTTCTCGATATTTTTGGGTTCGCATAAAAAGGGCGCAACTCATGAGCACAAATGACAGAAATCAGGCTTTCCCGATGGTAAACGGACGTTCTCGAGAGCCAACAACCAAAAAGTCGCAGGGGACGCGACTTTCCGCGTTGGATCCTGCGGTCTATGCCTTTTCGTTACAACGAAAAGATTTGTACGTTTGTATAGGTGCATTCGCGGATATAGGGCCCTTGGAGAAGTTTCCCATATCGCCACGCAAATCGACGTAGCTTTAATCATCGGGAGCCTCAGTTCCGGAATATCGGCAAGCAGCATGCGATCGGTAGCAACAGTAGCGATTGTACATATAATATGATCGTTTTCTCTCCTGCTCCCGCCTTATCCCACCGCTTGTGGTCCGGCCTCTTTCATCCACAGAGCTCTCCCAATATATTTCTTCTCTTCCGCCGCGGCCAACGTGAGCAGCCAGAAGCAGCAAAAGGCATATCACGCTCACAGGCCACCTACGGCCTCCCTTGCATAATTCATTTATAAAGTCTTCGGCGTCACGTGTCGCCTTTCATTAAATGCTAATTCCAATTACTCGAGTCTCTGTCTCATTCTTTCGGTTCCTCGGACGGTGACATAATGCCAAATTGGCGAATCGGGCCTCTGGATCGAGTATGTGTTTCAACTTGCACACATACATATATCTTATACATACATGCAAGTATATCAGAACTGATTGTGAGTACGAGAGAACATCGACGTCTATTAAGACTGGATCGATCGTATTATGGTCTCTGGAACATCTCGCCGAGGAATTAAGTATCTACATCCATTACGAGTTCGATTGAAATAGAATTTGTCGCCTGACGAAGCTTGCCAAGGATTCATCATTATTAATGGAGACATTATAATGAAAAAAAACTACAATTTCATTGGAATAAATTTTTTCTTTTCGTTCCAAAGTTAATTACTCGTCGCACAAGAAAATTTCCAGGGTGTATCGAGTCAATTGTGATAACGAATGAATTAATAAACGGGCGCAATGGTTAATGGAAAATTATTAACAAATAAATGGAAATATGTAATGTAATGACGAAGCTTGCCAAGGATTCATCATTAATCGAGACATTGATGAAAAGAATTATGCAATTTCATTTGAATAAATCTTTTCTCTCCGTTTCAAAGTTAATTACTCGTCGCACAAGAAAATTGAAAATTTCCAGTGTGTATCGCGAGTTAATTCTGATAACGAATGAATGAATAAACGGGCACAATGGTTAATGGGAAATTGTTAACGAATAATTGGAAATATGTAATGTGAACTGTGTTTTTTTTTGTTGTGCAGGCATCTTCGAGCCAAGAATATATATTTGATTCCCAGATTTGTTGAATGGCGCCATGGCAAACGTATACATTGGTTTACGATCTTTCTCATCGTCTCGTCATTTTTGGGTTCGCAAAGCCTAAAGAAGGGGGACGGGTGTCTCTAGTAGATAAAATGCTAAACATCTCGGTTATGGTTTGATCGGGCGGCATTATTAGCTTCATTGTCACTGCGAAATCTTTGGTTCGCTCGTGGTTCTTGGAGCTACGAAACAGAGCCCGCGTTCCGATCATCTCGCACAAACTCCTTTGGGGCACTCGCGGGGCCAAGATCGCAGAAGGAACCCGACGACGTGCCGGTCAACCGGCCATCACTTTGCCCGGCAAACTGGCCGTCAGCAAATCTTTTGTCTCTCTCACTTCCTTTTTTTCCATATGCGATTCGTGCTGATGAAGGCAACCGATCCGTTCGATGCCTCTCATCATAGTCTTACAAACCGTAGCCACACGGGAGACCACACATCTTGACACCGTTGAATTCCAGAAGCTACATTCTATGATGGATGGCCGCAGAACTCTTCGGTGGTACAAAAAAAAAATCCCTCGCCCACCTCCTACCCCTTCACTTTCTTCCACGAAATATACAAGTCTGTCTTCCTTTTACACAAGAACACGAGCACACACTAATCGTCTTCTGCTGCGAAGCAAGGCCGCGGTCCCCGCCATACCCGAGTGATTAATTTGTTAATTAATGTGACTCCACGAGACAGCAGCAGACCACTCGAAACGTTACCCAAAAATTCAAAAAAACATCCCGATCAATTTGACTTTTCGTAGATATTCATGAAAATTCTCATTCTGATTCGATTGAGATTTCGACAAATGACACAGTAACGCTTGTAAATATCTTTCTTTAACCCGCGAGTGAAAAAATTGCGTCAACTCTTTCATCTCTTTTTTTAGCAATGTTGTAAAACGCTGCGCACTTGATAAAAAAACTGCCGCTCCTTTCCTGGACACAGATCGGAAATTAATTACATTCAATCTATCGGAACTTCCGTTGTCCCAATTACATTGAGCCGTTGGTTATTCTAATTACGCAATTATAATCCTCGCTCAATCCAATTTCCCAGTAATCTATTAATCCGAAAAGTTGAATTTTTTCCCTCCAACTTATACGAAAGAAACGCAGATTCTTTTTTTTTCTTCAATCAAGATAATTAAAAGAAAGATTCAATCAAGTTCGAACGTAATTGATTTCTAATTTGCGTCCTTAAAAACTTTTCGTGTCAAGCTTATTGTTCGCGAAGCCAATAAAAAAGATTGCACGCAAACGATCCTTACAGAGTCACCGTGAAAAATACGAAGAAATAAAATCGTTGAATCTTCGACGCGGCGAAAAAGAATCGTAGGAAAAATCTGACTCGGTATATAAGCTGCTTCGCGAGTTATGGCATTAGGAAATAGTCAAATTTGGCACTGCGCGATATTTGAGGACAATCTCACGTCGTGAACGTTCTCATGAGACGCTTATCGTCAAAGTAGCTGCGTGTCAAAAGGGGTCGACAAGTTAAATTTGAAAATTATATTACGGTACATATCATGAGCCCCCATCGAGCTTGGGGAATTGGGAGATGATCCCCGAGGCCTATGGAAAAGACATATAGAAAAATATATATGTAGATGCGACGTATATGGATACGCGTACACAAATATACACCACAAGGGGATTGAATCTGAGGGTGGCATATCGGAAAGCGTAGAGAGAAGATACGTAACGTGACAATTTCTCGGTGCATTAAGAGAACACGAGTCGAGAAAGGGTGGTCGACATAATATTTCAGGCAAAAGGAATGAAGAGAGAAAAAAAGGAGGGGCGTGTTCGGGGCACGGAGTAGAACAGAGCTTACATATTTTATGGGCAATCGTTGCATATAATTTTACGGCGCGTTAGATCGACGATTTAAATACGGCCAGCTGGATAAACAGAGCGTGATGCAGTGGTACTGCAGAATGCTGAAGGAAAATCCGAGCGTACGAGACAGAAAGAAGGATCGAGGAGGGTTAGACGCTGAGGGAGAGAGCCGGACGCCCTGGTACAGTGAAAAAGGATAGAAAAGGGATTTCGCTAGACCTCCACCACCGCGGCTGAAAACGATTCCGAGTGGAGAACGCGTGGTTCGCACGGGAATGACACATACGTATTGTCGTTCTTTTGTATTGGTGCATGCGTACACATATGCGGACGCGTGCACCCTTTATCGTGTGTATACGTATATATGCATAGTTTGGTCTCGTTGTTGTCCACACCGCGGGGTCGTCTCTCCCGTGTTTGCACAGCATGAGATACATGTGTCCATACACGGGACCACGAGAGCGTGGCCTATACACAGTAGGCGCGATCTGACAATTCACTTAAGATTCTTTCTCTCTCTTTATCCCGATCCCTATCTACGCGACGATCGTCCTCGCCTTTCTACTTCGTACCTCATCCCATGCAGAGATACACACAGTAGCATGAGCCAGACACCTAATAATTTTGTAAGAACTTGGCCCTGGAATATATACGTTGAGCGCATATGGTCGGACTCTAGCGACATTTCCACATGCCTGGCATCAACTACGATTCAAATTCTCGCTCTGAATGACGAAAGCATAAAAAAAAAGTCACTGCGATAAAATTAGACGATTTATTGCGTTCTATTGGAAATTCGTTTTCTGTATTTCGGCGTAATCAAATGTTTAGATAATTAATAACGTTGGAATAAAAAACAGATTTTCTCAGGAAAAGCTTTGCTATCGAAACTCAGAGATTTCTTATAGCGAGGCTGATGCGTCGTTCATTAAAGCCGAATGCGTTTA
The DNA here is from genome assembly GCA_963921915.1 of Hyposoter dolosus. NCBI lineage: Eukaryota > Metazoa > Arthropoda > Insecta > Hymenoptera > Ichneumonidae > Hyposoter > Hyposoter dolosus. Next base: position 10,014,447 of record OY998135.1, on the reverse strand, counting down.
TATATTTGTCCGGTCTCCGGGAGACTGGAATAAACTCTGGAGCATGTAGCAGCGAATGAAAGGACAAAACGTAGGGGTGAAGGGAAATGAGAGGAATAAGATACTCCGCTGGTGATGTGGGATATAGTAGAGCGTATCACACACGTAGAAGGAAAAGCTAGACATCCCCGGGGAGCGTCGGTGCGCATCGTATATCCGGGATGAATCCGAGGCACACGCTCCGACTCTGTACTCTCTCGCTTGTCCTTCGCTTTGATTTATGTCCTTATAAATGACGTCACTCTTCAGTAACGTCCGGGCTTTGTATATATATGCTGGATCGCATGGATATGCTGTGTATATCGTCAACTCGGCTTGCTGGAAACTCCCCTTGTGTGCACAAAGGATCCACCGTCATATTATACCGGGCGTAGCGTATATAAATGACCGAAATTGGGACTTATTGTGTTTGTCATCGGAGAAATATCAGCACTGATTTATGATATCCGACTATACATTAAACTATATATATAAATATAGTTTTTGGTGTCGCGTGCGTAAAGAAGGGCGAAAGAGTAAAAGGGACGACTGCATGGGATTTTAAACGTCCCGCAGGATGACATTTAAATTTACGATTTTGTCCTAATAAAAAAACAGACAGGACACCATTCCTGCGATTTTTTACTTTTTTTAAAACATGACTGCGAATTTTATAAAAATAAAATAAATAATTAATAATCTCTTGGGGCTTGCACAACGTATCGTTATGACTGGGAATTCAGTTATTGAAATAACGGGCTTAAGATCTGTCGGAAAATACGATTTCGTCATTGCTCAAGGCAATTTGTTGATTTAATCTCGTTGGTGGATTTAATAGAATTTATCAAGGCAACGTTCCGAATACATTTTATTAACTAGTTAATTAAATAGCGTATACGGAATGAAAGTTCTTAAGCCCAGTTTCGTTGCGATTATATATCGCATAACTCACCCCTTCGGGACGATCTCTCTTTCCGTTTCCATGTCGCCCTGCGTACCGAGAGCATTCGGAATAGCTGAGAGGTTGGTGCATGAACAAGTGAAACAGAATTTAACGTGAGCGCTCGACTAAAATAATTGAATTTAATTTCACGCCCGCGGTAGGGGGCGCGAAAAAGCAGTCGCAGTCTCGCTCGTTCTGTCTTTTATTTCTCGCTCGCTCTGCCTCTCTTCCGATATTCGTTGAGAGAGCATTCGTACCTCGGCCAAGAGCGTGTTAAAACGAATAGAACGTCGAAGTTATAGGGAAAAGCAACCTCTGGATATGTATATACGTATTCGATGGGGTTTTGTTCCGGAAGCTCAGGATCGATCGTTGGTCCATTATCTTATGATAATCCACGCGGGGCGAGGCCTCGAATTAATCGAGTACGTACAATTTCATAATGAGTCGCGGGAAGCGTCGAATTCTCGCGGAATTTACCCCAATCGCACTCTCTCCAATATTCTATACGTTCATCCAAGTATATCTATGTGACAGAATGACAGAGATGAGTTGTTTCAAGGAATTGAGAGGGAGGCTTGACGAACGCGATTCTCCCGCTGTTAGACTCATCACTACGTGGCCCTTGTGCTCCTGGCTGGTGCGTAAAACTGGGATGACATAATTGAATAATACAACGAGAGTACGATGCTCTAGGGCGCGCGAGTTATATTTTCCCCGCTGTCGTGGATTCTGTCGCGCGGTTCGAGTCGAATAAATATAGTAGCTCTAGAATTTTCACTGAGAATTTCAAATTCCATGCATAGATGAATCATTAAAAATCATCGCATCCAGCTCCCCGCGAATCATATCGCGTTTTTCTCCCTGAGGCAGGAAATAATTTTTCCGAAAGACTCACGTGTGAAGTGTTGGTCTCGATATATTATCATCGTGTGGTGTGAAGAAAAAGAAACAGACAAATAGGCGCTGTATAAACAATGAATAATTAGCTGTTAAAAAAATTCTTCAACTGCTGACTTGAAAAAAACGTTTCAATGAAAAATTCATTCCTCAACCTTCGGCGAATCATTTTAATATGGCACCCCGGATCATGAGTCCTTTTCGTCCTGCCCCTTACATCTCACGAATATGGCGAGTAAAAAATTTGAAAAAATTCTGGAACACTCTCCATTGATTCTACTTCAAGATTTCTCAATTGCAGTCGCTGCATTTATTTTATTTTTGAGTAAAACCGTATAAAAAACGAGATTCTCGAAAAAACAGTTGTCGCCTTGGTCGAAAAAGATCCATGTTATCCGCGGAGGGTTACGTTATTAACTTTTCTCAAATATTAAAATTACACGATTGAAAGTTTGAGGATTCTGTTGTTAAAGTTCCAGACAAGTGTTCCTTTTTCCCATTCAGCCTTGCTTGATTTATTGTATAAAATACTTCACACACACGCGACCGCGCGCATACACACACACATAGACACGTGTATATAAATAAGATTCCCTAGAGAGCAAGGCGATTCTCCATGGATCGGTACCGTCTCGTTTCGCGTAAAGAAGGGTTCTCGGTTCGGCCATGTCACCCGGCTCCACGACCCTTATGAACTCTCTCTCTCTCTCTCTTGCTCAATCGTTCTATGGCTTCGCCCACACCTCCACCATTCACCCTCGTAAAATAACGCGCGCGAACGAGCGAATACATTTTGACAATTCTATTTCGATTATTTTCTCGCACCGTGGACAGCTGCTCCACCGACCAGTGACAATAAACTAACGTCCTCCCGTTCTTTTATATTTATATAGACAAACATGTATATAAATAGATGCTGCAGTATATAACCAAGTACTTCAAGTCTTATACGATTGAGTTTTAATACAAAGGCTCTAAAACATATGGGTACACATCGAGATCCACAAAAGGACCAACAATTTTTCTCCGACCGAAAAATCTTGTTGTGCAAATTGTCACGAATCTTTTTTATCAAGAAATCATGTTGTTTGTTAATTATTTCGAGAAAGTATAATGCTGAATTCAAGGACGTCCCATTGCGGGGGGAATAATCACAATTTATCGACACACCACGGACCACGTGGATCTTTTTCGACCCGAGCGACAACGTTTTTTTTTTTTTTTTTTTCGAAAATATCGTTTTTCAAGGACGTTGTATGCAAAATTTTCTTCTGATAGAATTCCTTAAATTTGCACCATACAAAAAGAATAGTGCAGAGGATCCGGGGCGCCATAAAAAATCATGCCCCGCGGAGGGTCAATTGAATTTGGATTATTGCTGTGACGCATCGCGATCGATTTTCCGAAAATTACTTCGATTTTCGTCTCGAGATTGTTAATCCTCGAAGCAGATGGAATTTCTACGAATTCGTAAAGGACTCGATCGACTGGAGGCTGAAGGACCGAGAGATCATGAAAAAATTTATTCGCTTTCCATTGAGTCCCGTGACTATGTGTCAAGAAGAGTATGCGAGTATAGAGAGTCGTGGAAAAAGAACAGGGTGTCGTATAATCTACGCATAATCCGAGGCGCGGGAGAGTCCACGAGAAAGATTGCTTAATGGACCCTTAGCGAGGAGCGAGCATTGTGACCGTTCTCCACTTTGCCCCCTCCGATCTATTATCATGTAAATATCAACTATATTCCCAACAGACGGTAAAGCGTGAAGGACGCAGCGATAGAGACTGGCAGAAAGACAAGTGTCCGTGTTACGATTCTTTTGCTATATCGATGCTCTCGAATCCCCTGATGCTGCAAATCTGTGTCACGTAATCATGCATCCTAAAGCTCTCGGTGAAGCTTGTTTTCCAGTCGATAACTACTCATAAATACATTTCATACTTTTCCATATTTACACGTACGAATCAATGTTTTCCGAGGTCCCTAGCCACGCATAACGAATTTGTAATAACTCGACTGTTTTGGAGGAATCGCGGGAGCGTGGCTGTTTATTTTGTTTCGTTCGGAATAATTTCACGTTTCGACCACGGGCTTCAGTGTCTTTATTTTCGTAAAGAAAGACATCCAAGGTCATTGAAAGCCTGTGCTCTGTTCGACGAGGTTCTCTGAATCTTTCGTGATTTCACATTCTCTGAAAATTCACGGTGGAATGTTTCTGCTAATTCGAGGAAAATGTGAAAGTGATCAAGTCGCGAAAACCTTCGGAATATGACGCCGTGCAAGTCCAAAAACTGCGGCATTGACCTTCGAATATTGTAAGCTCGAATATTCGTGAAGTAAATAAACTTTTGTTCGAAAACGTTAGGTTTGTTAGTTTTGAAAAAAAGCAATTTTCTTTGATTTTAATATTACTATGAAAAAAGCATACAAATAAAAAAGAAATACACGAAAGTGTGGACAAAATTTGGCGTCGCGAAAACTTCGCGAAAAAATGGCGGGAAAAGCGAGGGGATGGGGACGCTATTTTTCGATGCGAGATACATCGCAATTTTTAAATCTCACGCCACTTGTTCCGCATGAGAAATTTCGAAACAAAACATGTGTTTCTAACTCACGAAACAGACAAAATATGATAGAGTAGCTGATAATTACGCAACAAGGGAGTACGAAATTCGGCACACTCGGCCGTTCGATAAACAATGGCCGACGTGAGCAACGACGATTCTCGAAAGTTGTGAATATGGTAGAAATAAAAAAGACTCTTTACTTGATCGGAGTGAAATTCATCTCTCGGCCCGAAAATCATCGTAAGTTTCCTCGTCCAGCAGGCATTGTTGACGGTCCGAATCGTCTTCAATGTCAGAAAGCCTGAAAATGGAATGCCGCTTCACTGAAAACAATAAACACTGTCCACGAATCACGGCAATCACGGCGTCGTTGCGTAATGCCCTTTGGGAGGTTATGCGTCCTCTGCGTTTCGGCGGTTCGACGCCTTCCTTGTGGGGAGGGAGATTTTCTTCGAAAACACAAATCACAATCATATTCGACAATTTTCCAAAAGTCAAGTAAACTGAAATAAGGTGAGGCAAGGAAAAGAGGGCTATTGTGTCGAATTTCATGTTGAGCACTCCGCGAGTCGCGGGGGTCTGGCGAGGGTGCCGCCGACTATTCCACTTGTTGCTGACGCCATGATGTCTCGATGTTCGTTATTCGTTCGTTGGTGGCGGCGGCGCTGCGCGCAACTTTCAAAAGTCGAACATATATGTTGTTGTGTTTGCGTGTTGAAAAGTTTTGTATTATCGTGAAGTGAGCCGTGAACGATTCGTGGAAAAATGAGAATTTCGTGCAACAATGATGAGCCTCAGCGCGGTAACGGTGTCGATATTACTTCGCCTATTTGGATTTTCGTCCTATGCGGTACGGAAGTCGATGATTTTTGAAGCCTTTGTTCACGATTCGAGCGTTCGCGTTTCTTCCTCTTTCTACTGCCGTAATAAGAGAAAATTCTCCTTGCGATCGGTAAGTCGTTTCTATTCTACTTTTCAATTTTTCGACTACGAAACTCCTCGCGTATCAGCCGCCCAACCCACTAGAATTTTCTATCCCTCGAGTCGCTTTGTCTATTACGAAGAAAAAAGTTACTGCATGGATTACGATATTGTCTTCGATAATTATAGTCGAACGATTGGGGAATTTCGGGCTCTCGAAAATCACTATTTTTTTCGAAGACACGGCCGTTCTGTTGACATGGCACTTAACCTTGAGGGAATGCAAGGTCAAACTGTGCAAAATCACAGAGATAAAATTCGCAAAGACAAGAGTTTTGAGGTTAAGACAGAAATGTAGATTTTTTATGGAGAATCATTTCGATTTGGACTACGATCCCATGCAGTGTTCTTATTTGTTTACAAAATCTTCCAGGCCTCGTCGCAGCGTGCTGACAAATCTTCAGTATTTCCGCAGTTGGCTCCTGACGCTCTGAAGTTTCGAAAAGTTCGAATGAAACAAATTGTTAGTAACAATTCCAAAGGCTACTGACGGCAAACAAAGCCAGGACAATTTTCCATGGCGAAGCGACGAGTCGCCTTTTGCTTTGACGCTCAATGATCGTGTTCAATAACAAGGAACAGAGGTAAGAATAAAACATTCACTAGAATCTTTTTCCATTGTCGAGAGGGAGTAATCGGATTCTGAGCAACAACGACCGCAAGATACATTTTTTGAAAGAAAATCACGGGTAGATCAATGTTTGCGATTAGATTTTTCCATCAGCTATGAGATTATCGTAGCGAGCAATGTTAATTTTGCAAAACAGTTAAAAGCCAATTTACTTAAACAGATACAAAAGTTGTTTCTTCAACAAGCATTCATTTAATCTCAACAAATTTGGTTTTTCAGTGTCAACTCTTTCGCTTTGGTTAATTTTATTTCTAAAAATATTTTTTATCCATCGACGGAGATGATTTTTCAAACAGGCAATTCGTCATTAAATAACGAAATTATTGTCTATAGTTTTCGTGAAGCACGTTGAAAAAAGAGTATTTTTCAACCATTCAAAAAATATTTATATTTTGACTTTGCTCAAATCGAAACTATTGTGAATATTCCATTCCAATTTTCAAAAAAGAAATTCCAATTTTTTATTCTATGAATAGACGAGAACGACAAATTTATTTAACAATTTTGAATCTACAAGTGTTTGCTTTGCCCAAATAGAAATTATCCAGTTATCCATAACCGAGTTGCACGATAAAAATTGCAATTTTTTCTTGTACGAAGAGACAAAAAACTTGAAATAATTTCCAGATGAAAATAGTGTAGCCAGGATTATTGCACGAGTAAGCTGGCGTGCGCGAAATGCGTCGTATGCAGGAGCGCCGCATGATATGAAACTCGGAGCGTAGAAACTCGTTGGGTGAGACGCGATGAGTCAAATAAGGAATCGAGCTGCGAGAATAGCGCTATGAATCTCGATCGACTGAAAAAGGGAGTCCGACGTTGATGGTGTCCGCGCGTGCCACAAGGTTCCGTATATAAAATCGAAGAAAATCGAGAACAACTCGAGCGCTACCGCAGCTTTCGGAACACATGTATCGAACTCCCTAAAAGGATACATGGGAGCATTCGGCTGAGACGGAAAGAGACGCCAGTCGCTTTTGCTAAGCAAGTACAACGTGTCGTCCGTTGAAAATCCACGCGAAGCAAAGGAACGGGTAAGAAAAAATGGAATCAATCACATAAACTGGAAACAACACGAAAGGTCACGATGAATTTCTTTTTTTTTTATTATGCAAAAAACACCCAGAAAGTTTACTCTCATAATATGTCCGTGGGACGTTGGAAGGTTTGATCAGGGATGGAAAAAATGGAGGATAAAATATACGAATGCACATTCAAGTCACCCCGCTTGAATATACACACCTTCCACTCGTTTATTTTCGCTTGGCGAAGCTCAATGGTGCTTCCTATCCTGACCCTCCAGTTTCACTCGCTCAGCTTGCTCTTTCTCTCATCCTCGCTCGCTCTCTCTCTCTCTCTCTCTCTCTCTCTCTCTCTCTCTCTCTCTCTCTCTCTCTCTCTCTCTCTCTCACACACACACACTTTCGGTCTCTCTTGCCACCACTTGGACGAATCACGAAGTGGCACAGGATTTATATCCCCCGGGTTATGATTAATGGATCGTCCCGCGTATTAGCACCCACTTGCGAGCGTGTCAACCCTCGTTCTCGCCCACCCTTTTTCTCTCCGCTAACCCTGCCTGATCCTGCCGGCTTGCGGATTTACATTTCCAATTTGATAATCCTCGTCCCTCGTGGCTGATTGACTCCTCAATTTCTCACTGATTTCGTTACATACTATTTTTACTCGTCCAAATATCATAACGTTATTTCATTCCAAAACAGATCGAATCTGCGCGTTACGGCGAGAAAATAAAAATCGAATAATTATCGTTAGAGAACGAATTTTGAGAATACGTTCTGCTCCTCCCCATGCGTTGCTTTTTACTAACAAGATATTCAGTCAACTTTAACGAATCATAAGAAACAAATGTAGAAATAAAACTGTTCCGACTGCTCGCGACCAAGCAGAGCTGAGTCATTGCTCGCGCGTTTAGAACGAAATTTACGTCGACGCTCAATTTGCTGAAACACCATTCCTTCCTGGAAATTGTTGAAACACGCACGAGATAAATCGATGCTCGATTGGATTGAGATAACGCATACGGGATAAACAACGCGAGCCGTATAACGAGAACAATAGAGCAAGAGAGAGAGAGAGAGAAACTGGACGATGGACACAAGTAAACGTAAGGGCTGTTATTGTGTCCCTGGACAGTGCTGGACGGAGACGTCGGTCCATTTTGTCCATCTGCTGACCAAGCGACAGTTGCTGTACACATGCACCGTGTTCCCGTGGTCTCTCGGTCATCATCGTCCAATAGGATCCTTCGGAAGCTTCCCGCAGACGACCCAGTCACTCTATCAAATCACTTCTATACAGAGATCCCATGGCTCGTTGTTTCATGCCATGAGCATCCAAACTGTGAGCATGGCAGCTCAAGCAAACTGTTTGCCCGATGAAATACATCTCGATAGAACTTCCCTCGCGAGAATTCAAATTTTGAAAAAAAAAACTAGTTCCTGACTTATACGTTTCCAAAAATCTCAATCGTATAAAAAAAAAATCATGGAAACGATTTTTGACGGTTTAAAAATATTGCACGAAAATCCGCGACGTTCCATTCCATTTGGGGATTCTACGTTTATCATAGTTCGATTAATGTGTCCAACGAGGACCAAAACCAGAGTTGATTACTACTTTATAATTCATGAAATTTATTTGATTATGGTTTAGCAATGAATTATGTAGAAGTGTATGCGGACTGTTGAGAGCTTAATACAGAGGGTTCAGCAGATTTTAATTAAACCCAACGTCAGCTAGTGCACATAACACAAGCATACATCGCCTCATGTATATATGATTTTTGTACCGCTGGCAGCGTGTGGCAAGTTGAAATATTTACATGGACGCAAATCCCTCGATACAGAGCCTGCAATCCCCTCTGTCAATTTCGTTATATGCATATCCTTTTTCGTTTTTCTCTCCATCTCCCTCCCTGCCTTTTTTCTAACCTTGATAAACATGCAACCATAAATCTCGCGGGGTGAATGGACTAAGAGACGTAAACCTTATCTACCGGATTTTGAGCAGCAATCCAACGCAGTGCAACGCTTGCACTGCGTTGGAATCGCAGGACTCTTCACAGTGCCTGCAAACATATTAAACCTAGAATAGAAAAGCGATAACCCTCCGCGGAGTGACGCTAAAGTTTACAACGTTCGAATGCAACGAAAAATATTTCTTTTTATTGAGCATTCGTTTAATTTTTAAAATTATCTAAATTTTTTGAACCGACTCAAGCGACGATTTATTCCGAAAATCTTGTTTTTGATAACGTTTTATTTAAAAATAACAAATGCAATGAGTATAACTACTAAGAAACCTCAAAGTAAAATCCATGGAGAGTTTTGCAGAATTTTTTCAGATTCTTTACTCTCTACATACGTGAGATATTGTAAGTGGCAGGACGAAACGGACCCATGATCCGGGGTGCCATAAAAATGATCCACGGCAGGTTGAGGAATGATTTTTCCGGTGAAATGTTCTTCGAAGTTGTTTGAAGAATTTTCTCGACATCCAATTTTCATTGTTTATACAGTGCCCATTTGTCTGTTTCTTTTTCTTCACACCACACGATGATAATATCGAGCCCAACATTTCACACGCGAGTTTTTCGGATATGATTTTTTCCTGCGTTAGGGAGAATAACGAAAAAGCAAATTCAACATCCAGGAGCGAGATCGCTATCCAAAATAATTTGAACGAAAGCAGGAAACCCATAACGATCTTCCGTGCATAAGTCTTCGCATCCGAAATTGATTTGGTGTTGTACTGCCACGGAGATTTTCGGTCCGCATGAAAAAAAAAGAGCACGAGTTAAAATAATAAGTAATTATTCAAACAGGGGAAAAAAAGCAGAAAAGAAAATTAAAACGATGGAAAAGGAACGTGCTGGTGAAACCGACATCACGCCTTGACGACTATGATCCATATGTCAGATTAGAGGGCCAACGTTTTGTTCCACGAAAAATACTCCGGAAATCTTCTACGCTCGAGGGCGCTCTGCCTTAATCGCTGTTCACGCGCCTTAATTCCCATGTTGAAATTACCGAATTGAGGATAACGTCATTACGTCGGGAAACGTGGTATTATAAAAATACATAATTGATAGATTCTCAAATAAATAGGTAAGTTGCATGCAATATTCATCGCGCAATGATTGTCTCCATAATCTCAAATAAAAAGTCATCGTGCTTACAGAAAAAAAAACAACAGTTTCGCCCTCAAAGGATACTTTCCAAAAAAAAACTCCGCCATCTCGAATTAAATGATGTTTTAATATTGTTTTCCTGCAACATACACTCGCTTTCATAGTTATCATGATGCCAGGGAACGTCGTGTGGTCGGGTCAGGCTAGCAACGAAATAATAAATGACGTATATATCGCTCGCACTCGGTTCATCGATTGACAGTACGAAAATGCAGTTCGAACTCTGTCTCTTTGATCCGGGACGACTCTGGACTCTCAGCTATACTATGTATTACCCTATCAAATATTCCCTTTGACCCTACGCACGACTTATGTACACGGATGAATTCAAGCCAGGAAATGTACGATCGTGATTGGCGCCAATTACGATTCTCAACTCAATAAACCATACATCGGTGTGCACGAGTACTCTAATTTTCGATGCATTTATTTGTATCGAAACGATGTTCCTCATTTTTATTACATTATTTCATTTTAATTCGTTGAATTATTATTTATTTATTACTAAATCAACTGTCGTAATTAAAAATCTAGAGTACGACATAATTGAATAGTAGGAAAATATTCGATACATTTATTTTTTCGAAACGATGTTCCTCATTTTTTTTACATTATTTCATTTTAATTCGTGGAATTATTATTCATTGATTACTAAATCAATTGTCGTAATTAAAAATCTAGAGTACGACATAATTGAATAGTAGCAAAATATTCGATGCATTTATTTTATCGAAACGATGTTCCTCATTTTTATCACATTATTTCATTTCAATTCGTGGAATTATTATTCATTGATTACAGAATTAATTGTCGTAATTAAAAATCCAGAGTACGACAGAATTCAATAGTAGCAAAATATTCGATGCATTTGGTCGGCGTGTGTTGGCATTTTTTCTTCGTGTCGCTAACATTATTATTGTTATTGAAAACAGGATTTTCCGGATGTGACTCTTCTGACTTTACTCGCCGGATCTCCGACTCTGTGAATAAGCATACACGTTCGCAAGGAGGGGCGCATTGACGAGAGTGTGGTGGGTGCAAGATCGCTGAAGGAGGAAGACTCGAAAAAGGAAGAGAGGTGCGTTGTACATCATGGACGTCAATCGTTAAAAATCGTAAGAACGGACGTCCATTATTTGAAACATTGAGTAACGACACTCGTGGCTTTCTGCTTCTCAGCAAATTACGAGTAACAGAATGTGAGAGCGTGCAGGAAAAAAGTCCACTTAATGACTGAGCATCGGTTAAAAATCGTGCTTCGTATAATGCATTAAGAGCAGGGTCTTCCGACGTCACGCAATCTTTGCAAAACATATGGATATAATTTGCTCCGGACGATCGATAATTTATTGAAAAAATATCACGAATATCCCATTAATTAGTCTACACTATTCAGGAAAAATCTATTGCACGGAAATTTTTGTTTCTTCGAAGTGTTTCCTGGGCGATTACGAAAAGATAGTCAATAACGAGCTTATCCTTTATAACAAGCGAATGCCCTCACAGTTCGGTATCTCCGATAGGCGCGTTCTCACTGCAAGAACGTCAGTCGTCTGATTGACAAGCAGAAAGATTTAAGCGCGATTATTATGATCGTCGAACGTTGGAAACGAGAGTTTCGTTCGTCGGAATCTTTAGACTAAAATTGCCTGGTAAGGTCGGTAGGAGGTCAGCGGTTAATTATACAGTGGGAAATCGAACGAGCGATCGAGCTTCAGAGACTCCAATCTTTGCCTCTTTCTCCTTCTGCCTCCTTTTATTTCGTATTCGTTCTCTCACTCAATCGTTTTCGTCTTTCCGTCTGTCTTGCCAGTTCCGAGGATATCTATCTGTGTTTATCGGATCACGATCGGGAATCCCGCGCCCTTACCGATCTCTGCGCACGCCAGCAATTCGCTTGTATATTTTCCACATGTAGTATGGCCGCGAGAACTTGGCGAATGAACGAGAAAGCAAAAGCGTGCACTTTGCCAACACACGCCATAGGGACGTTTGAAAAAATCAGTTGTCTACGATTACTGGCGTAAACGGAGACGCCGAGCGCTCCGATCCTTAGCTTTACAGAAACATCAGGTGTTTCTGATTTTCTCACCCTTTCTTTCTGCATTTCTTTCTTTTTTCTCCATCCTCTCTTTCACCATATGTCTCTCCTGAGGTTCTTTCGCTAAAGAGACAACTTTTGCTACTTTTATACATCAATATTTTCCGCTCGATTCCCCAGTCTATATTTCGTTATCATAATTCCGACACGATTCGTCGTTCGATTATTTTGCTAAAAACTTCGTTACAGAGTGACGAAAATAATCTCCACACGATTCCGATGAGTCTATGGTTTGGAATATTCAGCGTTTCTGTAACGGGATGAAACATCAATTACCAGGTCGAAGCTCGTGTAACGAGCATTATCGTCGAAGATGCAGACATTTTGTGTACCGGTGCACAGTATGATTCTCTCTTGTTCGGTGAAAATAGTTTACTTACTGATACTCCTGCTTGTCTGTATTCAAAGACTAATTACGCTGCCGAGTATACGGTAACACGATTATATATAATTACAATACAAAATACAAAACATACGGGGCAAAATGCAAGTGTGCATGCTAGAGGCAGTGAAGCGGAGAAGACAGCGAGGAACCTAGCGAAATGGTGTTACCGGTGGACTCGAAATTTTTGCTGTTACATACAAGGTGTAACAAAAATCAAGCTTCAAAAACTTTCAAGTCAGATTCCGGATAAAAAAACTGCGTGAAAAGTCATTAAACTTTTGTTATTCCGATGCGACGACGTCGGATGAATAATTGATCGTAAAAAGTGACTCTATCGGAGCTTCATACGCTTTTAACCGAACTGTTGATCGAACTACCAGCCGCTAAATTATGGAGGATTTTTGAAATAGAAAATAATTTTTATGTTTTTCGACTACAAATATCCCGTTGGAACGAAGTTTCGAAAATTGACTGCCATTTTTAGAACACCCTTTATATCCATTCGCATACAGACTTTTAGTGCATATCACGTGTCCTTGTGCCTATATGCACCGAACCGGAAGCAACGCACGACCAAGCGTAAAGCCAAAACCCCGTCGACGCTCGGAGAGCCCGGCACCAGAGGTCGCATCACGTATATCCGTCCGACGCTACCTCAATTAGATCATATCATTTTCAGGCACAAGACCCGGGTCACGTGTGCTAGAAGCGACACACATGATTTTCGTAATAGTGCGGAATTAGTCAGCGACATGCCAAACACGAAAGACACGTTTTTTTTACGGCTGGAGGAAAACTTTTTATCAAATTTGGCTGCCGCGTGTATTTTCGAAAAGAATAAATGTTTCTGACACTTGGTTCTCCCTCTCGGACGATCTGTATGAGTCTTGCGAGGCAAAGAATTGTCCATGTAGCTATAACGATCCCAGAGGATGTATAAAACGAATGCGTCCGGGATGTAGTTGAGTCTACTTGAGAGTGTACTGCAGACACGTTATATCTGTGGGCGTTGCATCGGCGATCCCACGAGTAACATAGATATGTTGAATACCCGGCTATTCCGTTCGGTAAGGGATGAACGGATGCATAAAGGGGATCAAAGTATCTACGATGGCTGACTCGATGTGTCGTAGCGTACGAATATGCTGAGCTGACTTTCTCTCGCGGGGTACAAACGTGACCGTTGCACATTACGAATCCTATAAAACACATTTTCTCTGGTTAGTCTCTGGAGTTTCGAGCCTCTTCCCCGTTCCCATCGCTCATGGAAAAAAGTTAACGATCCATATTCACAAAATCCTGCAGCATCCCTTGATCGTTGGCACGTGCATGTCAAATATACGAAACTCACTGAAATCAAATTTTTGTTGTCACTCGACACTTGACCATTGATGTGTCTACAAAAAAATATGCTAAACGCTCGAATACTCATTCGTTCGTTCGCAACTTGGTTCCCAAGCATTTCATCTGCGAGAGAGTATTAAACAAAACCCGGAACAGTCGTCCAAAGGATGATGATTGCATAAATTTGAAGACATCGTAATTGTATCGTCATTTTTGTTGTTATCGTTGCAGCGATCGCTCTGTGCCAGGGTGTTGGTAACAACATTACAAAGCTAATATGTGTTTATAGGTTGCTGGAAGAGAAACGAGTGCGAGAGGGAATTTGGTAGGAACGTTATAGGATATTGCGTTGAGAAGCGAGTGGACATGTGTATCACAGCGGCATGTTGGCGTGGATGCGGAAGAAGAGGGAAGGAAGGGGCAGCAAGAGGAGGAGGAGGAGGAGGAGGATACTGTACGGGACGGAACTGCAACTGCTATGCTCCTGCAACTGGCCGGCATCGTCGCTTTGCCGGGAGAACAGATACGTATGCTAATGCCCAACGTGATGCTCGTTATAATAATCTGCAAGCTGAATGCGCACAGGCTATGACGGTGAGTTTGTATTTCTATATAGAAACATGTATTATACATAAATGTGTATATGTGTATAGGGAGAGGTATATAAGCATAGTGTGGCACATAGCTGGACAGAGGAACGAAGGGGAATATACGGGAAGGGCAGGTTGTTGCCTACGGTGGTGTATAGTGCCGGAGCAACGGCGCACCACCGCTATCTCGAGTGCGGGATCACGGCCAATGGGGGTGTGAGCGACCTACGTAAGCCGGTTATCTAAATACCGTAAATAACAACATGCTGCTGCTGCTGCTGTTGCCTCTCCTGCTGCCCCCGGACTTGAAGCTCGGGCATATAGCAGCAGCAGCAGCAGCAGCAGCTCTATCCCTTTTACCCTCCTCGCCCTCTCTCATCCTCTACCATCCTTTTCCTCCCTTTGCTCGGCTCTGTAGAACGTTCGCGCGAAGCGTTAATGCAACCCTCTCTTCCATAAGACCAATGCTCGCACCTACTCCACAAGTATTTCTCGCAGTCCGAATCAGAAAAAACCGAAAGGGTCTCATCGGAGGCCTTTTTTAGCCTCTCATGTACATTTGCTTTTCTTTTTCTTTTTTTTTTTTGAGATAACATGAGAGAATCGCTGGTCAGCATAAAATTTCCATCTTTCATTCCACGTTTTCTTTTTCGAAACGTTGGCATTTCAGCGACAAATATTAACCCAGTCGCTTGCCCATTCGTATACATATATATGTGGAGGTTGCACGAGGGCGAGTTTACTGTGTACACATATAAGTGTGTATGATCCATGGGTGAAACTAGAGAAATGAATATGTCGTGACACGGAGGATTTCTCGCTCGCCCTAGCGTGAAAATACTCGGAATCCCGCGAGAGAGGGTGGCTGCATGGATATGTATGTTTAAGCAACCCCTTTTCAAGATTGATTACCACAGCGAGATAAACACGTTATCGTCATCTCGTAAATAATCTTTAATCTTTGTCTCCCTCTTCCGAGATGAATCCTCGTTACACCCCGTTCCACCCCCGAAGTCGTCTACATATAATAGTGATGCGACGACAGGAGATGCTATCTTTGGATTATTTTGCTGGATAAATGGACGCGTGTTAAGTTCTTCCAGTCACGCCTTTACCAAAACGAGAGAACCAACTTGAATGTCCTTTCTCGCGAGAGATTTCGCTCCTTTGCTCCCCACCCTTTTATCGAAAATACCCACACCGTGTTAACCCTCTCCGAAAGTACTTAATACGGCTTAGCCCACGTGCGGAGTGCATTTGCACGTTGTACGACATACGAATGTACAAACCTCTATATATCATCAGTCTCCAAGCACATCCCGCCATTTTTCTCTTTTGACATCTTTATCTTTTCATCCCTACAAAACAAATATGAATGAACACGTGAGAAAAGACGATCGGGAGTACATACTCTTTTCCTTTTGTCAACTTTCCCAGGACGTTACTGATATTTTGCTAGCCTTGAGGGGCGTCGTATTTATCATACGTTATTGTGAGCCACAATAAATATTTCCCAAACACGAGGCAACAGCCAATATTGGGAAAAGTCTCTGTGGAAATCTTATTAATTATCGTAATTATCGTTTGCAGTTGCAAAGTATGCAGAAATGAATTTTAAAAAATTCTCCACGAGTCCAAAAGACTCGGGCGCGAATGAAGAAACCAACGGATACAATGCACACGATCTCCGATGACATTTTGGGAAAGGCGACCGTGTCTCGGCTCGAAAATCTCTCTATATATTTGCGGCAGGGCGTGCGGCGTGCACGAAGAAAAAAAATGCCCGTTTCGCTGCCGCGATATCACGGGCTCACGGGTAAACGCGATAAATCTGACGAGACATACTTAGACGGGTGTCAGCATGATGTATGAGGGAGAGTTCGCGCATTCTCGCGAAACCCCTCGGTGTTCCCAGCACGAGCGTCGCGTGTATACACTCGTACATACATATAAAGATCTAAATATATATATATAGATATATATAGGTGCGAATCTTGAGAGATATTTCTCGATATTCTTCGGCGCGGCTGTCTCTCTCTCTCTCTATCTCTCGCTAAAAAGAAGCTGCCCCCTTGTCCCATTCACCAAATTCCAAAGGGGATGAACAAACAAAAACAAATATATTCCTGAGAGAAAAATACTTTGTCTACAAAATATCCAAAGATAGTTGCCGAGTGCTCTGTTGGCAGACAAAAGGAGAGCAAAAAAAATGTATTCTGAAGAAATTGTCGCTTCGAGGTGACCTACCCCGTTTTTCCTTGCACACCGCCGATCTTAACGTTCTTCGGGCAAAAGAAAAAAGAGTGGTTTATCCGAGCTACGTAATAACACCTGTGAATGCGAATAAAAGTCAGAATCGATCAAGACACATCGGATTAGATAACAAAAAAAAGGAAGAAAAAAAAAACTGCCTCCCTTATTTCCTCTCCGAGAGAATCTTCAATCTTCTTATATATAAAATATATTACAGAATGTAAAGGGAGTTGCCTCTCTATATGTTTATGTATATATGACATCGCTCGGGACCGATAGAATACGCGGGAGAGAGCTCACAGAAAAAGAGCGAGAAACGATGAATTTTATTTTATAGTTGGGAGAGGGACGAGCGAGCCTGCCTCTACTACCCTCCGCCTTGCCTCGCCGCGTATCCTGCCTTCGTCCCAGACTCCTAAGGGTGGAATATGTTTCGTATCATCATAGGGAGGTTACAGCACCTACCATCTCCTTCCATACCGCCTCCATAACGCGTTTTCTCCCGGCTCACTCTCCTCTCCTCATCCACCTCCTCGTCATCCTCCTCAACCCCTCCGGACTTGGGGTTCCGCCATTTTGAATACATTCTCACCCCGGCGGAGAGTTATCTCCCAAACGTTTCGATTTCCCATTTAAAGGATCTTATATATACACGCGGCGAGAGCAGGGCGTACGAGTTGGGCCACAGTATGGGCTTGAAAGGGGGTTGAAAAAGGGAAAAGAGGTGGGCGAGAAATGGCGAGGCCGAGGTGAGTATTGTGGGGGTTGTGGGAGCTGTCTGAAAATATTAGCTCGCTGCCTCGTGCCCTCGTTCGCTCTCTCACTCATCCCCCTTTTACCACCCCTTTCTCCGCTATGTCTCATTCCTTCTCATTCTTTTCCTCCGACCCACAATCATTTTTATCTCTTTCTCTCCTCTCTTGATAACATCGTAGATACGCAACTTATACGTGCCTTTACTCTCCAACCTCCTTCTTACATCCCCCCCACACTTTCCCAGAAAAATCCCATCGCTCGACGAGTAAGAAACCGTACCACGTTTCATCTCAAATATTTTCTTTCCTCCATCTTTTCTCTATCCAAACACCACACGGTTTTGTATAAAATGCCAGTAAACGGCGCCGCCGAATGTAGCCGATATTTCAGAATCAGTAGAAACTCGATAAAACTTTTTTCCCCATCTCGATGTCCTTTCGCAGAAACGAAAAATTAAACAACCATCTTCGAAGGAACGAGACATTCAAAAATTCTCACACATTTTCGTTACATTTTTTTGTCACTTTTCATCTCGTGGCCTTCAATAATATTCCACGATTTCGTACTCAAGTTGTTCGACTTTTGTGGCTCTGCCGCTTGCGTCCCTTGCATTTCATGGCGAAGGTGAGAAAACGTGTTGCAACTCCGCGAACGCAAAAGTCTAACGTGGCCAGCCACGTATCTCGAATCTTTTGTAAATTAGATGAGCTCATGGCACACGTAAGTCATGTCGATCTTCGATAGGCGAGTCGTCAAACTTTGATAGTAAAACCTGAATAGCAGGATCTGCAAGACTAGGAACGAGGCGAAATAGCAGTGCTTGAAACAGCAAGGGGCGTGAGGAAAAGGAAAAAAAAAAGCGAGATACTATGTTCTCTATGGCACAAGATGTACGAGTCGAGGGTGTAGTATGGAAAAAAATTAACATTGCCAAGAGTTTTATGACTGTTTTCGGATTCAAGACTCGTCTCGCTAAAGAAATATACCACGAGGGGGTGTGAGTGCAGAACTAGAACAGTGTTTGGTTCTTTCGTGGAGAAGATGTTCGTGAAACGGTCTGGTGTTTGGTAAGGATGAAGGTGGCGATGCGCACTTGTGTTATAACGGGACGATTGTGATGGTGACAGTAAGACCGTTCTGCACGTATTAATTTTCGTGCCGATGGGTGCGTTTGTATCTGTGTGTGTGTGTGTGTGTGTGTGTGTGTGTGTGTGTGTGTGTGCATTGGGCACAACCCAATGGCAAGGCGAGCAAAGTCGTATAGCGTATGCTTATTTTAATTGAAACAGTCGAATGCCCTCTCGCTTAGCAAGTCTCATCCCCTCGAAATCGCGCGAGCGCCACTTCGGAGCACAGCCCCTCGCCATTCTTGCCACCCCGAGTCCCCTTTCCTATTCGCGCTGTTAAAACGATCGAGCGGCGGTACCGTGCGCGCTTCTCCTCGGCAACAACCCAGGATATTGTTTCAAACGAATATGCAAATCATGAGCGAGCTACGTACTCGCGGAGGGCTCTTCGCAGTCAACCGGGACACGTAGTTATAGTAAAGGCTTTAACGTACCGAGTGTCGCGAAACTCACGCCTCGGTATCGCACGGCGAATGGCACATGCGATTCTTTAGTCTGCCAATGCTAATGCCTTCGTTGGCTCCTGTCAAGCCAAACGCGGTCAAGCATCAACGTAGAATTTGCGAAATGACTTTTTCCTCGGAATTGAGGAGCTTCACACGCGCATCTCGTCGACGTTTATTCGCAACTTTCCCGACCGGTTGTATGTAAACGAAAATAAGAATCCAGTATAGAGACCATTGTCGACGCCATACTAAAAACACAAACGGAGACACTCCTATGAGCCGAGACTTTCGCACCAACTATAGGAGAGAAGGTTTCACCCACGAGCCCTCGATGTACGCAAAAAACGTGCCACGAATATATCCGCGATTATTGCCGAGCATTTGCTTCCGCACCTCTTCCCAACCAACCCTTCAAAACGCGTGCACTCGTCGTATCCTAAATTTGCAGACACTCGATATTAGAGTCAATGAGCTTTATGAAGGTTTAAGGAAACGTTTCTTCTCTGAAGATAAAATCGTAGGGGAGATTGCTTGAGAAGCGGCCGAGTTGAACAAAAAAAAAAGCACTTTTCCTCGATGCCACATTTTTCACTTCCATAGCTTCAAGGACGTTTTCTATTGAGCGTAATCGAAGCGAAGTTGAGATCTTGTTCCCTGAATTTATATTAGAAACAACCGCTGTATCGAAGGAATTCGATTAATTAAAGGATCACGGTCGTTGGCAATATTAGAGGTCGTTCGTTACGATGAGAGCGTAAATATTTATTAGCCCCGTATCGGTTTTACATAACATAAATTGAATTCGAAGCAATGCCGTGTTCTATCTGGTCGAGAGTCTTCCATTTTTGATATCGTAAAGCACAGACCAAGAATCTACCAACCAATTGGATTCAGCGTTGCTAAAAACGGAATTGACCAGTGGACTTGGCTCGAAATATACTTGTCGAGAGATAGACACTTAACTGAAAAGGGACAAGAAAAACATCGCGATGCTTTCTCATAGACTTACGCGAACCAAAACAAATATTAGAACGGGACTGTTCTCCGGTTTTGTCGGAAGTGTTTTCTAAACATTATGTACCTATAAGCTTGCACATATATTTATATCCTTCTTCAACAAAAATACTTCGAGGATATACAGAAAATAACGAGGAACTCTCTCCAAATACACGATCCCAAATATCCAGAAGCAATACTTTGAAAAAATACGCGACACTATAAAAAAAAAGCTATGGTAAATCTTATGGGATGTGTGCGATTTATGGGGTAAAACAGCTTTTGTAATCCTGACGTTCGGTGTTAATGTGTGAAAAGACTTTTCGTCGCTCGTCAGTCATCCCGAAGGTCAGCAAGGGTTGCAAATTGCAAAAAGTCACGAACATTGACGTCCGGGACAATCGAGAGCTTCGGATCCACCTTAGCAAAACTCAAGTTTTCACAATGCTCGTGTAAGATCGATCGAGAAAGTTACGGAACTCGAGGCTGAATGCCTTGTCAACTGCGGTTGAATGAGCTCTCCACTACGTTTCGAGATCTATGAGTAAAGTGGCAATGCAAACTTTACGCCATTTATCCAGTTGGCTTACAAACTCCGTGCTAAGAACTCATCTTTTCATCCAAACTGTAAAATTGAAAAATATAGGCTCATTTTTTAAGAATGTGCAATAAGCTTTATTAGCTTTGCGAATGGAATTCATCGGTGCCTGAAGCAGCACAAACAAAATCTCCCTGACTTTCTTTTGACTTTGGTAAATTGGACAAGGTCCAAGGTTAGCTGAACTTCCAAACCTTAAGAAAGTTCTGATCGATTGTCGGAGCTGCGAAGTCAGTTAATTCCCTAGAAAGACGTAGCCTCTGATCGATCAATTCGTCATTGTGAAAGATTCCAACATTTTCTTAATTGAGCGTACGAGGTGGTCACCGAAAGGATCGGTGTTGCTTGGCTCATTATTGTTGGAGAAGGTAATTTTAAATTTGAGAGCAAACTCACCACCAGGCAGACTAATTTCAACTGGAAATTAAACCATTTACTTATATTTATAAGCTCTGTTTGCTTAACAAGGTCGAGCAGCTTGGTGTATTTTGAAAAATGAAAGACATAAAAGATGCTCGTACAGAAAATTGTGAATTCTGTATATTCTCGTTGTACAGCGAGGCTCAACGACATTAGTGCAGCTACCGTGAGAAAGCTCATTAGGGGTATAATTTCGGAAATCTCATTCCGTTAAAGCAGCGCAGAGTGGAAAACGTGAGTCTGAGAAAGAAAGAGAGAAAGAGAGAGATGGAGGAGTGGAGAATTTATGTCTCCAACTGTGTCTCATCCCCTTATTCGAGGGTCCGTGTGGTATCCGCGTCGCCTCACTCTCGCTGGGTAACTAAGTGAGAGAGTGACCCGTACTTTGTTGGGCTTGCACGAGGGCAAGAATATATTGATAGTCAGCTCAAAACTCCATTAGGGCTCGCGGGTACGAGTATTCTCTCGTAAATACGAAAATGCTATCCCATTATTTACTGGTTAATTGGATTAATGAGACTCGTTATTCCGATAGAGAGAGCGAGAGCAAGAGAGAGTGAAAGAGGCAAGGCTGCAATGAGTCGCAACAGCCGTCGAGTTTCTGCCGTTTTCTGCGTCCTAGGAGTAAAACTGTACTAAGCACACACATCCATACAGACTGAAAAATATATACGTAGCAAGAAAAGGGTCGGGATTGAGCGCATGACGCGATTTCAAGGGGTAAGACCTCCGCGTGGACAAATACGACCAAGTTCCTGCAACGAGTACATGCAAAGACACACACCCATACGCACACGGTATCGAGAACACAGGAGATCCTCTCGCGGTAACTTCTCTAGTCCAACAGCAGCAGACACATTCTTTTCGGTATGGAACTCCTCGTGAATTTCTCTCCTGGATGAACCAATACTAAGCTGTACTTACGCTCACGTGCTTTCTGTCACTGACGCATTAGTAACGTGTCCCTTGGCAATAGCTACGTAACAAGAGAGAAAATCAAGCTATATCGCTTCTCCTGGAAACGAAAAAAAAACGCTGATGCAGAATCGCGATTCATTCTGATCGCAATTTTACCGTTTCTTTTTTACTTCGTTAGCTATTTGTTTGTTTTTCCATTTTTCAATATAAAAAATTCAATTATTTCATCATTCTTCGCGTTGATGAAAAATTCCCTTAGAATAATGTCAAATATTTTAATTTTCCTGAAATTTTATTCACTCTTTTTCAGTCTTACGTGTTTCACTTCCGCATTCAAGTGTGTCACCGCTGATAGTTGTTTTTTGTTCTTTCCATCTATCCATTTTCGAGATTGATGTATGATATCGAATGATTTCCAGTGACTTCCACACCTGCGTCTCTTCTCCATAACGAGGAAAAATTTCTCGGAGCGGTTGGACGATCCTCTCGCGTCCGTTATGATAAACCACACCCAAGGGGGGACTCAACGAAGATGTGTATTAGCTCGGCAGACCTGTCTTTGAACGCTGGTGCATGCAGCTCCGAAGTCGCAGGAAGTAATTGAGAGCGAAGCATATCTTGTTTTCTATATGTAAGTATACGAGTAAATGGTCGTAGCACGTAGGATTCGCTGAACCGATCATCTCTCGGTGGCCTCTCGCGGTGCGAAGAATCTCTCGTCGCGGGCGAGTTCGCGCGGATGTCTCGAGAGACAGGTGTAATTTTTGCACGATGTACTATCGTTACCGAGAGACTCGAGACAATTCTACAAGCTTCATGCCATGTCAACGGGCCACGTGTCTATCTACCTGCACGTTCGTGTCCGTCCAGTTACCCGCCATATCCACTCCTATGTGCTCTTATGCATGTCGAGCTATCCGGGCGTTCACTCTGCTCTCGGATGACTTATAAGGTCGTGTTTCACGATCATGTCGTCTTCTCTGGGCCCCCAAGACTTCCAAGACGTATATCCGCATTGGAAATCGAAACGAACTCAGCAACGATGAGCAATGCTTTAAGATTCTTCTTGTCATCATTTATACCCGCGATGACAAAACTTGATCTCCTTCGATGTCATTCCTCTCGAACGGTAATCCATTCGGTTATCATTCAAAAAAAACCAAGTCAAAGAATCATTTTTTTTCTTTTCCTTTGCATTATGCAGTCGGGGAGGTCTCTGCTGATAAAATATTGAATATACGAATTGAGTAAGCCACTCGGCGAGAACATTAATAACGATAAAACTTCAGGGTCCTGAGTAACGAATTAATTTTTTTCGGAATTATATTGACTTGCCAATTAGAGCACTCGCAGACGCGGTGAAAGTTGATGCAATTGGTAGGTTAATTACAACTGAATTCTCAATTCGCCCGAAATCAACGAAGGTAGAATCGTCAAAAATGCATTATTGAAGGACCACAAAGGAGGAACATTTGTGTTATACGAGTAATAAATTAAGGTCGACGAGGAACGCCACGCAAGCTACTTCGTGTTCTCCCGCAACTTTTGAAAGTCAAAACGTGCGAATTCATTAATCAGGAGTGTCGTCGTTGAGCGTCCTTTTGCTCGAGGTTTGCGAAACGGCTTTTCTCCCTGCTATTATATCGAATGAAATTAATGAGATACATAGAAATACACTCGACTTCCGGCAAGCGAGAACCTAAATCGTGAGCGACCCTCTACAATATAGTTCCGGCAGAATGATCTCCCTTCGAGATCGGCTTGGTGAATAGGGGCGTGAAATATATTTCAGTAAATACAGCGACAAACAGTATGAAAGAAATATTTTTTGCAATCAACTTGTACAACGTTCCGAGTGACCGAGAAATCCATAAATAATACCGAGTAAATGGTACACAATCTTTCACGAATATTTGGAGAAATGATTGTTAGTCGTTCCAAACAAATGCGTTGAGCCAGGACAATGCTGACCCATCGCAAAACTCAACCGATCGTTCAATGAAATTCCCAATTTGTTACCATATAAACTTGAATCGTTGCAAAGAATGTCCGATATTTCAGCAAGCTTAGAGTCAAAAAATAGCAGGAAAAAAAAAGAAAGAGGAAAGGTATTGTTGATAGTGAATACATTGCACGTATGTCAATGTACATAGTACGTAGTTACGGTATTATCTACATGTTCCTCACGGGAAAGCGAGGGTTAGTGGGTGGTCTGTACGAACAGTGGGAAACCACGCTCGCTGTCCTCTTCGTCATAGCAGCAAAGCACGTGCCCGTTGTCCGCAACGACACACGCACACGTACAGAGAGTGTGTGTGAGATTGAGAGAGAGAGAGAGAGAAAATCGGAGACTACTGAACGAGGGAAGGAACGAAGGCGAAGGAGGGTCGAGAGGAGGGAGGAGAGTTCTGGAGGACCACGAGGGAATATGTATATAAAGCATATAGCGTAGATCTGTCGTTCTATCTGGTGGCTGCTCTAAACCATATACACTGTACTATTTGTACATACGAGAAGGGTGGAAATCGGAGGGAGGATTGTAGAGGGTGAGAGTGGTAGAAGAGAAAGAGACAGGAGAGTTAGGGTATATCCGTAGGTCATGAGAGGGACGTGAGGGCGAGTGAAAACGCGCGAGGGTGCCAGTGGCGATGGAGGGGCAGGGGAGGGGGGTGGGGTGAGTAGAAGCACAGAGTGGACGCGGCAAAGCAGTACAGAAGGGAACGACGCGGTGATATGGAAGCGAGAAAGAGACGAGCGAAGCAGAAACGCCTGGTGAGAGAGTACGGAGGAGCACGAGGAAGCCGGACCCGCCAGGCGGACGGGGGTGTAAAGATGGCGGCGAGAGCACCCGCGTCGGTTATGATAAGGCGATGCTTTAATGACAGCGGGTCTCTATGGCAACGGGTGTATGGGGGTTGGCCGGCTGGACGGTCGGCCGCTGCTGCTGCTGCTGCTGCTGCTACCACCGCCGCCGCCGCGACGCCCGGCGTCGGTCAGCACCGGGCGAAACGTCGGTACTTGCCAGGATGGCGGAGAGGGTGCGGAAAACGAGGTGTGCGGAGGGAAGCGGAGGAGAAAGTACGGCGGGGAATAGAGGGGTATCGAGCGAACAGGCCAGCGTCCAGACTAGTCACACAGCCGCCATACTAGTGCTCTCCGCTTGTGCTTCTGTTGCTGGACACTCCATACCGCGGAAACTCCGGGATGAATTTCCTCTGTATAGATGAAAATCTACGTATACGTACGTACGTATACGTACGATTCTCAACCATTCTCCGGCCGAATATCCAACTAAACTCTGCCACACAAACACCCAACGCACACCAATCCTCATACATCCTTCCTCCGTTCCTCGTATCCTCTTGCTGGTCCTTGTACATTGCCGGGTGTTGCTGCTGCCCACTCCCACTATCTCCTCTTCTCTTCTCCTCCGTGCTAGTTGCGACGAGCCTCGTTCTCTTGGTCACTACAGCCTCGCTTCTCCCTTTCTCTATTCTCCCATTCTCGCCTGATCCTTCTCTCTCCTCCCCACCTCCTTTCCAACCCAACTCGCGGCCTCCGTTTTCCCGTTCTCTTCGTTCAACATCCCTCTATCTCTCATACACAACTGTACGGATAACCGTACGCATAGCACTGTCCCGTATATACCTACACCTCCATTTTCCCTTTGCTCTTCCGCGTACATGAAACGAGGAGGTTGAGGCTGCGGCGCGTGGACATTGCTCGCACGCACACACACCAATACTCATCCTGCGGACACAGAGCTTTACAACAATGGTACATTATTCGCCTTGAAGTACTACTACTACTACTACTACTACGACGAGTCTTAACGTGCCCGGGCTATGTAATACATTGCCAGGATCGGCACTTCCACCGCCATCGTCGAGACTTTCGAATTGTCAATGCAATTTCGAAATTACACACGGCCAACGGGAGAGGAAAAGGCTCCCGGAGGTTACGGACCACCAAGGAGAATGTGATGTACTGGTTTGCAGTGCTCCGCGACTATAAGACTTTTCTTCCCTTCTGCTCTGGAGATAATAAAAATGTCTTTGATCCACCATAGCGACCAACAGAGACTCGTATTCTCTTGTAACGGATCGTTCCTCTTTCGGTGTAATTCCGAAATACGAGAACGAAGAGCTTTTTCCATATGTCTCTTTTTTTAACATTGATTTTGTATGACAAAAGTAGAAATCAATTTAGTAAAACTTGTTAAAAATTGTCAGATTCTCATGAAGGATTCTCAAGCCCCGTGATGGGTTATGGCTTTGCGGGAGGCTCAGTTAAATTATCCGTTGGTTGAAAATTTCCCTGCTCCAACTTTGATAGATTCTCACGATTAAATGAAGCATGCGAATCTAACTTTCACATCGGATGAGGGAAAGCGGGGTGAGACGTGGCATTCGGTATGACGCTTCTGCTCACCAGGCTCCTTCACCTGCAGAAATCGCTTCAGGGGCCCCGCTCCAGCCTTTCATCGAGCAACGTTTTAGGAAACATCAAAGAATCCCAAGAGCCTCGCCATCATCTTTCTCTCTCTCTCTCTCTCTCTCTTTCCTTCCATTTTTCGTGCAAGGGGATCAAGTTGTACACGTTGAGGGAAGGAAATAGAGTCAAACTACAGGAGAGGAAGGTATTTCTCGGAGAGACCACAATAATCTGGTTAGCCGCTTCGAAGCAATGAGTCGAAAGAGCCGATCGAGCCACCGAAAAAGAGGTACGAGACTGTCTACACCGATATAATTGCATGTTCTTTCGACATGAGGCAGGAAGAACATGTAATCCGGTATCTCTTTTCCAAGATTTCCTCTTGCAGATTTCCTCCTGCATTGATTATCAAAAGTCCGAGGTTTCCCTATCTGTAGCACAAAGTACCAGGACTGCCAGCAGTTCGCCTGGGAGTTTCTGTAAAAATGAAACAATTCATGCAGCGATAATTATCGAGAAGATTAGGAGAATGGAATCAGAATTCGGAGTGAATGGATGTCACAGATGCCTGTATGAAAGCTGCTCGGAGGAAATGTAAGCCGAGTTATACCCAAGAGACGAAAAGGGAGGTAGCTGTGGCTGTGGAGTTTGGGGAATCGTGCCGATTTCTGGAAAGTACGAGCGGACAATCGAAACTTGGCTGGAATAGGTTCGACGGATAGAGGGATTGAGAAAGCCGATTGGGAAGGCAACGAAAAGCAAAGACGGAGGTAGATCGGAGGATAGAGGGAAGCAGAACACAGGGGATGTTTACGGGAAGCCAAACATACCAGGTTCCTGCATTATGGATGCAACGGAGTGGACTCGAGTGCAACCTCCGCCATGGCTTGCCGCAGTAGGAGCAGAAACGCTTCTGCAGTTCATCCTCTCCCGTATGCATCGCCTATAGTCGCATATATGCGACGGATAGCTCTTGTGCTCGTCCGCCAGCGCGCTCCCTCCATTCGCAGCTTCGAAGCTCAGTCCCTCTCCACATTTATTTATAATCAAATTCCGTGTATACCGTACCGGAGGGTATAGAAGGGGTTCCGGCGAGAGGAGGCGACCGAGCATCGAGCGAAATTTGTGCTGGCTTGAATATCTACTCTGGACGTATGGCTCCGTTCACGTATACCCAATGGGGGCCTACGTTCGGAGGGATTCCCAATCCTCCACCTTCGCAACCACCCCCAAAAACAGAGCATGACTATCTCGGTCCTGTCTCTCCGCCAGAACGAGACAAAGCGTGTAGCTCACTCCGTCCTATTCTCTTCCCTTGCTTCTTTTACTTCCTCCAGTTCCATCTTTATATATGTCTATACCTTCGCAAGATTCCCTCTCGCCGGTCAATTTAAAAATCAATATTGACCGAGGAACAGCCAATCCTTTATTTATCGACGCGTATTGTTGGTTGCCCCCAGAACTCGTATTCAGTCTTTTACTCTTTCTTCCCTGCTATTTCCTCCTTTCCACCAATTCAATGCAACTCCGAAGGATCTCACCGCTCCGCTACCAGAAGCTTGAAGATTGCGCCGTCAGAAGGCTTCACCATGTTATTTCAAACGCGTCGTGAATAATCCGCTCATCTCTGCCTTCAGGGACTTTCGAAATTCTTTTTTCTCGTGTGATTCGTGCTCAATTTTTTTCCAGAATTGCTTCCTACGTATATCAAAAATCTTGATGAACGTTTGAGAGCAATATATTTTTAAATCACATTTTCAAAAATTCTCCTTACCCTTGTGAAATCGCCATCAGCTCCTTCGCTTGAATTATTTTATTTTTTTATTTTCTCTTTTGTAGAAAATGGAGGCCCGACGAGATTGGTAAAAAGGAAGATTCCAGAGCATGATGGAACTTGAGAACCAAGCAAGTTTTACGCCCCTATACACCGGAATTCGTAACATCGAGGGTGCGTAGAATATCAGTTCGCCATTGGCCAGCTGAAAGTCATTTAGTTTCTTGGACACCACGGTCATATCATTTTTCTTGATCGCCGTCACTGCCTCAGACCGAAAGCTATACTATATATCAGTGAATATATACGTGGCGTATACCGATGGTTTTGGTATCTGCGAGCGAGGGTTGTGAATTTTCCGAGGGGTGCGCGAAAGCATCGGTTCCATACCAGCGGTATATACAGACGAAAAGAAAAAGGCGAAGAACGAGGGACAGTAGAATTCGAGGGTTGAACCCTTGGTTGATGCTGACTCTCACATCTTTTCAGCCCCGCCTTGCTCCGTGACTCGATCGGTGTGCGTAGTCGTCCCGCAAGCCGAAAACGTTCGCCCTCCAAACACCCGCTATTATGGACAATCAATCCAAAAAATTGACCCAAACAGCCCCAGGAGGTCGGCCTCCACGGGGTGCTTATCTCGTCCCAACGAAATTCTCCTAACTCTGAATCTTCAATTTTTCATTCGTTCCACATCAAGCGTACACCAACAGCTCGATTGAAAACTTGAATTTATGCGATACTTAACAACTCAAAGTGAACAAACGCTTGCTTCTTATCGTTTCAATACTTTTCTTGTTTTTAACGAATGAAAAGGAAAGTAAGCGAAAGAAGCTATGAGAATATTTACAAAATAATCAGAGCACGTTTTGGCCGTGCGAATGTTTACGTTTCTAGTCTATCACGAAACTTGAACGAAAGTGAGAAAAGCTCTCGAACGGTCGATGAAAAGAGGTGAAAATATTAATGTTGGGCTGTGATTAGTATTTGCCCCGTCAATCTCATGGCGCACTCTGACGGTGCTCACCCTTTTTGTTCCCACAATTGGGAGATTATTAGGAAGCCTCGAGTGCTTCGAAAATATCAATAACTCAGTCTACCATGAAGAAAGAGAGCTCGACTCATATTGAATTCTGTTGCCGAAGCAACGTTTGCCCAGTGGGACAAAAAAAACATTTATTTCGTGAAATTTGTTTTGAAAACGAGTTAGCCCTGTCACTTTTTCCTTCCCCCCACTGCCTTTTTCCGTCTATATCTGCCAACATATTTTCCATTGCTCAGCACTTGGTGAAAATCGTTCAAAGTCAGGCACGTGAATGCCATTTACATTTTTTTCAAGCGCTTTTCTCTCTTCATCTCTCTTTCTGCCTCGTTCTCTGTCCGTCTCGCTTTGTGCGAAGCATACCGCGGAAAAGAGCGTATACACTGACATAGTCAAAATGTTTGTATGCAGTATGAATGCTGTAGCGCGACGAGGACGTGTGTTTGGTCCAGCCGAAATGTATACGTAGTTGCATGTAGCGTGCGAGTAGAAACGGAGAAGCGAGCCCAATAGTATGTCCATCTTCGGACGAGTCCGTATGCGAGGGAAGCGACCGAGGCTGTGCCGCCACCGCCGCGCACGCAAACAGATCAATGCTTCGCGTTCCAATATAAACAGTATTATTGAAACAAAGCGGGTAGTTCGGAATGGAGGTGTAGAGGGTGGACTGGCAGCAGCAGCAGCATCAGCAGCAGCAGCACGGTGGAGGATGGAGCGAATTCGAACGAGAGAAGGCACGATGGTGGCATAGCAGTGCTTCAGAGCTTCGTCACACACATGTATAACGTATATTATATATACTCCACCAACATATACATGATATACTTATCCATGTGTATGTAGAGAGGGAGTCGAACGAGAGAAAGGGAGAAGAGTCGGTTTGGCGAACGAGAGAAATCGACAGTGAGAGAATGCGAAAACGAGAAAGATGGTGAACACTCGGAGAGTGAGTATTGCCGAATGGAAGAGAGGAGGTTGCGGAGGGTTGATGTTTCTGCCGTTCGGTCCAGATATATGTGTTGTTATATATAACACACTCATACAAAGGCATATCAACACAAGCAATATCAACATCCAGCAGCAGCAGCAGCAGCAGCAGCATTGCGAGGACCAGAGTTGCTGCGGGGAATGAACGAGGGGAGAAGAGTTATGTTGCTGCGATATTGTGCTCTGCTGTGCGCGGCACGAGCTGAATCTACCAGGGGATGGAACACGGGTGGCGGAAGAGGAAGAGGTGGTGCGGTGGGTTGAACGACGTCGCGAATAGAACGGGGGTGGATGGTGTTCGCGGACGCAGACCAGGGTGCGGAGGATCGGGAGGAGAAGCTACGGCACTAGCACCACCCCCTCTCCTCGCTCTCCCTCTCTCCCTTTATCTCACACGACTACCATCGCTCCTTCCCGGTTATTCGTCCGCGACAGCGCACGTCGTCCACGAAATACCCATCTCCACGACGAACGCTCGCGAAAAAGCATATAGCCTGTCGATTCTCTATATTATACGCCGGGAGGAGCCACAGGGTGGCAAATACTCCAACTATTCCTCTCTGCCTCCCTCTACGTATATAACAGAAAAAGTAACAGCTCCAAGGAGCGTTTCGTGACTTATAACACTGAGAGTTTCCTGCTATAAAAAACGCGAGGACCTTCTCACCCACCCTCTCATCATTCCCCTTCACCGCCAGCTTCTTTCGTCTTTTCTTTTCCAACCATTTCCTCCAATCTTTAACATTTCTTCAAAATACAAAACAGCTGATCAACACTTTTATCAATCCATTTTTAAAACTTGGCCGAAATCTCGCGAAAATTACAAAAAAATTGAAACTTTATTTTTTATTTACTTCATTTTAAATTGTTGAGTCGATAAATGAAAAAAATCACCTCAGATCCGAGTCAATTTGCTTTGGCAACAAAATTGAAGACTACTGTCGGATTTCAGATACGTCTCGGATGATACGGGCCGTTCCTACTGACGTTTCTCAACTGCGTGCGACAAGGAGCACACCATCACAGACGCGATCAGTAACAGGGGGGTCTCTGCAACTGCCGGCAGGGTTGGCTGTCCGGGTGGCTTGGCTGAGGCTGGACGCAGTCAGCACGGTGTGAAATTAGCGCAGATGTCGCGGTGACGAGCCGTGGTACAGCTTCTATGTTCATTTTCCAGGAGATTGGTTCGTGAAGCGGGATAAGGACATGTGATACGTAGGACTCCTCGTGAGTATCCTTCGGTTGCTATGGTTAGTGAGCAACGTAAATTCTAATATTTGTAAGCTTTATGCATATGTGGATTTTTTTCATCCGCAGCTGATTTCGTGAGAGTAATTTTGTAACTGGAATTCTCTCTAAAGAAGCGATTATTTATTGCATTCGTAGAGGTGAAAATTACGATGGATTCACAGTGAATCCATAAGATTTGAAACGCGTATATGTGGGTGTAAAGAACAGCCTGGTCAGCATATATCGGCCGGGAAATCCCTTAAGGGTTGATGATTTTACGGTAGCTTCGGTTCTGTTCGTAATAAGGTTGAAGAATATCTGGAAAAAAGAGGAGAAAAGAAGGGAGGAGAAATAATAAGAAAGTTAGAAGTAGCCTAAGAGGAGGAGGAGGAGGAGGAGGAGGAGTGCAGACGAGCGAGGTCGAAAGTCCAACGCGGTGCGCTGTGGCGCTGAACGTGAGATTTTTCATTACAACAAGCCCCGTATAGTCCTGGGGCACGAAGTTGCCCGTAGTAGAGGCAGCAGCAGGGACCTGATAAAGGATTAATAGAAGTTATAAAGTAGAACCTGAGGAGGTGGAGGAACATTACGTGACTCGACTCCGATCGAGTCTTTCTTCAGGTTATATTGCCGGTTGCCGTCGTTTCTCATCCACCCTCGCCCTCACGCCAACCACCCTCCCATGGGCAACCACCACCAAACTCGGACGTCACCCCTGGCTCATGCGCACCCCATCTGACCAATCGAACTCTGGGGTCCATCTCTGCTGTACACTAAGCTGACCGACCCCTTCTCATATACCCCTCACATCCCCTCGTTTCTCTCTCTCTCTCTCTCTCTCTCTCTTCCTCCTGCCCTTCTTTTGAAGATGTGTGTTCCGTACATAAAGAGAAGAATAAGAAGAGGGAGAGAGCCCATTCGCTGTGAGCACCCAGAGGCTATCGTCAAATACCTATATGCAGCATGCCCGAGCACTATTGGAAAAAGTAAAAAGGAAATAAAGTGCAGGAAAATAACGACACCAGCTAAATGTAAAAGTGAACAAAAAAAAAAGTGAAAATACTTAAAAGAATTAAAAGTATTTCAAGAGAAAACTGATTATTTATTTTCAACAGAAAAGCGCGCTTTTTACATTTGAAAAATGCAATGACCGCTGAATCTTTGTAGACTTTTCATAGACTCGAAGCAACGTGAAAAATATCTTTTCGATGCAATGCGCGTCAAGAATAAAGCGACGAGATCCACGGTGACCAAGGCACGAAAGCTGCTTGGCGACTGAACTGAATAAGCGAGCGAGATAGAGGCGTCGAGAGACTGAGATATAGTTTTTGTTATGCATAGTGCGCATCGAAACGGAGAAAGACGAGAGAAATAAAGGTGAGCCTGGAAGAAGAGGTGAGGATTGCCGAGTGGAATGTGTAATCAGCCAGGATTGCATTAGCACTGGCTAATTAGCCGTGCACAATGCCCTGATAACATTATGGCGCCTTTGTTGCTCTCTTGTATCAGAGTTGGCTATTAGAAGGGCCCAAAGTAACCAGAATTGCACGTACTACGCTCTATGCGATGAGGACAACCCGTGGATATAAGGACGCAAAAGTAAAAGGAGCACCAAGGTGGTAAAGTTGTTTTTCTCCTCGTCTAACCAGTTTTATACATGGAAGGGTTTAGACGAAGAGAAAATAAATATGTATAGATATACATAATCATTCGTTGGGAAATATATAGTGAAATACCACGGGAGGCGACGTAGACCAGACGCCCAGAATTGAGCTACTCAGTTATTCATGTCGCACTCTAGTCATGCTCGACGCGCTCAACTAAACAGTACCGCGCCAACTCGTTTGCCCTCGTCTCGGGATTCTGCTGTCCCTCTCGTTGCACTCCCTCTCTTAGACTGTTGGTATACTCCTGCCACTACTTGCCCTCCTGAAAATCTCCCCCGTCACGGAGTGCCGTGCGTATACACAGCATGATAATACAGTGCGGCTCCTTCGAATCGTTGTTGCGGTCGACGCTTCTCCCACACTTTTCTACGCTCCCTCAATTTTCGCTCCTTCATACTGCTCTCGCGAACAAGACAATTGTTCGGGCAAAAGAGACAAACCTTTTTACAACTTCCATACTCACTGAGCCAAATAAGTTTTTATCGTTATTAGCACAATAGTCCTACGTGAATTGAAAATCGATTCAACTGCCTCTATACGCCCTCCGGGCATGTCTTTTCTCTCCTAATATTCGTTCTACTTATGAAAATCCTTTCGGTAGTATTTTTCAATCATCTTCCAGCGGATAATCGCAACAGACTGCACTCTCTGATAAAAAAAAAAAACAGACAATTAATCCCTGAACCGACTAAGATTTACGACAAATCGAGTTTTTTGTTGTTTTTAAAAGTTTTCATTCTTCGTAAAACATCGGACCAAGCGTTTCCACTCGAAGCGAAAACTCCAACATAACGCGATTCCTTTGAGCGGATGAAGTTACGAGCGAACAGCTCGTTCGCTCGATGCTTCCGATGAAAAAAAAAAAGATTGAAAATCGTTCGGTTTCGCCACTCAATGCCACGTTTACCAGCAACGCATTGATACGAAAAGTTGGATAGTTTTCGAAGCCTTTCAGCCACCTCGGCTTTTTGCGAGCATTCGCACTCGATCGTGCGAATGCTCGGATCGTCGTGTTTAAATTATGAATCTGCCATTTTTTCGTTAGTGTTTGATGACCGAATAAGGCCCAACTAAAAATACGGACGGTACGTGCAACGGGTTTGCAGGCCAGCGGTAGAATGGTGACAAATAATCGACGCAAAGCTGATGACGAAGAGGCAAGGGGACAAAGGGGGTGAAAATACGCGAGAGATGCTGAAACGCAAGCAGACCCTCCCTTTTCTGGTTCATCCCCGTAACGCTCTCCATATCTACCCATCTCGTTCGTTCTCTATGGGGCAATTTATCTATATTATACCCTCAGTTGCTTCCAATGTGTGTTTTGACAGGAACAGCATTATTAAATGCCCTGGATATCTGATCCCCAACACCCTTAATCTACATATTATACGGTTACGCAAACGTGCGCGTGTCGTGCAAGCATCCTTGGCATAGGATACTGTATGACGGCCTGCGAGTCATCCCCCGGGTCTACCGCCCCTCGTGCTCACTCGGCTACTCGTAGCGGGTCTGTCGATTCTGTCTCTTTCTCATTCTCTCTAAATAAACAGCAGTTTACCGAACGAATGAGTTTCAGTCCCACCTGAGGGTAGATTTTACTTTTTTATGGTTTTACCCAAATTTCCCATAAAGTTGATGGAAAATGTTAATTTTATCAAAAGTTGATCGAAATAAATAGTAACGATCGATCGCGCAGGATTAATGCGCTCGTCGTGACTTGGCATGTAAAACTACCACGGATTATGTACGAACACGAGAGATTTAACGCACACGCGTACACATGCTGCTCGTACTCTATGCTTCACATATGATGCTACAGCGAGCTTAACAGACTCACCCCGATTTTTCGGCACCAAGATCAATGCCCTCTTTTGTCTGATGTGCAGCGTCCGGTTATCTTGTCATAATACAACCTTAATGATCTATTGCGATCAGCCCCGAGAACACCGCCTCTCTAATACCCGGCACGCTTCCTGTCGCGTGGGGGGTACCCAATTGACCCACCGAGACCAGATAAAAAGAGAGACATACAGCACGAACATGAGAGAACATTTTATGGATTTTATGAGAATAGGATTACAAGCGTACATCACTTATTTTAATTCCCATCCGTCGTAGATTCTTTTCTCACCCTCTTCTCCTGAATTACTGTTCAATAAACCCAGCGGACGAGCCGTGTGACATTCAACACCGCCCAATTTCGAACGTGGGATAGTCCAACGCTTCCTCAGCAGTACCGATCACCGCTATTCGCTGTGTTTTCGGTTTAATGCTAATATCGAACAATTAGGATTCTTCTTATCGACTCAGCCTGAATGAAAAGATCAAAGGATAAGGTTTTCCTTGTCGCGCTTAATGTTACGGAAATGGAGAATTTGAGGGATTGCATTCACACACGTATTAAATGGTAGCGTAGTCGAAAGACCAAGCTCGCTTGAATATAAAGAAAGGCGAGCAAAAGCGAGGTGCACATGATCATTGTCGAGACCCCCAGCCCCCCCTGGCTTCAACTCTATATGCAGTTTGCGATAGGAATCCAGTCTCTCCCGTTTTGCCAGCAATAACGAGAGAGTCGGGCATAATTGCGGTACAAGTACGAGCTCGCGCCAAGCACAGTTTAATTCCAGGGCGATATTATAATTAAGTGGTTCTATCGTAATGGTTGCCGTCACGTCAAGCGCCGCCGCGTTGTAACAGCGTGAGGTGCACCGGTGCAGCGCGTACTCTGTACTCTATTATATGGGGGCGGCCATCGAGAGCCCAGTTTCATCTCTCTCTTTCTCTTTCCTCCTCTCTTTTTCTCTCTCTCTCTCTCTCTCTCTCTCTCTCGTTGCTCGCTTGCTCGAACAATCAGCGTCCCGATGGTGCTCGGCACGCGATGAACCCTTGCACTCGCACAATTCACCTAACTCGCCACATTTTCTCACTCCAACCCTTCGACTTTCTCATCCATTCATTTCCATTCCCAAATATCGTTTTTATTACTTCTTGTTTTATGCTCGCAGCAAACTCTGCGGAAATCAGTACGTTGTCGGGTTCGTTGACGCTCATTATTGCACTCGTGATCGAGCATCGAATTTTAATTGAGTTACTCGAACGCAGCTTTGCTCGGATGATTAACAAAATCGTGATTTTTGTAGAAAATTACAGATTTGAGAAGCTCCTAGTGAAACTTGTTTCCGAACGAATGAAATTAGTTACTTTGTCATATCGATTAATTCAATGATAAGTGTATGAACGTACTCATCAACGTCGTATCGTATGGAGTCTTGATAGGCCGATGAGTCGAGTATAGCGTCGAAGCGAGCGAGCAAGTGAGCGACCGACCGCCGAACCGCAACCGGAAATTGGCTGCTTGGTTATCAAAGTTTGTGGCTTGCGTGTCTGTCGGGGTTACTCAGTAAGGGTGCCTAAAGGCCGGGGATATGGGTTGAGTAAAGAGGGACGTGGACGGGGGAGAAGGAAGAGGATGAGCGTAAGCGGCAAGGAAGGGTTGAAACGAGGAGGAATGAGATAGGAAGTTGAATATCCATTAATACGCAAGCGAGACCTCATTGCTGACGATTCTAGGAGTGTAACGGCTTGAGCAGGGGATTCAAGAGGGTGAAGCTCTCTCTTCTCGGTGAAGAAGGTAAATATTAATTTGCTCGGGCTGTCGGCACGAACTAGCTAGAGGCAGCAAAACCTCGCAATCCCCTGCTCTCGATCGCTGAACAGGTGGAACGAGCAAAGCGTATGCGAACATTACCCCTGCCAACCTCATCGTGATGACTACGCTTCCGCATTCAAAACACTCATCCCTTTGATGAAAGGGTACTTTTATGTATGCACCTATTTATTTATATATGTGCACAGCAGGCTCGTCAACTTTTCCAATTGCTCGACACACTTGCTTCAATGATCAAACTTTCCTCGCAAATCAAATCGCTTTGAATCATTCAACTCCCTCCAGATATTTCCCCTCGATGAGGAAAAGCACGACGAGATTCTTCCACCGTGAATGCGGCAGCCAATGAGAAATTTTTGGCATCAATAAATCGCCATTGGCTGGGAACTAGAAGCTGCACTCGTGGATGCTTCTAGAAATTTGTTTCTATACCCCCTGCTGAATTCCAAAGTTTTATCACCGTTTTAATCCTGAACATGCCACATGTATGAGTAACGGAGACAAAAAATCTCGCAGTGTGGACAGGACAGAATCGTATGTACAATTCTGTTGAAACATCCCCTACGGTAAATATAAAAGCGCAGACTTTTTCACTTGACCGAAAGCCCTCAGTTCGCCCGGGAACTCTAGTGCCATACTACGTGAACTGAATAATATACGAATGCGTTAGTAGAAACAATTAATTAATAATTCATGATAGGAGAAGTCGGCGGATGGAAGAGGGCGACGTGGGCAAAGAAAAGCGCGGATTGGTGCCAATACCGAAACAAGCTAGGGATGAGAAGCTCTGAATATATGTTTAAATGTCTTCCTATACTACGGTAATATGTATAACTACAGAAATAGAAGCAGCAGCCGAGCAGTATGGCGGAAGGCTGTAATTTGCGTTACGACCGATGTCAGAGCCACCATACTGAATATAATTTACTTGAACAAACTAAAATCCCCTTGGCGCCTTTTTTTCTTTCTCCCTTTCCTCCACTCTGTTAACCCGCTCGCTCTCTCTCTCTCTCTCTCTCGCATCCTTCTCCGTTTACCCTGTCACTATCTGTATTTAGATAGGAGAAACGAAACGTTATACTTAGCCTCACAACCATCGGCACGGCCTGGGCTTCGCACTCTTTTGCCCGCTACCACGAGGCAACGAGGACGGCCGCAACCCTTTTCACCTCGAACCCCCGTTCACCCCCGTTATTCGACGACTCGTTCTCGTCGTAAGAGCATGCTGTTCTCTCAGTATCTCAGAACTCAATCCCCGTTCCATTTCCCCCAACTCCCGTGCATCTTCCTGCCGCTTTCTCCCTTCTTCGCGAATACTTTATGGGAATGAGAGACATCTTGACTCAATGCCGCGTCCAACTTTATTCACTATTTATGTTTACTCTTAAGCCACCTAGGATAACAGCCAGAAAAAGGGTGAGCCAACGAAAATGGAAACAGCTCTTTTTGGTTGGTTAATACTCGGTGCGGTAAACACCCCTTTCTGTTTGAAGCGACTCGGCAATACACACTTGATGCTTCATCATACTTTGATTTTATTCTCCTTGCGTAGTTCGCGTCAAATGTACAAACGAAATAGCCTGGATTACTAATAGTTACGACCGAAGTAATCATGAAGCTAATTCCCACCGTCAGGCTCTTTGTGCATGAAAAAAAAAAAAAAACAAAACAAAATCACATCTTTCTCTTATCTAGAAGCGAGCAGGGGGAGGAACAGGAACATAGTACATTATTCTGCAAGGAGGAAAACTAATGACGAGTCATCGGTTGACGACGTTCCATTTGGTAGCAAAATGGCGACAGTCGCGAATGAAACAGCAGGGGAGTTTTTGAGATCAATGTGACATCCCATGGCAGGGAAGAAAATGGTAGATGAATTTAGGCCACTGACAATTTAGTATACACGTATATACATCCACGGATAAGGAAAAACGAGAGAGCCGAAAGGAAGTCGAGAGGAATATACATGGCTACAATATATAGGTTGGAGTGGAGCGAAGGGAGAACTTACGTTCATAAATCTTAGTAGATTACCAAATCCAGGGTTTGATAGAACTGCTACAGTGCCATACACAGAGATACAGCATCCTTGGGTCCGCCATGTTGCGCAGAAATATGCTCGTGTCTGGATTACAATTCACATACACATATCCAGCAGCAACGATAGTTGTGACAATAGTGGGAGGAATATGTGCTCCTTCGATGGTTTTTACCCTCTGGCTTTTGTGGCATATCGCGCCAACTCATCGATGGCATTTTGGGGCTGATAACATTATCATAAAACGGCAATATCTTTCTCCCATCCCGACTCCTGCTCGGTGAAACTTTTGTCAGTTATATTATAAATGCCTCGCTCATTCCTCGAGTTCTTATTCGATCGGACTTTGCAAATCTTTGGAATCGGAATATTTTGCAATACGTTTTACTTCGATATTCAAACTTGTGGTGAAATTGTGATTTTTCAGGTGGGAAGAAACGATTCTGCGTCGAAAATGATGAGAAACGAGTTTACAGCTGAACGGGACGAAAAGTTTAAGGCGGAATGTGGAAAATCTTCAAGAGCCTGTGGTTCCTACCGACGCGACGAGAAATCCCGAGTATCCCGTGAAGAAAGATGGCGCCGTGTAGATGATGATCGCTTTCCGTGTGAAAATTGCGAGCGATGGAATAAGAGGGGAAGGAGAATGAGAGATCGGGAGGTTATACCCGAGGAATGGAGAAGCCTGATGTCTAATATAGCAGAAAGCTGCTTCTAGATGATGAGGAGACTTTGCCCCGCCTCGGTTCGGTTCAGCTCAGGTATTAGATTATGAATATTCATGACGGCGTGTCTGCGCGCGGTGCTTCATTACACCCTTCTCTTCGCTTCTCTCGTTGGATTGAGGATGGAAGTGAGACGGCAGAGGATTTTCCTCTGTGCCAGAGTATGTACCATCTCCGCCCATATCTATATGTTATGTCGGGGAGAAGCACATCGCACACCCTTATTCGTCGCTGTGCGGGAGGATCTCGGCGTTCGCGCCAGTGCGGGATCCTCCTCATCCGCGCGCGTACGACATGAGGCTCAGCATCGTAGGCGAAAGCTTCGTCAATCAATATGCAACACCACACCAAGCTTTGCTTATCTTCTTGAGTTCCTCCAGCTCTGCGCTTCTCCCTCTTATATACTCTTCCATCTCGTCTCTGCGAACAACATAAGGCATTCTAATATAGCGCCGGCTTTCTGATGAAGAGCAGCGCGCAAATGAGTAATTTCAAGGAGCTCCCTTGTCTCCGGATGCCCGGAATAAGCGCTACATTTTTATCGAGTTTAACGCAATGCTCGATCGATCACTCAATCGATCATCGGCGACAATAATCATCCGGAAAACAACCCCTCCGTAAAAAAAATATATCTGTCAATGGTGTGAAAGATCATCGGAACAATTTTACCATACGAACGAAAATCTATAACCAGACCCATCCGATTAGTCACGTGAATGGCGATGGGCGAGATTTCGGTCACCCAGAATCTTTGCAGACTATATATCCTGTATGGTTAAGCGTACAAGCCTGAGGGTCGCGCAGGACACCCCCTATCAGGATGATGGAATTAATAAAGTGGACGAGCACCAATCTGCTAGGATACAATAGTCCATTGGTGTGTGCAATATACTGTAGTAAAACGGTCGAACGTACGCTTCAAATATATATATATATATTTATACATATAAATATAGGTAGATAGATAGCGAGGTAGAAAGAGGCATCGATTCGAATAAGGAACCCCGCGGTGCTCGGTGGATCCTGCATGATTTGATTAGCCTCAGATTGACCCCATACGCCAGGCTGTTACTCTACACGCTATGCGGGGTCTAATCACTCACGTGGCTTCTTTTTATGCATCCCCGTGATATTCCACACCCCACGAAACCCCCTTTCGAACGATCATTGATACATATACAGATATGTAGGCTCGAAGGAAAAGTTTGACTATGCTCGTGTGTTGTGTGTTGATATTACGAGCATTTCCAATACACTCGCGACTCCCAATAGTTCGGTAAGCTCTGTATTGCCAGCAGGCCTCTCGTACCATTAGTCTTCGTGCTCTGGCACTTTATGTCGGGAAATTTGCAATCTTTCCATTTAATAAATTGACGCCGCGCACCGAGAACCGAGGCTCAGAACGCCAGAGAAGCTAAGAGGTAGAGAGGCGGGGGTATAACATTTGAATACATTATCCATCTCGAGCTCCTCTGGATAAGAAACCCTCTATAACATCCCACGCTCTCTCCACCGATTCTCTTCCATAGCATAACGTGATATCATGGCTTCTGCCCGTTTCCAGACAACGGTCGGATTCGCCCTTGCCCCCGTTCCCTCTCACCGTCTCCCTCTATCTCTTGAAAATACCGACTCGTGTGCTCGCTCGTTTGTGAAATGACTTTGCGAATTTTCGTAAAACTAAAAGATTCTATGCGCCATCTCGCGCATACTCAGTGAGCCATCAATCTCCGTTTCACCAAATCCCGAAGTTAAGCACCTGATATTCATAGGAAACAACTTTCCACTCAACATTTTGTTCCTTCGTTTGTTTTTCGAGTCTCAACAAAATGACAAGCAGCGAATTGGCAAGGACGCTTTTGCCAGAATGAAAAATTTATATTTATCGCATTCCAACTCCCCAACAACGTTTATCGCCCCGCCATTTAATCACGGCGTATAAAGATACTCTCGCACCAAAGCATCGAGACTCTTTTCATATACACCCTGACATTCCGGTATTATAATGGTAATATCCGTGCAGTTCATATTATTGCCAGGGGGTGCAACGATCCTTCGTGAAATAGGGGTGGAGACGAGCAGACATACGGACGGATGAATGGTCCAAGAGTCAGGGGTTAATTTGAGACAACGCGAATAAATGTAGTTAATATTGGATATGAGGGAGGACAGAGATTCCATTGGGGGAGGTTACCCCAAGTTCTCCTGCACCTACTCCGTGTCACCAGTCGAGCAGCATACGCACATAGTCGAGGGCATACGTGATCGTAGACACGCGTACATAGGCATCCACATACGTAGATGTATTTATATATATATATAAACGCAGACATACCATGCTCGAATCGAAAGACTCATTGCCAAGCTCATTTCACATCTGTCTCTCGCAACGCTTATTAACAAACTCACCGAATCACGTTATACGTTGCTTTCTACGTATAGTATTTCGCCCGTCTCTCGTTCACCGACCATTATCCCTTTTTAGGCATTCTTTCGTTCGTTTCAGTGACCCGTTACGAAACGTCGAGCAAATATTTATTTCGTTCCTTTAGAAATTGTACCTTCTTTTCAAACACGTGAAAAATGAATGACTAACACACGGTTCGGATAATGATACAATTTTTATATCTCACGATACGAACAGCGTGAAGCAATAAGGAAAATTAGATCTAGCGGGAGATTAAACTCACTGAATTGTCTTGCAAACCGATCTTGGTTACTGGACAACCATGTCACCAACAACCCTTACTTCAGAGCTTAGTGGAAAGACTGCGCCACTTGGTTATACTTGCGAATACGCGACGGATACATATAATTTGATTAGAGGTTAGTCTCGTTCTGCAAGAAACAAAAGCGGTAAATGCCACTTGATGACTCCATAGTTACCGTAACCAACATAGTAAAAGCAGAAAACAAAAAGTCTATAAACGAGAAAGAAATTCACATCAAGTTTGATTATGTTACCTTCACTATGCTGGCTGACTGGCTGGCTGCTGGACATTCACGAAATTGAAGGAATTAAATGCTCACGTAAGATAACCCGCCAAGGAGGAACAAGTTCGTGAGCCACGGATCTACGTGGTGACTAATTTTAGCTGAAAAGCTGAAAGCCATTGGGGATTCTGAACGGGAATAACTGTTTGGGTTGAACGAATGTTCACCAGCAGATTTCATCGCCAGATACAACCTAACGTTTCGAAATATCTTTCCGTACACGGCTACGTGTAAGAATTTGAATCTTCGGAGGATAAAACTTTTGGCGAATAGGAAAAGGAGCGCAGCGGCAAGTGTGTGGAGGGGAAAAGGAGACGATGAGGATGAGAAACGCATTTAGTCGAAAGAACATTGAGCAGAAAGGCAATTACGGTGTATCGGCTTAATTGCCACCCTCTCTTCGTGAATCCAGGTCCGCCGTTTGGCGCATTTACGACTTTATATTATATACATACCTTTAGAAAATATACTTGTATATACAGGATGGTATATACCAGTCAATCCCTATACTTCGTCTCATTCGACTGCCTTCGAGTATAATATGGTATTTCTTCTCGGAGGGAGCATTAAATTCCGTAATAGTCGTTCGACGTCAGAGTCGAGGGTGCGGGATCCACCA
Organism: Hyposoter dolosus; assembly: GCA_963921915.1. Taxonomy (NCBI): domain Eukaryota; kingdom Metazoa; phylum Arthropoda; class Insecta; order Hymenoptera; family Ichneumonidae; genus Hyposoter; species Hyposoter dolosus. The sequence continues at coordinate 9,971,085 of OY998135.1, read as the reverse complement.
GAACGACGATCCAAAACAAGGGAGAAAAAGTAGCTGAGACAAAAGTTGGCATATACGTCGAGACAATGTTTTTACAAACGCGGCCATCTTCTCCAGCGGTTTTATAAATATATCCAAAGCAAATTGTCGAAGAAGAATAGAAACAAAAAAACGGAGAAAATAGAAGAGACAACAAAATCACGGTATAGACGCGGCGAGTTATTCATTCCGAACATCCAAAATGGCTGCCATTGTAGACGCTACACGTCTCCAGGATCGACGCCGGTCTCAAGATTTGTGCCCATAAAAAAAATTGCCTCGCTTTAATGAAGAAACATTACCAACACGATATTGCTCCGATCGCTTTTCTCAGGCGCATGGGATGAAAGACGCCATCCATCGATCTGCCAATAACGTCGCCCGGGTCCCTGATGGAATAAGTCTTTAACGATTGATACTGCGCCACGTGCTTCTACCAACATCTTGTCACGGATACAAGAATTTTATTTTTCTGCCTTACAATTTATGCTCCTACTATCAACAGAAAAGTCATAAAACTTTTGCGCCTTAATAATGAGCCATGGATTTGCTTACACACGAAAAATTCCTCCAAGGAAAATTTGACCAAAGTTACTAAAATGGGAAAATTTACCATTGCGACAAATGTTTGTCGAAACGAATCGATGCCTCCAGGACTCTGCTTCCAACCCTAACGAAGCAGTTGTTTTCTGAAACATTCAAACGCCATCGGATATTCTTAGGTACCCCATATAAGATGACGAAAAAAAAAAGATGAGTCGAGGCTTCGCTTTCCAACCAATAAGTGTAGTATATACCGCGATTTAGCACCTCCGCATAAAGAGGGTGTACATTTCCGCTAGAATAGTATATATGGATTCAAGGAGCCATGTGTATCGCGCTTGCGCGACCCCTCTTTCCTCCCACCCCCATGTATTGACGCGGTGCTGGTCACTAGCAGCACTGCTGAAACTCTCGCACTCACTGACCACCGACACTACCACTATGACCACTATGAGAAAGGAAAAACGTTGAAAGCTAGGCTCCTTTAGCCTGATGGCTGTACTCGTATGGTGTACCCTTTGAGTGTTGGTCATTCGTATATGAAACGAGATTTGCCGACATGAAAAGCTGTATGCCTGACGGAATGCCTATGATGCCTTCCTTCGACTCCTACCCCCCAGCATCGACTCTCCGCTTCCTCTCTCCCTGACAAAGCCCGAGCAGCATGGCCGTTCGAAAACTCCTAGAGGACTCGTAGAACGTCGCCCTCTTTCGCACCAACCTAGCAAAGGCCCCTTTCCCCACCATCCGATGGACGCGGATCTCGTGCGCTGACCTCCGCGTCTTCGGACGAACGACCACACGTTCGTGACAAGTGCGGAGCGACCATCCAATAACCAGCATTGGTCACTAGCCTCTTACATCCCCTCCAATCTTTCGACTAAAACACCCTCGAAGCATTCTTCAACTGCCTCATCCAGGTGACCGTGCTATCCTCCTTATTCACCGCGTTTATTTATTGAAGCCTCCAATCAAAAGGATTCTTCCGAAACCTCAAGGATTTCCATAAAACTAAGATGAAACAATTCTGTTGGTAAAATACTTTCAAGAAACATCCAAAGAAATTTCGGTTCTTTGACAATTTCCAGTTGCTACTGCAATTTGGCTCCTACAAACTAAAGATCGTTCGCTGATGGCGCAAGAAAGTTATCCACTCCTTAGTGCAGGTACAACTTTATTGAAGCTGATGACGACGTTAGCGAATTGGATCCTGATGCAGCGGCCATTTTGAACGCTGTAAATTAGATTAGTTTTAAAGTTTACAAACTAAGATCTCAAAAGCAGCGTAAGTTGAAGTAAGTTTCGACTCCATATGTGGAGTGCCACTGAGCAAGCTATTCAAATGTTTCGTTCCAACCTTTCTCCAAACATAAGTAAATGTGATTGAAACTCGAATATGCTTCACGACAGCCAATCAAAGACTGAATCCGTAGGAGGAACTCATGCCTCGCAGGTGAAATATAACTTTTTCATTAACCTCCACAGACTGCCCATATCGGCAGTTGTCTATCGACGTGATCATGAGAACTTTACGAAAACCCGGACACGTATTCATTCCATTTTGGAGTAGAGGCCTTCAGCTTCTTTGTGTACGTTTCCCGGTGGTAGATGAGGTTGTGTTTGGCACATCTATGTATCAGTAACTATATACATATATGCCTCCATCAATACGGATTCACATAGGACAGAAGATTATCCCAGATGCGGTCATATGTATTTGACCGTCCGTGTGGAGTGAAACTCGTTACAATCAAGAACATTCGAGAGATGAGTCGTATTTATGTGTAAATATATATATATATATTTATGCTGTAGGGCTCACGCACACGTACGGTCCAGTTAGAGGAGCGGAGAATCCAGCTCGCGCGGACGGTGGTCGGTCCAGTGGCCGTAGCTGTGGCCAGCATTTGCGGGAGGGGCGATCGAGGCATTCCCTGCCATCCTCTCTGTCTGCTGTAGAGGGTGGTGAGGCGTTGATCAATACATGAAGATAGAATCCGATGCTACCCATCCAGCCGCCCTTTTCGCATCCTCGATACGAGGATTCGACTCTCAGCTCCGACTCTCTATATCCCTTTGTCTCACTTCTCTATTGCTCCATACCATTCTGTACTTTCGCACTTTCCACGTACGAGGTCCTTACAAACCCAGATGTTGGCGGGCCAACTTTACCACTAAGTCTCACCTCAGAGTCCGATAGAGTAATTTTTTCACCGCTATACATGAACATGCTGAATGATTAATTGAAACATTTCGAACTGTTCGTCGAAATCTGGCGACCATCCCTGAAAATAAAACTGCCAGTCAAATCAATTTCACTTTCAGGTCAGAACGCTCATCTGGAACGATCTCATTACACCGCGTCCATCAGTGGAATTTGATGCGGAAGCTGCCGTCTTTGAGATAAACACGCTGCCTCCGATGATCTTCTACGGCGAACCAGTTGCAATAGCAGAGAAGCTTATCAATGGGAACATGATCGTTTGACACCTGATGAAGCATCATCGGCCGATAAAGATGTTAACGTCCAACAGTGTCTTACGGTTTGGGATTGTAGCGACATTTGTACAAACATGAAGAAGCAAGGTAACAGCTAGAGCAGGAAATGTGAGACAGAATAGGATGAAAAGGGAGATTGATTACGAGGCTGATGGAAGTTGGTTTAGGGTGATGGTGTCATGTGGAAGGTGGCTGCGATGTAGGAGAAGTGCAGGTACGTTAGGTTTATGTTAATCCCGGTCGGCGGCTCTGTGGCTGACAGCGAGGCTGCCGCTGTTAATATCGCTCGGTGACATACCAGTGACTAGTTACTATACTAGATAGTGCCTGGGCCCTCGTTGTTGCTGCTATGCTCAACTCTGCTGTAGCTTCGGTTAACACACAGCCGGTATCTGCTATAACTACACAAATGTGTTATAGGCGTACGGAGAAAGAGAGACAGCTCGATAGAGAGATACTTGGTGAGTGAGAATCCACCGATATAGTACATGAGAAGGGGGTTATACCGCATGGTATCGTACGATATGGAGTAGCTATGCCACTGTTCAGGGGTGGCGACAAGGGGTGGCAATCAATATGAGCCTCAACGCAAACACGGCGCCGCTGTTGTACTAACATCAAATAGGCGGATAGCGAGCCACTCACTCACAACTGAATCTATGCGTGTCTCTATACCTTTAGAGGTTGATATACCTATACGTCTAAACGTATAAATACTCTCTATACATCGCGGTCGAGATGCGCAGGTATATTGTGTGTTCTTGTTCCGGTGAGCTTCTGCATACAAGTCTCTATCTCATTTTCGGCATTTCTCGTCCGGTTAACGTTTACCTGGAGAATCTCCAAAACCTCTGAAAGTCGTGGAGGTCCTGTTTTTCTCATCGTGTGCGTCGTTGTTTCAACATTTTGTCCGATTGGCAAGAAAACACGGTTGAGAATTTCTTTGGACTTGTGTGCAACGAACCTAATGAATGAGCCATCGAACGGAGCGATGTTGATGGAAAAAATACATGGAAATTTTCAAACACGAGAGAAATTGAGGCATCGCGCCGCTGCAAAGCGTTAAACAATGAATCAAATTCTCGGAGAGTAGACGTGCGAAATAGCAATAGCCAATTAATTTGTCTCAACGGTCAACCGTGCATCGAGATCCACGCCCACTCGTGTCCCACCGCGTGTTCCAACGACACCAACTCCGCATTGCGTATACAGCTTTTGCCACGCGCTATATAGAAACTTTTGCATTGATTGGGGAGGCACGTGATGGCTATGCCAGTGGATTCCTGTACTACGATATTCTACTAGTCTGCACATGAGATTTACATAGGTTTGCACAGACTGAAAAATCATGCATGTTCAAACGGATGATAAAGAGGGAATATATATACCTGTAACGCTCTGTTTACATTCCTCGTGGTGAAATCCGTATACGAACACTAATTGGCGCTGTTGGATTAAACCTCTTGTGGAAGAGCCATCGGAGAAAGGGAAGAAAACATCGTTCGGTATAACAAAAAAAAAAAGAGAAAAAAAAGGGAGAATGTAAATACGGGAATGAAAGAAAGCGCGCGTATACGAGAGCTTGGCCCTTCGTCCTTGTCCACTCCCCTATCCCTCAAAACCGAATTGCGACGACTCGGAAAGGGATGAAGAAAATTCTTCTTATTCTTATTCATCCCCTCTCCCCGTCTCGTACTTTTTGCTCGAGGGAATTTTCTTTTGACGAATTAAGAACGCCAGCTCTCGTGAGAGGAGCGGCGACCAGCACCAGCATCCGGAGGAGAGTTCCTCCGAAGCTCTCGACCTTTTTCTTCCAGAATAATGCATAATTCGACGAGGGTGAACAATAGCCAGAAATAAATTATGCAAGATTACAAAGAGGTGCAGCAGCCAAGGGCGGTGAGGAGCGAGAGTGGATGTCGAAGGGGAGGAGAAGCATGAGTTAAGAGAGCCAAACGTTCCCCAGTCTTCCTCCACAGAACGAGAAAGAAAGAGAGGCCAAGATGTAACGGAAAATGAAAAAAGACTCGAGGAGGAGGTTTGTGATGGCGGGGATGGTGTTACCCGTACTATATTATCCGGAGACAGCGGTAGCATAATTACCAACCCCATGAGCTATAGCGTCAGCGACGACTTGCTGGTCCGCGCCCACCAATCTCGCGCGGAAGCAATCCCACGTTATGAGATGCGAGCCCTGCTTTTCTTTGGCCAAGCTCCTCTCTTCCTGCTCTTCCTTCCTCTCCCCAACTTCATCCGAGACTTATTTTTCTCTTTATCTTTCCCAGACTCCGTTATTCCTTCTATTCCATTCTTCACTAAGATTTCCCCAACGTAAACATCGCCTCCTTTTTAGCTAACTATACTTTGGCTGCTTCGACGGCTTTCCTCGCTCTCTTTCGATTAGACGCTCTCGACTAGCAATCCACTTAATTCACCACAATAATAACTGTGAGATATCCGGAAATTTTTGCCTGCACACGATGTCAACAGTTTCTTCGCGGCAATTCTGTTCTCGGTAATCCACGGGTTCGTTGATACTTTAGTTGCCTTGACAAATCGTTTCGTCCAGGCAAGTCCGAGGAATTAATCGAGTAATTCAATTTTTCATCTGTTCCGGTCAACAGAATTAATTCATGAAAAGCAAGAGTTTTTTTTTTGGAATCGATGATAACAACTGCAATGAGACCTCACTCCGCTCTTGAAAAAAAAAAAAAAAAGAAAAGTACATCGTCCCCTTGTATTTTCGACGAAGGAAGGAACTTGGTTGTTCCCAGCATCACCGCATAATAAGCTATTCAATCCAAACGAGAAGCTCAGCCCTTCGTGTTTCCTCTCGTTACTCCACCAACCGAGAAGAGAATACCTTGTCGTATTCCTTCGAGAACCCCTGACTGCAGATTCACCCTGCCAGGGTCAGAGCTAATCCTCCTCCTTTTAAAAATGTAATGAGATCAGCTACTCATCGATTCCGGCACTTGCTCGGCGATCATCTCCTCACCGGTTAGTTCCTCCGAAAACTTGTGCCCAACGTCAAATGCCCTGATAATATCGTTTCTCCTCGACATGCCCTTTCAAAAGTGAAATTTCAAAAATTGCCAAGATTTTCTCTGAATTTCCTAAACGTCAGCGTCGGCATTTCAATAGAGTGCTGAATTTTTTCCACAGATTTATACTCGAATCAAGATATAATTTGCCTTCAGCTCAAACGCGAATGAACAAAATCTCAGAGTCTGAGATAGTACACAGAAAGGGATGCGGGAGTTTGTTCTTTGGTAGTGTGGAAGTGCGCAAGATGTTAATGAGACCGAAGGCTTGGAATTCTTGTCAGACTCCAAAACTCCCAAAGATTCCATTATGGTGACGTCACATAATTTGCTCGATACTACTCCGTCTGATGCTTTTTGTATTACTGCTACTATCACTATGTGCAATCACGACCTCATTGCGTTTGCGTCTCATAGGAATTCGATTTCTATTAAATCATTTTGTTTTTTACGCTCTTGTCATCATTTGTTGTTCCGTCGTAACGTTTGCAAGGGAAGGACGAGCGTTAGACATCCACATTTTTGCCAACAGCCAAAAGAATCTCGTTCGTTGACGAAAAAAAATAAATTCTATGCGCGAATGCGAATCGTGCAACTTTTGGCGAAAATCTTGGTCAGAGTTTCGGACACTATGGCGGCGAGAATAAAGGTTGAAGGATGGGAGCAACAGCGAAAGCCCCTTGTGCCATCAGAGTTGAGTTATTATTGTCCGGGGTGGAGCGAGGGTTACGCCACAGGGCGTACTATCGAGAAGATATGATATCCAGAAAGCCGTGTGGGAATGTATATACATCGAAGGGGGTGTCCCGGCCCAATGGACCTGAGCCATTACGACCACCACCGCGAGTGCTCAGCCAATGGCGTGGCTTTTTCTTCGCTCTGGTACCATAACGCCGAGACATGATAATCGCGCGCTTGTGCGGTTTTCCCTCTCGTCCATAAGCAAGAAAGTACAGGGCGATGAACAATACACGGAGCTCAGATACCCGATCGATATTTGCAACTCCCTATGTCGCTTGATATGAACCTCCCATGAAAAAACACAAAACACAAAACTGTTCCCCTTGCCCATGGGCGTCTCAATGGCTGTTGGTTCGGGTCTAGACATCTCAATTTTTTGAGCTCGTAATGTACGCGAAGTATATATACGTGTTCCCATGCTATTGTTGCGATAAAATAGCGTGATAAGAATTTACTAATCAGAGAATCGGTAAAAAGATTTATCTTCCCAATGAAAATGCTACTGAGAGCGTTTTTTCTCTTCGCTCCGGAGCTAATCGGTTCTGCAGCTCGTATCCGGTATAAAATGACGACAGGAACAAATGGACCAGGTTGATTCGTTCCTTGACGTTTCGTGGCAAAAGCTATAAGACACGAACAAACTGTCGAACGTGATTATAATTTTCCGCGAGGAGAACGTGAAATTGCGAACGTCAGAAACAGAGCAGGTTAGACGCAAAATAAAGAAAAAATGCAGGACGAAAGACGCGATAGGTCTTTGTATGGGTGAGCCACTTTGAAGATGTGTGCGGTGGAAGAGACTCGGGTACTGGGGATGGTTTTGCGGTGGAAGCGTAGCAAGGCACGTAGATGAGGCGGTGGATCGTTGTGGCTGCTCCGCGTTGCTTGTGGAGAGACGAAAAGACAAGACTAAGGAAATGGCATGGGCGAGGAGGGAGGTAGCAATGGAATACAACGGCAATGCGGAGGGGTGGCTGTCACAACCACGCGGTTCCCGTTACTTCTGCTCCGGTAAATTCTGTACTTACACGCTGTGATGATCTCGCATTTCTCGTGGCCGGTACTAGCTGCTCTTTCTTCTCTTCTCAGATCTCTCTCTCTCTGCCTGTCCCACGCAAAGGCGTTCGCCTTTTATTTCCAAATTGTAATTATTTTTCTTCTTGTAGAAATAATTACCACGTGAACCTAATTGAACAAACTTTATAGAATTCTTACGATCTTATTACCGAAAATGAGCATCCCGGTATTTATAGAAAGATGAAAAAAAGTTTATCTAAACGTCAACGGTCCGTGGGAGTTTTTCACGCGCCCAAACCATCGCTGTATCAATTTATGTGCTCGCCGTAGAAATCAAATAACAATGCTAGCTCGGGGTACGAAGAGGCGAACGCGGTACATTCCTAACGGGAAACCCGACGATCTTTCTTCTCCTCTTTTTCCCCTTTTCCATGACGTTTTGCAATGTTCTCCCGCTTTCTCACCCCATTTGTTTATATATGAGAGGCTTTTGTTTTATATTTAGACTTTTGGCAAGATCGTGATGTATTCAGCAGGAAAGAGACACGCGCTGTGCGGTGACGGTTGATCTGACTGCCGCTGGAAAAAAAAAAGAAGCGCGGATATAGCAGCGGAGATGAAAAACGGATGGGAAAAGGGTGGCTTTGGCCCGTGGGATGAACGTATGAAGGGTGGTCGATATGTATATAGGGATACAGCTAAACGACATAGAAAAAAGGGTGAGTGTAGCCTCAACCGCGGTTCAACGTGAACGGTAGAAACGCAGACCTTTCCCTCTCGGTTTTCGTGCGATCGCGGAAGAGCGGAGGGCACCGCGCACGAATGAAACTGCAATTGCCATTTTTATCTCCCCTGCGTGCTTCTCTACCTCTTTCTTCCTTTTTTTACAAATGACTCGTGAGCGCACCACACTTCGATTTTATTCCGTATGGAGTAGCTGATAGTCGACTTTGCCGCACACCTTTTTTCCGGAGGGCACCCTATTCCCGCTCCTCCAAAGCGGCCGAACAAAAAAAACGAGAAAAAATTGGCAGAAAAAAGGCGTGCGAACGCTGCTGCTCGGCCAATCGTCCCTGTTTACCCTCGAGTATCCGATTCGACGCGCTCTCCAATTCATTCCACAAAATCAACGCGAATATAAGCAATTTTTTGTGAGTCCAGAAAAACGCAATTTAACCTTGAATCACAAAAAGTTATTACACTCAGAATAATGACTCCAGCAATGTGTCAAAGTCACAAATCAATCATCACAAAAAATGAACCGAATAGCAAGGAGCAGCGAAGGATTTGCTGCTCCGTAGGCATTCGACTAGTCGCCTCGAGTTCAAGTTCAAGGAACTAGGAATCTTGCCAAGGAGCAACTCGGCTGATGACGCAAACCCAATTCCCTCGCGGGCTATCTGTACAGCCCTACCCTAAACCGCGCGGCCTTGTACCTGGTGGTAGTTTTCCCTTCCGACAGGCTTAATTCAATAATAAAAAAAAAATGTACGATCGTTGTTTCTTAAAAAGTTTTCGTTTTAATGTTACGAGGCGCAGGACAAAACAGTTTTGATAACTTGGGTTTTGAAATCGGCTAAAATGTTAACTTCCTGGCTATATTCTCAACTGCATATTCTTGAAATTGAAAAATTTATTCAATCGCGAATAACGTGGATCAATCAATTAAATAAAATTACGACGTCATACCGCGACATCTTGCGGGAATGGGGGAAAAAAAAAAGAAAAATGACTTTTGATCGTGGCAAATTTATAAATTGAAAAATATTCTGAAATGTTACTCAGTCCGTGCCGACGAATAAATTTCGATGAATCAGACTTGTGAAGAGTAAGGTAGAGGGCGTGAAAGGTATCCAGAAAAGCGTAGCAGAATAATACAGCGTAGGTATAGAGAAACATACGCCTACACAGGCAGAGAGAACGCACACCTTAATGTCGCATAAATCTCCAAGTGGAAAATTACACCGATGCAAGATAGAAGAGTTGAGGGAAGAAGAAAGGGAAATAAAACAACGTGGTGGGTGGTGTTTTGAGGGTGGCCGCAGCCTAGATGAAAAGGATGGAGATATATAGAGATTGAGGCTACGAAGAGAGAAGCGTAGGAGAAATAAAGGAGAAAGGGCTGTTGGGAGGTCGGTGGGAACGACGAAAGAGGCAGAAAACGGGGCAGAAAGGAGGAGATGAAGAGCAGAACGAGAAGAAGAGAGGAGGCATTGAGAAGGGGTTGGTGCAAGGAGAGCAAAACCTTGGGATTGGGAGAGGGAAAACATGGACGTAAAATAGACGAGAGACGGAGAAAGAGAAAGAGAGGAAGAGGGAGAGGTTGAGAGTGAGAGAGATCGGTCGGTTGGTTATAGCACGTATATTTTCGCCCTCCGGTTCCTTCGTCCGCCTCTGGAGCCACCGAGCCCACCCCCCTTGATCCTTCGCTTTGGTACTCGCCATCCCTTCTATAGCGGAGCTCCTGGCTTCACGGTAGTCGCATCCAGCATCTCCCCCCTCCCTCAAACACACATCTCTAGCATCAACGCCATTTCTATAGCGAAACCGAGCGAAGAATATAGGTAGAAAGTTACCAACTGCGAGGGAGGCGCAATACACACAAAAAGCCACACACATCTTCAGCAACATACGGAATTATACGAGGAACGAAGAAGGCAGCGCAAAACGCAGCGCAGCAGCAGCAGCAGCAGCAGCAGCACACCCGGCTTTCCCCACTTCAGAAGAAAAGCACTTTCATAAATCTGCCAGCAGATATATGTGCGCACAATTTCCGAGATCCGGCCATTAAAGAGCCACTCTCCTCGACGCTATACTTACCAACCTCCATCTTTGCCCCTCCCTTCCACACTCTATACACACCGCGTTCTCTCTTGCACCCTTCCAGCCATATTCCGCTCCCCGCGCGACCAGCATTTCACCCGAGACGTCTGTCCTCTATCCGTGCATCTCTCCTTCAGCTTTCTTCCTTCTACCCTCCCTTGCAACCTTTTTCCCCTCTCTACTAGCACCCTTCATCGCTGCAAAACTTGCTTCTTCCGTAGTTCCGTATAAATATATCGTCCACATAAAGAGTGTCGGAAAATTCGTAGCCCGCATGATTGAAAAGTCAGGAGATTAAACAATTCACAATCGAAAGGTCCTCGAGCATTTTTTCGCTAGTTTACCGTTGAGGATTTAAGAATTAATCAAGGAAAAGGTTCTACTCGTTACACTCGTTACGTCTTCATAACCCTCCCCACCACGACCTTGCTTATCATTTTTCGATAAATATCTCAGCGATAAAAAAAAATCGATCCTTGCTCTGTGGATCTGCTTTGGACAGTTCTAGCTGATTCGATCCAAGTTTTGGAACAGCGAGTATACACTCGCCAGTTGCTCCTTCTTATCTTCTCCCACACTCTATATATGCACTCCCAACGTCCTCTGCACCTCCAGGCACAAAGCAGAGACGTGTAACACCAACATGGCCAACGAAAGAGAACTGTCTTTCGTGGGAAAGTAATTTTCTCCGTGGTTATATCTTGATCGCATCCACTGAATATCTCTCTCCCCAATCCAACCTCGTTTCTCGCCAGTACATTCTCTCCTACGAGCTATGGAAGTATGTGTTGCTTTTCCCGTCTTCGTTACGCTTTTCCCAGTGATAACAGACAGACGAGTAATGCGGATCAGCGTGAAAAATATCTCTCGAAAATTTCCCATTCGCGAGAACCAGTTTTCGTATTTTTTCCCAACAATTGGAAAATTTTATAATTTTCAAACTCGTACTACAAAAAACAGAGATAAGCTCTTTAGCCGCTTTAACTTTTTTTTCTCACACTTGGTTACCATCATCCCATCTCAACTTTGATATCCTAGCATGAAAAATAAACGGCTAGGTAAGATTCTCAGATTCCGCCATAGAGAAAGAGCGCCAAACGTGGCGTTTTACCCATCCAGAAATTTCTCCCTTTTTGCTGCGTTCTCGGTTTCCTCCTGCCTATACATATACAGCTCACTCCCGGGCGTTATCTAAATGCGCCGCGTTCTCTTACAACCCTTGACTCTTGCGGGAATCTAGCAGTCCGTTGCTTGAACCTTTTCTTTCTGCTTTTATGCTGGTTCGACGGAGCAGGCCCACGACTATACGTATTTCACAACAGAATCTACCCTTTGGAGTTGGCCGGAAAAGAGCGCAGTTTGGTTTAGTGGTTCGAGAATTTAGTGGGTGAAAGAAAAGAGAAAAAAGCAGGGATGGTGCGAGCTAACTGCCCTCCCCTGCTCTTCACAAAATTCACCCAGAACAATGTGCCGTAAACAGTATCCTTTTAAAAGTTCACCAACTTGCGTATGTATTTCGAGATAGGGTCTGAATTATGAGCATCCTCATGGCATATATATCAAGAATAATATGTAGCTGAGGGAAAGGAAGTCGGGAGAGGTAAACGCTCGAGACGACCGTTTTTAAAGATTTATCCAGCATCGTGTGAAATCGCTTTGCTTCGCATGTCCTCCGAGGCAGGTCCCTCTTGAGTTTGCTGCAGCGGTCTTTGCTGCTTGGTTAGTTGCAAGCGGTATGTCACTGCCTTTGGAATAGAAATAAAATGGATATACAGTACTGTTGGGCATATATACTGAATATGGAACGAGAGTCGCGAGAAATGGGATAAACTCATACATACACACAACTCTGTATGTATATTTAAATATATAACAGAATGGGGGAGAGAGGGAGAGCGATAGAGAAATGGATACACAAGGTAATGGCGTTTTTACCTGTGCGATAGTCGTGGCACGTGTATTTACGTTCTCGATCGTAAATTAAATTGCACCGAGAGGCTGGAACGCGTTTCGCACACAAGTTGGATAGACCGAGCGCATGGTTGAGCGTGTGGAAAAGCTTGGAACGCTCTCTCTTGCGCTTATTCTCAGCCACAACAATTCCTTCTCACTCAGTCTCGTTTGGACATTCTCCCCGAGAGTTCGTCTGTCCTTTCTTCCGTCCTCACGCAGGCTGCCTCGAATCCCAGAGTTTCGAAATTACTTCGGTACTTAATACCGATAATATAGGGTTGCCGGTGTTGTATCGTAGGCCCCCTATTTCCTTGCCATCTCCGCGCTTCACCCCCCGCGCTCTCTTCGCTTATTCCCGATTCGCGTCTCACTGCTCTGCCCAACGGTTGGGGGGCGAAGCAGCACCACCACCGAACCAGAAAGGGGGTAGTGAGAGGTGTATCCGCCACGTTCGAGGTTATACCTAGACCGGTAACCCTCCTCCCACCTTGTACTCAATGTTTATGTCTGTGTGTACACATCTTTGCCTCCCTCCACGAATACAGGGGCCAGAGTATGGGGTTACAGATGGCCGGCTTAACTACGGCATATTATGCGAATTAATTACCCAACTCGGTTGCCGAGACAGACATATTATTTATCGCTACAAGCAATGCCGCTTTCCTACCAGAGTGAAAGCTCTTTCCATCGATGTACATATATATCTTTATGTATATGCGAGATCCGTACGATGGAAGCTCGTCTTGAACATCCTGGCGACAACGATCTCACTTTTTAGTTGGCTCTCAGATCCGCTCAGTTCTTTATATCTACAGATGCAACTCTGCAATGCTTTTATTTCTTGACAAACTCTTTTTTCCTGACACGAAAAAAAAAACTCGATAACAAAAGTCTCGGATTGAATATTCGAAGCCAGAAGCGATCGGACAGAGTGGATATCATCAACAATATCCAAGTATCCAAGAACCATCCACGAAGAACAAAAGGAGAACAAATAAAAAAGAAAGTTTGCGATGGCGCTCATTCATCTCGCCCGGAGCGCGATCAAACCTTCCTCTCTTTCCGTCTGGCTAGCTCTTCTCTCAGTCGATATTGTGTGCTGTATGACCGTGAGAAAGGAAAGAAAAAAGTAGCACGAAAAAATAGAATCAAGAGGAGAAATGCAAAGAGTGCCTGGTCACCGTGATCCTCGTCGAAACTTTGTCTCTGAAAGAATCTCCATGGAAGGGCAATAACACTGCAGGTTCTTGTGTGAAACAGTGACGAAACTTTGTCTACAATCAGTGACCACTGCTCGCGCCAAAACAAAGGGTCACCACCGCCAGCTACCCTCAGTTACTCTCTCAAATTTCTCCCTACTTTTCTGATCCCCTATACCATTCATAAGTTGCCCGAAAGACATTGATGCATCAACAAGATTCTCGACAAAATTCAACCTGCCGAGAGCTTGTTTATATTGGGAAATCGGTCGTTACACGAGATGCGGGTGGATAATAAAATTTTTCACGTCAACCACCCAGAGTCAGAGTTTCCATGCACCGACGCGTCGAAACCTTCCTTGTCTCTTTCAAACGGTATGAGTCTCCATAAAGCTGATCACTTAGTGATCGACGTGAGAAACAGTCAATGTCTCGTACTTCAGAAAACTGTCCAGCAAAAACTATTGTACCAACGAAAAGTTTGTACGTGCACATCGATGCGCAATATTTCTCGATTGTCTCGTTTGAACCGTATGAACCAAAATAAAGGTTGCTAGCAAACATCTCAAGGATTTTGATGGTTCGGTTAATCATTTCCGCTACTCCGTCCAATGTCGTTGCTTCAGCTATACTCTCAGAATCCATTGGCGCAATGCGGATCATTTCCTTCTTCGTCTTCCACCCATCTGGATATTAATAATGAAATTTCATGGCTGCCCGCAAAGACAACGATTACTTGGTCGAAGCATTCTTCAAAGGATCAACACGACTGGCGAGAAAGCGAGAGATAAACGCGTGCACAGGCTTTTGTGGCTTGCAGTCATCTCTCGACCAGCGAGTTCTCTGCCAGAAAAGATCGAGATAAGTGAAGCAGAGAAGCTGTGGCTGGTGACATCGGTCTCGTAGCGGTGAAGCGACGAAAGAGTACTGCACACCCCAGAGCCTCCAGCCAGAGCTTTTTTCGTGCTCCTTGTAACATCCCTATGGAGTGTGTTTGCAAGGTTCCGAAAGGTGGGAGCTCGTTTTACGATATTCTTCGGGAGTCTATGAAGAGGGTTCTGTTCGGAGAGATGGCATCACACGTGAGCGTGGCAGAGAGTTTTGGAGAACCGCGGCAAGTGAGACAGGCCGCGAGATTTCTATGCGCGCGCAATCCCGTATCCCCCTTACGTGTGTCTACTCTACAGAACTATATTTATACATACAACCAATCCCATACGGCACTTATAAATCGCTCGAGTCGGTAGCGCACTCTTGAATTTCGCTCATCACACCTTGGACTCAACTTGTTGACCATTTTTATGTTTTCCGTATGATTTTTACAGAACGAAAACATTACATCGTAAACGAGTGGAGGCAAAGATTAAGTTTGAAATTTCAAGGCTACCAAACACTTGAACGATACACATATGCAAAAATTCTGGAACTTTGAACCGTTGCCTCGCAGCGTGTATATGACACAGTTTTGAAAAATTTTCTCGAAGCCGCCACTCTTTGAAAACCATCACGATGGGAAGTTTGGAAAAATTGTGGCTCGTCACCAAGAGATAGTGAGAAAGTCCAAGAAGGACGGAGGACTAGTTGATAGGAGAATAAAGGAAGGAAGGAAGGGACGTGGAAAGCCGCCGAAGACCATCGGGTCCTTGACGGACGCGAGGATCAATATCCTGCAATACCATACTCCGTCCAAACCATATAGCTATACATTTATATATATAAATATACATAGACGTATATATCGACTACCCCATTCTCATCGCCAATAAAACGCCATACCTATGTGTATTGTACGAGCTGCACCAGCATCAGCCACCCCAACACCAGCATCGCCATCATTCCCGATATATCGTGTATACCTATACGCTCATATATATACGAGACGATTCTTTTCTCCGGCTTCCTATTGGCCGTAAAACACTGGCCGGCTGAAAGGTTCAATTTTATCGCGAGAAGAGAAATATCGATGTTAAGGGTGGGGAAAGGAGAAAGGGGTGGGTGGCTCGAGCGGTAGCGACGGCGTCAGAGTTGGTACAGCAGCGCCGGCAGGCCAACTTGGGCTCGCGAAAAGGAGATAGCGCACAGCCCAAGAGAACTGCGAGTTGTTTCGTACATGTACGTGAGCGACGGTGAGAAAAACGCTATAGAAAGATATATTGTCCATACATATAAACATGTGTATGTGTGTATTTAGTGACTGCGTATACCCACGAACCTCTGCCGCGTTCAACGGCGAACGTACACACGGCACAACGTTAGACACACAATACACATCAAGCTTTTGCGCGAGAGCCTTCACACAAAAAACCCTCCTGCTTTCTCTTACTCTCTCGGCAAATACGTGCTTTTCTAGATATACCATTACGAGCTACCTGTATATGTCCGCGTTATATATTGACTCATATATAGACACAGAAGGTGGAGGGAGTGAGCATGAAATCGGAAAAAGTAATTCTCCCGAAGAATCTTTACTTTTCCATTCCGATTACTCTCTGTTGCCTTCATTTTTTCTTCTTCGAGCAAATAAATAACCCAAAGCGGAGTCCTATTAAGAAACTTTATAATTATCGAATTTTCTATTACAACTTATTAGAGAAATTATGAAAAAAAAACCGAGCTCAAAAGTGTCGAACGAGTTTCAACTTTTTCTCACTATCGGTAGAAACTTCGCTACACACTTTCGAGCGAAATAAGCCACAGATGCTAGGAGAGCTTGTCGGAGAAGAACCCTCACTGGCTTCGTAAAAACCAGTCGACCCACTTTCACCCTCGCATATTCCCATTCGTAATTTGATTATCATCGTTTCTTGCCAATGTTCGACTATCGTGGAAATTTGAATGATTATACAAGTTGTTTACGCTAGTTTTACGTTGAATCGAATTGTTCGGAATAACGCCTGGGAAGAAAAATCTTGATCCGAACGTTTGGCACGAATGTAGGTCGACATTTTTTTACTCTTGCGGCACTCAAGACGCTTTCGCAGACAGAGAGATTTCGTGGTAAAATGATGACGACATCATAACGCATATTCGCGAGCCTCTTTCCTAGAAGGTCCCTTGAAACGCGGCAGACGAAGGCGTGCCTGTTATACTCTGGAGAAATGAAACGCGGATGCGCGAACGTTAAGAGGGTTGATACCATATGAATATGGTATATAGATATGAAGCATAGATGCTGCGCGATTGGACGTTTTAACCCTCCAATCGTACTCCCTCAAGATATGACCGCCTTCCTCTATGATATGATATTATCATAACTGCCGCCGCGAATTATTATTGGTTGACATTGGAGCCCTTGCTTCTCCCTACTCTTCTTCACCCTCGCTTTCTCCTTTTCTTCGTTTCGTCGAGTGCCACCCCCGTTTGCGAAACGTTCACGAGCTTACCCTCTTGTTCCATCGTGCGCATTCACCGCGGTCTTGTTTTCTCTCTTACTCTCTCGTTTCCGTGTACCTCGACGGGAATACCCTTATCCCACTGAGGGTGCCACGAAGTGGGGATCTCTCTTCCTCTGGCCCCCCGCCCCAGCTTTTCCCTTCGTCGCTCTCACTCTCCCTCTGTCTCCCGCGTCCTTGCTCTTTCCATCTCCTTCTTCAACCCCCCGAATTATGAGGATCAATACGCGGAGGAAGCTTGCAAGACCAGCGCCGACGCTACACTCTCTCCCTGGCCGCCTTCGACTCCGGACGTTATATGCTCTGCGAGGAGCTTGCGACCAACCAATAATGCTACCCCCATCACCCTTTTTCCTCCCTTCTGGCTTTAAAAACAAAATCGCACTATCCTCGTATATCTTTCATCACTTGATCTCTTTTTTCAACATAAACAGTTCTCTCGCCTACGCGAACAATCGAAAAATCTCAGCAATACTTCGAAATTTCCGCCAAACAGTTCAAAAATGTTGAAACTTTTCCTTCTTCACTGAAATTCATAAATATTCACACATCCGGATGATAAAATACCTTTTTTCAAACGAATAAATGAGAATTAGGTTTCATTGAAAAAGCGTTTCGAGTGCATGGATAAGAACAAGAGAGAGAATGTAATCCGAAAGACGAACTTGGCGATGTCGCACCAAAGAAGCGAGCAACAAAGCGTCCTTCATGTTCTATCCGTGTTCGTCTTTCACCGACTGATTTCGTGTGTAAGGGAAAGCTCTGTATCTGAAACTACCCCAAACTGTGCTCGTACGTGCAAAGGTCCAGCTCTAACTTTTCCAAGGATAATATAGTTGGCACTTGTTGTTCAAACTTTCCAAAACGTAATGCTGCCTTGGAAGAAATGTAACAGAGTCTCAAACTGTCCAATCGATATGTTCCGACGAACGATGAAATTAAGGATAAGAATCGATGAAAAAACGGAACGAAAATCAGAGTCTGAAATTTCTTTCCTTCAAATTCAATCAAACGTGGTGAGCAGTATTTTTTAAATCGACACATTGTTACGTGAATAATGCGTATACGTATGAAGTATAGACGAAGAGAGTAGCAGAGTTTTCCCGAGAGGAGGTGGTTCTGAGAGCAGATAAAGTATCGTCAGGACGAAGGACGCCTCGAGACCCATCGAGTCACAGAGGGCTCGGGGCGACTAGGAAAAAAGCGTCCGAGCAAAAAGGACCGAAGGGAGTGAATTTTTTATCGGTAAAAACTCCATTAGAGAGAAGCGTCGGTGTTTGTTATTGGTCATCCTCGAAAGACGAGGACCAAAGGAGAAAGAGAAAGGGAAGAAGAGGAGATAGAGAATGAGGATTGTCCAGTACAGGGTACAGTATACCGATCGATCCGCCGAAGGATATAGTGGATCCTCGCGTTCGTCCACCTCGAACCACTTGAACCTTCTTTTTACTCTTCACCTCTTCTTTTTCCTTCTCCCTTTTCCTGTACCTCTCTTTTTCCTTCTTTTCCATTCTGCCTTCTCCCTCCGTCCAGGATATATTCTTCTCATCCACGCCCTCATTCAACCCTCTGCCTCTTCTTTGGCTTCCATCACCTTTATCCATCCTTTCGTGGGATCTCACCCTTTTCTTTCCCTTTCACCACTCATACTCTCAACAATACATATGCATATCTATAAGCGCAGCCAACAAAGTATACAAATACGATAACTCTATTTTGTGCATTACATTAAACACCAATCAATTAAATAGAGAAAACTTGTTTGACAAATTGTCCAGGGCACTCGTTGTCTTTCAAGTCCCTCGCCGCCTCGCTCGGTCACTATGAAATAGTTTTCAACATTTTTTCCACTAAATGCTGCAATCGAAATCACTCTAATTAGGTCTTTTCAAGTTTTTACCCAAAATAAAAAGATTTACGGTGTGAAAAATGAAGCCAATATCGACAGACTTGATATTTCCAGATGAGACGTACGGTGATACACAAACTGGATTCTGGGGCGTTATCGAAGAAAGAGACAAGATCGATATGGCGATTGTTGGAGATCGAACGAGATCGTAGTGTCGTTTTTAGCTGGCTCATCCATACTTGTTCCATCGGTATATTTTCTCTTTGCAATCTACGTATGTGTACGAACGGTTAAAGGACTATTCAACTCTGTGTCTACATGTACAAACGGATACATTCGGGTATGTATGTATATATAGGTTGAGAAATAAATAGAAGACCATCAGCTGCCTCGGGTGATGGAACCAGGAGGATCTGCGAATAAGCGGAGCCCTCGTGGCTCTGCCGGTAACGTATAATACGGTATTGAACTACAATAAAAACGATTCTGCTGGCAGGTCCGGGACTCACGGCAGGCTGGTCAGCGGAGGTTATCGCGAGAGGGAAAGAGAGAGAGAGAGAAAGAGAGGAAAAGGATCGAACGAAACCGAATGGATCTCTCGCGAATGTCGGACGAATGGACCTGGAATGAAAGAGAAAGAGAGGATGCCTGCGTAGGGAGTAAACGAGAAGAAGAGTAAGAGAGACGATGATTCAGAGACGAAGAGGAGAGCAATTCTGGGATATATTCTGTCGTTGGTGTGCCATGCCGTTTGTGCGCCACGAGAGATGGAATGAGCAAAAGGGACCTCGACGATATATGCAAGGGAGGATGGGGAAGACGGGGGGAGAAATAGGATGAGGAGTGTGAGAAGGAAAGAGCCAGGGGCGTTGGTGAAAAAGAGAGATTGTGAGAGAAACAGGGAGAGAGAGAGGGAGGGAGAGAAAGAGAAAATGACCAGAACGGGCGTTGGAATAGCCTCAACTGGACAGCACGAGGACGACTGCTCACTGGACTACCTACTTTTATATCGCTCGGGAAATAATGGGATTCCCATCATGAAGTGGATTTCCCTCGGGAGTGGTGGACATCGATGCACGCGTCAAGAGATCCTACACAGCCGTATCTATTTTTCCTCACTCTTTCTTCTGGATACCCTTCTAATGTAAAGTCCATTCTTTTTCTTTCTTTTTTACCGAATTTCATTATTGCGATACGATAATTTATTATTCTACGGTGCGCACCATTTTTTTCACATTAAGAAACACACTATTTTCTCATTTCTCATACCACCTTTCATTCGTACATTGATGTATTCGTGCAATACATTTATACCCAATGGTATATGCCATCGACCTTACATCTCTCCTCAAAAACGATTCTCAGTTCCCACCACCCTCACTCTTCTGGTATTAACCACCCCTCGCTCACCTGTCCAAACGTTCGAGTCTGTTCCTCCACTTAACAACCTCCGATTATCGCTTACCAGCTGTCTCAGTTAATTATGCACCACATCTCGAAGGCGCATTCGACGTGATTGATAATTATCCTCTTTCTCTCTTCCCCTCCTTTTTTTTTATTCTATTCATCCTTCTTCCTTTGTTTTTTTGTCCTCGGACGAATCTTTCTCTGCCGTATCCGCCTACCAGACGTTCCTGGCAAAAAATAAACTAGTTTTCGCAATATTCGAACTCGGAAGCTTATCACTTTGAACAGAAATTTGAAAATGAAGCTGAAGCCTTTGATTCGACGAAAGCGCACGTTCAGTCATGATCAGCTAGATTTGATGAAAATCATCTGGAGGAAAAAACATTTAAAGATTTGGATTACTCAACATTCAGACCTAAAAGAACATAAACATTTTCCTCCAATACCCTTCTTCTTTTGAAAATAATAAAAGTTACACTTTGACGAGTAATTAATTTAAAATTTTTTTTTTTTTTTTATGTCAAGTCTAACTGAAGAAAACGCGTACCAAGATTTTTACAGGCTGTACAACCGATTGATCATCGATTCGCATAATTTAATTTCCAAGACCCAACAGATCGTAGGAAGGAAGACAAATTCATTTTTTCATCGAGTGGGCGGTTTTTCAGGCCAATAGCGTTATCTGAATGTAAGCTACGCAAGCTACACTCCACGAGCATCCAAAAATTATCTACGGCAGATAACACAGAAGCTCACTTTGGAAACGGCCAAACGAATCTTTTGCAGACTCCACGTTCGTATCGATTCATAATAAAGAGGAAACCGATTTGTCGAATTTCCCAAATTACCCTCTGAATTGAATTGCTAATTTTTTTTGTTTTTTTATCTCTCAGGATTCGTTCAGTGGACAGACTCAGGAGAGCTAAGTAGAGTACGAGAGCTCACAGTCGATAAGAGAGAAACATTTATTTCAAACTCATTCGTGGCCGCGGTCGTCGTGTGCAGTCGGTAAGAATTTTATTGCACGTTTCATCAGGAGAGACTTGATATTTCAACAAAAAATTCACTTTAC
Source organism: Hyposoter dolosus (assembly GCA_963921915.1). Taxonomy (NCBI): domain Eukaryota; kingdom Metazoa; phylum Arthropoda; class Insecta; order Hymenoptera; family Ichneumonidae; genus Hyposoter; species Hyposoter dolosus. Next base: position 9,949,528 of record OY998135.1, on the reverse strand, counting down.
AGGTCGCACTTGTTTCGACAAAGACAGAAAACTAACTTTTCTATTCCGATGTATCGCCTTAAGCAGGGTGGTTTTATGAAAACTTTACATACACCAAAAGCATGATTTTTTATCACCATAGATGAATTTATTCAGGCTTATAGTTATAGGATTACAGTCCTAACATATTCACATTTAAAAAACATTATTTCCAATGAGAGGAAATTCGAATACATTCGATTACAGTGAGGATCGCAACGACGTACAGAGTTTATCAATTAACTCAATTATTCTTGTTAGTTTTAGTGACAAATAATGATTCAAAATGTAATTTAGTTTAGTGCAAATCCACATGCAGTCATAAGAAAATATAGAATTTAATTCAATGAAACTTTCTCCCAAAACACAGAATTGAACAATGTGATCTATTCGATATTCGGCATATCGTGAGGACTTTTAATAGTCAGATATATTTATATTTGTGTATATCAAGTAAAATATGTCATCAGACAATAACACATCATTCGTTAAATTTATCATTTTCTTAAAGTTTTTATTAGCACTGACGTTCAGTGAATAGTGTTTTTTTTTTGTTTTTTTTTTTTTTTAACACTTCAATAGTTATTTTACGTTCAGCGCCATAATCATGATTAAACTCGATATTTCACAACACAGAGATTGATTGAAAGAAGACTATTTGGCTCACGAATGTGGGAAATCTCTCAGCTTAATTTATATGTTTTTGTTGCTTCGTAAAATCAATTCCTTTCGTCGAATAAAAATAACTTAGTTCCACGATATTATTGACTCCATATTCGATAATTAACTTGTTCAGTTCTGTTTCGTAACGCACGTAGTTTTGTCTTCTTAAATGACAGAAATCTCGAGTCTTCCCTTTATTTTACTAGATATTTCAATACTTTGTGTTACGTGTGAACGAACATAATTTTTTCGTTGCTTACGGAGAGCTTCGATCACCATTCTTTGATCACCTACGAATGTCAAAGAAAACTACCTCATTCACTCAAGCACGAAGTTTGCCATCACTAGTCAAGCCGGCTTTTCCAAATCCTGTTCGTTTGTTAATCTTATTCACCAGGCGAGACTTTTGATGCCAAAATATTTGAAGAGCACAAATTGTCATAAAAATATGCCTCTAAATGTTTCTATAACCATTAGAAATACCGACTGAGATTTATGAAGGTAAAGCATTTGCTCGGCGATTTGAAAGAGTCATCAAAATGTTGGTAAACTATAATGATTCTGAAAAAAAAAAATACAACATACTATTCAAGTGGTTGGATTTTTTATAAAAATAACAGTAACGATTCAATTTACTCTCTCTTTTTTTTTTATAATAACACAGCTTGGGTTCTAGTATTATAAAGTTACCCGACAAAAATCCAATTTGTTTATTCATGCTCCGTATAAATCATTATTCAATTCCAGCCAATGAGACAGCCTCCTAATTGCCACTACTGCGAAGTTTGGTTTCCACTCAACCGTTCACTGGTGAGCTAGGAAGAAAAGTTAGACATCCATCGAGCAAACATTTTAAAATCGAATAGAGTTTCACGCGACGAGGAATTTCAAATTATGTGAAAGTTTGGTTTTCACTTTGAAGGTTCGTAACATTTTTAGTGTGAGTTTGTTGAAATTTTGTCGAAAATTCTAGTTTGGATTTGCCACCTAAAGGTTTCATAACATTTGATCGGACAAAACACAAATTTGTAGAGTGATGAGAAATGAGAATAACTCGAAAAATGAGTAATAAAAATGAAACGTCGTAGATGAATCGACGAATTTGCAGAAAACCCAAGAACTCTTTAGTCTTGTAAAAAAAAAATCAATACAATTTTCCGTGCTCTCTCAACTCAATACGAAAAGGCGCCGAATTTTTGTATGCCCAGGTTTTCGAGTCCGCTAAACCCTAAGCCACCTGCTCATATTTGGCCTTATTAATGTTACTCGCCAAACAACAAGCCAAAAATACCCCAACCAATGGAAAGAACGCAACCCCTATTGCACTGCCAGCGACGAGTCCGATATTTCCATTAATAAAGTCAATAACTCGATTGTAACAACCCTGAAAAAAAAACACATTTTTGGTAATTTATAATTGCAATTAAGAAACGTCAGATCTGTTTGCACTTACTTCGGTGTAAATGTTGGCAGGATTTCTAACATCGCATTCTTGAACGATGCAGCACGACTTCGGAATATCCTTTGATGGTTTCATATCGAGCCAGTCAGTGTATGCTCGATTTCCGCAGCAATTTAGCTACGTTAACAAGTCGATAAATGAATCAAGTATCCGCGCAGTGTTTCTATGTATTTCTACATGTTCGTTCAAGCCGATTAAATCAAGTTTGAAAAACTGTTATCCCACCTTGGACTGCATGGTATCAATATGGCCAGTCTTGTCAGGATCGATATTATAAACAGCAAGACTGTCGTTCAAACTCTGATCGAATCCCTCGGTAAGAGCATTGCGATAAGCGTAAACTGAAGCTCCAGCTCCCAACTCAAGTAGCGCCACCACTGCCAAAAAAGCTCCGTACTATAGGATAAAAAAAAATTTCCGAGGATGAAATTCTCGTTCCACCGATCCGATCTACAATTTTCCTGTCGATTTTTTTTTTTACGACGATATCTTCATAACTAATTGCAAGGACATAAAATCTTTTCAACAGGAACGAGGCTCGATTTCAACTTGAAACAAAAAAAAACCATTAAAGGATTCAAACCGATGGCAAGAATAGCAATGCATCGCGTATTCCAGGTACCTTAATTGTAGGTCACTATAAGAAGGGTGGAAAGGTCCAGGAGCTCTTATCGATCGGGCGCCCATTAACTCAAGTGCTCAAACTTCGAGGTACACAAAATTGTTTCATTTGATATAATTGCATTCACGAATTTATTCATTCATGGCAAAATATTATAAGATTTTCCTTCTCAAAGTGTGACAAAGTTGATGGTAAAAAAAAAGTCGTTTTTTTGTGTGACCGGGAAATTAATTGATGGAATTATTATACTCACCAGATAAAGCAACGCCGGATGACCTCGAGCTGTACAGCAACAGGCAAGAGTCGACGCAACTACGACGAGAGCACCAAGGCAAGCCAGGGCTAACAATGCAGCTCCACTACCCTCGACACTCATGTCAACATAGTCGCGCAGTTGTATCCTCATATAAATTCCAACACACAGCATCAAAACCCCGGAACACTTGACATGAAAAATTTCATTGGAAGATTATGCAAGTATCAGATCCACACATGTTTTGCATATTAAAAGTTGCTCGTATATTGGATATCAACGTCGTTTTGCGCTCAAGTAAATATTACGGTCGCTTTTGACTCTGTCGTGAGATTTCTGCTTTAGTTCGGAAAACAGTTTTACCTCTTCTCACATTTTAGTCTTTTTATGAATATAAACAAAGTTTCGAAGCGCAGCAGATTTCAATTCGATGAAACTGAGGCTTATTACCCGAAAAAGATACGAGATGCACTTGAACTACGTCCGTGAATGAAACATCGAAAAATTTCTCTTAACACATTAACGTCATATTGTTCGTTTCCGCGTATGATTTTATCAACGACACCGGCTGCTTTCAAACCCGGTAATAATGGAAACGTAGCTTTGATACTCAGTGGATACTCAGTGTCGTAGAATAATTTAATTGCTTACATAAACTTCATCGCAATACAATGACATTAATGGAGGGCGTGATGGAGCCAAGGAAATAATATGGAAGTGAATATGAAACTTGTAAATTGACAATGCATGACAAAAAATTCGGTTCTAATGGTCTATTTGACAATTAATATGAGAACAGATGTCAGGTAATGGGAGGATTTTTCTTGTGCAGTATTGCGCAACAGTTCATCACGAAATTCTTGATTTCGCCACGCACGACGTATTTAAAAAAAAAATTATTTGCTACGACGAAAGTTGTCAGATTTCTAGATTACTGTAGATAAGATTAATTAACTTACCCAGAAGGCAAAATTAAAGAGCATCAAGAGAGTCGTCATACAAGCCATCGCGGCTATGGTTTCCAAGCGTTTCCCCATTTTTTCTTCTTCTTGTAGTGTCGATGGGAATAATCTCTTCTTTCGAGAACTCTACTCTATACTGTTTAATTTTTTTTATATAAAACGTAGAACCGCGAAAAACAGCACCAGCCTCACGTACGAACGATCGATTTGTACACTCTCCGGATGAAGTTGCGTGCGTGGCTTCTCGAGGAACTGGCGCATGCGTTCCGGTTCTGACGTCCACAAGGACCCACAGATAGCGCACATGCATTAATTAAAAATAATCAGGAAACTTTGGTTCAAATGACAAATCCTTGGAAATGTTAGAAAACTAGCGCAAAACCTACTCGAAAATTTATAGAAAACTTTTGATTAAAATCCTGGCTTACGTTACAAATATCTAGTCTCGAAAATGGATACACATTGGACTACCAAGAAACATAATTGCAGCGCAAAACATATGCATCACAACTATTTCTCTATTGAGTCCTCTGATCACTCAACAGCTCTTTTCCTTTTCTGTTGATGAAGAAAATTATGTACGATAAATGAGAGAATCGTAGACAATATATCGAATTTTTGAGGAATATTTTTATTGATTGCCATTTTTACCTCGTTAGTTTACATCCATACTTTCGACAACAATAAAATAATGTTAAAAAACATTTATAAGTTGCTGACCATACATTCTACATTCGGTTAACGTGGGTAACCGTTTTTTTTTTTTTTTTTTTTATCACTTCAAGATAAATTTCGTGCCTTGGGACCTTTTTGTCTGAGAAAAAAAATACAAGCTCGTGCGTCAATAGAGCTCGCAAAAATTGTGATGATTATGAACGAGATTTTTTGAGAAATAATCGCATTGTACAATGATCGTGGTGAAGATTCATTGACAAGTCGTTTGCGAGATCGGAATTTGTAAAAATTATAAATTGCAAGTAGCGAATATATTACGGGAACGTCAGTGCAACAATTTATCAATTTCGATGGCATTGAACGTCCGGTCGCGGAGAAACGCTTTTATCAACTAGTCCATGTCGAGATTTATTTGACTTGAACTTGAGGACGATAATGATGTGGTGAGACGGCAGAGTTATCAACATTTTTCGTGTAGTTTAACAAAACGCCAGGCCACATAACATTATTATCACCGACGACAGCTGGTTGTCGTACTTTTCTCGAATTTCGTCTGGATCTTCTCATGCTTGTGACTCTTGATACAGTCGTGTGATCCTTTGAAGGACTGATGGAGTTATTGATAGTTTGCACGGTCGAATCTAGTCGTGTTTGATTGCTCGTTAATTCACTGAGTTGAAGTTGGATCATTTTTTCGGTCGTATCGATGGGATGAATTTCGTGGAGATTGTTATTATCGGAGTCGACGTCGGAATTGTCGAGATCGACGCACTTGTCATTGTTTATTGATTCGTTGATGAAATTGTCATTTTCGGTATCGACGTCGAGACTGAGTTTGTCGAGATCAACGATCGACCAAACATTTTCATTTCCTCGATCGGGATATTGATCGGAACTCATTCCGTCGTCGATTGACAGATCGTTGACACGAATACGTACGGCGGTACAGTCGTTGGAATTGTTGTAATCGTTGTGGTCCTCCTCGTTGTCATCATTGTTACAATATTCATCGAAAAGTTCTATTGGACTTTTGGCCTGACACTCGACACGCTCGTCACCAGAAGTTTCCTCATTCTCTTCGTCGCTCAATGAAGTTCCGTCCCTCTTACTGCTCTTTATGTCACCAATAGTTTTGAAATATATGCTGTGATCGTATCGATAATTCTCCAAACAATTGCTGTCGAGGTTGCAGCTCGATTGATAGTTAAAAGTGCCGCAACAATTGATGCGGCAATTCTCGTCGTTTCGAGATTTTCTACGATGAGATCTCCGGAGATTGTGGAAACGCGGTGACCAATTCGGATCTTCGATAACTATTTTGTTCGACGATATACTCCAGCGAGGTTCTTGCTCTTCCTGCATTGTCAAACGTCCGCGTGACAACCTTTGCGATCGCAAACGATTGTAGCCTCTCGCCAGAGCTGCCCATCTCTCGATCCTCTGGAATATATATTCCGTTTCCTCGCTCCACCATTCGGACAAGCCACGATGCAGGGAAGCTCCCATTTCTTCCGTCATCGCCATTGCCATTTTGGCTCCTTTCACTAATATTTCCAAATTTTTTATTCTAGCACAAAACCAATGAAAAAAAAAATCAAACGCTACCGCTACGTGAATTTTCAATTTAAAATGTTATTTTTCTACAGGGGTGGAAAAAATCTCTTGACAGATCGGCTGACGAGTCGTGACTGCGGATCAAAGCTCGTGCTGCATCGAAATTTATAGCTTCGTCGCATCCCGAAGCACCACAGAAACTCGTAAAGCCATTTACCGATCTTTTATTACGCAAGCTTCGTGTGTGTCTGACCGTGACCCTCTGGCTTGTGCAATGCCACCATTGCTTTCTATCAGATTCAAATGGTACCTTACAACAACGACTTATCCACAATACATATATCAATAAGTGTCGTTTCGATTATTCAACCTGTACGTAACAGCACCTTGTCATGCTTTTTATCTCATTAGAGCTTCCGTGTGAAACTCGTTACGTTTTCTGTCAAGGATATACTCGATTTAGATTTATTGCAAGCTCGACACCCGATGACAGTTGAGGAAAAATGAAATTAAGACAAAATTTTAACGTTGAGCCAAAGTATTTTGTTGGCTTGACGAAAAAAAATTCTACCTTCGGTTTTATAAAGTCAGAGGAAGATGAATAAACAAACCAATAAAATCGCAATGATTAGGAGTAATTCCCAGATGGAGAAGTACGTCCCACTCGTTTCGAGAGATCCAAGAGTTGGAGCTAACCCATAAGCTTCAATCCCTATTGGTCTCGTCGGCAAGCGTATAACGAGAGGTAAAGGAAAAAATTGCTTTCTCGTACGAAGTTAACAGAGTTACGTTAGCTGCCAATCACAAGAAAATGCGGTGGTGAATATTGAGTGAACTCAAAGGGGATGATGGTGCCATCGAGTCACGATGAGAAAATTGTTTATCCTGTGCTCCGACAACAGGAATTAAAATTCACGGAATATTCTCCAGGGAGAATGTAGGATGGAGTGTATAAAAGTCGCGAGCAACGACTACGATCATAACACTCAGTCAGCATCCGGCGTTCACGAAAGATCGTGGGTAAGAAATTTTTCTAACATTTTACTCCGCGACAAATTTTTTAACAATTCATTCACTCCGAAAGTAATTTTGCAATTTTGCAACTTTCCTGCAGATCCAAGAAAAATCTGACCTTCGAATTGAGTTGAACGACATGAGGGTAATACCGACCATTTTCGTTTGCCTCATGGGCCTCATTGTCTTACTCTGCGCATTCTGTGATGCTGTGGCCGAAGTCGCTCCTAACGTTCATCGGAGGTTTCGAAATCGGTTGCCCTCACGCGGGTATTATCCTTTTTGTTAATTTTACTTGCAAAAAATCAAAACTCTTGAAATATAAATCAATCTCTCGTTTGTTTGCTGCTTGTGAGATCGATGAGTTCTAAATTAACGAAAATTGGTTAATTATTATTTGTAGATATCCCAGCGACGACTTCTTGATGGAAGATGAGGATTCAATGGAGCTTAACAAACGTCAACTCTTCGATGATTATGGGCACATGAGGTTCGGCAAACGAGATCGGTTCGACGACTACGGACACATGCGATTTGGTCGCAATCACGAATAGCGAGTGGCAATAAGTAACATCGACAAATGACTGGATCCCTGCAGCAGGAGCTATTAGAAAAATCTGAGAACCACCATATCTAGTGCACAATTGTATCGTAAATACGTAAATGTAACTTATTTTACGTTGCAAATGAAATGAATGGAATGAAAATGATGAAAATTTATTTGCTGCTCAGCCCTACGACGAGGACGATGCAAATTTTTATCTCAAATTCCTGTCTGTGTCAATAAACTCTGTGGGACTTCTCAAAAATAATTTGCACATACGTCGCGTTTCGCTTTTTTTTTTCTAGTCGCACTATTTCTTTGCGGAAATGTTTAAAAGGGCGTCACTGTATTTCTTCGTATCTGTGTAACAACGTTTCATTGGATCGTAAGATACGAATCTCGCCATTTTGCAAGCAGCTGCTCGATTTTGAATTTCCATATTGTCATCCAAAAATTTATTGATGCCGCCACGTCTTCCAAGATCGTAATTGTTATAACCGAGGATCCGTCGATAGAGAAGCCATGGCACATCCGGTATCAGAGATGCTTGTTCGAGCCGAGGTGGCATTTCAAAATGAGGTGGAAAATCATCCCTCAAGGTTGTTCGATAATCTGTGGGTTCGATGGGCTTCGGAAATTCCAGATCGGTTAAGACCAAAGCTTCCTTGTGCTCATTTGTCCTTGGAAGAAATTTTATTGCGTTATACAAATGGAAATGCCAAGTCGAAACGTTTGACTTTTCATTCTTATCAAAATAACGACTTACGCGTCCAATCGTTAACATTGCGATTTAGAATTTAAATAAACGAATGAATTTTTCATAAATTAATGAGCCAACAGATTAATCATCGCAAATGTAGCACGTACTCTGTCAGTGGAAAAGAGTAGAAATTCAGCAAACTACGATATCGCTGATCTCGTTCGTATTCGCTTTTGGTATAAATTTGTTCGGTGGAAGCACGAGTGACAGAAATGCCAATAGGATCATCGTCCACGCCAAGTCGTTTGTATGTAGATTGACGTAAATTTCTTATCTTCTTGTCTGGTCGTGTCTGGTCGAGTAAACGTAAATGCCTAAAAATTTTATACGCAGCTAAGAGTAAATTCACGAAAATTACAGAAATTGTTATTTCAGCATGTAAGGAAAATTGGTTAGGATCATATTGATGAAAAGTCGAGCAACCAGTCGTGAATCTTGACTTTTGGGTTGTACGAAGGTGGACCAGTTATTAAGATCGGTTGGAGTTCCTTCACTTTGACGGGAGGCAGGAAAACCGACTAGAAAATTATACACAATTCACTTTTATTTACGCTTCATCTTATTCATTGAGACAACAGAATAAAACTTTCATATATTTCACAAAACATTTATTGGACTAATTTTTTTTCCAGGTCTGCTGACTCACATTCGTTGTAACACAGTGCCCCATTGTGTTATTGAATTTTGACGATAGCCCACGCACAGAGAAGTCTACGGCGATGAAGGAAGAAAAAGTTTATCCAGCGTGCTGTCATAACAAAAATTCGCAGCATACTGACAGCTGACAGCTGGCTGTCATATAACATTTTATTGCAAGATGTTGAAAGGAAAAAGCAGTAGAACTCACGAATTGAACGAAGATGAAAAATGTACGAAGTACGAAGCGAAACTTGCGGGTGAGCGAGTTCAGGAAAATGTAGAAAAAGAAGACGAATTCCCGATACTTGAAGAAGAAGAAGAAGAAGAAGAAGAAGAAGAAGAAGAAGAAGAAATTGATGAAAATCATGAAGAAAAAGAACTGCCGCTTGACAACATACTGGCTGACCAGCGTCGAAAATATAGTTTGAAGGAAGAATATATTTATTTGGTGTACAACGATCTTATCAACAACTTCGTGAAAACGTGAGTACGCTCATTTTTTAACATTTCACAACTCGGTGTCCTTAACCCAGCCAAATAGATCGATGCCAGCTTGCATAATTCAATATTTCTGCCACAGATCGATTTGGCTTGGGTCAAATTGACCCCGAGTTGGAACTTGGAGTTAAACCATTGCACGATGACAACGAGTCGATATTATGTGGGCATTGAATAAAGATGGGACGGTACGTACATTCGCAAAACCATCCAAGCCAATGACTCAATTCATCAAAAGACCGAAAACGAGCAAGCCGAAAAGTTGGACGAATTATCCGCGGAAACACAGGAACCATCGGAATTTGCTGAAACTTTGGATAAAGTTGATTGGAAATTGATCGCACCGGATGAAGATGCGAAAATCATTTTTATTAATGGAAACTCTTACAAGGGTCGTGTAAGCAGAAAAAAAATGGAAGGACAAGGCGTGTATCGGTGGCATAACGGATCACAATATACAGTAAGTATTATTACAATTGAAAAAAAAAAAAACAAAAAACAATAATCATGAAATTTTACATCGTTTTGCAATCAGGGTCAGTTCGAGGATAATAAAATCAATGGAAAAGGCCACCTTGAGTGGCAAACCGGAGCTTGGTACGAAGGAGACTTCCGAAATGGTTATCGGCATGGGAAAGGCACGATGTCGGACAAAAATTATAACATTTTGTATATTGGTCAATGGCAGCACGGTCGGAAACACGGAAAAGGGTTATTTTTTATCTTTACTCCAAAAATCATTTGAAGGCAATCTTGAAAGTTATCGAGACGTTAATTCGGAGGAACAATTATTGCTTACGATTCTTGGAAACTAATGGATGATTAACACAAATTGATCATAAAAATCATATGAATTGAGTAATAAAATTTCTAAAACGTGTGCAAAATTATGAAGCTTCGGTATTAATCATCGATGAAGGTACTGCAGATTCGAGAACGGTGGTTCTTACGACGGTGATTGGATGATGGACAAACGAGACGGAGTCGGAAATTATATTTATTCAGACGGTTCGCAATACGTTGGAAAATGGAAAGGAGGTTTGCGACATGGAACAGGCACGATGACCTGGCCGAATGGTGATGTGTATCGAGGAGAATGGGAAAACGGAGCAATGCATGGGTAAAGGATTTATTTGTTCATCGAAGCTCAGTATTTGTCAACTTGTTAAGCGCAGTTGGTTCTGATAAATAATTATCCGTTTTCCAGTTATGGCGAATACACATGGAACGGCTTTTTGAACAACACACTAAGCTGGCCTCAGGAAGTGTGTTATATGGGTGAATGGCACGAGGGAACTCGGACCGGTAGAGGTAAATCATTGATTAAGCTGATCAAAATCTTAAAGCAAATGAAACGACATAATTGAATTAGCCCCGATAAAATCATTCAGGCCAAATTACTCTCAACTCGGTCGGGGGCGCAAGATACTCAGGAGAGTGGAAAAACAATAAAAAGCATGGACCCGGGACCATAATCGGTGAGAATTCACAAAAACAAAAGTTCGATTTTCGAACAATTCTTCGACCAGAAAACTTTGACATTTTTGGCATAGGCAACAATGGTGAAATAACTCAGGGTGACCCGCTATTCGAAAACGATATTTTGCTGCTCGTTAACCCGCCGGGAAATCAGTCGGGAAGGAATAAAACGGAAACGAAGAATACCGATCAAAAAAGTGTCAAAAAAAATCATTCCAACGGTCACAAATCACCCGAGAAAGAGTAAGATACCGAAAGAATTTTGGGCACCTTTTTTCTTGTATTTAAAATTGCAATCAAGTTGAATCAAGACTTGTTAAAAAAAAAACACACTCTAACTACGATATTTTGACTACATTGGATTGCCGGACTTTTCAGATCGATCGTGAAATCTGGTAGGTCATCGAAAACTCCATTGACAACAGTCTCAAAGCCAGAACAATACATTGCTCTCGATTATTATATAAATCGATTGCGAGTTGTGAAAACGAGTGAAAGTTCGTCCTCTCTCGTTTCTTTGGCCTCGGGAAGATGCGAGGTTTGCGAAAATAAGTCATGTCGATGTCTCGGCAAACTTGACGTTGAACGGAACGATGAAACAAACATTGGACCATCAACTGCCCACTCAAAAGGGTTGGATTCGAAATTGACTTCGAAAAAATCAACCGGAGTTTGTCATTTGAAAAATCAGAATATCTCGCTGAATATAAAAAATTCGGAAACTCCAGTAACAGAGACGAATGTGGAGAACGAAATATACTGGACGTACAATTGTATTACACTGCACATGCCTCAAATACGCAAAATTTACGACGATTATGCCAAGATGTTTGCAACCGTAACACCGAAATGTCGACTTTCCATGAGCAGATTGGCGCTCTGGCAATTATGGCGAGATTGCGAGATTCATAAAAAATCCATCAGTCTTGTACAGATCGACAATTATCTTGGTCAGTACATCGTAATTTTGACGCAAATTCATAATTTCTCATATTCATGAATCTCTACTGCAAAGATTGTTTTCGACTGCTTCTCATGCGGATTTCATTTTACAAACAATAAAACTAAAGTTGGCAATTGATTCTAATTCGTATGCGTGACTATGCAATTCAATTATTTCGTAAATTAATCGTTCAGAACTGATCGTTTGCACTTGCATTGTTTAGCCGCCAATGAATCAACACTCATGGTAAATTCATCGTGTCCTTTCGAAAGGATCGAGATTTGGCAGTTGATTCACGCATTTCTAGAAGTCTCGTGGCATTTTTACACGAAAAACAGTGAATACAATGCAACGGGATATCCTGGTAAACTGGCAAATGGTTTAAACGCGTTTTTGGTCAACGATATTTATCGGAGCGTGGGAAAATGCACTGGTTCGTAAAGAGCACTCGTAAGATTGCTCATTTTTTGAAATTCGCTAGCGAATGAAATAACAACCAGGAAGTTCATTTTTCTTTTTACATTTCTTCAGGAATCTTATGTGGACCCGAACGAGATTTGATACCTTTGTATCCAGTTTATAAATTGTACGAAGTTATCGGTTTATCACACACCGCACGACAATTGCTAACTGCTATTTTTTCCATACAAGGTTTACATTATTATGCTTCTTCACTCACAACAATTGTTCATTTACACTATTTGCATCAACTCATTCTTTAAACGTCGATACAGGAACTGGGGAATCGGAAGCATTGCCGGGACCCTTACATGCGGAGGCAAGCATGCCAGAATTTCTAATGGAAGGTAGAAATTCTGTAACGGTGGGAGAAAAGCTCAGTTTTTTCGTAACTGTCGATAGCCCAGTCATTCAGCCAAGACCACGTTTAGTTTCCATTGGAGTCGACGATCGTTCGAGTAATACGGAAAAACCACAATATCATATCTGATGGTATTTCCAAAAGTATGTTGCTCGTTCCAAACGTTTTCCACACGTTTCAGATAATTCGTTACACGTTTTTCGGGAATTGGGAACTAAAATTCTCACTGAAATAATCAGCACCGTTTGTCCATCGATAATAGACTCGGAAACTGGGGCTATTGTCAATATGCAATATCAGGTGAATTTTCCTATCAGATAAATAAATTTAAAAAAATGATAAATAAGTTTTTGAAAATGAAAAAATATGAGTGCCTAAATAATTTTGTCAATCTGTCCAATTCGTTGTAACGACAGAACGCGTTCCCTTATTATTGCAGCTGACGTTTCTAGAGTTTTTGGAAATATTCGTTGAAGCTGGCAAGCAATTGGTGCGGCAAAGAAATATGAGGACAAACTGGAATTCTAAGCAATTTGCTAGCGAGGAAAAGATTTCGATCGCTAACACTGTAAAAGACGATGAAACAAAACGTTCTAATGTACGTCTGTCGACCGGAGGCAAACCAACGAAAATGAGAAAAAAACTGAGCAGTAGACGTTAACGTTGCGATGAAAATGTTATATTTATTGTTAATCGCCAATCACAGTGATGCCAGATATTGAAGTAGGTCTCCCAGTATTTGTTTTGTTTTCCACTATCGAAATATCCTACATTATTTGTTGTTATATCTATATATATATATATATATATTACAATTAATATGCCGCCACTCTAAGGATTAAATACTAGAATATATAACATATAATTGTAACGTATAAATTCCATAGAATATATAGACGCTATAAAGATTTAATAAAAGAGCGATCACATTGGTCCTTGGAACAATGATCTGGCCGATTAAATGAAGAAAAACGTAGTTATAATGGACTAGAATCAATACATCGCGTTGTTTCCCAATTAAATGCGTAAATCGAGACCAATAATATAGTGGTTGATATTGCAATAGGTTAAATGTCACAAAACAACCGTAAACGCCGCTCATTCTTCAATAAAGTCAATTGAAAATTTTCATTCGCTTTTTCAGGAATATTTATGTAAATATCGTCAGAACATTCCGCGAATTAAATTTGAAGGAAGAAATTTTCGTCAACTTGCCTACAAAATGATCCTTTTTCAACTATACCCGGTTTGCAATATCAACGACGATTTATAACTCATTGCTATTTTTGTACTCGCTCAACTCCGTACATAAATATTTGAAATTCAATCTCTCCCTCTTTCTTCGTCTCTTTCTCTTTTAACTGCATCGCTCTGAATGGAATTGAAAAATCGAGCAGTGAACTCAAGTGAATGATTATTCATTCCTAGGACATGAAAAAAGTAGTCCCGATCAAAGTTCATTAATAAGTGATAAAATGATGGGAGGGAAGATCGTGCATCAGGATGTACAATGAATTCTGTGCGCAACAAGAATTCAAGCAAACAAATATTTCTGTATATACAAGAATGTCTGTAATGATAAAATAATGCCATGATAAAGCCCAACGAATGGTTTTTGTACATTTTTACGTCAAACCGAGAAACGAATGATTCGAAAATAAAAATATTCACTCATTTGAAACGAATTGCCATGAACGTGTAAAGGAATGAACAAAAAATCTATCATACTTCCTTCTCGAGAGCAAATGAAGTACTTTTAGTTTCGATTATCTCATCCTGAACTCTTCTTATCCTGAGACAATTACAAAAGACATGTATGGACTGAAAAAATTGTCACGAGTTTCTAACCCTTGATTAAAATGTTTCAAAGGCTTTGAGACAATTCTTACGAGAAAAGTTATGGGCGATTGAAGCAATTGGGCCCCTTTGATTATTTTCATGATTGTGATTGAATCTCTTGTGTCGATGCAAAAGCCCTCAAGTTTCATTTCGAAAACTCGAAAACAGATTTGTTTGACAATCGAAGAGTTTTTAGCGAGGATATGTGGCGAAGGCGATGCTGTTTTATGCACAGCTTTACATTGGTTCAGCGAATTATCCGATTCTTTTTTTCTTTACAGCTATCGTTCTTCATCTACGACGAAAATTCGCCTGAGAATTATTGAAGGGACGAGTACGATGAATTTGAGCAATTTACGAGCAGAAGCAAAAATTACACAAATAAACGTAATTGAGCAAAAAAAAATCCTCGAGTATGCATCGAATAGTCATTCAACAAAAAAATGAAAATGGAAAACGTTACAGTGATGATGGAGAGTGACATTTACGTAGGAATGCTTCGAAAAAATCGAACAAATCTGATTACACGGCGTCGTTTCTCTTAAGCTAATGTTCTTCCGCAACTCCCCGTCCAATCCTTTTTCTTCTCTTAATGAAAAATACGTATATTGCTCTGTGACAAAAGTGGGTTTTCACAAGTATACGAAGGTAGTCTTGAAGACCATGAAATTCTTGCATTTACGTCAAATTGAAAAGGAAAAAGTGACACAGCGTATTATTTTGTTTACGGTAAGGTCACTCCAACAATTGACCGTTAACGACGTTAATAGTTTCGTACTACATCGTACACATAACATTTTTTCGAGTCGTTTTGTTTCTTGTACACAATACATCAATTTTAAACATTTTTCCGATAATTCTCGAGCTACTTCAACGGTGTCACTTCTGACGGAACTTTCATCATGACAACGGTTCAAAATCGTTAATAAATTTCGGTTTTTTTGCAACACCCCTCCTAAAAGTATTGAACAGGTAATTTAATAACACAATAGGAAACTTGTTTGTACTGACTGCCAGCACTTTTCTAAAACAAAGACATGAACATACGAAAAAGAATTTTTTTAAATCAGTGTCAAAAAAAAAACTTCATTTTCTAGAAAATTGCATGAGATAAATAAAATGGCAATTAAATTTGACCAAGTACTTTTTCCAATAACGACAACTTATCAAGTTTTTCTCGCTACCTCCATTGACACTCTATTACTCTGTCAAACCCGGACAAACAATTTTTCAATTCTCAGTACTCGATATATCGAGCTGCTGCACATCATCGTCCAAACCTCCTTTAACGTACAAAACTTGGTAAAATTAATATTCTGTCTGTTGATTTTCCATACAGATTTTTCTCCCCTATTTCTCACATACTTACAAATCCAGCTATTACAATTATCGCACCCGAGACTCTCGCTACACAGAATTGCTAATCGTTTCAATTATTTTCCTGTTTGATTTTTTGTTTTGTTTTCGATTGTAATTGTCAGACTGCCAAAGGAGCGCAATAGTTTATTGCTATAATCTCTGCAGACATGGGCTCGATTCTCTTACGTGGTCAAACGATATTTTCGTTCTTTTATTTTGGGTTCCCTTTTTTCTTCTGTTTTTTTTTTTTTAATTTTATTTTCTTTATGATGAGAGCGTTCTACTTCTGCGCGAAAGCATCGGCACGACGCAACGTCAAGACTCGTAAATGAGACGCTGATAGTGGGGAAATATCTCCCACGTTGGCAAATGTAGTCCAAACTCCAGAGCAACCAGCACTGCGAATTCTGACGTTATGAGATCTTTTCGATTGAGTCGAAATACACTTTCGGTTCTCTGCAATGACAAACAATAATTAGTTATCGGAAATGTCAACGATTATTCAACTCTAACTCAGCACCGTTATTTTTGTTGCTTCACTTAGCCACACTTGGTTTGTCAGACCGTTGAGTTTAAAGCTCGATAACATTGTAACCAATGGGTCTACGAAGGTGTTTATTAATACTGGGATCAAGACGCCCGACGCTGACTAATAAGGGGGAACAATCAGTGAACCCGAAGAATCGTTCGCCGCAAGATTATGCCGATGAGTCAGGAATTCATTCCAAAGACGTGAATTCAGATGCAAAAAACAACCCATGCCCATATACCCATCGATGGCTTTTTATAATTAAACGCTTCTGTATTCGGACTCTCTGAAATGTCTTCTCGTGAAATTGGATACGAACCTCTATTAATGATTTGAGTATATCGCCCTTAACATCGTTGAGTTTGGCTGCCAGTAGCAGGCAGGCAGCAGCACATAATTTTCTCGTTTGCTTCGTGACGACGTTGCGTAATATGAGCTTCTCGAAATAAACGTACGCCATTGCGACAGTTAGGAGATCAATGCCGTATTCCATTTTCGCAATTTTTCGCATTTCACGTTTCAAGCTAAAACAAAAAAATACACGCGGTTGCTTTTTTTATGTCTATTTATGATTATTTTTTTATCGAAACCAAGTTTGCTCACCTTCGAAGTTTACTCAAGGTCAATTGAATGTGTGGAAATTTTTCTTTGAACTTGTCATTCAATTCTTTCTTCAAATCCGATGGTCGAACGTAGTCGATGACCGAAGCCTAATTTAAAAAATAATTAGCTTGTGGTAATAATTAAAGTTTTTAAGTCAACGATTCGGCAATTTGAAGTATTTGCAATTTGACAACGAGTTAGCGAAAAAATACCATGTAAGACGTGAAAGTGAGCAAGGTGCGATGTTTGCCGGCAATGAGTTCCGGGTCGTCTAATAAATTTGGGTTGTACTGTAAACATTGATCGTCCCAGTCGAAAGCTAAAAATAATAAGAAAAAGGTATAGAACTGTTTGGGAACGAGACATTTTTTTTATTTTCCATGTTTCGGAGTATGAAGCCACTAACTTTTGCCTTCGGCCACGAGGGACAACGGTGGCGATTCAGGAGCCACGTGCTGAGGTCTGTGCACAGCGTTGTCGTAAGATAAGCACCTAAAATCGAAAAATCGATCGAAACATTTTTCTTCCATGGCACATGTTATTTAAAATAAAATTCCACGTGACACCATGTGATCAATACACCCATGAACGATTCGAAATCGAACAATATAATAAAACAGTAGCGGTGCGAACTACAACGAAATGCATGATCATCGAGTCCAGTAAAATACTTGTGAGAAATGTCGGAAACATTATCAAACGTGTTTTCTGGAGAGAAGCAAAAAAAACGTATGAAATACTCAAAATTTACTGAACATCGTGATATTACGACAAATATCGTGCGAGAGCTAACAACATTTGTTTTTACTCCACCAAGAAGCATTAGGAGTACGAATAACTTTATCATGAAGGAAAGTCGAAGAGGTTAATATTAGTTGAACGATAAATAATTTTGTTTGTTGACGTTGAATGTACAGTGATGAATGGCCAATGGAAATTCGGAATACGGAAAAGCCATTAATATTGAAGGTAACGGAATTTGTTTCCGCTTAACGAAGAATATCCCAATTTCATCAATGAATTTACTTCTCCAAGCAAAGTTTTCATGCACTATTACGGAACGGATTTATAGTTATTAAATGTATATCGCAATGCATTATTCAAATATGTTATTATTACTTCGGTGAAAGAGTAATGTCGAAAGAGTTAAAGAATCTCTCGGTTAAGATCCCGAAGCAACTTTTCAATGAAAGAGAATGAAAGTAATGGCGAATATTTTCGCTCAAAGTTTCCAAAAGCCCAGGCGGAAAATCTTGAACTAACGTTCGATTATCAATAATTCCAAAACCACCATTGAATATATGTGTAGACATGGAAAAATATAATCTACCACACTCCACTACACTTTCCATTCTGATCGTGAATATTACAATTTTGTTTTTTACCACTTGGTATGATCCGTATTCCACGTAATAGTTTTTGTCCTGGAAAAATATTGTTGCAATATGTTACAACACTATGTCTGGCATTTTTCCGATTAATTTATGAGATGATACGCGATGATAGTGAACGTTTTAATTAATGTGGTGCAGATTTATTCAAGTACGAGATTTGGGAGAATGCTTTCTTGCTGGGACGATACTTTGTAAAACTTTCCAACACAGGACATGCAAGATTCAATGGATTCTTGGGTTTTTTTTCCGACTTTTTACTGTTACAATCGTTTTGGACGGTTCTTTTGGACGACAAAGGTATTTTATATTTTTTTGGTGTACCTTGAAACCACGTGATGTTTGTTAGGCACCACATGCATAAAATCTATAGCTTCGGTTTCGCCCATGGGTAGCTTTCGATCCTTCTGAAATTGTCTTGACGGCACGAGCAATTGACCATAAGAAATTTCCTAAAAACAATCGAACGTCTTTATGAAACATTCGGTTTTAACTGGAAAGAAATAAAATATGTCTTGGTGTGAAATTTCTAACCTGCCCATCTTTGGCTCTTTCGATTCCTAACAAACCGAAAGGATCCAAATTGTCATTTATTGCTGACAGTGGTCGAGGACCTGATGTGTTTCTTCTTCGTCCTGTATCTCTTCGTAGCTCTGACCTGGAATAGATAAATTTTCGTTGCACCAATGTTTTTCCTTTCTTCGTTTTTTTTTTCCGCCAACTATTGATACATTTTCATTTCTTGTGTGTCGAAAATTCCCACAGAATTGGACAATATGTGTGGAGTTTCACGTGCCAAATCAACAAAGTGTAACGACGAAAAAATTTATTTTTTCAATCAAAAAACATTTCCATATTTTTCCACAAAATACCCATTGAAATTTTGAGAAAGTAAAAATCAAAGCTGAATAAATGTTGATTGACATGTCCAACTCTGCATTTCCTCATTTTGCGGAGAACAAAAACAGAACATTTCACAAGATCTAACGTGGCGAGTAAACGTTTTCGGTGCACGCAAAATAATACAATAAAAAAGCTCTATTTCTAAATTTCGAGATTACTGTTTATCGATACCTTCGTAATATGGGATTAGAAACTGCATAGTGTCTGAAGACAGGAGTACTACTCGAAGCACTTTGGCCGCTAATCATAAGAGGAAAATCCTTTATAAAATATCGGAGCAGTTTTTAATGAATCGCATGATAACACGAGATGGTAAGAAAGAAGGAATGACATGAAATTTTCGTCAAACTTTTGCAGAGATTCAAGTTTCCATTCTTCGCGATAAATAACTCGGCGAATGGAGCATCGCAAAAAATCGATTGGAATGAAGATTCATGATGAATCGTTGAAATAACAAAAAAATAAAAGTCGATAAATATGCTTCGTATTGACCGCGAAATGTAAACGATTCTTACCAACTAGTACGTTGCCCTTTGCTGTAAGGAAGTGCCGAAAACACGAGGAAAGGAACTCTCTTTGCTGAGACAAGTACGAGTCTATCGTCGCCAAATTTATGTCCATTTATAGGTCGTTGCATCATACGCAATTCGCGAGTTACTTCCGGTATTATAACCGCGCTTGCAACACCGGTTTGAATGTTGTTCAGTCCCTTGATTTTCGGCTTCGAAGTTTGCGATATTGACTTTGATCGCATGGAACCGATGCTCTCGCTGCTACTGTTGTAATGATGCTTTATATCTTCCGAAAGCGTTGAAGTTTGATGAACAATACGTTTCTTGTAGTACAACGATCCCACTCGCCTCTCCGGTAGCGAATATTCACTGCCAGTCGTTCCGGTACTAAATTATTTATAAAACAGAATAAACACAAGATTTAAATTTCTCTGGCCAAATATTCCAAACAGGAACTTATTTGACGATGTTGAAGTTTGCATCGTTGGAATGCAACGGAATTCGGTTTTTTTCTTCAGCAAAGCTCCATAATTCTTGATCAATATTTGGTTAAAACAATAAAACGGATCCAAACACAAATTCCCTCAAAATGATGAAACTAATCAATGGATTATATAACCCTCGTATCAACCAAGACGATAGGAATCCAATTAGTATAATTAGATATGTGTGATTGGAGAGACATCAGGAATTATATATACGAGCAATTTTGTGCAAGTAGCCCCACAAGTTAAATCTTTTTGTAAGTACGAAACCCTGTCTGCCATTGTCAATATGTTCATCGCTCCAAATTTTACAATATTATTCCCCAATATTATTCTCCTATGTTAGAATTTCTTTAATCAAATTAATAATCGGGCAAACAGGATTTGTACAAAGTCTTGGTTTTATCTCTGCGCACGTGATTGAGGATAAGTGATAATAAAATCTTTAGAAATGACATGTAATGTGGAAGCATGCTCCAAATAGATAATAGACGACAAGGCCTCGTGTGTTTACGAGATAAGCCGCACATCGAGAAGTTATAAAAAACAAAACTCTTTTATTTCCATTGTAAATGTTTCAAATTTCAAGCACCGATAATACGTTGCAAAAAAAAACGAACACACTGACCAGCGTGGGAGTTGAAAGTTATGAAAATTTTTTAAAAATTATAGTCCTGCATAATTACCAGGAGGTAGAATTCAAGTAATTAATACAATCTCTTCACCAACTTTGTCCGAACCGTTTTAATCGAATCTCTTGAATTTTGTCTGACTTTGAGAGTCGAGTTATTTTTATCTAGCTTTTGGTTATTATTAACATTTTTAGCGGAGACTGAACGTCTCAATGTCGAGTGATATTCAAGTTCTTTCCTCAAAGCCTCGAGTTTCACGAATTTTTATCGAAAGTCGTTACGACTGTAAGTTATTCCGGGTTTTCAAAGATTTTATGTTCTGTTTGATCAGTAATAGTTTTTTCTCCCGTTGTGACAATACATTCTTCTTCATCCAAGAGAAATTCACACGCTTACTGAGATCGTGGAATACACGTGTGGTAAATAGAATGTAACAAAACAAACGTCGTCACGATGATCTCTGATAATCGTATTTGATGACGTACCAACGATACAAGATTAGTCGTTATATAAAAGTGTCGAGGTCGTGCTACAACTAGAATTGACATGTGCAGAATCTGTGCAATGTGGACAATGCTTCCGGAATTTTACAGATTGATATCCTCGAGTGTCTCAGTCAAGAACGATAAAATGATTATGTCAGAGATTAATATCACAAGGCAAACCATCCAAGATTAGCAACAAGTTTTTATCGTCTTTATCACTACTTTGTTTATCAGGTATCATCAGATTCGTCGCTTCACGGACTTTTCTATTCATCATTTAAATCCGCGATAACTGATAAAATTTCAAACGATTTCAAATGAAAATTGATTCGATTTTTTTTAAATTTGAAAACTACGTCGGCTAGCGAATTTAGTACAGCTCTATAAATTTCGAAAGTGAGTACAAGAAAACAAAAATTTCCTTCCATTCCGCACACAATGGAAAGATACGAATTAAAAAAGTTCGAAATATATTGTTGGAAATCTTTTCAACTCTTTTGCCAAAGAAACTTTTAAAATTTTTCGAATGGACAAATAATAGTTTCTTAATTATGAATTCGGGGCTCAATGATAATGATGTTGAATTTTGCATCGTCCGAATGCAGCAACATTCCGTTTCTTCTCTAGCAGAACTCACAATTATTATTCGATATTTTGTTTGAACCATGAAACAATACTTTCTTGCGATTCAAAAACTCAATCCAAGAAAAAAATTTCCTTTATCTCAAAAATCCATGTATAATGAATAAAATATTTTTTGTTGAATTTCAGCGTTGCAAACTTCAGAGTCATCCATGAGAGGGTTTTTTTGTTACCGTTCTCTGAAGCTTCCGTGCAAAGCCGTTGGGAATGGATTGTGGTTTCTGTCTGGATCGTGAAAAGAGGCAAGTTTGGCTGGTGTTCCGATGCCATCAGAGTCGGAGCTAACGGAATGATGTTCGCCAGCTCGTTGAATATTCTGTACGAAATGAGTTTTGGTACAAGCTACGCTTGTGTTCTCATCGGGCAAACCGTCGACAGCTTCGTCGGTGGAAGTATCGAAATCTACAGATTCTTCCTCTTTGTGGACAGGATTGCTTTCGCTTTGTGTTCGCTTGTGAATAGCTCCATTGCGTGGCAAAAGTGACAAATTAGTGTCACGGTGGCTGCCGTCGAGCGAAATATTTGAGAGAAATGTAAGCGCTGCGAGACGTCTACGTGAATGATTTTTCTTTAAGGCTGCTGCCATTCCACTAGCTGCGAGATTATAAAAACGAAACGAAAGAAAAATCCAATACGCGCTCGAAGAAAACCTTTTCGTTCCTCCCGAAAATCTCGAATTTGTTATGTTTCGTATTTTTTATTCTCGTACGCGATTGTATGATTTTGACGCACTCAAAACTACTGTGATATGAAGATTGATGAGAAATTCTGGGCCGAATTTTCTTAGCTTTTTTGGCTGTCACTTCGTTTTACACCGGAACCGAAAAACTCTGTAAAAAAGGTTGTTGCGGGAGCAAAGAAACGAACAAAATACTAAACTAAGATCACAATTCATCGTCAACAAAAGCACACTTAGTTCTGCTAACGTTCGTTATTGACGTACACTCGCTTCTCGCGTACCACAAATTTACCAATTTATTTGTCATCTTATTTGTTTTTATTCGGAACATCTATGTACGAGAAACTTGTCGAATTATCGTTAGATATAGTTTGACTCGTTGACGTTTTTTTTATTTATTTTCTTATCACCGTACACTGGGGTTTATTTCTCTACGACGCAAAGCTATCACCCATCGTAGCCACTTGGACGTTCGTCGAGTTATCGGGACACAATGGACAGACACGACACACGATACGCACTCGCGTACTTGTTTTGTACCGTCGTCGAATGACAAAGTCGCGAGGACGAAGAAAGAAAATAATGAAATAAAATAAACGGCTTGTTCTGCGACTGTGCGAGACACTTGCCAATACAGATATTACGTGTTAATTTTCACCAAGTTCACAGGTGACAAGACAAAGTAACACTGTAACAACAGTACAGTTGGCTTCTTTTGTTTTTATTTTCTTCTGTTTCGCCCCGAGACAACGAACCTTCGTTTCGCGATTATATTCGGCAAACGGTCAGTCACACCGGTTACGCAAAACTCTAAGGAGCTACATAACTAGAAAGCTACTTGTTCTCACTGTAAACATCAGTATATCAGTAAACACACTGTCGGCGTTCACACGAGCAGACGAGCTTCGAATATGCTACCAACGTAGATACATAGACTCGCGTACTCCTTATTAGTCTCTAGAGCCAACGCCACTCGATAAAAGACTCGCCGCTACGCGGCGCCTGACCTTCAAACTTCTTTCTCGTAAACGGGTGGTTAGGTACGTTAGGGGGTACTCGTTTCCCTGTTTATATATATATATATATTACTAGACTTCAGGGGGCCAACTTCACAGAGGTGGCAAAAGACCTCTATGATATTGGCTTCCCGAAGTAATTATTTTTAAAGTTAATTAATGCAAATCGTTGGAGAGATCGTTTCCGGTAAAACTACTAACTCTCAAACTTTTTTCGTTACTCTCAAACCCTCTCAAACGATTCCCAAATGATTTGCATTAATTAAATTTCAAAATAATTACTTCGGGATCGAGGCCAACTACACAGAGGTGCCTCAGAAAATAAGAAATACGCATGCGGTGACCGGCCTAGGCCCTAGGACCCGAATCACTTCAAAGCGGTGTTTCGTAATGGCCGAACTGAACATACGATAACCTCCTCTTGTTCGGTTAATCGTGCACCGCAACGTTACTTGAAACCCTTTGATCATTAATTGTTGACAGATTCTGGCATTTGCAGTAAACTGGAAATAATCCAATTCCCATGATTTCAGTATTCAAAAGTGCATAGCGAGACGATAAGAATTTAATTCGTACTATTGTCAAATCGAGTACCCAGTTCTTTTTCGCATTTCGTTCGAATAATGTTTGTTCAGTAATTGATGTTTTTTATCCAAGTATAAGAATGGCATCGCTTTTTAAAGGTCATGGTGCTTTGAGCATCGTCAGCAATTTCCTCAAACCCAGGTACATATAAAAATAATCATTAAATTCTTATAAAAAATCGATGGTAAAAAAAAATTGGATCCACAAATTATCTCATTCCTTGCAGGTTCGATCTCACAAATGTACCCAATCGGGCAGCAGGACCTCGATTGAATATACCGAAAAAACGATATCCACCATGGCTACCAAAACAACACCGTGTGGTATGCAAAATTATTATCCCTTTCTTATTCTCCGGCTACTCCCACAGATGTATCCGTTAAAGTTGATTTAGGAGGTTGGCTACATACGACAATATGATAAGAATTTAATAAAATTTGGTGATAACATTATTTAGCATCAAATACGATGACACAATTTTTTTCAAGTTTTTCGCCTACGTAGTTGACGAATAATTGGAGTTTACAATTCAATTACTCGAAAACTATGTAGAAGAAAAATCTTTAAGAATTTGCATATTCAGATTTAATACTAAAGAATATACTCACCAAATTTCATTAAATTCTAATCATTTCGAATTTTCCTATGCTTTTAACGTGCCAACATTGTTGTGTGTAGCCAACCTCCTTAACTCGAGAATAAAACCCCAATTATAATTCGAAAAATTCGACCATAAATATTAATTATTAATGCAACAAATATTCGGAATTGCAGATCCACAGGGAAGAAGTTACTAGGGAAAATGATAAATTTATCCAAGAAGTGATAGAATCCAAGTGGGGGCCACGCGAGGTTGGTCTTGGTATGACCAACCACAATTCGCCATTGAAAGTTCAACCGATAGAGCCACAATCGGAATGGAACGTAAATTCCGTTCGAACTGGTGTCATAGCCAAAAAGATTGGTATTTATCCGATGTGGCTAAAAAGCGGCAAAAGAGTTCTAGCCACATTGTTGCAGGTAATTGCAACATCAATTTCAAGCACTTGTTTACTTTTTTCAATATTGCTATTATATAATTTTTCTACACATCCGGATTTTCGGAAGCACAGAAATAAAAAGTTCAACGTTTGCAGCCCGAATATTTAACTCAATTCTAAGGAAAGCTAAAAAAAATCGTTTTCCTTATTCCGATTGTTTCAACCTTGGCCAACAATGTTATTTGTGGTTTCCCAGAATTGAGTTTAGCGCCAGTAGTTGCTCAACCAGTTTATGAGTTTTACGAGTTAGGAGCATACAATTCATTTGGAATGATGAAAAGACGAATGACTTAAAAAGAAAATTGTCGATTTCAGGTTGCTGACAATCATGTAATAAAATATATTCCACCGGAAGATTTTAAGCCGATGATCGGAACAAAACGCCCAAAAAGGAGACTGGGCTGCCTGGTCATTGGAGCGGAAAGTACAGATCCACGAAGAGTAACTAGAATTTCGTACAAAAGTCTACAAAAACGAGTTTTCATCTCAATTTCCATTTGGACTAATAATTTTTTTTACTTTCCTTAATTTCGAACGTAGTTCACGAAAGAGTATTGTGGAATGTTTGCGGACGCCGGTGTGATGCCAAAGAAATTACTCGCGAGATTTATGGTCACGCCGAACGCTGCTTTACAGCCTGGAACTCCGTTGTTTGCAGCCCATTACAAACCAGGCACTTTCGTCGATATAAGAGCAAAAACGTACGTACGAAAACTTGAGGTTCTAGTCTCGTCCCACGTTTGCGACAATTTGCCGAAAAAAAATGCAGCCATTCAACTTTCAGCCGGAAAAATATGTGCCAGTCATATAGAAAATTATTAAACCGATTGCCAAAATTTAAAAATTCCATGGATCAATAAATCGTTGACAAAAGTCGTAAGAATAGAAAATTCTACACTGTATGTTTGCGTTTTTAGTGTTGACCGAGGTTTTCAAGGAGTCATGAAAAGATGGGGATTCCATGGCATGCCGGCGACTCACGGTGTAACTAAAACTCACAGAAGACCAGGAAACATCGGTTCCGGTGGTAAGAAAGCACGTGTTATGCCAGGAACAAAAATGCCTGGTCACATGGGCAATCGTATGCGTATCCTCAAAGGAGTCAAGGTAATTATTTTCCACGATTTTGTTCACTCCGATCGGACGAACAGTGTCGAAGAATTTTGTTTTCGAAAATTCTAAGGACTGATCCATAATCTAAATTCTTTCCATTTTTGTGTTTAGATCCTACGCGTGAATACAAAGTACAACGTTATATGGGTACAGGCACAAAATCTGCCGGGTGAAACCAACAACTTAGTACAAATTTATGACACTATTCTGCCCACGAAAAAGTTGAAAGAACCCTGCAATTTTCCAACGTACATATCCAAGCCTGACGAACCTTTGGCGGAGGAATCTTACGCCGATGATGTTCATCCCTTCAACGCGCCCTCGATAGAATACAAAGAAGTATAGCCGTGTATACGAGTCGAATAAAACATTTTCTTCGCTGTTAAAACTGCGACTCTTTCTATTCCCAAAAGCCCCCAATTATTTTCTGATAAATGGAGGTTAGCGCAAAATTGTGCTAGACTTTGAAAAAAATACTCACCAACATTTGGAACAATTTTGGAAAAGTTTTCTAATCTCCAGAATTCAAGGTTGTAAAAAAAAATGATAAAATAAAATAAAAACTGATTCGACAAAGCAAACTACACTTTACGCAACCAAAGATACAATATACCGTTACTAAATTCGTTTTTCTCTCGTTTATTGTTGTCGCTTGTTCCGTACAGAAGAACGTGTTATCATAGTAATTAACTGCCGCTAATGAAGAAGTAGTCAATCGATTCATTTATTTAGTAATCCAATATCACTATAAATTTAACTCGCCTAAAATATACACGAAACGTATCTGTTCTTAATTCTTTTGTTTATATTTCTTTCAAAGTAACACGATTGACCAAGAAACCCCGATCCGTAAAAGGAATCGATAAAGCATCATCGACAAACGGAAAAACGTATTTTTTTTTCAATCTCTAGCGTGCAAGTTGAAAAATAATTGAAATTATTGATAATTACACGTTTGTTTGTTTGAAATAGGAATACACAGGTGTCGTCATACATCTAGCATGAGTAGTTTTTTTTATTTTTTTTTTTCTGCAGACTTGTTACTTCGATAATAATATGCAATAAAAATGTAATGTTTATCAGTAAATTAAATGGAAGAAGAAGAAGAAGAAGAAGATGAAAAGAACAAAAGACACGGTCGATTCGTAAAGTTTATGATAACTTGCTCCTTTTGTAAAACTTGGCGTTCATACTTTCTCAGGGCTTTTATCTCGACTGATGGCCACGGAGTCTCGTTGTCGTTCTTCTCGGTGATAAAAACGTTCAAGAAGGCCCCCGATTTATTATTTTCGATTTGTTTGTTGTGTGTTTCGTTTGTTTGTTTACCTATAATTTTAGTCGTTCTTGTTATTTATTCCCATAATTATTTTCATGCGTCGATGCATGCACCGCACGAAATCAAACGATGAGATTCTTCGATTCTCGATTGTTACGATGCCCGTGGCCGTCACTTTGTCATATCATCGAAACAAAGAATTCGTGTCGGTGGAGGAAAGAGGAAGCAATATCGCTTCGTTGTTGTTGTTTTTATGTTTGTCGGGGGACGGCACGATTGGATAGGGAACGATGAGGTCCTCTCAGAATTTAAAACCTTCGCTTGGAATAGTCGTCGTGGGATCGAATTCGAAGGCTCCTTCTCCAACCGGCGGTGCAAGATTCGTATCGTCAGCCTAAAAACAAAAAGAAAATTCAGTTTTTTTTTTTTACAACGCAACAAACTCTAACAAACTCCGCACTAGCAATAATTTTTGTTTTCAATCGGCTCAAAAGTTTATAACGCTCCACTGAACCACTGATAAATTTGCAAAGTTGCGTTACACATCGTTTTTCCACAAAAAAAAATAAGGAAAAATTTTTGCAAGAAGATCGAATTTTCATTTTTTTTTTCCAGTTCATTCTATTCCATAGCGTATGAGTGAGTGCTGGTCTTACCTCTTCCGAAAAGTATTGTTCAATGATATCGTAAGCTAATTTGTAAATGTCTACGTTTTCGTGGTTCTGCAGTGCTTCGATCTTGTCCAAACCTGAAAAAGTATTATTACGTTATAAATTGATAGTAAAAAGAGGAGTTAATTGTTGGTAAGGTTATTGAAAGGTCAACTAACCGGAACACTCCTCGATCATGTTAGCCAACTGTTCAACTTCCGGTCCGGCAAGCTTGAGCATGTTATTGATGCCATCGAGTACAACCTGTAAGACTTGAACATCTTTGCACGAGAGAAGCTCGCAGAAAGGTTCGATGACGCCGAACTGTATCAGCCGTGCGACCTGGTCCCTGTTGCCGCTTATCGTCATATTGCTAATTGCCCATGCTGCCTCCTTTTGAGTTTGGAAGTCCGACTGTTGCAAGAAATTGAGTTGATGAAAAAATTAGTAACCGCCTTTCAGAATTTTTACAAAAAAGTTTAAAAAAAAAACAAAAAATGTTGTTGTACCTTGGATAAGTTGCGTATGATGAGCGGCAAAAGACCAGCTTCTAGTACAGCCTCAACCTGCGATTGATTTCCCGCTGTTATGTTCGAAAGGAACCAGACGGCTTCTTTGCAAATTTTGTCTTTCGAGTGCGTAAGTAAATTCGGGAAGTGCGAAAGTGCTTGACAGTTCAAAACTGTTTGAGTCTGTTCGTCAGTTCCGGTCACGATGTTTCCAACTGCTCTCAGCGCAGCGGTCTGAAGCTTTACGTCCTTGTGCGATAGCAACGGAATCAATTGTGGAACGACTCCACTGTCAATGACCATTTGAATTTGCTCGTTACCACCGTCTGTCAGGTAACTCAATGCCCAAACCGTGTCCACAAGAATCTGCGCAAACAATTTCATTGTACGTCATTTCGATGTAAAGACTAAACGAATTATGACAATTATTCGGCTATAAAAGTAAAAAATTGAATTTTAATATCGCGCTAAATTAAATCGCGTTGAATTAAATAAATCTTGTCGTTCAGAGTAAGACTTTAAAATTCCAATAAATTGATTTTCGACATCAAAGATACCAAAGTTTTTACGAATAGATTTTTAAAAATGTAAAATTTTGTCATTTTCGATTAAGAAATTTTAAGCAATTATTACATGATCGTAAGTGACTTTGGATTAGATTTCAACATTTGGAAGTTTCAATTAGTCTGAGGACTCATAATTATAGACTCACGTTGACGTCCGTATGATGAATAAGGATGTTGAGAGCTGGCAATATTTCCTTTATCGTTTGAACCGGTGGTGGCGGATCTTTATTTCTACATAAGTTTACGATTACCCACGTGACGTTGCGTAAAAACGTTATTGGTATGTTAGGCTTAATGAACGTTAACAGAGGTTCTACGACACCAAGATTAATCACGTAATCTCTCGGCGCCGGCCCATCACCGATAATATTACCTAGAAAAAAAAAAGAGTTTAAAATATATTGGCTCTGAAGAATTCTTTTTTCAAAATTTTCATTCATTGTCACAATTTACTCTGTAGATCCTTGAGAAAAAAAAAGAAACTCGAAAACCAACAAATTTCTATGGAATAATCATGAGCTATTTTCGACTTTGAAAACTTGGATGACGACGAATCAATAAGTATGCGGAAAATATACCTAACGCCCAAACTGCCTGTTCACAAACATTTTGTTGACTCGATAATAGCAGATGAAGGAAATGTGGCACAGCACCAGCGGCTACCACTGCTTGCGTTTGTTCCGATGTCCCACTGGCAATGTTCGTCAAAGCCCATGCTGCTTCAAACTGCAGGGAAGGACTGAAATAAAATGGAAATTTCAAGTTGTAATTGCATTTCTCGAGTACATAGAATTTCGAAAAAATTCAAATCCACAAATATCATCGGATTGTCTGAAAAGCTTCATTTTTCTCGAAGCTTGATGTAGAAAAACTCAGTGACAATGTAGCAGATGAAAACTTGCAAAATACGATAAGAATGAAGTTTGAGAATCGAAAATCCAATTTCCTCACCTATTTTCCTGTTCAAGGCAGTGTACCAAAATCGGCAATATTCCACTCTTGATAAGGGGATCGATTGGTGGATTCCGATCTGACGAAAGTAACTTTCGAACCGATTGTACAGCTTGCAATTGTTCGGTCGGGTTAGAACTGGCTGCTTTTTCAACAAGTTCTATCAAATTAATCTTTGAGAGTGTTCTCTCAATGTCGTCCTCATCTGTTAAATAACGTCACATGTTTTACTTCCAAGATGCTCAAGTTAATAAATTCTTGCGAGTTGCATCAAATGTTTTATATTTCTTTGAGTACGTACCCGTAGAGTCTGTAATAGGTACGTTTCGTCGCTTTTGTAGAGTCTCCTCGCGTTTGTTTTTGCGCAATTCGACAGTCACTTCGTTTCGCCTCCTTCTCATTTCCTGCAAAATTAACATTTTTCAGAAAATTATGTTCCAGCCATCTTTTCAGAGGACCAGAGAATTTATTTAGTGTTTGGTGGCAATCTTTGAGTCCTCATCTTTCCCAGCAACAAAGTAAAATTCATAAACGACGCAAACTTCCACACCATAATGGAAAAGCTATTTTATCATTGTAACCTTCTTTTTTTACAATTTTGATGTTTGCGTCGTTAGACTTTGAGAAATTTAGTTTTGTTCTATGGAAAAATTCACATTATTTATTTGCAGAGTTTTGCTGTTCGAAATTGTATACGAAGCATGATTACAAGAATGGATGAGCTTCATTTGGAAGGAAATTTCAAGAGTTTTGACGTTTGCATTGTTGGATCAGGAAAAAAAATTTCTATCAATATTGGAATTTGTTTGTTAATACAGTTTGTCATATCAGCAAGATTCTTCTGATAATTCTATTCATTGAATCGAGAAAAAGCCCGTTTAAGCAATTTTCAGGGAGGCAAGCTGTAGATAACTTTAAAAGTTCCATTGCGACGCGACGATACAAATCATAGTCGTTAAAATTTAATCAAATGAACTTTTTATTTTTCATTTATAACATGATTTTTTCAATGGAATGGTATGCAACCAGTAAAAATTTTGAGTTCTGGCAGAGTTGATTGAAATTTTTTTCATAAATTGACCATTGCTCGAACTTTTTAGCTTGGAAAAAAAATAATGTTAAAAATGGTTGACAGGAGGAGAAATATGACCTGAATTGGAAGATAATAATGAAAATTTGGGCGAAAAAGTGCGGGACACATGACCGTGGGCATCTGTGGAATTACTCAAAATGGCACACGATTTCGTGGATGCTCGAATTTTTGTGTTCTCAAATGCCCGGGAAGGGATCAGCAGTATCGCGAAAAATGGGTGAAATAAACGACGAGGCAAAAAGTAATGAAACAAAGAATGTAATGGGAGAGAAAAAATTGCTGCAAAGTTTAATATTAGGAATGGAAAAACGTGGAGTCGAATAATATTGAGGGTGAATCACACGCCAAGTGCGTATTCAATACACGAGCGTTGCGTGCTATAACGAAAACGTGAGAATTGTGTGTTGCGAACGCGACACGGGAGAGTTTGGCGAGCAAAACCAAGGGCTCCTTTGGAAGGACGTGGAAGGATAAAGTAACGCGGAATAATAGTAGAAAAAACAAAATTTGCAAAACTTACATCCTGATCTTTCCCTTTGTTCTTGAAAACCATCATACGATTCTTGTTTTGCATTTCAGCCGCCATTTTTTTTTCTTTACAATAACCAATGTCGTACTTGAATATGTGAATTGATACGCCGGTTACACCGGAGTTTTTGGGAGAGCACGCACGTCTCCGTTATAACGAACACCACCTCCTTCGTCGATTGCTTCGCGCACTATATCCGTTTTGTAGTTTTGGAATGCACACGCGCGCATAGACACTTTCGTTCAACGACGTATATTTCTACTCGTTTTTTTTTTTGTTACCTGCGTGTCGCGGTTTAACGTGCCGTTTTACCTGTTCCGCGGCGGCTATTCCCTGGTTCGATTCCCACCTATTTTCGCAACTGCATAACTACCACAAAGTCGTAAGTGTATTACGGTTAGAGTGTCAGCTCGTCTAAGGGACAATCTCATATGCAAATACGATGCATACACGCGTTTTTCTTTAAACGAATTTCTCTTGTCATTCACTTATTTGGCGAAATGGTTTTTTTTTTTTATTCGAGTCACGCACGTTTTCTGTCGCTGTGTAAAAGAATCTCCCGGAAACCGCCGCACGGTTTTTAGCCCCACGAGCGCCGTGGTATCGAGGAAAAAAAAAAGACACCAGACGCAATGAAAAAGGCGACTTTCCAACGAGACCACCGATGTTTCTCGACGTTATGCCCCCCTCTGCCCACTGCTCGTCTCCATCGTTCCGCAACCGTTGATGGAACGTGCCTTATCGTCGCTTCTTCCACATGTTCACAGTTTATTCGCTCGAAAAGAGCACATGAATATTTTCATTGTAACTAAAAAAAGCGAATTTCCCAGAAACGTTTGCAACGAAAAGCAAATTTTGTGAAAGCGATTCGTTCATTGGTGGAAATTCACGAGCCGTCCTCCATTGGTTGACTACGTTGATTTTTTGGACAAGTTTCCAAATATTACCAGCTTCGTTGCGACATGTCTTTGTTCGACGATAAGTCACTTTTTCACGCGGTTATTTGACCAATCAGGAGGACGCGTTCGATATAACAACATAAACAAGATAAAGAATACGGACGATCGTTCTTGAGATAACGAAACAAGATAACGACGGTGATATATATTTGGCGAATCAATGCAAATGCGTTTTGTTTTCGAATTCGGCCGACAGGATACTGGATCAAAGTTCTCAAACATGATTATTTGATCAATAAATACAAGTATTATTGACTCTTTTCAAAATTTCCATCATGCCACTGACACGCATTAAGGTCTTGGAACTTGCGGGTCTAGCCCCAGCACCTTTTTGTGGTATGTTACTCGCCGATTATGGTGCTTCTGTCATCAAAGTCGAAAAGGTCAGTTTCCATTTTTAACACGAAAAAAAATTGATTAAAAATCGAAAATTCATTAAAAATTAGACCGGAAATGCCGGTTCATATCCCGATGTTCTGGCACATGGGAAAAGGTCCATCGCGCTCAATTTGAAGACCCGCAGCGGTGTTGACATTTTCAAAAAGCTGAGCGACCGCAGCGATGTTATCATCGATCCATTCAGACGAGGTTTGCATTGCTCCATTCATTAAGCTCACGAATTTCAACTTGTTTTTAATGTTAATCCTTTTTCTCCCAAAGGTGTTATGGAAAAATTGAATTTGGGCCCTCAAGACTTAATGGCCAGAAACAAAAATTTGATTTATGCCAGATTAACCGGATTTGGGCAAGATGGACCATACGCGGATATGGCTGGGCATGACATCAATTTCCTAAGTGTATCAGGTCCGGGAACTCCTGATTTTTCAGCCATTTCTAATCACGATGAAAAATATGTTATAGTCTTTTATTTCCAATTTTGACATCAAAGTAATTTTTATTTTCATCGAGCAATGATTTTTTTTCAAGGATTATTGTCGCTTTTTGGACGACAAGGCGAAAAGCCAATAGCACCGGTAAATTTGGCTGCAGATTTTGGTGGCGGCGGGTTGATGTGTGCCTTTGCAATTGTCATGGCTCTTTACGAACGCTCCCAAAGTCAACTGGGACAAGTAATAGATTTGTCTATGACGGAAGGCACCGCTTATTTGGGGAGCTGGTTGTTTCGGTCACAAAAAATTCCAGGGCTTTGGGGAAATCCCAGAGGAAAAAATATGTAAATTGAATCTCTCTGTACAACTGGATTTGGCCTTCTCAAAAATCGATTCTTCTCTGGAAAAATTCGAACATTCAACTTGTTTTGTTTTATTTTAGACTAGACATGGGCGCACATTTTTACGATACGTACGAGACCGAAGATGGAAAGTACATGGCAGTCGGAGCCCTAGAGCCACAATTTTACAAAGCGTTGCTGGAAAAGCTTGGGGTGTCGGACGACGAAGTGCCGCAATATTCCGAATTCGATGAAAATCGTGAAAAGCTCGCAGCTCTGTTTAAACGAAAAACACAAAAAGAATGGAGTGCGATATTCGATGGTAGCGATGCATGCGTCACGCCGGTATTGTCGTTGAACGATGCATCCGCGAACAAGCACAACAGAACGAGAAAGAGTTTCACGTTCTCGATCGATGGAACAACCACTCCGAATCCCGCCGCACGTTTGTCTCGGACACCTGGCTCTTCCGCGGCTCATCATTTCAATCCGACCATCGGCGAACACTCGAGAGAAATTTTAACCGATTTTGGATTCAGCGCAAAAGACATTGATGATGCTGTAGCATCCGGTGTCGTTGAACAAGCAAAGAAACGAGCCAAACTGTAATTCTCTTGAGACAGTCATGAAGATAGTTTCCTCGGAAAAGGAGCAATCCTACAGAGATATTCATGGATCGATTGTGTCCAGCGTTGAATAGTTCTGATAGAACCCTGACAAGTTCAATTTATTTTAGAAATCCAGTCTTCCCAGTGAGCTTATACGACTAATCGTGGCCTTCTCAATCCTGCAACGCGGATGAAATTTAAAAAAAATCAGAGGCCTAGAGATTTTTACAAAAGAGCTTAAAAAAGTTTCATTCGAACGGACGCGAACGAACGTCATTTTATAATTTTGTTCAATCAAGTAAAAGCCGAGTCTTGCTATTTCGAGAAAAGTTGAAATATAATGATTCTAGTTTTGCTATTTGATGATTTCTGCCAATACGCTCGTCAACATTGAAGGCTCGACCCGAAGTTACAATCGTTTCCATAATCCAGCTAGAATTTTTTATTATTTTTTTATTCGTCATCATCAGGATGCTTTCGCGATCCACCGCGAAAGGAACCCCTTGAATGCATTTTCTCACGTAAAAAAAGTTAAATGTACAACAATTTTGTAAAAACAAATTTTGTTGAACCAAATGACAAGAATTTAGTGCAGGAAGTAATCAAGAGAAGGCAAATAAAAATGTGACGCGCATTGTCTCGTAGCACAGAGAAACGAGTAATTTGATAGACATTTTATCGGAGTTTATAATTGTTCTATTTTCAAAATGAATCGATAGATTGTAATCGGCATGGATTTTTTTTTATGGGTAATTTAATTGTAATATTTTTATAGAATATTGTGAATATTGTGTATCTTTTGAATAAAGATGTATATTACTGTTATAGAGAGAAGAAAACTTTCCACGAGGTTATAATTGAGCATGAAGCGGTAATGAAAAAAAAGCTCCAAGTTCGATGATGGGCTTATTGAATTTCGTATGAGAAAATTTTTTATTGACAAAAAGTCGAATCAAATTAGCAATTCGATCGAAAATTTGGCCCGAGATAACGGATCGCTATGTTAGTTTCATTTTTTTATCTTTGAGATAATCTCTCGACCAATCGTGCAACGCGGTCAACAGCAGAAACTGTCGCTACACATAAAAACTGGCTTGGTTTACACGGTGAGAAAAAGGTCATTGAAAACTCACCACCCGGGTCGCAGTGAATTGACAACTTCCAACTGTGTAGAGTGGCTTTTTTCGGCAATTGAGGATTTCAATCGAAAAGGTGATGGTTCGAAAATTCATACTAATCGACTCGTACGAATACTTATTCAATTTGGTTATTAATTTCTTCATATTTAGTTCGGTGCGATGAAATCCAAAAGTGTTTTTAGTTTTACTTTAAGGTTATGTTGTTCTGCCTCAAAATTACAAAAGTCATTTTCCTTTGACGCCCAAGCATTCAGCTTTCCAACTTTTAGATTTACTTCGATCGATCGCGAAATCGTTGGGAAAATTCCAGTGGTTGCAACTTTTTGAGATTCTCTACTGGCAATAATAAATCGTTGTGATTTGACAAATTTATAGAGAAAAGAAGGAAATCTGAATCTCTCTTGCCCATCCGATGAACAGTTACCCAAATAAATACTTGAATTAATTTCTTTGACTTTACAACAAATTTTTTCAATCAAAAACAAAACGATAATTCTCTTAATTGGAATTAATAAAATTATAGAAAGTGAACATTCACAGAATTCCAAGTTTTTTGCATTGTCAAACGTACAACATGATGTTTTTCTTTAGCTCAAGTTCATGCGCTAATGATGTAACAGGTATATTAAGGATGGGATTATTAAATTGCAGCTCGAGCGATAATAGACCGTGGAAGAGAAGTAAATTCTGGAAAGAAAAATGGGTGTACCAGGTACGAGAAATCCAGAAGCAATGGAGGTTGAGGTGGTGAGTACGGATGGGGCAAACGGAGACGGAGACACGGGAGACAAGAAAGACACGGATTTAACAACGATTCACGATTTGCGTGAGCACACGAGACAAATAGAAAAGGCAGTTCAGAACAAAGAGCCCAGATTTATATTGAGGGCGTTGAGAGCATTGCCAAACACGCGTCGCAAGTTGAACGCGACTGTTTTGCGCGCAGTGGTTGGTGGATTTTACACGAGATCGGCTGCAGAGAGAGAGGTTCTATTAGCTTGGGTGGAGGATCCGATGGAGACGGATAAAACTCAGGCTGCTCAGGCTATTCAACGTTTTCGAAGCTCGGCATTGCCGCTTTTGCCGGAGATCGACGCGTACATTCATCTGTTGGTACTGGTGCGTCTGATAGACGAAAGAAGGTACAATGAAGCTGCCAAATGCTCGGAGGCTTTGGTACAGAAGATAACCGCTCAGAATCGTCGGACGATAGATCTCATAGCAGCAAAATGCTATTTCTATCATTCTCGTGCTTACGAGCTAACGCAGCAACTGGGTAAGGTTCGTGGTTTTCTGCATTTGCGATTGCGCACGACAACCCTTAGAAACGATTTCGAAGGCCAAGCGGTGCTGATCAATTGCCTGCTGAGAAATTATTTGCACTATAATCTTTACGATCAGGCTGATAAGCTCGTGCTGAAATCGACTTTCCCTGAATCTGCGAGCAACAACGAATGCGCGAGATTCTTGTATTACGTCGGTAGAATAAAAGCAGCGAGACTGGAATACTCGACCGCTCACAAGTATCTCGTACAAGCGATGAGAAAAGCACCGCAAACAACCGCCGTTGGCTTCCGTCAAACCGTCCAGAAGTTGGCCGTCACCGTTGAACTTTTGCTCGGCGACATTCCCGAACGTCAGATATTTCGACAAGCTGCTCTTCGTCGTGCTCTTGCTCCTTACTTC
Organism: Hyposoter dolosus; assembly: GCA_963921915.1. Classification (NCBI taxonomy): domain Eukaryota; kingdom Metazoa; phylum Arthropoda; class Insecta; order Hymenoptera; family Ichneumonidae; genus Hyposoter; species Hyposoter dolosus. Next base: position 9,911,672 of record OY998135.1, on the reverse strand, counting down.
CAGCTGACTCAGGCCGTTCGCCTTGGAAATCTTCAACGTTTTGGCGAAGTCCTCGAAAACTTTGGTCCACAATTTCGCTACGATCATACTTTCACCCTCATTTTACGTTTGAGACACAACGTCATTAAAACTGCTATACGATCGATCGGACTCTCGTATTCAAGAATATCCTCTGGAGATATCGCCAGAAAATTGGGCCTCGATTCGGGAGTCGACGCTGAATTTATCGTCGCTAAAGCCATTCGCGATGGCGTCATCGAGGCAACTCTTGATCCTGAAAACGGCTACATGAGGAGCAAAGAAACCACCGATATTTACTGCACTCGCGAACCTCTCCTCGCTTTTCATCAACGCATTACTTTCTGCCTTGATCTTCACAACGAAAGCGTCAAAGCTATGCGTTATCCGCCTAAATCGTACGGAAAGGATCTCGAGTCTGCCGAAGAACGCAGGGAGAGAGAACAACAGGATTTGGAGCTTGCCAAGGAGATGGCCGAGGAAGACGACGATGGATTCGCTTAAATAACTTTTTACGTACCTTCTTCTGAATACACACACGTCAATCACAGACACAGTTTATTTCTATCATCCTCATACAGCACTGCTCAACTTGAAAATTACTCTTCTTTGCTTGCTGTATCGATGTTAACATATTGAACAAAAAATAAACATTCATTTCGATTATATTGCCCTTTATATTGCAATCGAAAATTTCGACATTTCATTTAATTCTTCATACTTTGACCGTTTTTTCAATGTTGCCAATTAGAAGTCAAGGAACCAGATCCATCGGATAATTCTGGCGAAGCGTTGTCAGGATTTGGAGAATCGATAACTTGGGAACTCGATGGAGGAGTCTCCTGTGATTTCTTTCTCGGCCAAAACGGAAATTTCAGCAAATAATTTATCTTTGGGCGATTCGTGCATACCATTCTTCTCGATTCTTTTTCCTGTTGGTTTCATTTTTTGAATTTATAAATTTGCTAAAACAAAATCCCCAAGAATGTACTTTTTTTTTCTTGCTACGAAAACGAATTTGTCTTGTTGCAGTTTACAACAAGCATTTCATCAACGACTGTGGGCAAAAATGAAACTATCGCGTCCTTACCTCCGATCCACATCTGCAATTTGAAGGAGAAATAGTTTCTTCGAGCTTTAGAGAAGCGGTAATGGAAGAAAGATCTTTATTCTGTTCGTTCGAATCCTGACTGATTTTGCCATCAGTTTTGGTTGACAGCATTCCGGGTGAAATAACATAAGTTCGTTTGAGTCGATTATTTGTGAATTCCTCGTCAGTCCGTAGTTCGCTCGATATCTCTGTCGGTTTTTTATCATTCCAGTCTGTAGAATCAATTTTTGTTTGCTCGAAAAAATGAATTTTTTCGCTCGCATCGCTGACTCGTTTCGTTTCCGCAAATGTTATTTTTTCATGGTCAGCTCTCGGTGATCTTTCACCTTCCAAGTTGATTATCCCTGGTGAACAGGAAGTCAGTGATAGGGAACTTATTTGCTCACACAGCCATTTTCTCTCGTTTTCGTATGCATCGAAACTAATGACTTTAATTTCATGGGATTTTATGAATGTCTGGGTCTCCCGACATTCCTGTAGCTTCGTCCGATCATTATTTCTATAAATTTCATCTTTAGCTAAATTTTCGATAATCGTGTTTGTCGACATGTCTTTTAGGTACAACTTTGATCCGTTGGCATAAAGACAATCTGGAGAACACTGAGGCACTACTAATTTTTTTTCTTTCGTGTTATTCTTCATCTTATCTTTATTATTTGATTTTTTGTTACTCTGTCGAAAATGCGTTTTACGAATCGGAGGATGATCGATCGACGTTTTGCTGGTCAGCATGCAGGAACTCGTCGATGAATCATCCTCGGTCACAGCAGCAACGTATTTTTTCTTTTCGACATAATTAACGCAGGGTAATATTCGCGTACACCGAGAAGGAGTACTTTTAAAATTTTCGTCTTTTTTCCACCAACATTTCTTTGACGTCAAAGTCGGAACAGGCTCAGTCGTTTTTTTTCTTTTCCTTCTGCACTGATGAGATGGTTCGTACGATTTTGTAATTCCACAGATTTTGTACGAACAACAAGATTTCTTGGGAAATGAACTGTCCGTCGACGATGTCCTCGAAGCTCTGGTAACTTTTGTGGGCTTTATACATTTTTTGGTTAAATTTGACGATGCTTGTTTGACTCTGTATTCAGCAGTTTGGCAAGAAACGTTTTTGCGATAATTTATTCTAATGGATAAAGGGGAAGCGCAGCGTTGACAACGACGGAAAATTTCTCGCGTAGAGAGTCGCGCCGAGCATGGAACGGTTTGTGGTGATTGAGAAAAAAATTGTTGGCACCTTTTTTTGACTCGATATCGGGTGTCCTTGGAGATAATAGGACTAACATTTCTTTCCAAACACTTTTTCAATCTTCGGATTGGCCCAACATTGTCTCTTTTATCAAAGCTGTCACAATTTACTAAGGTCTCGTCGTCCGAGCTCCGGTCGGCGAAATATGGCTTCAGTAAATCGATTTCTTCTCTGAGCTCGTCCACAGTCGTCGAGAGTGCTCTCACTTGATCGAGGACTCTGTTCAACTTGACCTTGTCGCAGTGGCACAGCTTCAATGGCATTCCTATTCTTCATCATGGATTTTATCAACGACCAGATAAAAATGAACAAGTTATAAGTTTCGGCGCGTTTCCACCATCGTGTATAGTCTTGCATGGTTTTTTCCAGATAATTGAGTATTTTTTCTTCATATGTTGAAAAATACGTCAACTTGACGATTTTTAGGAGACTGATTATTACTCGGACGTCCTGAACGAAGCCTCGAGTTGCATCGTATCGAATTTCGTATCCTCATTTTTTACCTGATACGAAGAAAAAAAAATATCATTACGATCACAATATCTTGATGAGTTATTTACGCGTTTTGTCTTGCCAGGATTTTGGACCAAGGATTCGTCGAGTTATCTCGTAATCAGAACGAATAAAACTCTTATTTTCAAGTATCTTTTTTTTCCTTTGTTTATTATCAATTATTCTTATTCATCATACGTTCCAAGGTACAATCGTCATCAGTCGTTGTCGTGCATCATTCAGACTGTCTAGCTTTTTCGTTACTTTTCTTTTCTGCTATTTATAAATCCGTAATACTATATATTAATCCTTCGTCGTGTGATTTTCCTTTGATTTATCAAATGTACAGAACATTCAAGACACTCGGCATTCGTCCGGGGTTAGGGGAACGTGGAAATTTCATTTTTTTTTCGCTTTTCTCTTTCTCACGTGTAAGGTTGCTTTGATTTTTTTTTTTTTTTTCACCTTTCAACTTCCGGAGCATTCATCAGTAAATACAAAAGACAAGAAAACACATGTTCGCATCGACCTATCAAAATCATTAGCTAGTACTATCGACTGGAACATTTAAATAAACGACGTAAAAAAATTCTTGTACACTCGCGACTTGATAATTTATTTCGGTCGTTTTAGAGCTGTACACGAAAAAACGTCGCGGTCAAACACGATTCACGATAGTTTCAGCTTTTTTGTCACATTTTTTCTGAACATTTTCATAGCAATTACGATCGACAGCTCTCGTTTCTTTGGAAAAATAACTTTCATCATTTCGTGAATCGGATTCGTAACTTTTTTTTTTTTAACTGCAATTGAATAAATGTTTTTCTATTTTTTTCGGAACGTTATGCATTTCGATTATTTTGTTAATCAAGTCAATTTCGAGAGAAGAATCGCCTTGTTGCTGTACAATGTTGAATTGAAATGTTGGAACACACATTATTATTACAAAAAGCTCGAAAACAAGAGAATCCCATTGACTGTTTTTTCGAGCTGAGAAAATGATTGGTCCAAAGAAAAAAGAGATGAAAAATCGAGGGTTCGAATGATTCGAGGGAAGATCGAGTGTTCATGATCGGATTTCACAAAGTGTACAAAATTTTTATTTAGCCTCATTTAATCGAGGATCCAAGCTCTCTGCTACAATGGAGGTAATTGGGTTGTTCTCTTATCGTTCCCGCAGCATCGTAATAATTATGATGGTTTGAACAAAGCGTTGCACGTTCCGTACAAGCAGACGTGGCGAAAAACCATTTGTTATTTCTTCAAATACATCATTCTTTTGAAATCCCAAGCAAAATCAGTAAATTTGTTTTACTTGCACTCGTAAGCTTTTTCATTTATTTTCCCCTCGTCGATTCGATCCTTAGAACGTAAAATAAAAAATAATAAAAAATCAGAAGTAATACTGTCTTCACTATGCAAGTTCAGAGGCCCCGCAAAATGGCGTTGTTTTTGTTTTTCAATATCACAACACAATACAACAAATTCAAATAACTAGCACCGTGAACGCGCTGCGTCGAGTTGTAAAGGAGAAAAATATTTTTTATCCCTCAACTAGGGAGAAGGAAATTGATTATTTTCAAATTTACACAATCTTCCATGAAAAATTCTCAATAACTTTACAAACTAAATGAAAAAAATTCTTAACTTTAAATTGGAGCCAAAAGCGAGAATTTTGAAAAATAGGATTTTGCCGTTTTTGGATGAAACGCTTACAACCATTGCCACGTTTTGCTCGACGACAGACGCCAACTTTCCGTCTCGTATATACAGATTTGTTTGTTTGTTTGTTTGTTTTTTCTCGTCGCGCAGATACCAATCAAACGCGATCATTTTTTTCTTGCAATCATTGTCTCAGCTTTTTTCGTTAATACTTGACGACGAATTCTTAAAGTACAGAGTCTCGCGGTTTATAAATTAATAAAAAGAGAGGAATGGATGTGACGATGTTAGGTGGGGAGGATCGGAAAGGATCACTGGTAGAAGATATCGCGAAGGGATTTGAAGGGAAAAGAGAATAAAATGACTAATAGTATCGATGGATCAACGATTCGTCGAGTATTATGACGAGAACGTCTTTCAAATAGATTAGAAGTAAAAAAAAATATATTTTCTCTTGCTAAGTTTTGGAAAGCGCGCAAGTCATAGGAGCTTTCGATGAATAATCGCCAAGATCCATTCTTCGTCTCGGGCATTTCCGGTGTGAGGTCGGAAAATGAGTTTTCGTTTGGTTTTGTTTTGCATTTTTACTTCTTTTTTAATACGCAGATGGAAAAAATGATCGGCACACTGGACACAACAACAGCAACTCTCTCGCAGCAGCATTGTCCTTGGTCACGAGGAAGGAGGCTCCTCTCCTTCGTTTTGGCTGCTGTCGACCGATTCTGTATTTTCCATCCTCGTCGGGACACCCGCTCGAATCTGCGGCTTCTCCTCTCGTAGACGATGGCGTGACGATATTTTTCGTTTATTTTTGTGTTTTTTTTTTTTTTTTTTTCAGGCAGGCAAGCTAGGTGCGGTGTGTGCTAGCTCAGTTTAGTCGGCCGGAATACGGTCTGTCAGGAATTCGGGGAGGAACATTGGGTACGGGGCGCCTACAACATAGACACATTATAAATTCAGATTTAAAGGAAAATCTACTGAAAAAATGACAAACAAAAATTGAACAAAAAATTTGAATCGAAATAACTCGGAGATCGAGAGATCGGAAAATTACAACGCTTCAACGAAAACTAAAGCAAATTAATTTGACATGTACAAACGTACAAAAACATAACACATAGGGGAGACAAAAAAATTCATCAATTTTAATTAGATTCCGAAAGTGTGCCGGAAGACTTTTCCACGATAATTCACGGAAATCAAAATGGTTCGACGACACAAAAAATATGCCGATCTGTATGCAATTAATTAACGAGCTTCACTAGCGTATCGAAAAAGCAATGGAAATTAATTGGATTCACAAAAACATTGGTTTCTCTTGTAAGAGTTTCTCTCGAGATCGGTGTATTTTTCTTTTCCTTTCTCTGCGAGAAGCACCGAATTGTCTAGCATACACGAATCCGCATATTTATTAAATCGTTATTCAGTGCGAAATAAAAAAAAAAAATAATCAACTCATGCACAAGCGGTAACAGCAAGATTGAGAAAATTTACGAGTGAAACAAATTTTCGAGACAATTTAAAGTTTCATCCTCGCTATTCGAAAAGGCTCTTTATGTCAAGATCGTTAAATTTTTAGTTAAAAAAATGGAAATAAATCGGAAAGACTGTAAAGTTACCACAAAAAAAAATAAAGAACAGCTGAAAAATCAATACCCATTATTCTCGAAAATTTTTAATTCATCTCGTAAAGAAGTGAGAAGAAAGATTGAGAAAATTCCGAAAAATAGGGCAAACTGACTTGATTATCATCTCCTTCAAATTCGTCTATTGCAATAATCTCAAAAATGGTATTTAACAATGAGGATACAATCTCATTACACCAGGACCTCCTCTTTCGTCACCTCCATTACCGTAATATCCACCGATATCCCGAGGCAATAGCAATAACAAGTCTCCGGCCCAACTGGTCTCCCAAACAGTGGGCATGCAAAGCCGGAGAGAAATACTATATGCAAAGCCGTTCTCGTTACGAAAATAGAGGTCCCAGTGTATTTTTGTTCCGCAGTCCGTTTAAATACAACAGTTTGATTATTCGTCCACCGACTGATCGGTTTACCCTATTCTGGTTGTGTGGGAAAGCCTGAATTACGTGGTTCAAGGAGTAGCCCGAGGGAACGAATATACAGGTGATGACTATAATGAGAATTTAGAACGAGGAGACACATTTTTTCGAGGCAAAGCTGAAGAAATGTGTAATCCTTCGTGCTCGCTGTCGTCTTTATATTTTTTTTCATTTCTCTTATTCTTATTCATTCGTTTATATTTATATATATATTTATATATATTCACTTATTTACGTAAATATATATACATACATATATGCGTATAATATATATATATTATTTTTTCTATAACATGTTAATACCTATATACACATTTATATTGCAATAAACGATGTGTACCCTTGATACATGATGCAGTATAAACGTTAATCTTGCATCTTTTTTGTTCTCTTTTTAAATATACGTCTCAGCGAGAGATATTTGGCGTGCCAAGCAACCCCGAATCTGTCGTTACATTTTGTTTGTCCCTTCCATTCGTTTTGTCTCACTTTGTCGCTGCAAGCTATTAAGGGTTCTAACATACGAGGAAAATTGCCAATGTGTTTTTCATTGATGGTTTGCAAACATTTTGTTGGCATCTTCTGGGACAAAGAAATAAACGATAAATTAAATTTAGAGATTTTTTTTCAAATGATTTTTCAATCGTTCCTTCGAAGGGTTACTCGGCTCGCTTGGCATCTCGGCCCTAAGCCAAATCTAATCGTGCTACAAGTGCTCAACTTCCCTATTCCGCCATCTGTTTCGATTTTCTTCATTTTTCCTTCTCCCTCGACTATTTTCTTTTTTTTCTTCATTATTTCTTTTCCAATGCATCGTGTACAATTTTTCATTACGATTCGTCAATGCGGTTTCGGAAAAGTTTATTCGTCCTTTTCCCTTTGGTTTTGTTCGAGTTTCGTGTCTAGAATCTTTCGAAACATAAGGCTCATTAGATGCTGGAAGCATGTGTACGTAACGTGTCTTCCAAGGAAGATGTACGTGAATTTTTCATTTTTTCCATTTCTACCTTCAACAAACACAAGCGGGCATGGAACAAAAATTTCAATTTGGCTCCTGATTCGCAAAGAGATTTCAATAACTTTCCTTTTCCTCGAACACACGACTCTTTACGCACAATTCTACTTCGACTGATCTAAATTTTCCTTCGTTTCTTCGTCTCCAAATTGAAATCACGAGTCAACGAGTGTATTCGACAATGAGAAGTTTCGATACCAACAATATATCGTAATAATAATAGTAATAATAATAATAATAATATTGATGATATTATTATAAACGACGATAAATATAATAATATATTTATTATCATAAATCGGGAGTGAAACAATTGGTACAACGAATAGCACTCAGGCTGAGAGTTTTGTCAATGTAATCAGCCACAAATCGCCCTTTTCCGTTCTGTTGACGCACTAAAAACTCGTAGTTATCTTGGTGTGTATTCAGCTAAACACTAATTTTATTTGAGATTTTTCAACTCTTTGCAACTCAGCCCACGACTAAGAGTGAGACTTTAGTTAGTCACTCTCTGTAATCTTAAGAACTACGTTATTATCGCAATCGACGCATCTTTTTGTCAGGGTAACATTGTTTTTTTTTTTTGTATATCGTTCGGGCAACGTGAGTTTTTTTGTCGTCACCGAAGTGAGCGGCGGTATGAATTTTCGTGGCGATCATTCCGGTGCGTCGACAACGTGGCAATTGCAACAAGGCCGACTGTCAATGTCACCGTAACGTGTTTGGAAAAAATAATAATTTCAGAGCTCGTTATCTCTTTTTGCAACTTTCTCCAAAGAATAATCGTAAGAAAAAGATTCATTTTTTGTTTCGTAATAAAACACAATCTTGGAGAAAATATTGAGGTACTCTCTTTTTTCCGGGAGAGAGAGAGAGAGAGAGAGAAAGAGAAAAAGAGGACAGTTTCGATTAATTGACTTACGATTATCGCGACAAAGGGAACATATCTTTACTGTCCATCACAGACACGTTCCTTGATTTATTTCACACAGGCGACGTGTCGCAAGAAATTTTTATATATATATGTATATATATTTAATAGCATAATAATGATAATAATAATAAGCGACTCTGGTAGATTTAAATAACGAATCGCGCCCGTCGAGCGGGCGAATCGGTGATCAAAGCTTCGACCAACGATTTCCATATTGTTTATCAGTTTTTCTTCATTTTCGTTGTTAATTTTCCTTCACTCGCGAGTCTTGTCTTACCAAACGATGAAATTCAAAAATCCGAGCATGATTTTATATTTGTCAAGTTTATTTAATCGCAATGATGAAAATGTCGAAAATGGAATGTAAAATTAATACGATGCGCTGTTATTATCGGAAATAAAATAAATAATTCGCATTTGTTTATTATTTTGTTGTTGGAAAAACGAAAATAAATACGACCGTCAACCTCTCCTCGTCGCACGCTAAATGCAGCTAATTGATATGCTTCTCTCAGGCTCGCTTGTTGAGCGCTGAACAAATGATTAACTTTACGTTTTTATTCTTTTATTATTTGCCTCGTCTCGTACTTCAATGTTTTTAACATCCATGTCGAATGGCTCGCTACGATCTACCGAACGTTGGACGAGGTACAAGCTACAAATAATGCTACCAACTTATTTACCAATAATGATCAATAATTAGCAACAATAATCATAAATAGTAGTAACTATATTCTTGTTTTTTTTTTTTAACTTTTTTTTTTTTGCTTGCTTTCTTGGTTGCCGATCTTCTACCAAATCGGGCGGTTACAGTGCATGGAATGATTAAATATATACGTTTACACTGTACAGTAACAATACAATAACACCACTTGTGGCTGTTGGCAATTATTCTTCATATTTATCGTTTGCTTTGTCTCTTTTGTATTCTCTTGATCTCGCTCAGTCGTCATATTTTTAATTCCTAGCACACGATGTCTTGTTCGTGAATGAAAAATAAACCGGGCACAAAAAGACGAGGGCATCGACCGACGTGTTGTTCTATTCAGAATCAATTAAACATTTATATTTTTCATTCAAAAATTCTGTAGGTTCATATTTTTTCGAGTTGAAAATAAAATTGTTGAAATTCTATGAAAATAGTTAGGCCTCGCTATTCGTGTTTCGATAAATTCTCCTTCGGCAAACGAAGCTTTGCACCGATAAAAAAATATAAAGGAGCAATTGAAAACGTAAGTCGTAATTGAAAGCGACAGTTTAATCGTAAAAAGTCGATGCCCGCATCGCGTTCTCTCGACACTTTACTGCGACTCAATGTTTGCGTATGATTTACATTCTTTTTTTTATATTCATATATATAAATAATTTTTTGTTCAATAACATTTTGACACGGTGCATGTTACGAATTGGAATAAATTCGTAAATAATCATCGTATTTACATTGTATATTCGATTCTGAGTCATCGAGGATAGGAATGGTTCGAAAACGACTGAAGCTTTCGGGGTTGCAACTTTATCGAAAAATCTCTTTTTATCTTTCCGTATGTACAGGGCAATTCAAAATGGTTGTGAACAACAATTCGCGAAAACGTAAGAGACAACATTGAGATAACGACTTTTGTCTCGTCGCATTGATTATTTCCAAAATTTTTCATTTTCACTCGATGCAGGGAAAAAATTTATCAGGATTTAAACGAAAAAAATGGGCTTTGCAATAATTTCGAGCAACTCTGAATGTCCCTTTACCTTTTCGTATGTATAAATAATTAATATATATTCTCTAGAGTACAATCGTGACAATGTGTAAGTTATCACTGAATAATACGGTACGTACGAATAAAGAGAAAAAGAGATGATTGGAGGAGGAGCAAGGAGATTCACCAGTTCATCATCTTTGTGGAAAAATCACTCAAGCTTTTCTATCAGCACCCTACGTTTTTATATCCTTTGCGTTGAATCGGAGCAAGTTTCCTCGGGATACATCTCACTCGAAATATATATATATATATATTTAAGTATGTATATAGGTAACGTTTTTCTATACGGCATTTGTGAATCGTAATACAGAAGAAGAATCGTAATACAAATAATTATCAAGACAAATTCTTGTGTTTTTTTTTTGTTCTTTTCAGACATTGACGATTTTGCTGATTTTTCTTTAAGCGCGTGCACACAATTGTTGACAGCTATTTGTGTGTGTTTCGCAACGAATTTGAAATCGTACAACGAGTTTGTAACAACGTCGATCATCCAACAGCATGACATTTGACTCTCAAACGTCTGGCATGGTTTGTTATTCGTAAATAGATTGTAGGTGGAGTAAATGTAAATATTCATATTCGTTACGTCTTAGAAGAACGGTGGTAGACTTTTCAGGTAATTTTCAACAATTTCCCGAACGCGTCAACTGTTTTTCGTATTTGGTGTCACCACCAAATGCGTTACTTTTTGGAGTAATTATATAAATTAAAATGGTAAGAGTACAAAATTCGATAATGTTTTGTTCATGGAGAAGAAAACAATCGGACTCGTTTGTTCTTTTGGCAAGTACCTTGGACAATGGATTAGAAGCGAGATATGGAAAAGAGAGAAAATATCGTTTCAAGTTAGCTCGGAGAACATGCGGAGATAGAAAATGGATAAAAATCTTTTGGCAAATCCGTTGCAGGGAATGAACGAAGGAAAACAAAAGATTAAGTTTTAGCCAATCATCGAACAATCCATTAGTATTTGCATTCTCAACCCTGAACAGTCTACCGTCCATCGTACTACGTGGAAAAGTTCATTTCTTTCTTTCTCGAGGTAATCTGAGGAATGTTTTCGTGTATTTCCTTCACGACATAGAACACGAGACTTTTTGCACATAGAAAGCTACAGCATTGTTCTCTTTTGCACGTGTTATGTTTGTGTAGTTTTGTAAGTGAGTATAATTATTATTTTGAATGTGTCGTATTTACTTCATCCTGAATACATCCATCAGCTCGTGCGTGGCGGCATTAACGGCGGCCTGTGTCGCTGCTTGCGTCACTCTCTGCTGAATTGCACCCCCACGACTAAACACACCACGTATACACTCAGATTTTACCAATTATCTCAATAATTTAGTCTTTTTTTCGTCCTTAATCATTATATTACTATTATTATCATTGCATTTACGTGGTCATTATTATTTCGACTCGTAAGCATGACAAATCGACACGTACGAAATTAGGCTCTGCACCACTTAGGTCCTCATTTTTTATCCATTATATTCGATGATTTTTCTTTAAATAGTCAATAACAAATTGAGGCCGTATTGTTGTCCAGAATGCTGTTTCGAGCTGTTTTTCAGGATAAAATGAACTTTGAACTCCTACGTTTTTGTTTGTTTACAAAAATTCTGTAACCGGCCAGCAGTCGTGGTCATTGAGAGAACTCGATTGTTGAAAAGTTAAAAAGAAGGATATTTGCCACTAAGAAACCAAATGTAATCATTTCGAGAAATGAAATAAGAATTGTGAATTTTTTTTCAACTCTTTTGTTACTCAGAAGAATAAATTTCGTAGAGATTTGCTTATGACATTTGTATTTCCGGTGTGCAAATTTAAAAAATATCTTTTTGACACAGCGGCTCAAAAGTCATTGAGTTTTTTTAACAAAATTTGGAAATACTTTTGAAGAATCAGAACATGTGTTGAAAATATTTTACAAGTCGAACTAGAATAGTTTCGAATTTATTCTGCCCTGCTGAAATTCATCTCGGAAAACAGGATTTCAGACAACAAAGCAGGCTTGAGTGAGAAGCGAACAGGCATGGAGAGCTCGGCTAAGTAAACTTCTAGTTTTTGCAGCAGGCACCGACAAATTTCGTACACTTTAAATCTGTTGTTCTTTTTTTTTTTTCTGTCACTTGCCATCACGAGTTTTATTTGGAGAAAAAGTGAAATAAATTAGTGCAACGTCACGGACGAAAAAATGCTTTACAAGTTATTGTCGATAAAAAAAATTGTAAATGAAATTCTGTACTAAACATTTTTGGTCGGTTTGGCAACGATCAATCAATCGAGGAGGACAAAAAAATTGGAACTATCATCCGATTTGGCATTTCTGACACGTTTCATCGCTTGCTTCGATGGAATTATTATTATTAGACTCATAATTCCGCTTTCCCAATGAAACTTTTGATGAATGTTAACAATGAGTGTTTCCGAAAAAACCTGTGACATAGCTTTGATGACACGAAGCTACGATAAAGAGCTCGGTCTCTGAACTTTATGAAAATTGAACGTTTTTCGTCAGTGAAGAGAATCCACTGATGGAAATGGAAAATAACGAAATCTTCAATATTTATATACACCATCACATTGTTTTACGTTGAAAAAAAATAAAACAACATTTAACAACACAGCAGATAAAAAAAACATTATCCGAAGAATGAGATTTTCAAGAGGTTCAGAAACTGACTCAACCATATCGATCGACGAAGCACAAAAGCGATTATTCGTTTTTTTTCTTCTTCAAATATTCAAATGATATTGTAATATTTCGACAATTGATGAAATGTCATGCTGTTAGTGAGCGCTATTTTGTAATCAACATTAAAGTCTGTGTTTCTTTCGTCTCCCAATTTCTCTTTATAGCGACAACTCAAACAGCAGAATCCGTTGAATATTTTCTTCATAAATATTATATACAATTTGTCATGTACAATATAAAGTACACCGGATGTTACAGAGTGTCATAGTGAAAATTCGTGTACAAATTTATCTTTTTTTTTTTTCAATATGCAGAGAACAATTAAGAATTTCGAGACCGTGAATGAGAGATTTCTCGTTAAAACACCGACGCAAGAATCGTACGATTGAATCAAAAGTAATGAAACGTTTATTTTTGCAGCATCTCAAAGGAAAGCGACTCGAAGCAATATTTTGGTGAACTTTTCGTTTCAATCGTAGCTAGCAATTATAATTGGACCTCGTTGTAATGCATGAAATGTAACGTCAGACACTAAGACAGCAGGTGTCGGTGAAAGATGAACGAATTTTAGTTCCTGCATCGAGGCCTATCGGAAAATTTGAAGGAAACTCAAAAAACAAAGTATTTTCATTGTTGCCAGGAATGCTTCGTGATACTTTTTTCTATGCTCGCTTAGAATAGACTGGTGTGTGTACATATATGTTTTTTTAATATATATTTATACTTCATAATTAACAATATCTCATTATACGTAGGCTTTTGGGGGCGTGCCAGATAAATCGATAGTTCGAAATAGAGATAATAGAGGGCGAGAGAGAGAGTGAGACGATATACAATTCTCAGCGAAAGACGTCAAACTCTAAGTATGTTAATTAGGACAAGGTATATACCGATTAGTTAGCGAAAGGGTGCTTACGTGTAAGTGTTTCTCGTGTATTATGTGTTTTTTCTTTCTTATTCTTTCCCTATCCTGTATATATGTATATGTTTTTTTTTCTTTCTGTGGTTAGTGCGAAGACTTATTGTCGGCGCCTGCAATAAAAAGTGAAGTTAGCACCAAAGCCCAAATCACCCACACACACGCACGCTTAATATCGAAAAATTCAAACTTTCTAAAGGTTTTTCGCTTTTGTCGGTCCAGTGAAGAGGACCGAGAGCTTTGCGGTTATTTACAATTTAGTCACCAACAAAAAGAAAGCGGTGCTGATTTTTCATCTTTTTGTCTATGTTGAGCTTTTTTATCATCCTCGGGCGAAATTACCCCGAGCTCACATGCTGGACTTGTCTTTCAAACGTACTGCGAAAAGTCGATTGTCCAAAGTACCAAATTTGTCAATCGAAACGTCAAATTCGTTTTCAACTTTTTTCCCTCTCGTTGCTTATTCCGAACTTCGATTTTTAACTCCGTTTTGCATTAATTTACGCTAATCTGACGGATACTAAGAAACAACAAACACCACCACAGAGATTTGGTGAGAAAATTGAAACGAAATTGCTTCAACTTCCGATTTAAATTGTACGATTTTTCAATTAATTCGGAGGATCGACTTTTCCCTTTAATCACACGACAAATTTCAAATGGAAAATAGAGTTTGTTGTACTTACGATGGGATGAGTGGTGGGGGAAGGCCTGGAGTGCTTCGTGCTGGTGGCGGTCCACCGGGTCCCGGTCGATTTGGAATGGCCGGGGCCGGTCTTCCACCAGCTGGGACTGGAGGTGGTGCTCGGGAACTCGCTGGTGGTGGAGGTTGGGACATCCCTCGTCTTCCGCCGCCCGGAGACGGTGGCGATAACCTAAAACAATTTTTTTCCATTCCCGTCACAAATCAATTCGTCTTGCATCCTTCATTAATGGCTTTGTAATAAAACGACAAAGAAATTTTTACACGGAAAATACAAGTATCAGGCTCGAAATTGATCAATCGATTGAATCGAATTTGCGGCTTTTCGAAAGAAAAAATCGTACGAGTTTCCGCTCGTAATTTCTGTGTCGTTTTCCCTAGAAACCTTCACTCCAGATTGCTGAAACTCGTTTCGATTTGTTACGTCGGGAAATATATTTTACCAACAGTTTTCACAAACATTACAAATTGCAAATAGAACCAAATGTCGGTTATTCGATTTCGCAAATATACCGAGGGCCTTCGGAATCGAATGAAAATATTGGCATGTAATAATTCTGAAGATAATTCATGGACAGCAATCTGGTAGGGAAAGTGTTGAGAGAATGTTCAAAATGAAATAACATGCTAATGCTGTGCTGCTTGAATACGTTAATCGATGGTTTTCGAATGTCATTCAAGCGTCTAAAGAGAACCTAATATGGGTACGATCTAATGTGCTTAATAATCGATACATTTTGAGCTGCAAAATTAGGGCAAGGAAGAAAGAAGGAGAGAGGGTGGGGACCAATACAAGATTTGATCTTACCCAAGACTGTCGCATTGACGTTTGATTGTGTGTGGTAATCACGCGTAATAAAGAGTTTAGAAGATTTTTCATTAGTGATAGATCGAACCAAACTTAGGAAAAGTGGTCAAATTCTTCGTTTATAAAATTGTTAACTTTACCTTGGATTTTCACCCGACGCTAACCAGTCGTTTTTCACTGGTGGAGGAACTGGCGTCGAGACTGTTGCCATCGATACGTCACCGATTATTCGAAGAGCCTCTTTGCAGGCGTGATACATTCGCAACATTTCTTCGCGCTTCTGAGCCTCTTCCGGCGATTCTTCCATCATGCTCGACTGTTAATTATCATCAGATTTCAATGTAGTCCAAGATTGGCAAATTTTCTCAATTGGCAAATAAACTACTGACAAATATTCGTAAACTGATTTGATAAAATTGAAAAATTTGTTTCAACGACAAAATTTAGCGCGTTTCATGTTTCAAGACACGTTCGTATTTAAAAAATCAATGAATATTTTACGTTGGAGCAATAGAACCCAAAAAATTGTTTTTTTTTTTTGCTCCGGTAATAAAAAACAATGGCTAGATCGATTTCTCAAATTTCCTAAATCTGTTAAATTATTGGCAAGTTTAAATTTTTGTAAAGCAAAATAAGAATGTTGAGATTTTTATATTACCTGATCACCGCTCGCATACAGATGAGCCAAGAGTTCACCATTGATGAAATCCTTGGCATTGTTAATGATCAAATGCATGATAGTCTTTGGAACAAGATCACGAGTAGTTTTCGTCACGATCTTCATGTAAGAATCAACGAGATTTCTTATCGTCTCGACCTGGCGTTCCAACTGAGGATCCATCGAGGACTGGCCTTCATTGCCGCCCTAGAAAAAAAGCCGCGATTCATTAAAAAAAAAAAAAACCCCGGTTAAAGTTTAAACTGACAAAAATTTCACGATATCAAACAAGAGTGTGCGTCGTTCGAATTAAGAATGAAAGTATCAACTTCGAACGATCATTGTTTTACAATTTATACAATTTTTGCTTTTAGACGATTCGCAAGGTTTTTCATTCCCATAAGAATGACGCACACGAATGTTAGACAAAATTGCCACTACAAAAAATAGCACTGCCTAGGAAAATGTTGCACTTAATATTTCGCGTTTGCCTCGTGTTTGTGTGTAAGTGGGTGCGGGTTGTTTCAAGTGCTGTTATTATTATAGTAAAAAAATCGAGCAAGTTTTTCATCGTGTCTCGTGTGTTTGATTTGTTTCTCGTGAGACCACTAGCGAAATTCATTCAATTGTACAAACCTGATATCCTTCCTTTAATTCGTTTTAAAATTTGGGGAAAAAGAAGGAGTTTTAATATTTTTACGTCTGTCGGAATGAGAAATTGAAAAAAAAATGTTTACGTTAGTGAGAACCAGCGTTAGTTTTGTTAGGAAAATTCTCAAAATGTGAATATTCACAGGGCCAATTTTACTTCTGACAACTTTCATGGGGAATTATTGATTTTTTTGTCAAATTTTGTCAAAAATGATGAAACTATCGAAAGAAAAAAAAATATTATCTCACCACACAACTAACGGGACAAAACGGAGATTCAACTTATCTAAATAATTCGCTAACTCACCCGCTGCTTATCCTAAAAATAAATGAAAAAACGAAACTCGTAAAAATTAATGAATCTACGATTACGTTTCAATCCTCGAACCGATGATACAATTTTTATTTCCTTCAAAATATATTTTTTTGTTTGTTTTTTAATAAAATTGAAAATAAAATTCGATGCCGCTGATTTTGACACGATTGGTTGCTAGATTTTTTCGTTTTCTTACCTCGCCTTCACCGTTCGCCTGCTCCGTTGATTTTTCCGGATATACACCGGCTCTGAGGAAGGAAGCTTTCCACGAGTCAACGTCGTCTTGGGTCTCGCAACTAAGCTCGAGCTGCTTGTAATCTTTGTACACGTTTCGGCCTTCTGGGTTGAAAAGTGCAAACAAGTGTCGTCGCGACATGAAACCCTGCTCGAGATCGCGAAGCTTCAAACCGTCCAATGGTAACATGTATTTCTTCTCGCGTTCCTTAAGGAAAAAAATAAATGAATATATTAATTTCTATTTTAGAATCATGCATTTCGAGGATTTACAATTATTTCCCTGCTATTTTGGCAATGATCGTTTCAGAATTGTTTCGTGTCCAAAGTAATATTTTTTAAAATAGTTTCAACTCAAGCAAGAACACAGTTGTGAGGAACGCGTCAATTATTTTCTTCATTAGCACTATTTCTCCAATAGCCGGAAAGCATGGTCACGAGTCTTTAAAACATGATTCTGTAAAAATATAAATTTATGGAAAGTGAAAAGATAAGGAAACTATGTGTATTTTGCGCCCTTCTGCTGGATTCAAACTAAACATGACAATTATTTTCACTCATTTCTGGTACCATGTTTAAAAAATAGTTCAACGATCATTCCGAATAGTTTTGAATTCATCGTGATAAGTAATTAGGAGAAAATTGAAGGATTACCTCTTCGTCTTTGAACCAAGAAATGCTTTCGGAGGTAAGAACGAACCAGTAATCGCGAGAGCCTCCTTTCATAATACCCAAATTGTGTATGCACATGTAGCCTTTACGAATGACCTGATTGCCAAGGGTGTGACGTCCAGCCTTGACGGCATTTTCCGAGGACTGCTGGGCGCTGCAACAGAGAAGACGTTGTACTATGAAATTCCTTGTGATATTGTCAAGTGTGATGTATAAATCTTTTCCGTCTCTTTCTCTTTGTTTGAATTACTGTACACATACGTCACGGTAGCTTTATCTATTCCACCAAATTGCCACCGAGTATATCTTTTCTTTTATTTAACATCCTTCACTAAACGAGCGTAAAAAAAAACAACAAAAAAAATGAAAAAATCTGTTGAGAAGAGAAAAACGTAAAAGATGACTTAATCCTGGCGTGTCTAGAAATCTCTTTTGTCATATTTAATAGATTCGATATTAAGATGGCGCAAAATCGAGCAAACTGTTGCTTTTTTGGCTCAAAAAAAAATTCAATTCACTTGGAAAAAGCAATTTTGTCTCTTTCTCTTGCGTTTGAAAATTCATTTGGTTCAAGGTCATTGCTCGGAGCTGAGATCTAGCGTCATCCCAACACACCGTGAGGCCTTTGACAAGAAGCATCTTAAAAACAAAAAAGTGCATTTTCGAATCAATAGAATGATGGAAACGAAAGAGTAAAAAACAACAACAAATTGCTAGAATATTTGTTTGCTTCGTTAAAGTATCGAAAGGATAGAAATAATAACATTTCTTTGATACTGGACGCCATAACTGTCATGCTAATTAAAAGCTTAATAAAGGAGCTGAAAGAAAAAAAAATAAGCAAATAAAAAATAGTAAAAATATTGAACAAGAAAAAAGAGAAATAAAGGATAAATATTTCGAAGAACAATTTGATTTGTTTTGTTTTTCGAGCGTGTCTCGCGTGCGTCAAGAGTTTGGTGCACGCATAAAAATGAACTCGTTAGAGTAAATTGCCTTTTTGTTTTTACTTTACGGAAATATTCAAAAAAAGAAAAGACTCTTTCGAAAGTGAGATATTTGCCTGATGGCATTTTCCGTTTTTATATTTTGTCCATTTAGATGCACTTGCAAAAATAATTGATAGAAAAGAAGCGTTTTTTTTCCTAACAAATTGGAAAAATCGTGGCCGAAGCAGAAATGGTGAGATTTAAAATTAGCCTCGACAGAAAAATGTATATAAAAAATACGAATCGTAAAAAAATCAGTTTTCCTTTTGGATCTCTCACAGTTATCGCAATCAAAGCTTTTTTCGTTATTCGATTAATGAATTTTTGAAAAATGCACATATCAAACAGTAATAACACTAGACATCTACATTTATACAAAGCAGGCATGAAGACCGGTCGTTAAACTAGACTGTGAAGCATTGTCCAATGACACCAGTGATCAGCAATGACTTGTTAACAACACTGTGTCCTCTAAATGTGTGCAATGAACTTTATGACGTTACGAATTTACTCGTATTATGTTCTCACACAATACTCATCACAAACACAATAAATAGACATTTCCTACGATAATAGAAAGAAAACGAAAGATAAAGTAAATTCAATTTTAACGAATAAACGCTCGAATGAATAAATCGTTTCGAGTGGAGTCATTTTTGTCCGATTGGGCCCTAAATAATAAACATTAGAGAAACTCCTTTGACAATAGACGCTTGATTGGGAAATATCAAAAAGTGTGAGTCCGTTTTTGTGTTATTTGTGTCTGTCTGTCAGTGCTCGTCGAATTTTCGTTTTTGTTTTTCCTTCATTATTCTTGTTGTATTCTTATCTGTTACTAATGACAATTCACTGAGACTCGAATTTAGTATTTTCATTGTTGCACGCGCCAATTGGCATCGATCGAATCGGCCGAACAGCTCGTTATGGCATTGATGAGATGGAATGATAATTTAACGAAAAGAAAAACGAGTTAAGAAATCGTTTTAGTAGCGCAAAAGCATACACAAAAATGTATTAAAAAAAAAAAAGAAGAAGAAGAGAAGAAAAAAAACGTTAGAAAAATAAAAAGAGAAAAGAAAAACGAAGAATAGATTTTTGGAAGCATTAGAATTAGGAGTAGAGTCGAGTTTGAAAAAAGATTATATAATAAGGATAAGCAGCGAAGGTAAGAGAAGAAAAATTAAGAATGTAGTGTAAATTCTCCCTTTTTTTTCGATGTATGTTGATGCTCTTACCTTGCATTATGGCAACTGGCCGCCGCGCTGCCGGTATAATTAAATAATTGTTTTTATTCGTGAAGTACAACATAGTTGATTCATGGAAATAGAAACATAGAAAAAATAAAATGTTATGCCGAGAAAGGGGGGCTGAGGGGTTTTGGAAGGGCAAGGCGTAAATGAAGCGCAACGATCAATAGCGGATTCTTTTGTTTTCTTTCATCCGAAAATCATTCTTTCTTTCCTTTCGTAATCTAAACACATTCAACTTTTCGAAATTTCAGTCTACAAAAGAAAACCATTTCATTTCGAATTGACTTTTTGACTCGTCAATTTGCTATTACGCTTTGCCCAATTGTTTCTCTTTTTTCCTTTTAGCATCGATAAACGTTTCTTCTTTTAATCGTTGTCATTTATTTTGTTTCTCGTGTCATTTAGGTAGATTGAGCGACTGCGGATATCTATGAGAAAGCCTCTACTAACCAACCAGTGCATAAAACTAAGTTTTACGAATTAAGCTTTTTTCTATTTTTTCTGATAGATGTAGAAAATTAAGAGAAATCAAATCCAAGCGGTTTGTTTTATAGATTTATGCAAAGGTTTGTTCGTCATCGTTCGCTTGATTTCGCACGATAAAGAAAATACATTTAACATGGATTACGTGAAACTGAAAGAAAAGAAGTATAAACAGTTTTGCGACCATTGTTATCAGCAGTTTTATCTTTTTTTTTCTTTCTTTTTCATAGTGATAAGTATGAGAGAAGATGCGTCAATGTGGCGAAAAAAATTCTTTCCTGGAGCAAGGAAAGTTTGACGGTCGCTAGGAATGCGCCGCCGTTGATACTAAATCATGGAAGTTTTCTGTGTCATTCCGCCAAATAATTGCAATATTTTATTGAAGCAATTGATCGGATGGAATTTGGCAAAAAATTCGTCGACCAAACGAGAACTACAAATTTTGTGGCAATTAATTAAACGATTTATTAAGACGATTTTTAAATTCCTCGTGCTTTAAGGTAGTTGTCTCGCCAAGGCATTTTTCTGGGAAGAAAATTAAAGGTCAGAGGACATTTTTCGTGCCACTGTACTGCGAGAATCAAAAAGATATTTTCACTTCCAATGTAGGAATGACTTGAACGATTGTAATGATTATTCGCGGGTTTCAGAGCTTGACATCCTCTGAAAAATTTTCACTGTCCGAACCGTAATACTGACCTACGTGGGTAAAACTGATGTAGGGGATTTTTGCCGAACTGTCATCGTAACTAGAACACTTTTGACTCAACGTTTTTTATGACCGTAGGAGAGTGGTCTGTACAGTTGAAATTTTTTTGAATCGTCGTGAAGTGAATTCAACGGGACATGAAAATCCAATAAACATTTCGACAGAATTTCTTGCCGAGGCGAAAAATCTTCGTATTCCAAAAGAACGCGATAATTTTCTCATTTCTACTTTCTCTGTGATTCCACCGTCCCATTCGCACTCCCCGTAGGAAGAATATTTAGAAATTTTGCAAATTAAACGAAAATTTGTTTTCAAAGAAATATTCGTTTGCAGGGTAACGTCTGACAAAGATAGTCGAAAAAAGTGATAGAAAGTTGAGAGAATTATTATGAGATATGAAGAACTTTGTTATTTCTGTGTTCCCATGAAATCTCATGGCTACCATGATAAGGATTCTCGAATTAATCGAAGATTAATCGTTAGCGAGACAATTACGTTAAGTAGATAATACAAGAAGGCATTTGATAAAAGGTTGATAAACGAAACTATCGGTTTATTTGCCGAAGCGTAATTTTGACGTTTGGAAAATGTGAAAAAGAAAATAAAAATTCTTGGTTGATATGCGTCGAAGATTCGTGTATATTATCTCTATCGTAATTATTTCCAACTCTGTTTGTCGCGAGGGAGTCAAAGTTCGCAAACATGCACAGAAACAACTGAAAATAATTGAGTCAATACAAAGTAAAAGAAAAAAAACCATAGACCCTTTTTTATCATTTTCGAAATCGAGCGACCGTGACGAAGGAGAAGAAAAGAAATGGCAAATAATACACAAATGCGGAATAATCTTAATGATGAAGAGTAAACTGACCCGTCGTCATAACGATGTAAAGTGTATTAAAAATCGTGATTTAGTCGAATTGAAAAGAGAAAAAAAAAACAGTGATTCGCATGCGATTGATTTGTTTTCGTTTTTTTAACATAAAGTAAAAAAATTACGTGAATTCTTTATCAACAAAAAGAACATTCCAACTTTGGAATCTTGCGAGTAATTCTACGCGAAAAACATAAATGATGAAAATTTTATGGAGATTTTAATTGTCGAGAGTTGAGCAACAAAAACAAGAATTTCCTCGATGTTGATTAATTCGCAGTGAAATGGATAAAACATTGCAATCTCTACGATAGCGGATAATTGACCAGTGAAAGGGTTTAAGCTCGGACACCGTATCCGAGAAAACAAGCAAGTTGGAATTGGCGTGAATTGATAAAAACGAACAAAATGTGTCTCGCGTTATGAGAATAATTAGCAACAGGGATTCAAGTACTACAAGCGATCACCAACGTTCTAGAACAATGAGCACATTTTCGTTTTCTTCGTTTCTCAAACGGTGTGTTTCTTTCACTCGGTGCAAAATACATTATTTTAGTGAGAAAAAAACGGACTATTGTGCAGAGCTGTATGTGCGAGGTATCAAGCGTGAGAGGATATATAGATATATATGTTTTTTTTTCATCTACGTGCAAAATATGCTAGAAATATTCTAATGTATAAATATAAATGTATATATTTATAGTTGTCGTAAAGTTGGTAGATTTCAATAGTCATGTGAGAATCGGAGGTTTGACGAGAAATGGGAGATTCGAGTGTGACAAAAACGAGGATAAAATGATTGTTTGATTTTTATTTTTTCGAGGGTGATTTCTTTGATGTTATTTTTCTTTTCCCAAACGTTTGATACGAATTTTTCGATGGGGAAGAGGGACAAGGTGAATTTCTTATAAAGATGAATCGAGCCGAGAGAGGCAGTTGATTATACTGTTTAGCAAAAAATATTACTTTCGTTTTTTTCGTTCCAACGAATGTTCCCAACAAAGTTTTGGGTTCTTTTTTTTCAGGCTTTTGTGTGTGGTTTTAATTGCTTTGTTAGAGTGTTGTTACCGTATATTTAATTATCACATGTTTATGTGCGTTATTTATACACCTTTTTGGCATATATGACTTGTGAGATTAATAAATAAATGTTTCTCTGCGAATATCATGACTTACTTGGCAAAACCAATGAAATCTTCGTGATTAGTGTTCATGTAAGCGAGCTCGCAGTCAACCAATAGTACCAGTTGTTCCTTGCACATTTGTTCACGCTGTCTAACGTATGTCGTTATAATACGTTCAGTCTCTTCTCTTAATCTAGGATAACGCGACATCTGTAACATGAATATGTATTCGGCGATGTCAAAATAAACCTCGGAGTCGTCGATAATTCTAAAATTCATTAAATCCATTCATTTCGATTTTGGATCATAAGCTACGGTGGAGAAAAATATTTATTCTTTTCTCCAGTTCAAAAAAAATTATTATTTGGATTTTTTTTTGAAGTTTTACAAAATCCGTACATTTTACGATCGACAAGGGGAAAGCTGTGTCTAAGCGTGAATTGTCGAAACCTTCAACTTTCGTAAAGGTCGCCGTTTCATTTAAATGGGAATCTTGATTTTGCCAATTTTCAATATTTTTAAATATTGAAATTCAATATTTTTAAATATTGAAAATTCCGGTGACAAAAAGACCGCAGTCAGGTGCATTTAGAACATTATAAAAATTTTCAATTCAAATTAATGCTATGACGTTAATTTAACGGTTTGTTGTGATGAAAAGAAAAAGTTTTACTCACTCGATCTGTACAAATGCGCACGACGTTGCTTAATTCCTGTACGACTAGGTCCACACATTTGAGACTCGGCTCTTTAAGCCGATTGATTTGTTTCTTAACTATGGCCTCGAACGCCATATCAGGGGTGAAGAGACCAACCCTGATACCTATTATTGAACGATAAGAAATTTCATGCCCAGGATATTCCAAATCGCAAAATATAATTGTGCTGATTTTTCCTTCGGTACTGACCATGAATGTTCCTAATAGCAAAAGCGATTTCTCTCCGCAATTCTTTCTCGTCGAATTCCATTTTGACAATCTCGAAAGGAAAACGTTCGTGGAACAATCGATTTATTTTCGCACCACCGCTGAGTTCGTTGGTGTTTATTTGAGCGGATCCTGAGCCCTCGATTGTCCGTTCAAAGTCCGACTGCAATGACTGGATCATCCTTGAAAGAGACTTTTCGTTAACGAGCATGTTCGACGCGAATGAAAAAAAAAATGAAAAAAAAAAAACGATGGCAAATTACGGAGCAAGCTTAATTGTTAGAAAAAGTGGGTAGAGAGCCTTGTACTTTGTACAATTAACAATCAAATACAAATAGAACGTGTTGGTCGGTTGAATTTGTTTTCTACTTTCTGCATTGCGTGCGTTGTATAATTTTTTTTTAAATTAGTCACAACCGTAACGTCTATTCTATAAATAACGAGCAATTTTTCAATGAAAAACTCTGAACGGGATAAAAGACGAAAACCCACACTCGACCTGCGCAACTTGGAGGAAAAAAATGAATCGATAAGCTGTATTCACGGCGAAGCTATAAAAAAAAAAACCAAATCTTCACTCGGCACAAAAAAAAACTGTTAAACGAAAAACCAAATTTTAGTGTAGAAAAAACAAACGGAAAAACGAGTTACCTACATATATAAGTGTATAGATCTGAAAGCAGAAAAAAAAACAAATACAAACGTTCGAGGGTAATGTATGGAAAATGTAGTTTTCGGTCTCTCTACCCATGTCGAAATGTATTTGCGAGAAAAAATGGCGTGGAAATTACGTTCGATCGCATAGTTTGCACGAAACGTCAAGAAATTAATGCCAGTGACGTGTATTGTGTAATTGCGCAAGTGAATGACTTGCGAACTTTGGTCATGAAAATTCCTCTCGTACTTTCGTACGTCGAGGAATTTTTATTTTTCACTTCCCAACGATTGGAAATGTAACGAGCATTTTTTTAATCGCTACCAATTGTTTAATGAGCGTCAGAACGTGATAATGACTTACTGTAACATTGCTTTGGTCTTGATCGCTGGATCATCAGGCCTGAAATGTTTGTACTGCTCGACATCTTTCTCAAGGGTTAACAACTGCTTTTGTAATCTGTCACGAAGCGCCGGCAGTGTGTCTCTTATGTGATTAGTTAGTTGCTGATTGAGTACACGTTGTAAATACGGCGTTCCAAGTCTGTCCGCTAAATGCCGGTACGATGGATGACTGCAAGTTGAACAAACAAATTTTTTCATTAAAAATCAAATAATACTTTTTCCATTCATGCAGCATCAACACACGAAACTGGAACAAAATACGAAACTGAAAGTACCGTTTTTTTTAAATTTGTATTCAACGTTTAAGAAAAAACGAATTAGAACTAGAAAACATCATTATCCTGGTTCCGGAAACATGCGAATGTTGCCCGGTGGGAAATGTTTTTCGATCAGAAACTGTTGATTGGTGAATAACATTAAGGAGATGGTGAGTTGAATATTTGTTTGTAATTTTTCCTTATTCCTTTGCTTTCGATTATCTATGGTGTTAACTTTTTATTTGTGAGCCTCGCTGTCGAGAAGGTCGCAGTACAAACACTCTTCTATATCACACTCGATTCGATTATTTTCTAGTCTCCTTTGGGAACGCGCTATCTGTTTGCATCGAATATCAAATTTAAAAGAAATTGGAGTATGGAAATTCTATGAAATTTAGCGATATCCGCGAAGGGAGTTATCGATTGCAGAGAGCAGTTCCCTGTCTCTCGTCTCTTCTCCCAACCTAAATATTGTCTCTATCGAAAACCATTGAGCTGTCGATTCAAGTGGACTCGCCTTTCTCGAACAGTTCTCGTTCAGTTGGCCCCGTTATTTAGCTGAATCATTCGAAGGACGGAACATTTCTATTTCTACCGCGATTCTGAAACTTTGTTTTAACATCTCAAGAGCTGTTGTCATGCACTGTGAACGACCAGAGATACAAGTTTCGAGGCCCGCGTGGGTTGATATTTGCGGACTGGAAATATCGTTACGAATGAAAATTCTAGGAAGTAAAAAAAAAAAGTATTCCGTGGTTGGAAAGTACCGGAAATTGGCCAAATTAATTTCATAAATTGTGTGTGTTCGTCGCGAAAAAAAAAACTTTTGATTTGTCGTAGAATGCTTATGAATTTTGGGCTCTTGTGTAGAAAGACGAAAATTTCGGTGCAGTCGAGCGAATGAAACTTCAAAGTCACTCGAAGCCTCTTTTTACCTGAGGAAGAATTTTCGTTCAGCAGCCAACGCGTTTTTGATGTCCTTGCGACCTTCGATGTCCCTCTGGCTTCTGTTTACTACGCCTATGTAACCTCTGCGTAGCGGAAGTAACTTATTCTCCAAAATGTCTCTGGCGTCGGTACCGTCATCCATAAGATCGAGTTTAGTGATGACGCCAATGGTGCGAACGCCTTGAAAAGAGGGTCGAAATAATTGATTGAAAAATGAATTATTTTAGTCATTAAAACTAACGAGAATGCGATGATTTTTGAATTTTGGTTAAAGATAAAAATCAGTTTACCCTGTGGATCAACTTCCTTGGCAAGCTTGAGTGCATCGCTGTTTGCGAGATCAGTGTTAGCCGGGGTTACAGCCAATATGAGACAATTATCTTTCTTGATAAATTGAAATATCATTCCTTTAATTTGCGCCTCAATGTCAATCGGCTGATCGCCAATCGGTACTTTTGTCAGTCCGGGCAAATCGATCAAGGTCAGATTCAAAACTGAAATCAAATTCCAATATATATTTTTGTATTTTTTTTCATATAGATAAGACGAAAAACGAAATAGATAGGAGACTCATACAGTGAATAGTCAAGACTCACCATTGGGCGAATATACCCTCAAATTAATGGGAACATTGGATATCCCTTTGTTGCTTCCGGTCACGCGATCTGTCTCGGCTTCAATTTCCTTCCTGACTTCGTCAAAGTCAACGAATTTTTTGCCTTTGCAATGTAGAAATTCGGCGGATTCTGTGAATCAAACGAAACAAAAAAATCTCTTGGATAATGATTGTAATAAAAATTTATCGAAATATTAGAAATTGCGTCGAATCCTGAAAATTAGAGTTTATCTAGAGTTCATAGACCGCAAGACTTCAATCACTATCACAGCTGAGCGTTATCTTTAGAG
Source organism: Hyposoter dolosus (assembly GCA_963921915.1). Classification (NCBI taxonomy): domain Eukaryota; kingdom Metazoa; phylum Arthropoda; class Insecta; order Hymenoptera; family Ichneumonidae; genus Hyposoter; species Hyposoter dolosus. The sequence continues at coordinate 9,884,182 of OY998135.1, read as the reverse complement.
CTCGGAGGATGCAGGATGCAAGATAAATTTCGAACAGTGATAATTCAACGCTTTGGGACAATCGCGTACATCGTGAGACGTGATGCATTTTTTTTTTTACTCGGATATCCATTTGAAACGTGTGTCAAGTACACAAAGTGTATGGAGCTTGAACTTGGGTCCATTTAATTCGAATCAAATGAGCTACGTATATCGATGAGATTGAAAAGGTAAATTAATACAAATTGAGAGCGAAGGACAGGAGTTTAATACGAGGGACGTGTAGGGTGCTCTGGGGATCATATTTCTTGACCGCGTGTGTTGGCGGTGAGACGCGACAATTATCGATCATCGATGTTGACTCTTTTTTCATTGCTATTCTCGCACTTGTCGTTAGCGATAAGATTTTCCTGCACTGATAATCGATAACCACGCTCCTCACACGTCCAACCATTGGTCAAGAAATTGGTCAATTTTCATGACTCACCAGTAACGCTGTTGATTAGCTGTAAAATGAGTGGTCTTCTCGTAACGATGCCCGAACCTCGAGGCAAAAAGTCCCTGTGAACAAATAATCGATTGTATTTTCAAGTGGAATCATTTTTTTATTCGTTACCAAAATTATGCAACAAACATAACGGATTGTTTTTTAAAAATTCTATCCAACTTTTAGGAGGAACAATTGTTGTTCATTTTTCTATTCTTCAAGAATTTGCATCATTATTTATTGCAGAAGATGAAACCAAAATCAATAATAGCCACAGAAGGAAAAAACATCGTGACGAAAAATAGATCAACGAATTCTAATGGGAAACTTTTGGAATAGTCAACATTATCGAACGCTCCTGAATTTCTTTCGATCCATTAATAATCAAACATTGAATCAACGAAAATGTTTTTAATTATTCCGTCAGCTTCAAACAAATGGTGTACGGAAGACTCATTTTCGGGAATGCGAGCTATTCGATCTTCGAAAAGAATAGGAACGATTATTTTGAATAGTGCTAAATAAAGTGGAAAGATTCGAAATTTTGTAGACCGGACGTTTAATTACAAAATTTTTAAAAAACGTACTATGAGCAATCGATTCCGTTTTTTTTTTCCTACTGAGTAAGGCAACGCGAATATTATACGTTTCGTGTCCACTTAATTCTCCAACTTATTCGATGCAATTACGTGGCCACGTGGAAAGATTCTTGTCGGGAAGATTGATCGAATGATTTAACAGGTGATTATAGACCAACCTCGGCTTCGAAGATGGTAAAAGAAAAAAAAACGTTTCAAGCTAGTCATGTCATAACAATGTATATTCTTGAAACGAATAGGTGCCAGTGTTGTGATGTCATTGGTTGTCTCAAGTACATCACAGCATACTTTGATTGAGAATTTTATTGGCTACTCCAATGCTCGATATAAATGCCATTGAAAGTCTCTAAATAAAATCTCAACAAACTCTACAAACTCAGGAGCAAAAAACCCCAAACCTTGCAAATATTATCATTTTGCTTGAAAAAGGATTTTCTTCTCGCCAAAGTTGGTCGTTGTCAAAATTACTGTAAAATCATCACTTCTCATTTATTTTACATTTTTTCTTGCACGTAGCCTTTTTTTATCCAGCATTCAAGTTTGCGTCGTTCTGACACAACACAAAATATTTTTTCCTTTTCATATCTGTTTTTATTTATAAAATTGTCTCTATTTTTAGGAAATTTGAGTCGCAGGTCACCATCAAATATTGCATACGGATTGTGGGCTCTTTTGGAGAACGGAAAGAATTTTCTTCCGATCCAACTTCAAAGTCATTTTCTGCAATTACTCTTTGCACAGAGCTCTGCGAAAAAACTTGGAAACCCATGCAGCATCGAAGGTTACATTGAATAAAAGCGACAAGAATTCGTTCCTGTTCTTCAGTCCCTCGATGTTAGTTTTCCGCAATGGACTGACCAGCAAAACTTTTATTTTGAGACAAAAATTCTGCAAAATGTTAACAAAACATCTTTTTTCTTTGGCATTGCGACAAAGCTGCCTCATTCTTTTGTTCGATCAAGCGGAACCAGAGATTTATGCGCAGCGTCAAGTTTTGAGAATCGGCCGATCTGTTCTTTCAATCCAAAACCAAAATCTGTGACAACCGGAACAACAGGGCGAACAATCAAAATTTCAAGACAACTTTTCTGGTGCGGCTTCGAATGCGAACTTCAACCAGATAAATTAAGTTTTCTAAGATTTTTTAATTTTTTTCTTTTTTAAATGGGGAAAAGTGCGATGAGATCCAACTGCGTCGGAGCCCGTTGTATTATTTTCTCATTGGGAACATCGAAGGAACCATTTGCCAAATGATTTTTTAGCACCGAATGTCATTGAGCAAGTGTCAAGTGCCAGGGTTTTATTGGAATACTCATAGCTCGACGATTTCGGGGAGGAATGACCCAATTACTGGAAATTCCAAGTGCCTCGAATTCGTGGGAGGGGAGGAAAAATCTGGGCGAAATTCCGAAAACGGAATGTAAAAAGGAGGAGGGGGAGTAATCGAATCGAGAAAATTGTCAATATGGGACAGGATGAAAAAGAAAAACAAGAAATACATCTCGGGTTTCATTTGACAGCTCGGACTCGTGGCATGACGTCACGGACACGACAATTTTTCCTCCGGATATTGCGAATGGTGAGTGAAATAGAAAAAAAAAACCCGAATGCGTGCGAGATGTGTGATTTTTCATGCATAAAACGAAACATGGGAGTAGAGGTAAAGCGGAAGCGCGATGTATTTTCATCGTACGTAAAACTGACAAACTGTCAGATCGATATCATCGATCTGTAAGAAGGCTGTACAGCAGCAGCAGGCAACGAGACGAATCGTTGCGTTGAGTATTTGATGAAAAAATAAAAATGTAACGGTATTTAATGTGAGGTAGAAAGAAAAGAGTATGCGTGATTTTCATTGAGATATTTGTCGCCACGCCTTGAATTCAATCTCGTAACGACATATTATCAAGTTATTTGCGATTTTTAGAAAAAATCCGCGACAGGAAGAGGCTTTTTTGTTGGAGCGGATGGTTCGAAATTAATATCGATATTTCTGCACATGTACACACATTGCTATCTGTTGTATGATTATTATTATTATTGTTTTATTTTCATTACTGTATAGACATATATATATATATATTATATATATTGCGACGGTCTGAAAAAAAAGGAAAAAGGAAGCGCGATCTCGAAGGACGTACTCATTGTTGGTTTTTCAACGGGTATTACTCACTTGCCAACGAAATTCTCAAGCACGGAACTCTTTCCCGCACTCTGACCGCCCACAACAGCGATCTGTGGAAGATCGAGTTGCATAGCCACACCAAGCTGGGTGAATGCATCCTGGAGTTTGTTAACGATCGGGATCAACTGCTCCATTCCCGTATTCCCTGCCATTTTTATCGGGTTTCTTTATATTCACTGTTCCTTCCGCCGGGGCTTAGCCTCGGAAAATGTGCGTTTTTTTAAATTACTATGATTATTTTGTGAATTTGTTGTTTCCGCGATCTCACTTGCACGCACGCATCGACCCGCGGACGGCACACGGGACGAGGAGGTTTTCTTTTTTTTCGTCTCTCTTCGTCCTTTCTCGCTCGTATATCGAAATTCTCACAACCGTTGCGTCCCGTGGGCAACACCGAACTGCCACCACCTCCTATCGACAGTAGGGGTAGCTGAAGCAACCTAAAGTACACCTACTACACGATATCTATAGAAACGCAAATGCTTGCGATCTTGTGTGTGTGTGTGTGTGTTTATATACCGATGTATGTATTCTTTTTCTCACAATACTAAAATGGCCGATTTCGCGGAGGAGTGCGCACGCGCAGACTCACACACGCGCGCCAAAATGCTCGTGTTTACGTGCATGTTCATTTGTATATGAATGTACCGTGTATATGTGTGTGTAATATAATATGCATTGTATTTAACCGCATTTTTTTCAAATAATTATCCGCTACCGACGCATGCCGGGTTTGAAATTGACACCTGAATGGGAGAAAGAGGAAAAGAAAATAGTAACGAGAATGTCAGTATGCTAGGCGAGGATGGGAGAGCTATCTGGTCGTTTACTTTGAAAGACACGAGACGGCGGATATAATTGCTTCGAGCTTAGCGGCATAAATGAGATCCAGCGGCAAGATTCGCCGAGTGGGAGTCGCGGCCCCAAGAACTCGGGGCTAGAGGCTAGAGGAGCGAGGAATATGTGTAACGTTGTAATCGATAATCGAAGCTTGCGCACTACCGCCGTGACCCACTTTCAGGACGTCTTGTACACCCCCGAGATAAAATCCATATCGTTGTAGTTACATATTCTCCTCTCTCGCTCTCTCCTCCCTCCTCTCGGATTCGTACTGCTATAACACACTTTGCACACAAATACTTATTTCACGCGGGTGGACCACGAGTCCGACCCCGGAAGCAAAAACCTCTATATGTATATACGTCCGTACTAAATAAATTTATTGATTATTCATACAATCCCTAGTGCTCTAAAATCCTGAATGTGGAACAATGTATTTTACACCTTAAGCCAAGTCACTTTGTCATTGACTGCTTTTCAATTAATCGGGATTTTTAATTACATTTGTTTGACCGTGCTGGTATTCTTTATAATTGATGCTTCCATTATGAATCATATGTGCTGTCATTGACGAATAGCAAGCGGAAATAAAACACAAAACGAAAATTCCCTACTTATAACGAACATTCAAAAAAAAATAACTAGATTTTCACCATTTTCTGGACGCGTCGTGAAACTTGATTCATTTTTTCATTGCAACATATGCTTTGGGCAAATTTTAATATACTGCGATTAGTGGAATTAGATTTTGTGTTTAATCCTGCAAATCCAAGCCAGACTATAATCACATATACCGATAAAAAATCTACGACAGTTTCGTAGAAACATTATTTTACCGCTTTTCTTCGAACGTCGGAAATGAGACTTGGCGCCATCTGATGTTGATTAACGTCGTTCCGGTCTGATAGCAGGCGCTACAATTTTTTCCTACATAATAAAATCAAAGAATATAATTATATTTAATAATCAAACAGCTGATGTTTTGCGGTTATCATAAATAGCGGCATAGCGCAAGGCGGAAATCGGAGAAACATGAAAAAGTTTTTTACATTTTCACCGCGCCATTGGATTATTGGACATGGGATGAGTATTTTTTTTGTCGTTATACAGCGCTGCCGATCAATGTCGAGTTTAGTCGGTATTACAGGATTTCATGTATCAACTTTAGTGATGACTTCATGTCCAAAGATTTAGTTTTCGGCTAGCGGCGCTGACGCCGTTCGTCCCCGCCACTATGATCAGCTGACAGCTGTTCGCTCGTTACGCCGCCACGCGGTAATCTAGGTCTCGCAGCAAAATAATACACTTATCTCCGGGCCGTCCGCATTATTAGCCTTCTATATAGCAATTCCAAATCTGTTGATGATAGTAATCAGTCCGCCACAGATCTAATATTTCGAAAATATTTCGGATATTGACAAACTCCCAGGTGTTCCTGAGTCAATTATTTCAAATAAAAAGTCAGAATTCGACGAGGTTACGACCAACTTGAACGAGTGGTGAACTTCAAATTACGTCTCGTTGAAATTTCGTGACAGATTGTTTACCTTGGATTATTATTATGGCTGAGGCTACAGCAGCCGAGGAGCAAATGTCAGTGAGGCATAAAAAGGAACGAAAGGATTTACAAGGTATGATTTCGACGCAATTCCAACCTCGCAGTACACATTTACGAAACGCGTTATGATAATGTCATTTTCGTGTTCGCCTAGTACGAATTTGTTTACCAACCCTCTTGTACTTGTAACTCGAGAAGAAAGATTTCTTCGTTGCTTGATTTACTATCTTTTTCGATTAAACGTAAACGTGAAATAAATAATGATTCATTAACTCTTCAATCGTCATGATATTATTTATAACTCATTAAAAACGTGGAATCGAGATAAATACTGACAACTTTTCGAGTCGTCTGGTTGTGAATAAATTTATCTAATCTTGATGTTTCAAAAAATAAAAATGTGTCATACAGAAAAAAAACAATATATCGGAGCAAAAAAATGAGCCCTTGGATCTCGTTACTTGTACAACGAATTGTAATAATGACAAATGTTAATGTTGAGAAAAGAAACTTGTGTTCTTTTCGTTTGCTATAATAATAATTTGTGTCAAAGCAATTTTTCAAACAATGTTGTACAAAAAAAAATGTGCCTCTTGACATTCTAGCTCAAATTCAAATCTTAAAAAAGTCCATTTGCAAAGGGGATAAAAAAAAGAAAAAAGAAGTCGGGGAGGAGATAAGCCGCTTGGAGACGGAACTGGATACGCGGCATGACGAAGAAGTGGCAAATTTAAAAATGGCTCAGGTCACATTGTCAGAAGAGGCTGAAGAAGTGTCACCTGAGCAAGAAGAATGCGTTGAGAACAAAAGCATGGAAAACGCTCCCAAAGTTTCGAAAGCTCAAAAACGTAGGGACAAAAAAGCAAATGCAGAGAAAGAACGTAATGAGAGAATCATTGAACAGGAGGTTTTGAATGTTTTTGGAAAAAGGAACGTTGAAACTCAGGCTATAAAGAAAATCCTGGCTGCCCGAGATCTCATGATTTACGAAATTCCCAGCGACGGTCACTGGTAAACAAATAAGCAAACATTTTTCGTCTTAATTTTGAAAAGAATTTTTCTCTAGCCTAAGCCTTTTTTCTAGTCTCTACAACGCCGTAGCTCATCAGCTCAAAGTCCTTGGGGAAACACTGTTAGGCCTCAAGGATCTTCGGACAAAAACGTCAGACTATTTGCGCGCAAATATGAATGATTTTTTGCCCTTCTTGTCGAACCCCGATTCCGAAGAATTGTTTTCGCTGGAACAGTTTGAAAAATACTGTGATAATATTGCTTATACGAATGCATGGGGCGGAGCAGTCGAGGTACGAATAATGAAAATTCTAGAATCATGAATTACCATTAAAAAAAAAAAAAACTTTTTTTCTTTTTCGTTTGAAACAAAAGTAATGAATTTTTTGTTGTCGAAAAACAGCTGCAAGTGCTTTCCCATGTTCTTCGGTTACCTATCGAAGTTGTCCAAGCAACCGGAGCTCCGTACCTCATGGGGTCTGAATACAACACGACAAGTAAAACGGTAATTCTCACCTATCATCGACACATGTACGAATTAGGCGCTCACTACAATTCAGTCACAAAATACATCAAGGACGAAGAAAGCTGATGAGCATTGACCAAAGTGAAGGAACAGAAACATCAAACTATCGGCGTTATTTTCTTGGAATTTCAAGTTTTCAAGGCTGACTATTTTTAAACATCAACCAATCGAATTAATCAATTTATTTTAATTGTAACGAAAAACAGAGAATTGATAGTAAGTTTCCCACAATCATTTCGCACACATGGTTTCGGTGCACTTTGTAACGAGAATTTGGATTTTTGTCCTGTATTTTGTAACTGGTGAAAAAAAATCGAAACGCACAGATTGAGCGAATAATACCAAAAGAAAAACTCAAACTCGGAATAAATATACGTCATATCTAACAGGCGAATCAATAATATACAAAATTCACTCTACTTTTTGATGAACTCTACACATAATCGGAGAAGCCTCATGAAAAAATGTCTGACAAATTCATTTTCGATCTTTTCGAACGCATAATTTGCGTTTATCACCGAGTGATTAAGTTTTCTTTGATTCAATTTTGACATTGATTCAATTTTTTAAATCGATGAAATATTTACAACGGAATTGTATCAACCGAAATAACAGATTCTAAACGTACCTCTGTACAAACGATAAATAAGCTGCCGCATCAATGAATAAATTACATTCGATGTAACGAATTATCCAACGATTGTTAAGTGACAAGTGTTTCGCCGTTGAGTAACGGATCATCTTTTCGAGATAAATTCTCTTCAGAGAAAGAAATAACAAAATAATAGAAAAGTAGACGTCAAGTAATTAGTAGCTTTGTGAAAATCGAGTTTTTTTCACATGGAAATCAATGTTGGATGTTACGGACGATTTAATTTGTGATTGTCAAAAATTAACTGCCAAAATTAACGCCATCTCATTTTCGTTAGAATATAAAAACGAAACTAGGATTGTCGATGGCAAATCGAGAGTTTATTGAGATTTGCTGCAAATAATAGTAACGTGTGTTTGATAAGTGGAAAAATAAACGTAATTCCAGTGGAAAAAGAATTTTTCTTATTCCCGAACCGTCAATAAATTCCGGTCTATCCTAAAATCCAGGGGGAATCCGAAAACTCATGTGGATATTCAATCCATTCATTTAGGACGGTTACGACCTTTCTTTGACAATATTGGGGTCTCTGGAACCAATTATTTCACGAACACTAAGAATTAAGAATGAATGCAATGACTCCATATGGTTTATGTCTTTATCCGATCGACTTTATTGGCGGTCGCGACATGCCTTTGTTTTTCTTTCGGAGATTATTTCTCTACGTTATTTGACTGGGTCGATTTTTCGTCTTCCGTTGTATCCTTGTTCTTGTTCAGATCGTCCGGCTTCATAGCTGGGAATAGCAATACTTCCTGCAAAAATGAATTCAAACATTAAATTACAAACGAGTACAATTTGTTTTGATAATGAAGAAAAATTTGTTAAATTTTTGACAATTTTATCACAGTCTCGAGAGTATCTCAGTCAGTCGGAATTTTCCGATTAATTTAGTTAATTGACCGATTTGACTGATGCGTAGACGTTTGAAGAATTTACTTTAATATTGTTGGAGTCGGTGAGGAACATGGTAAGACGATCAATGCCCAAACCCCATCCAGCAGTCGGAGGCAAACCATATTCCAATGCCGTGCAGAAGTTTTCGTCTACCAATTGAGCCTCGTCGTCGCCGGCTGCTTTGTCCTTGGCTTGTTGCTCGAATCTAAAGATTGGAAAAATGATGCTTTGGAACTTGCTCGAATTCTCTCCAGCTCAAAGTGATTGCAATTGATAGATAATTTGTTGCTCTGACCTTTCCCTCTGCACGAGAGGATCGTTGAGTTCGGTATAGGCGTTGCAAATTTCTTTCTTCATAACAAAAAGCTCGAATCTCTCAGTGAGGCCTTTGGCCGATCGATGCCACTTGGCAAGAGGAGACATGACTTGCGGATGATCAAGAATGAAAGTTGGATTTATACAAGTTTCTTCAATGAATTCGCCGACTAGTTTGTCCAATAAGCGAGCTCCGGTTCGGGGTGGTGGACATTCAACGTCGTGCTTGATACAAATGTCGCTTAGGATTTTCACAGCTTCGAGTGTATTGAGTTCTTCAGCTCCGGGCAATTTGACCTTGAGTTTTTCTTCAAGAGTTTGCATCATGGTAACTCGTTTGAAGGGTGGCGTAAAGTCAATTTCAACGGGTTCGCCCTCTGGTCCGTCAGGGTGATAAGTTACTTTGTAAGTCCCGTGAATACTTTTTACCATACCGGCAACCATGTTCTCAGTTATGGTCATAAGATCGTGATAATCGGCGTAGGCCATGTAAAATTCGCACGTTGTGAATTCCGGATTGTGGGTCATGTCGATACCCTCGTTTCTGAACTGTCTACCGATTTCGTAAACGCGATCGATCCCACCGACAACGAGCATTTTGTGGTACAGTTCCGGAGCTATTCTCATGAACAAATCCATGTTGAGGTCGTTGTGATGAGTGACGAATGGCTTGGCGGTTGCACCACCTGCGATCATGTTCATCATCGGAGTTTCAACCTCCAGGAAGCCCTGCTCGTCCAAGAATCGACGCACGTAAGCGATTATCCTAGCTCTGATGTGAAACTTTTCTCTCACTTTGTCGTTTAGAATAAGATCGAGATAACGCTGTCGAAAACGCGTCTCTTTGTCCCTCAGCCCATAATGCAAATGTGGCAACATGTGCAAACAGGGACTCAAGAGTTTTATACTGCGTGGCATTATCGAAAATTCACCCTTCTTTGTTTTACCGGGATTACCGACCACTCCGATTATGTCGCCTCTTCGAATTTTCGCAGTGTCAGCGAAAAATTTATCCTCGCTTTCGTAATTTCTCGCGTTTACCATCACCTGGATTTTTACTCCCTCACCACGGAGATCATAGAATATCAGCTTCGCGCCGGATTCTCGTATTGCGTGTACTCGCCCAGCGATACTGTGACTCTCTTCCACAACTTGTCCATCTTTCAACTTTTCGCTGTATTTCTCAATCAAGTTTTCCAGCGAAGTAGACACGTGGAATTTGTGCGGATAAGGATGATCGTCCGACGCTTTCAATTGGCTTATCGCTTGCGTACGCAGCTTGAAATATTCCTGCAGCAAAATTTAATTCATCAAAAATCATAAAAATCGGCGATTCGAATTATCTCGCTATTTTTGCTGGAAACTAAAAAGAATCTCCCTCCATTTCCCGATACTTGAAAAAATTGTAAAAGAGTCCTGGAAAATGACTTTATACAAAAAAAAATTTGGGAGTTCTCCGTGTACAAAAACTTAACGACTGGATTTTGTTGACAATGTTGAAATTTGCACAATTGATTTCTTTACTTCCTGGTAATGTAAAAAAGTTATTGGCAATTTTCAACTGAGGAAGACAGTCACTATTTTTCCAACCTTTGGTAAACAAAGTTGTTGTGAGAGAAATTCATAAATTAATGACCAGTAGAGATTTCTGGTTGCAATTGGAAAATGAAATCCATGGTTTCTCTATTCAGGAAGACGGTATTTTCATTGCTAAGCAAACGAGTGAAATAAAAAGATAATAAATTTACATGAGGACTAATTTCTTCTTCTTTGACGACATCCTTTTTCTCTTTGGACTGATTTTGGGGTTGAGCAGCGGCTTTAGCTGCATTCTCCGATTTTTCTTTCTCCTTTTGTTCAGCCTTGAGTCGCCTCTTGAGCTCACTGGAAAAAAATCGAATTTTGAATGAGCTTTTTTATGAGAAAATTGCATAGACGCAACCGGTTTTTTTTTTTTACACCACGTAGCCGATCGGAAAGATACGCACGTATACGTACGAAATGCCGATTTGTGAACGGAAATGTGACGCAATTTCAAGACTCCATTGGATGTGGATACATGGCAAAATACCGGGCGTGCGGTAAACCCAACGATTTTGGTTAGAAAAGCCAGCATTCTTTCCGTCTAACAGAGCAATCGTGCGAAGCACCGGATTAAATCACTGAGCTCGTTCGAGACATTTGACAAATGGATCCAAGCCGAATTGAGCTTTTAGTTGGCGGGAGAATTCATTGATTAATTTTAAAAACTTGTTAATTGTTTCCATACGTCAAGAATAGAAACATGTGCAAGACAACGTGGGAGGGTGACCGGGCTGAATCGCGATATACCGTTTTTTTAGGTTATGTTTATAAATTACCCAACAGTATTTTATAATTATTGATTCATTATGAGTTCCGAGTAAAAATTCTATTGCTCTTCACGTTCCAACACATTGTTTACTTACTTTTTCGATAGTTTTTCACCCGCTGCCTCGGCCATGGTGATAAACTTTTCTTAGAAAGAACACGGCAGTATCGTCGTGCTCTGTTGGCACCACAGTTGGTACACTTTTGGTTTAGCTTTCCTGAAATATCTTCGGAGATTTTCGGTGCTTGGCGCGTACACCACTAGGGTCTTGGCGGGTAAAAGTTCAATTCTTTTTTCCCAACCATATCAAAACTCTTATCTTATAACAAAATGCAAATTTATGAATTGCTTACTATAGAAAAATTGAATTTTTCAAAGAATTCGAAGTTTATTCCAAATTTTCCTTGATTGTCTAAAAATAATCGGGAAGAGCTCTCCAGTGCGCATTTTTTAATTTTTTCGAACAATCGGGTCGTCGATTATTACCTTGCCAATGATTTCCGACAATATTAGAGTTTTTCTGCCATTCATGATTTTTTTTTTTCATACAGACATCCATTCGTGTCACATGGACGTTTCCATAGCGATCTCTTCTTGTTGATATGGAAACGTGTAAACTATCTTATGATTGATCTAGACTAGAAACGAGTCTTTACAATAATTTGTCGTGGGCCGAAAAGTGTGTCGAAAATGGACGGATGTTTCAGTTTTCAAGACCTTAAGGCACTACAACAATTGATAACGCCTGCTAAAGATGACTCAGATTCCGAAGACGATTTGCCACAAGCTGGTGCTAGAAAATTAGGTGAGCGAGCACAAAAGCCGTTATAAAGAAACGAATCAAAATATAGTTTGGAAGGCATTTTCTCGCCAAGCTATGTCCAAAACACGTACCTCGCAATTCTGCTACTAAAATGATAATTTTTTTTATTAAAAATAAAAACTTTCCTCATCTCCAACGAATTTACACTCCTGTCTGATAGAAAAGTCGATGTGACCCAAGATTTTTTCGACGAAAACGAAAATGCCAAAACACTGGTTGCCATTAAATGCCAAACAATCGGCGACAGAAAATTGTTGGAGTCAAAACGACCCAGTATGCATTCAAAGGGTTAAAACAACTTTTTCAATATGTAAAACATGACGTCTTCGAGTTGCCATTCATACAATCCAGTCCTTAAAACCGCGCTCTAAGCATAGAGAAATTGGAGACTCTGTGAAAGTGAATAAGACATGAAATTGCGATTGTGGAATCAAATTATTAGCTTTCCACTTTTGGGCTATTTTTTTCCAGAAATGTGGTCAAGGAAAAAGTGTTAACATTCTCTTAAATCTCTTGTCTCTTAAATTAGTCGAAAGCCAAGTAAACGTTGTAAAAATGCATTGACGGAATCGATCGGTCTAAAAAATAGAAAGTAAAAATGATACATGACTGTTGAAGGACCTGGAGATATTGGTGGACCGAAGGGAAGCTCGCAGGAACACGCAGGACCTCACGCCCCCTTGAAGGGTGAAGGCGATGAAATTTGGCATCCATCGGAAATAACAACGGCCCCGACTACGGAAATTCTTGATCCTCGAGCAGTTCCGGAATATGAAATGAAATTCAAACAATCCGTGAGCCCTGAAGACGTTTATCTTGGCGTGAGTTGAATCAATACGTCACGTAAAAAAAACTTTTCGATGGAAACGACAAAAGATGAGTTTATGGTCATTTTTCAAATTTCAAAGTTCCTCTTCATAATTCTGCAACTGGCACAAATGATACGGAGCAAAAACCCTTTTTTCGTTTTCTTCATTATATCAAAAATTGTGCAGCCTGAAAATGCAAACAAAAAAATTAGTAAAACCCAAAAAGCAAGAATTGCATGAAAATTCTAATCATGCAAACTTCGATATCGTTTTTTCCTCAACAGATGAGTTTCAAAACTCCCGGAACAGCGTCTTGCGAGTGGCTGACGGTACTCGTGAAACTTCCTGGCGAAACAAGAGAGAAGGTCGAGCTTTCGGTCGAATCCGAGTTCATCGACATTCGCAGTCCCAAGTACTGAATTTCTGCTTTTTTTTTCTTTATCGCTCCCCCAATGGTAGTGAAACAAACTAAGTCGAAATTCTTTATTGTCTAGATTTAGATTACATTTGCCGACACCACATCCCGTAGATCCGAACGCCTCTTCGGCAAAGTGGAACGCCGATTCGTCGACGTTGGAAATCACACTCAGAATGACGCGCGAATTGGACGCCATCAATTTTTAATATCGCCCGAAAATGCTTTCGGAATAATAAAAAGCGTGAAAAGAAAAATCAGAGCTTTGTTTTCTTTTTTATACCTCCGCAGAGTACGCTGCTCTTTGACTCGGAGTATTCTAGTTTTTACTTTACATCACACATGTTGGTCCATTACAGCTCAAGCAGTCTCCGAACCGCTGTCGCTGTCCACGAGATCGATTATTTCTAGACACTCCTGTCGTTCAAACGTTTCCATCTCCTCGTAATATTTCAAGTAGCCGCAAGCCAAATGAGCTCTCTGACACTTCCGAATGTTGTGAATCTGAGAAAATACGAGTTGAGCGAAAATCAAGACTTTTCCTCTTCATTTATTTACATCATTGAAGAAATTTTGATAATTGGGGTAGTTTTCATGTTTTATTCCTAGAAATCCTTTGGTTTTCCCCCATTTCGGCGATACAGTTAGCCATTTGACAATTATAGAACTCGTTTGCTATTTTTTTTCAATCTTTAAGAAATCTATTTTCCATATGATTTCAATGTTTTCATTGTGATAATCATTATCGCATCTGCACTGTTCATATTAAATTTTTGTTACGTACCGTTGCAACGATATCGTGATTGTACTTTCGACGGCAACTCGCGCCCATGTACAATGAATACTCCAGTGTACGAGCAATCTCCGAAACATCCTTCAACTTGATACTTTTCTGTACATCCGACTGATTCTTGCTGTAATTGTTCCTCAATTCGAATAGCAATCTTTTGTACGAACGCTCTCGTGGCTTATGAAACAAAAATGGAAAAGTTCAACATAAAGAAAACTCGAAGTTGATAAAGTTTTAAGGCTCAATTAATTCAGTTTATCTTTCACGCTCATTAAAAACCGCAGAAAGCCCCAAATAAAAAGAAATGATGATCACCTGCAGCGACGACTTGAGTGATTCCGTTCTCCGTTGCGAAGAACTGCTGGAGTGTGACCGGGTCGTCGGTGCAGTTTGTGGGCCTTGAGTTTGCTTGGACTCTCGTTGGCACCTCATCGTTTGGCGCGATTTAGAGAACAATTCGGAAAATTGGTCGACCCGGTGCTGCAAGCCTTTTGGATCGCGACAAGCGTCGCACGTGGAACAGCAACGGGATGTATGTTGATCGAAATAAGCCAGTTGTGTCGTAACTCGACACCTAAAATTTAAAAAAATATATGACGATTCATTTTTTAATATTTATTACGACACGAAGATCCGAGACGTACTTTTTTTCAAAGCAGTAACTGACGAATTCATTGAAAAGTCGATACTTTCGTGCCGACAAATCCACATCGTTTTTCGGTCCAGCCAATAATAAAGATTTGAGGTGAGTTCGAATGTTGTCGACTTCCTCGATGCTGAAGTATATTCTGCTCGAAGTTCTCCATCCGTCTTGTACGCATCTTCCAACCTCTTGACAAAGTTGCTGGATACTCATAGGCATTCCCCAATGGACGACGAATCTGTGAGTTTTTTAAACATATCCTCGCTGAATATTCCCATCCAACTCGTTATCAATTCATTCATTTTGATATCAATCAATTGTGGTTCGAGAAAAATTCGTGACCTCACGTTCGGTCCTCGAAGCCCGAATCCAAATTTTTGCGTCGTTGCAATTACTGCAATTTCGCCTGCTAACCATCGATCGTAAACCGATCTCCGAGCCTCCAACGACAAATCTGGACATTAAAGTTTTAAATATTCGAGTCAATTTATCGAAGAAAATCAGATAAATTGAAAATTGAATCTATCGAAAATGTAAATATTTACCACCGTGATAAGAAACCACTGGGATCTGCAACGCACATAATTCTCTCTCGAGTTTCTTCGCTGCATCTTTCTTCCTGCAGAATACGATGCCACATTGTGGAGCATCCTGCAATGAAATTGAATCAGAACTTTGAAGAATACTAGTGATGAATGTTTGGGAAATTCCTTCAAATCTGTTACCTTTGCCGATCCATTTTCCAGTGAGCGAAAACATTTGTTGATAAAGTTTGCCAGATCTTCGAAAGGTCTTTCCAACGTGTCGATGAAACGAATGTCCTGGCATACTGACCACACGCTTTTTGAGCGTATTAATTTCACGTCATCCATAGCCAGTGTCTGAATAATATTTCCTATCATCTAAAACCCATCGAGTCCCTCTTAGTAAATAATTTTCCAGACTAAAACTTTATCCACACTCTCGTTTCGTCAATTCATGCTTTCAAATACCTCTCGCGTTGCTGTTCCCGTAAGAGCGATTTTTCGAATTTCCGGAAACTTACAAGCAACCTTATTCACAACTTCATTGTAAGCAGGCAGGTAATCGTGACTCAAACGGCTCATACAATGAGCTTCATCAAAGACCAGGAATGATAGAGCATTCTGCGTAACTAGACTGGATATCAAATCCTGACAAAGAAAAATTTCATCGCAACTATATTATTTCGAAGTTGAATTTCCAATCATTTTCAGCGGCTTTTTTTAAAATATTTCATGGCAAAAAACTGATTTATATTTCAAATAAACTAAACCCATGAATAAACGGAATTAGTTACAAGTTTGATCGACATTCTAAAAAAATACCATGCAGCATTATAAAGTTTGATATATATTATTTTGATATATATTAATATTTTCCAAAAATTATGTTTTTTTTATATTTATAATACAAATTGTCATCAATGCTGAAACAGTATTTTTTATTCTTCTACATAAAAACCTAGGGATTTTAAATTCAAGTAAAAATTCACATTTGCTTCTTTAAGCTTGGTAATGATTCAAATAAAAATGCTGATGGACACGGGAAAAGCTCCCACTTACGGGGCTGCCTGCTGGCTTATTTACAAGTTGGAAATGACAACAAGAAGTTTTTGTGTTACCTCAACGTAATTCGAAATGGTTGTATCTATCGAAACATAAAGGAATTTCAACTTTGTCGCCTGCCATGAAAAATCTTTGAGGATTGTTGTACTGAGTTTTTTGCGCGTGCGTGGACATAGATATTCCGCATTGATATTCTTTCTTCTCAGCAGATCTACGTGGTTCTGAAATAAAGAAAATAAAAAAATCAGAAAAAGCAGGAATCGAGGAATATTGTGTGCTTGTTGGGAATTAGATATGATGGGGTTTTTCCACATGCCATGCAAAATGCACATTTTCGAGCAACCATCCATGGGTCTAGTTCCATTCTGAATTATTTCGAGTCACAGTGATTATTATGAGGATTTTGGGATTACTTGAATTATTAGTAATTTATAAATTGAGAAATATCAGTGGGGCATGAAACGTGCGATTACAGACCTCACCCATAGCGTTGGTAGGTACGTAAACCACTGTGACGGAATTTCGTTTAAGGATAGCCGGTAATTGAAAGCAAATTGATTTGCCAGCACCAGGTTGCAGATTAACGAGTACATCGTTTTTGCCTGTATATACAGCGAGCGATTACGAACGGCATGCTGATAATTTTACGAAATTATTCGTTTCGAGTAATATTCTCATTTACATCAAATTCTTACCTTTCAAAACTTCTTTCGTGGCTTTTTCTTGATCAGCGCTAATGAATTCTGTATATCCGAAAAAAAATTTCAACTCCCGTAACAATGCTTGCTCTTCTGTTTCCATTTTTCGGGACGGAACAACAATATAAATTTGGTTACGTTTTTTTCAACTAGAAAACGAGTGCGTAGACCGTGGAATCAAATATAAGAGCCGGTTCGACTAGTTGAACTGTTCAGCAACACCGCGTTGTTACATTACATCAAAATTGGCAGTGCAGCTTTTTAGCTTGAACAGTTTTATAATTTATATCGTTGGATAGTTAACTGGTGGTTTTCGGTAGCCCAATTACAAAGCTTGGTGGTTGTTAGTTTTTTTTATCAACAAATCATGGAAAGTTCTTGCGCGCGATGGCTGCTGATGACTTTCGGCTGGGCTTACTTCGTCAGCTAACTGAGAGCTAATTTTATTTTGATGGTTATTAAATAAACTACCGATTACCAAGCACTTTAACTTATTTATTTGTGACCACCAAGCGATGTTTATCATTTTATGTAAAAATTAACTTTTATGAAGCTGCCACCAAGTGCGACGATGATGAACCCAAACTACAGTCAAATAACCCTCTTGGTCAAATAACCACCTCGAGTACGTTCTACCAGTTTTTCGGTAGTTTAAAAAAAAAAAATCTGGCTCAATTCAAAATTTTGTATATGTTACTTCACAGCGATATTTCTGCACGATAGCCGAAAAAAAATTGAATGAGGTTGGATCAATTGTGAAGCAGATGAAGGAAATATTCGATGAAAAAATAGAGAAAACGACAATTAATTTATTATACATTTCATCAGGTTTATTTACACAGAAAATTCGAAGATATCGAAGAGATCCGACTCTTCAATTCCTTCTTCGACGAACTCTCGATATTCGCCACGCGTTGGGCTCTTCGTATTTATTATACAACGGTTCGAGACGTTGATTTTTCTTGAATTTACTCAGTTTCGTTGGATCGCTGAATTTGAAGAAAGCTGGTGCGAACTCGACGAGCCATTTTGGATCTATGGTCGTTACTTCTCTCATGTATTCCTTGGTCGTTTGTACCAATTCGTGATAAATCACCTGTTAATTAATTTCAGCGTATTGAGCATGATTATGAAAATATTAAAATCAAATTGATGTTGAATATTCATGAAATTTACCCATTCTGGTTGTCTGTTGAAAAGCGCACTGCTGGGATGGATATAAACCACTTGACTGTCGACTAATGTTCTGTAACCTTCTTGGGGATCCTTTTTTGCTGCGTTTCGGAAAAATCCAGAACACACAGCCTTCTGAATTCTCACGTTATTCTTACCGGCTGAAACCACGTCGAGCTTATGCCTAAACAAAGAAATTATAATTATTGCAACTACGATCACATATTTTGTTGTTTTTGACCCTTCGAGTGCACTCTTGGCAGCAATTTTTTTACAATGCAAACGCATTTTTCTTCAAATTTATTCTTTGACCAAATTTGACAGAAAATTGTTGGGGTCAAAACGACCCAGTATGCACTGGAAGGGGAAAATCGTCCCTGGTTGAAATGGATAAAAAGGGCCCTTGCATATTTTACGAAAAAATCTTGGAATACTCGGATCCTCGCGAGAGAAAATAATGGAAAAAATGGTTTTTTAGACTCTAATTTCAATTTAGATTGCTTTGAAATTGAAGGGAAATTCTTACCTATCCATAATTCCGAGAAGTTGTTTCCGGACATCTTGTGCACGTTTGAGGGTGCGTATTTGTACGAAATTTTCGTAGCACCAAGCGTTACTGAATTTGTTGTTCCTCCAGGAATTGTAAACGGCCAAGAGAGTCAAATGATCACCTTCGGCTTGATTGAATTTGGCTTTTTTCTGATCAGCAAGAGCCTGTTTGTCTTTGGGTCTGTAGAAAACGTTTTGTACCGAGAGCATGCTGACTATGGTCAATATTTCGTCGGAGCATTGTAGATGCACGCTCATGATAAGCATTTTCGATAAATTAGGCTCGAGTGGAAATTCAGCCATTCTTCGACCGAGCCGGGTGAGCAAACCCTCGTTGTCGAGAGCGCTCAGGCTATGAAGAGATTCGAGAGCCATAATGAGGGATTCGACAGGTGGAGCGTCCATGAAATCGAAATGTAACAAATCGTTGATTCCCATGGTTTTTAATTGAAGCACCGTGGTCGCTAGATTGGTGCGTTGAATCTCGGGCACAGGAGTTGGCAACATTTCGTCTCGGTACGCTCTCTCGGTATAGAGTCGATAACATTTGCCGGGTCCGGTTCGACCGGCTCTGCCAGCTCGTTGTTTAGCGGCGGCTTGACTGATGGGAGTGACGATCAAACTGTCCATTCCCGTTTTTGAGTTGTAAACTTTTTGCTTAACGAAGCCGGGATCGACGACGTAGTAAATACCGTCGATGGTCAAACTGGTCTCAGCGATATTGGTGGCAATGACAACTTTTCGGGAACCCGGTGGAGCCGGCTCGAAGATTCTCGTCTGCATTTCCGAAGGGAGCGCAGAATAAACCGGCAAAATAATAAGTTCTGGCACGTCGGGACCGAGAGATTTCATACGTTCGTAGAGAATCTCGCAGGCGGTATCGATTTCTTCTTGACCGGTAAGGAAGAGAAGAATATCGCCCGGAGGCTCGCGCAAATGGATTTGCATAACGGTGATCAACGCTGCGTCCAAATAATCGGTCTCCGGTTCTTTCGTGTACATTACCTCGACCTCGAAAGTACGTCCCGGAATGGTGAATATCGGAGCTTCGAAGAAATACTGTGAAAACTTGACAGCATCGAGAGTGGCGCTGGTCACGATCAGCTTTACATCCGGCCGCCTCCCGACAGCCTGTTTCAAAAGCCCGAATAGTACGTCCGTGTGAATCGTCCGCTCGTGGGCCTCGTCCAACATAATGACTGAATAATTTTTCAGGTCGAGGTCCATCAGACATTCCCTGAGCAACATACCGTCCGTCATGTATTTTATCATCGTTTCCGGTCCAGTGCAATCCTCGAAACGGATCGTATAACCAACTTCCTGGCCGAGACGACAACCGAATTCCTCAGCGACTCTCTTAGCCACGGACATTGCTGCAACTCTTCTCGGTTGAGAGCAACCGATTTTTCCGCGTGCGGTGAAACCCGCTTCGGCCAAATATTGCGTTATTTGCGTAGTTTTCCCCGACCCCGTTTCTCCGATAACGATAAGAATTTGATTGTCAGTAACCGCTTTTACCAGATCGTCTCTCAGCTTGTAAATCGGCAGACTTTGTCGCTGCTCAAGCAACGTCAGGTTCGTTTTCTTTCCGAAACTTGATTTTTTACCGCCTATCACGTGTTTCTTCCATTCGGGCAAATCCTGAGCTTGTAGCCCGATCCCCCGCATGTTCGAGGCCAATGTACGACTCTCAGCTTCGGGCAGAGGATCGATCCAATTTTTATTCAATCCCGTTGGGACTGAATCCATCTCTTGCTCTCTCTGCAACATTTTTACTTCTCGTCTCTCTTTCGCCAGAGCGCTCTGCATCATGGCAGCTTGTGCGAGGGACCCATCCGGATTTTTAACTATCCTTACGGGGCTTAAATCCCCGAGAGCTCTCCCGTGGCCGTGAAGGAAAGGAGGCTCTTCCTCGACCAATTCGATCTCCACATCCTCTTCCTCGTCATCCTCTCGCGGCAAAATCCCAGTTTCTGTGTCGAATTCCGGCAGTTCGCTTCTATCGATACACGATGCGGCCAACATTTGTTTTATCTCCCATTTCTCTGGCGAAGATAATCGCTGTACTCGTTTCCTCGAGTACGTCTCGTCCTCGTCGACGTTCCCTTGCAGCTCCAGCAACGAGGTCGGTCTGTCGGGATTACGAAGATGTTTCTCATCCTCCTCGCTCTTGATCATTGAAATTACAGGATTTAAGTCCCTCCCGGTTTCCTGATCGACGTCTTTCATACTCAGCGACACTTTTTGTCCTCCGACGCTCAGAACTTTCACCAAAACTTTTTGTCCTCGTGCAACGACGTCGTTCGCCGTCGCCACGCGACCTTCACGTCGTAACTGCGATATGTGAACCAGTCCTTCCCACCTTCTTCGCAGGCCCTCCAACTGTACAAAACACCCAAACGGCACGATGTTCGCCACTTTGCCCGTGTAAATTTTACCCACTTCCGGATCTGCGGAAATATCCTCTGGCGACTGAGACTTTGATTTTGCCTTTGACTCCTTACTGCGGCTGCTGTACTTTGAATCTTTACGATCGCGAGATCCTCGCTTACGGTCACGATCACGATTCTTTGATCTCGATCTCCTTCTCTCCCGCGATCTGAACCTTTTCCTCTCCCGGAGACCGTCTCGGGAACCGGACCTTCGTCTTCTTCGTGAACTGTGCCTCGGCTCCCTCGATCTGCTCCGTCTGTCTCTTGATTTGCTTCTCCTTTCTCGAGACCGACTTCTTTTTCGTTCTCTTTCTGTATTTTTCTGAACAACTTCAGTCGCTACCGTTTTATTCTCAATTTTCGGTTCGCCGCTGCCTCTCGAATAAGAAGGAGCGGAAGCTTCCAGAAACGCCATGGCATCCTCGTAATCATTCTCCTTTTTGTCTTGCGTCGCGGACGCTTTCGCCTCGTTCGGAATCGCCAAACCTGGGAACTTGTTTGCCAAATCGTCGTGCTTGGCGCCGTTGCTCTGAGCCTTGCCGGATGACGATTTTATCGGTTTCATGTGCTGTATTATTCTGAGAAGATTTGACACTAATGAATCCTGGAGACGAATAGGAAACAAAACAAAAAATTGGATATTACTTTCTTAACGCTTCGAGTGCGAACCTCCTATAAGTGCATGTCGGGTCAATTTGACCCAAGGCATTTTTGGCAGTAAATTATCCACGATTTATGATCCTGAATTTATTTTTTGACAAAAACGGAAATTAAAAGCCGAAACATTCGCTGTCGTTAAATGCCAAACAATCGGTGACAGAAAATTGGTACGGTCAAAGAGACCCAGTGCGTACTGGAAGAGTTAATATCGCTCAGGGACACTCAATACTCACGGAAAATTCAGCTCCATTTTCTAGAAGTACCTTCTTGAAGTCCTCGAAATTATTGTTTTTCTCTGCTAGATGGATTATGAATTCGGCTGAAATAATCGAAGTTAAATATTGTTCATAAAATGATCGAGAAGAACGTGAAAAATCTCAAATAAACGATTATTCGTAGAATTTTATTCATGACAATTGCTGCGAGAATAATTGATTGGACGACAAACAAAATCGTATACGTATTTTGACAGGTTATGGCACGCTCACCTAAATCTTTGTCGTTGAGCGACAAATGATTTTCCAATTCTGTGCATATTTTAGAGACTAGAGAAAGATGTTCTAATTTCGTAACTTCATCGATTTCCATTTTTGTAAATAATCTATTGATCAATTGGTATGATTATTGTAAACGTTTTAGTCAACTACACCAACGACAAACGAAACACGTCGTTTATACCACTGAACTCAAGATACAACGCGAACGCTCACTGCCGTGGTGGGGGTAGCGATTTTGCGAGCCGACAGAGATAGCTCTGGCAGGTCGTTCTGTCATTCTTTGTACAGTCGGCTAAGAAAGCTTGTGACACTTATTTATTACACGCAGTGAAACTATTGAGCCCTTGAGCCGGATTAATATTTTTGTCCGACTGTACGCAGTGCGAGAGAGACGGGACGACCTGTCGGAGCGCTCTCTCTCTCGGCTCGCCCCCCACCACGGCAGTTAGCATTCCAGTTGTCAGTTGTATTTGTAGTTCAGTGGTTTCTGGCTTATACGTTTATACGATTGAAAGAAGAAAGCAGGGAGAAAGGAGAATAAACAGGAGCGAAGCGAGCGAACACGGCATAGGAAAAACAGTCGTGGTCGTGTGGGGGCGTCCGCAAAATCGCGTCTCCGCGTCCGTGATTAGTTGCTATTTCTGCCACTAGGTGCAAAGGTCCAAACGGTCCAATACAACATCGTCGTGTTTGTCGCTTCAATGGTCGCTTCTCATCATTTTTATATGAACGGGTGCGTATGCGTATAATGATGCGAAACGGGCAACTGTGCACGTCTCTTCACGACGAATTGTCCGGTGAAAGCACGCGAACAAAAGGGAAATGTAGAAGCAACGCTGTTTTAAAATATTTAAAAACGATCGCGGAATTTTTCTTGCAATCTTTGTAACTCGAAATCAATGTTCTTGAACTAGAGGGAAGAATATTCGAGACAATGGCAATGTGTATTTTATTTTAGAAACTGATCAATTGAGAAATAACGGTAAATGATGGATGAAAATATCAGGATGAATGAATCCTTGGTTCATTATAACAGAGGCTTTGATCGAGTTCAAGAAAATCCGAGTTCGTATCAATTATGTATACAGTCACTGCTTAGTCGAAAGATTCCGAGTGTGCGAGACACAGGTTCAGCTTGCTGGACCGATTCAGATTTTAGTCTACAATCTCGAACACCTAGGATGTTTCATTTTTATATCAAGCAGGTCCGTCGAAGAACGACTGATTGAACGAAAACAGTGCAAGATACTACGTTACGCGGAATTATACTACCCAGAACGTTCGTTTGTCAACCCTCGTTACAGGACACAAATGTAGGCGGGCAATTTTTCTTAATATTCATTTTATGTCATTGAAAACATTAGAAAGGAATCGTGGGATACGGACAGAAGTGGGGGGGGGGGGAGGCTTACTTCGTTGCTTACTTCTACACTGCGTAGATGGTTCACGAATTTTTATTTTTCACAGCAATTGTCAAAATCTGACATTTAATTAACATTTGAATAAATCGAAAGTACAAAAAATTGTTTTTAAGACATTGGCGTTCGTTGATATTTGGGCGGTGACTCTCGGCGTTCCGACCATTTCGCACGGTGAAATATGAACTGCGTACACTGAACATGGACGTCTTGTTTGTTAACGGTCGACCCCCGTCCGCGTATATCTATGGCCCAGGCGCCATTAAAAGAGGGTAGCAAGCTGCTAGGCACCTCGCGTATGATGCTGGACTGATGAAGCCGGAGCTCATGCAAGTGTTTTGGCACACCGCGAATGCGATGGGGCCTGCGACAGCTTCGCCAAAAAAATTGGTTTTGAGATCGTGATTGCGTATTTTTAGAGAAAGTCTGGACAAACAACCCACCAGAGCTCATCAGCAGAAATCCTATGATGACGCCCACAAGTGCACGACGTTCCATTGTCATCTTGATGAAGCCAAGCGTTCGAACTGTAATGGAGGTCTCTGAGCTGGTCGTAAAAATCTTGCAGCTATCGACACGATTGAAAAATTCGCAGCAATTTTACGAGCAACATACGGGTCAAGCGAAAGAACGCGCACAAGTAAAACCGCTCCTGCCCGATCTTTATTATGGAAAACTGAACTGACCACGAAAAATATCACGTTGAAACTATTAAGATTTTGCCAACTCCAGAGTCATCTTGCGGGATTGGGCGGCTCCACGGTCTTACATACAGATCGGGGAACTCCCGTCCCGCGGCTAGTTCGCATGAATACCGAGCGTCGGTTTCAACGCGATGCTATAAATTACGAATAGAGCGATGACAGACTTTTAATGAAAATCTCAAAATGCCGTAAAATTCATATTTTTCTAGCGATTCCGACAAAATTCTCAGAGAATGAAGAGCTTGTATAGATTAATATCTGCGCAAAACGGGAGCCCTGCAGCTCAACTCGTTCTCAAGTTATATATGAACGTTTGAATTTTAGTGGAAAAACATACACACACACACACACACACACACGACATCCGGACATTTTTTCTAGATATGATTTTTCGATGTTTTGGGACATTTCGAGTATCTTGACATTGAAAACGTGAAAAAAAATATTTCACCGTCACAAAGCTTTCTCCATGCAAGGAAGGAAAATTGTTGGAGGGACCGCTTGAAAGCGATCGCGAAGTCATCTCGCGGTCAGAATGGTAACTGAACTCGCGCCTCGCCAAGTACAGTTGGGACAGTGTCAACTGTGCAAGCACTTTAGTACAGCTCTATTTTCGTTGTTCTCGTAGAGAATAAACTTTTTCGGAAATAAAAAACATGTTGAGAGCTTTCGATCGAATGGGGCCCGGGTGATGATCGAATGGTTCCCATGATTTCAAGCGTCAAAACGGGATAATGAATTGAAACACACTTCATTTTCTCCGAAACGAATTTTCGTCAGTAGATGAGAAAAAAAAAACGAAGAAAAAATGCAGTGTGTAATAGACGATTTGCCGGATGAAATATTGGAATATATTCTCAATTTAATTCCACCCTATAAGGATCTTCAGGAATGTATGCTCGTGTGTAAAAGATGGTGTCGAGTTGCAAGAAGTAAGTTTACCTCCAAATATTCTTCGAAATTTCATTACTAATTTTCCAGACTACAATTTCCCCTTTATTTGATGAATTTTTCTCCACCTTTCGTACGAGCAGACATGTTGGAGCACAAAGAGGCTCATTTTCAAAAGTTCGTAGCCTACGGTTCCCTGAACTGGAACCCTTGTCGGCTCGTACATCGACATCACCATCGCATAAGCAAACGACACTCCCATTCTGCCTGTGTTCACAAAAATTCCATGTGGGTTTTTGGTGGATGTACAGCGACTTGTACGACCTTCAACGATTTGTGGAGGTTGGATTTGCACTCCAGGGAATGGATCAGGCCAGTACCCTTGGGAAATTATCCGTCACCAAAATCTTGCGCTACTATGATGTTCCACAAAAACAAGCTCATCTTATTCGGCGGATGGTCCCATCCGTCGCCTTTTCCTCATCATCAGGTTCGTTGCAGAATTAAAATACCATTTTATTTATCAGTCAAGCTATTTGATGCTTTTCCAATCCACAATTTTCCTTACTAACCCTTCGTGTACACACTGGGTCATTTTGACCTGAACAATTTTCTGTCACTAATTGTTCGTCGTTTTGGCATTCTATTTTCGCTTTCGTCAAAAAATATATTGAGGGCTACTACAAAACATGTGTCTAAAAAAAAAAAAGAAAAAAAAATGAATATTTACCAGAATGCAATGATTTGAAAAACGCCTTGGGTCAGATTGACCCAATATGCACTTATAGGGGGGGCGTACTCCAAACGTCAAATGCACGAATTTAACTCTAACAGTGACTTTCCATTAAAATCCTCTGCACAACTTTCCCATGTCCCAGTTATTTTTCACGCCTCAATGAGCAATGAGTTTTTTTTTTTAAATTCACCACAATTTTTGCAGCAAGTGAATCTCTTTGACGAGCTTCACGAATATTGTATAAAGTCGAACACATGGGCGGCGATTATTACACCAGGAGGTCCGCCACCGATGTCTGCGCATTCCGCAACCATCCACGGCAATCTCATGGTCGTTTTTGGAGGTGTTTGCAGACCGAATGTGTAAGGATATTGCTATTTTAACCCTTCGACTGCATACCGGGTCATTTTAACCCCAAAAATTTCCCTTTAGCGATTGTTCATCAATTAATGGCAACGAATATTTTGGCACTTAATTTTCGTTTTCAACAAAAAATAAATTCAGCGTCTCTGAATATAGATAATTTAGTACAAAAAACGTCTCTACAAAAAAAAAACGAAAAATGCATATTTATCGGAATAGAACGATTGGAAAAACGCATTAGATTAGATTGAGCCAATATGCTCTGATAAGAGGTGTGCACGCAAAGGGTTGAAAACAAACAATTATCGAATAGTTTTCAAGAGGAAAACTAATTTTTGTGTGGATTTTTCTCGAAGCAGCTCCAACGACATTTGGTGCTTCAACCTGGACACGTATTCCTGGCACAAACAAACAGCTTCTGATCTCAGGCCGCATCCGCGCTACGGACAATCGCAAATAAAATTGAGCGAGAAGCATCTTCTCATCTTGGGAGGCTGCGCCGGTCCCAACGACGCTATGAACGACGTTTGGTTGCTCACTATGGAGGGCAGCAGCTGGACATGGAGAAAAGTCAATATACGTAATGCCCAATGGGCACCGACAATTATATGGTGTCATCAGTCTTGCAAAGTAATATCCCAGTTTTTTTTTCGCCCTCCCTCAAATTCCTTACAAGAAATTTATTCTATTCTCTCTTTTTTTCTTTTTTCGCCAGGTAGGAAATTACGTGATTGTTCTTGGCATAAAAAAACGCCAAATCCGAGCTAGTGACATGTGTATATCAACGAAAATGGCTTGTCAACGGCCCACGCCAGCTCAAGTACAAATTCCCGCGCCTCGAAAAGAGCGGTTCGTATTGTTTTCTCCCTCTAGTTCATTTCGACAAGACACGCTGTTCTAAAAATCGAATTATTTCATTTTTCTGCACTGAGCGAATTAACAATGAAAAATTAGCGTTACAGAATAGAAAGAGAGGATGAACTTGAACATTAGTCAATTTTTATTATGCGGAATATTAATTTCATAAAAATATAATATTTCATTTTTCATACAATAAATTTTCTTTCATTTTTATGGGAATTTACATTTTGCTTAGTAAAATTGACTGTTTCTATCCATTTTGAATTCTCTTCATATGCCAATCCTTCATTTTTACACGATGTCGAATTCTGTGAAATTTTCAGGCCAGCTCATCAACCGCTGATCGACCGCGACGAGAATGTCAACGGTCGTCAGGGTCTCTTTAGAAGATATTCGCCCATTGTTCCCGAGGCTAATGTTCCAGTTTCGAGTCCTCCTCCCGCTCCAACGGAGCCGAACGTTTCAGTTCTGCGAACTCCCGGCTTTCCTACCGAGCCGAATGGTCAAAACTTACGAACTTTAACTTCGCCGCCTTCGCCAACGGAATTATCGTACATCAAATATTTTCCACCGAACATGCACTTGCCCTACATCGACAATCCTTTTAGTATGGCAGCGTTTCGCGACGAGCCCCTTCGCATCGATCCCACCCTGAATCGTCAGCGACAATTGGAGTCGCTTCGTCGTATGGAGGAGAAAATCCAAAGTCGTAGGAATAACCATCAAAAAGTAGCGAGAAAGCGAGAAAACACGTTGGCGATGTTCGTACTCGATGTTGCGAAAGTTTTGTACGACGAGTGCATCGCTTCGTGGGTAAAATTGCAGCAAAATGATCGCACAGCGCCCGACGAACGGATACTTTACTCCCTCGTCCTTGGACGCGGTGAACTCATCGTTTTCGGTGGCATTAGAAAAGAACAAGCCACTGTTCAAGGACAAACCGATACCGACGATTCTGAGGTTTTCAATGAGCTTTATTTTCTCAATCCACCTCGGTACATTATATAAAACGATACGAAAGTAACAAAAAAAGAAAAAAAAAAAATAGAAAAAGCACTAAAAACCAAAATGTCGAAATCTAAGCCTTGAAATTCCTTAAAGTCATTTTTCTTCGTTATAGCCATCGTTCCGTCGCTTTTTGTAATTTTATTAAATTGTTTAAATAGTATTATTTAATTAAGCAACTGCTTGCTAATGAAAAAAATAAATTACAAAAAGAGTTCCATCAATTACCATCATTTTTCAGCGTTCTATAGTTTTTAACCCTTCGATGAGTGCATATTGGGTCAATCTGACCCAAAGCGTTTTACAAATCGTTTTATTCCGGTAAATATGATTTTTTTTATTTTTATTTTTTTGACGAATGCCAAACAATCGGTGCCAGAAAACTGTTGGGTTCAAAACGATCCAGTATGCACTCGAAAGGTTGAAAAACAAAACAATTTTTCGAAAGACCAAAATAGAGCCGATCCTACAGGTGAATTGAAAATCGGAAATGCCTGCGAGCCCGGATTCGAACTTCAGTGGACGTCGCACGAGATTCTGTGATAGAGATAACGGTACAAATACGTACGACAATGGCGCAAGCGGCTGAGTTGCGTTTTTTTTTACTTTGATAACAATCGCTAGGTGCGCAAACTAGTTGTATTTATTTTTCCAGGAACCTTTATTGTTTCGATTCATTCGCCGTTGTTAAGAAAATCAATATTTTCCGATATTTGTTCCTGAAGGTCGTTTTCAAATCGAGAAAAGTCTCGGGACGTGGATGATTTTTGAGGGAATTTATTTCAGATTTGGAACAGGGTAGTAGACACGGGGACAAGACCTGATAACAAAATGATTTATATTCTACAATTGCTACGAATATAGTCGGAGATTGATTGAAGATAATTATTATTAGTGCGCTGTTGGAATCGCCATTATAGGTTAAATGCAGTTGCTACATATGCTGCAGCAGTTGTCGACGAGGACGAGTAAACTTGATAGCAGCGACACCTGGTGACCACGAGGCCAGAAATAATCTTATTCCGTTTCTTATCTATGGACGTAATCCTTAATTCCCCCCACCCATGGAAATTCGATGTCGGTTTTTAAGCATGTATGCAGCAATAGTGACCTCACGATTACATCAAAAACTTCCGTGACTCTTTCTCTGGCTCGCGATTGGTACTCGCTGTACCAACGACGAACCATTCGGAATGGAAGAGAGTGTATTTAATTTTTTGTCCTATGGTATACGTCAGACTGTGTACGGGATGTTACGGTCTCGCGACGGTGATGTCTCCGGGTCTGACAGCCACTACGTACAAGAACGTACGAATTTTGGTGAATAACGAATTGCAACGAGAGTGTCAAAAAAATGAGACATTTATGAGGACAACAAAAAACTTCGCACATTGCGATTTTTTTCTTAAAGTGCTTTTACGTGCGAACCCCGGAGCTGAACACTGAGCGCGAAGTAAAGGAAAGGTGGGTCTCTCTTTTTTCCTCTCTCCCTCGCTCTATCGCTATCTCGCTTTCTCTCACCCGCTCGCTCCCGAGAGAAGATAACTGTAAAATGTCATCGACAACGAATTAAATGTGTGTCATCGCACAAAGCGGCTCTCGGAGATCGGCTTTCGAACAATCCTTTCACCCAAATCTCTTCTCCATTTTTTCTCTCCTTCATCGTTCCAGTTTCCCCCTTTTTTTCTCTCTTCAAAAAGCCTGTTTTATTAGCTCCCATTTTTTCCCCACCATTCAACAACGCGTTTACTCATGCCGGCAGACAGTACGCATATGTCCGGTAACAAATACCATTATTTATCGTATATAATTCAAACTTTAACTCTTTCCATCACGATATTCTCGTTTTTTCATTTTCAATTCAAATTCGCACGTCGTTTTAGTTATAATTTCATCTTTTTTCCAATCGCTCTAAATTCTCGATCTATTGACGTCACAGTATTATTGTTATTGTCGTTATTTATTTCTGTTTTTTCCTCACAATCTTGCTCGAACGTTATTTCAATTATTCCCGAAAATACTTTCCTTCGTATTTATCCGTTTATTTGGCTTTTCTGACGATTTTTTTGCTATTTTGACGTTTGTTTTTATTTCAGGGTTTTAGATAGTTGAAAAGAAAAAATGGAGGGACCAGAAGTAACGTTTCTCTTTCAATTTGGTCTTCTTCGAGACATAGTTAGCGTGGAGGCTAGTGCCTTAACGTTAAAAACCCTCAAGGAATATGCCTGTGATTTCATAAACACCAAATGTCCGGACCACGGCTTGACCCAGCTTTTCGAGAGACTGTTATTGTTCAAGCATGACTACAATTCAACAAATATTCTCCAGCTCATAACAAATGCCGCCGAAGTCGTTGACGAAACTCTGGTTGAAATTGTTTTGACCGGTGAGCCATAAAAACTTTACAAATATCTCCTTACAATTAATATTTTTTCTGCTATTTCATGCAGCAATCCAACTCTGTAACGAAAAAATAATTTAACATTCCAATCTTCACGGAAACTCGAAAAAAAAAAAATTAAAATTTTCAGCTTTCCGTTTTTTTGTTTATTCTGACGTTATCGCGATGGAAATACTGTGGAAAATTGAATTTCCGAAGGATCCAAGCCCCATAAATGTTTTTTCATAGTTGGAACATTTTTCCACCACAGAGAGAATTAAAAACGAAAAATTATCGTTACAAGATTGAAACATTAGTCAATTTTACTAAGCAGAATGTAAATTCCCATGAAAATAATATAAAATATTTCTTCTATGGAAAATGAAAGGAGAATTTATATTCGACATAGTAAAAATTGATTAACATTCGAGTCCATCCTCTGTTTCTATACGATAACGCTAATTTTTCATTTTTTTTTCTCAAGGCATTGATTCTATCATTAGTTACGGTTCATCATGATAACTCGATTTTTGAATTTGTTATTCAGCCCAAGTGCCAAGCGAAGAAGTAGTAATACGTCCCCATGCTTTGACGGTGCATTCCTACAAGGTGCCAACGTTTTGTGACTTTTGCGGTGAGATGTTATTCGGCCTTGTGCGGCAAGGTCTTAAATGCGAGGGATGTGGAATGAATTATCACAAGAGATGCGTGATAAAGATACCGAACAACTGTCTGCAAGACGCGAGTCAAAGGAGACGCAGCTCGACGCTTTTGAACGTTCCACGTTCACCGAGTCAGGGCTCCACGAGCAGTTTGACAAGCGCCAGCGACGATAATCAGAGTGTCAGCACGACCAATACTACGAGCCAGAACAACAGCACTCTGGTACGAAATAATTTTTGGACAAAAATGAGCAAAACGCTTCCGAAATGATTTTTTTTCTAGGACGTGGCTTTCCACGTAAACGGGGAGGAATTAATTTCTTAATTATGGTGAATTTATTAACATAGTCAATTTTTAATAGATTCATTTTGGCAGGGCCTACGAAATATACAATTATTCATTCCATTTTAAAACTTGACGAATGTATTTTTTATTTTTATTTATAGATTTGACTTACCAAATAAATTTCAAGCATTGCTACCCAAATTTCGACATTTTTTCCCTTTTCACAAAGTCTAACAATTATTATTATGAAAACGAAAATTATATTTTCGTTACTAATCAAATATGCATAGTTCTGTTGAGTTCATTTCCTCGGTAAAATCACTTGGGGCTGGAAGACTTTGTCTTTGCCTTTGAAAATTCAAAAATGACAAAAATAAACGTTTTTTGTATTTTGTTCTTTGTCGCATCGTTCACATTTACTGAACCATTCCGCAGCTCATTCCGGCAATCATAACACCAAAACAGTCGCGATCCCCGTCACTGGGTGGCCGACCAGTTTGGGTCGAGCGTGAGCTGGCAACTCGGATAAAAATTCCTCACACATTTGTCGTTCATACTTACACGAGACCGACGGTTTGTGGACTGTGCAAAAAGCTCCTGCGTGGTTTGTTCAAACAAGGTTTGCAATGCAAAGACTGTCAGTACAATGCGCACAAGAAATGCATCGAGAAAATACCGAAGGATTGCACAGGAGAGAATCCCAAGGATGCGGCAGGTAAATTTCGAATTCGAAACGCAAAAATGAATTTTTTCTCGATTGGGAAATTCTTGGATTTTGTCTTCGTCCAGGAGCCGAGTATCCTGACAGTGATGTGGGCAGCGAGCACGAGGGAAGATTTGACGGAAGGAACGAGGACGGCGACGGCGATAGCGACGCAGAATCACCGCCTCGACCTTCCCAACTTTCCTACGCGACTGAAGAAACCAAACTCAACGGAGAAACGGTTCGTTAATTTTTTCTAAAGATTCTCGCGACCCTTCATTTTCAGACACAAACTAAAAAATTAATTTTTTCATTCGTTGAATTGATCCGAACCGAGAATCTTCGATTTTGAGATTTTCACCCAAATCCTCGAGTTTAATGATCGGTTTTGCTCGACGCAGGATTTAGTGCCAATCCGGGACGATGCGTCATCCGACGATTCTCGTAAATCCCGGCCATCCAGGTGAGAACTCGGACCAAACTCCTACAATGTCTTTTCTATACACACGGAGAGAATTAATAAAGGAAAAATTATCGTAACAGAATAAAAACTGTATTAAATTTCCACAAAGTAAAAATTGCCTGATGATCAAGTTCAATTTTTCATATTTAATTCTCTCAGTGTACTTGCGTTATTCTATGGTGTTTTTCTATACGATGTTCAGTTGCAGCTCAAGTCCAAGTAACAACATTCCGCTGATGCGAATCGTGCAGAGTGTCAAGCACACCAAGAGACGTGGCTCGAAGGTTCTCAAGGAAGGATGGATGGTGCATTTCACAAATCGTGATCGCACGGTAAGAATTTTCGATTCTCGCCAATCGTTTAAAAAATCGGTTTTGTTTCATGAAACCAAACGTCAAAATTGCAGAAGCGGCGACATTACTGGCGTTTGGATTCCAAAGCGATCACACTGTTCCAAAGTGACAGCGGATCAAAGTATTACCGAGAAATCCCTCTCGCCGAGATCCTGGGAATAGAGATTGCGAGGCCACCGCTGGCGGGTGAGTTTCCGCCGAAATATTCGAAAAAATAACAAATCCCAATGGTCCAAGCTTGTTAACCATTTTCTTTCAACTTTAGCAGATTCGACGCACTGTTTTGAGATGCGAACGGCGAATATTGACTATTACGTCGGGGAAGAAGTCGCAGCCGGAGCCGGTGGGCAAATTCCTGCTCCGGAGAGTGGAGTCGGTGCTCATTTGGCGCGAACCTGGGAAACGAGTATTCGGCAAGCGTTGATGCCGGTTACGAATGCACTCGCCAGTGAGTTTCACCACAAATTTCATTTTTATCGCATAACGAATCTATCTGACCTTCAAATATGATTTTATGGCCCTGAATTTATTTTTTTGCGAAAACGAAAATTAAATGCCACACGATTCGTTGCCATTAAATAACAAAACAATCGGTGGAAGAAAATTTTTGAGGTCAAAATGACCCAGTGTGTACTGGAAGAGATAGCTCAGTTTTTTTTTTTACTATTTTTCCAATTGGATGTGATTTCGTTTAATTGTGTGTGTGCGTGTGTATTTTTTTTTTCGTGCAGATCAAGAACAATCGACCGAGCCGGAAGAGAACGTGACGGACATGTCGCAGTTGTATCAAATATTCCCCGACGAGGTTTTGGGTTCCGGTCAATTCGGAATAGTGTACGGAGGAGCTCACCGAAAAACTGGACGAGCGGTAGCGATCAAGGTGATCGACAAATTGCGTTTCCCGACCAAGCAAGAAGCTCAACTGAAGAACGAAGTTGCGATATTGCAGAATTTATCGCACAGCGGCGTAGTAAATCTGGAGCGAATGTTCGAGACGCCCGAGAGGATATTCGTCGTTATGGAGAAGTTGAAGGGTGACATGTTGGAGATGATTTTGAACTCGGAGCGCGGGAGGTTGAGCGAGCGAATAACAAAGTTCCTCATAACGCAAATTCTCGTGGCTCTGAAGCATTTGCACAGCAAAAACATCGTGCACTGTGATCTGAAGCCGGAGAACGTGTTGCTGAGCAGCAACAGCGATTTCACGCAAGTGAAACTTTGCGATTTTGGCTTCGCAAGAATCATCGGTGAGAAAAGTTTCCGGCGAAGCGTCGTCGGGACTCCGGCGTACTTGGCGCCCGAAGTTTTGCGCAACAAAGGCTACAACCGCTCCCTCGACATGTGGAGCGTTGGCGTCATCGTCTACGTCTCGCTCAGCGGAACTTTTCCGTTCAATGAAGACGAGGACATAAACGAGCAGATACAAAACGCGGGCTTCATGTATCCCCCGAATCCATGGAAAGAAATATCCTCCGATGCTATCGACCTGATCAACAATTTGCTCCAAGTTAAGCAAAGGAAACGTTACACCGTCGACAAAAGTCTGCAGCACGTCTGGCTACAAGATTATCAAACTTGGTGCGACTTGCGACAACTCGAAGTCCAAGTCGGCACGCGTTATTTGACTCACGAAAGCGACGATCCCCGCTGGATGGCTCATGCGGGTCAGCGCACATGACACAACTATCTGCCTAACCTAAACATCGAATCACCGACGAATCCCCAACCGCTGCAAAAAGGATGGGCCCGCAGCGCTCGGGCCACGTTACGCCGCTTCATTCGTGCCTGATAAAGAAAATAAATGCGAAGGAAGGAGCAGAAGAAAAGAACGCGCATTCGTGGGGCTTTGATCCGCGAGAACCTTCCAGACAGTCGCATCCTCGTTATCACGTGAAACAAAATCTTTTTATTAGATATTAAGGGCGTACGAGATAGTGCAGTAAGCAAAAAAATCGGCCAAATCGATTCTTTTAGATCTGAAAAAATACAGTATCTCAGCTAAACGGTGATTAGTGGCTCGTGCAACGTGACAAAAAAGCTCTCGCTTCTTTTTTTTTTTTTGTCACGAGCGGCCTCTCCAAATTCTTAACTCAGAAATTAATCACCTTTGCAGCTTTGCCTCTTTGAAAAACAAACACAAAAATCAACGGGCAACAATATTTTATTGATAATAAGAGTTACTCACTTTGATCTAGTTATCTTAGAGACCATTTTTACCATAATTAGATATTAACAAGGGCCTTGGGCGTGAATTTTTCGAGTCGACGACCCGCACGTCGTTGAATTGCATTTTCAGAGATGGACGAAGTTCGGATATCAAAAAAATCATTGAAAATTTCGATTTACAACGAAATAATTATTGTAAAGAAATTTTAAACACACGGGTCAACGGGAATTATCGTAACGCAAGACTTTGAAAAACTCTCATAGTGAAGTAAGAGTTAACTAATAGAGGAATCATCGTTTCTTAAGAATCACGAAATCTTTCATATTCTGTAATTATTTCATTGAAAAATTAATTGAACAAGTTTTTTATTATTTTCTTGGTGGAACAAGCGCCCATCTCTGTTCAATTACTTTCCACACCATGAGCCGCCATCACTTTTGGCTTCTTAGTCTTCCGATAATCGACTATAAGATCCCGTAATTATCTTAACCCTTCGAGTGCACACATCCTACAATTACGTCTTGGGTCAATTTGACCCAAGGCGTTTGTCAAATCAAATGTATCTCGATAAATATGCATTTTTTGTTTTTGTTTTTTTTTGTAATCGAAATTTGATGGCCCAAAATTTATTTTGTTGACGAAAACGAAAATTACATGCCAAACAATCGGTGACAGAAAATTGTCAGGGTCAAAACGACCCAGTGTGTACTCCAGTAAGGGTTAAAACAAAGGTGGTGTGTGCTATTCGCGTTAACGTCCGTTCCAGACATTCCCCATTTATTGAAATCGATGCGTATTAATTATTGAAAACAGAATATCGAGATTGATTTTGGCGTTTACGTAAAAAAGCGAATGTTGAAATTTCGGTTTTTATCGTTAGTCCACTGCCGCGCTTGAGCAAACGCATTCCAACTTTTTGTTGCCTTTAGAAGTTTACCGTCGTGCCAATTATCGTCGACTGAAAGTAACGTTTTCGCTGATCGTTATGACGTGCATTTTTTTAACCTGCCAATTCGTTTTCAAGCACAAATCGTTGCTATCTAATTTAAAACAAAAAAAACCTGCTCAGCAGTGACTATTCAAAAAGAACGTTTCGCGTAGAAACGCTTCTCTAATGAGTAAGAAACAAAATATATATAAATAGATTAATGAATATATTTACGTTACTTTTAACCAGTGAGAATTTCAACAATTTCACTTCGAAATATCAAATACGACTTGAAAAATCAGCAATTTATTATTTGCGCCGAAATTAAAATCAAACATCTTGAGTGAAAAACACAGGAATTGACCGAAAAGTAGTCAATACGATTGCTCTATGATTAATTATTGTTTTTGCAACATTCAACGATTATCGACGACGATAAAACGCTGTAAAAAAAGATTTTCCTCGGAATCGAAAATTCGATAGCCGAGAGTCCAGATTGCCAAAAAATAATCTGCAATTGTCAAAGAATTCTATCGGCAAACTCCAGAAAACTCGATTTTTCCTTCAAACTTTTCACTCAATCGTCGTCGCTTGAACGTTGGACGTTCAAACACGATTTTTACGTTGGGCGTGTACAAAAAGGAAATGTAAAAGGAAGTGAGCTCAAATGTTGGACGATGCAGACCAAAAGTTTTAACGAGTCTGATCGTGGCAGACGAATGAGAATATTTTTCGATTAGGGAGACCCGTTCAAGCGGCAATCGACGTTTGCTCGACAGAACAAGGTTCGCATGACTGGAGGCCAATTTTTAGAAGAGTAGAAAAAAATACGGAGAGAGAAGGAAAAATGTGAACAAACGAACAAAAACCAGTAAGAATGCGAACAAAAAGCGCGTAGGTTAAAAGAATTTTATTTTCCAGTTATCAATTCCAAGGAATCGATAACGCGACCTATAATATGTGACCTGGTTGTGGGATCTGATTACTTTTAAAATACTCCATTTATTTAGTGCAATTAATTTTGTGCATTTTTATATTTTTATTTAAACGTTTGTTACCACAGAACGAATCAAACATTTATATAGTTAATTATAATTAAAGAAATTGAGCTTTAAGCTTTTTTTGTTAACACGAGAATGAGCAACGCGATTTATTAAAGTGCGTTGCTTCGTAAAGGGATCTACGCTAACGTTAAACATTGGAAATTCCTTGCACAACCGTTGCTATACCCTGCGGTTTCCGTGTCTGATATTTTACCGAAAAACCATTCCGAACGATTTTTTATTCGTTGACCTAGAAAAAAATCGAAACAAAAAAACATTCCACATAACTTTTTTTATTCTCGTTGGCGTCACACAACAAAACACAATTTTGTCGCTTGTAGACCGAAAGATCTGAATTGAAATTAGTACAGACTCTATATATATATATATAAATGAACAATATGAACGGGTAATTTTCGAGCTCGAAATCTTCTTCGACTTGGACACGAAGCGTCTGAACATGGTACTTCGGACACGGATTAGTTTTTAATTAAATGATAATAAATTTTACGAGATTATTCGATTGTATTGAAATACACACAACGTACATGTTATTTACTTATTTCCATGGTGTCGATAATTCATTCGTTCCATAATGCGATAAGAAAACCCAGAAAATAAGAAAAATCCGTTGGGCTTTGTGGTGAAAAAATTAAGGAGATCCAACGCGAGCGGTACCGTTTGTCGAAGGGGAAATATGGGGAAAAATTGTGGGACACGTTAACAGCAAAACTTGTGCTGGAAATAATGACGTCCAACAAACCGTGTCACAAAAGTCACACTTACAATACGGTCAGTAGTTAAAATCGGACTTGACAGCGAGCACCTTGTGCCGTATTTTTCTTCG
This sequence comes from Hyposoter dolosus, assembly GCA_963921915.1. Taxonomy (NCBI): domain Eukaryota; kingdom Metazoa; phylum Arthropoda; class Insecta; order Hymenoptera; family Ichneumonidae; genus Hyposoter; species Hyposoter dolosus. The sequence goes on along the minus strand of OY998135.1, from coordinate 9,845,895 downwards.
TCCTCGTTTTTCTATCTCTATTGAAAATCCGAGCGAAAAATCAAAATGTTTTTAAAAACAAGGATTTCTCTCGTTTTATTTTTTTTCGTGCAGAAAACATCGTTTGCTGAGTGGGTCGAAGTTCCTCAATTTTCTGACGATGCCCGAGTCTACAGAGTTCCATTCAACAAGCACGATCGTGACCACAAGTTTTTTTTGGCCAATCGCGATGGACCCAAAGTTTATGGATACGGAAACGCGAGTTCCTTGGATGAAAATCTGCGCAGGAAGTTCAAACAACCCTACGGAATCGTCACGACAACTCCGTCGACTTTGAGCATCGTTCAGCCTTCGGAAATCGTCACGACACCGAAAAACATTTATTTGTCGGACAGCAGTGCGGTAATAATAAAAAATACTCACATTTATGAAGATCAGGCCGACGACGTTGTCGTCGAAAATGAAGAAGAACCAAGTGTCACCGTACCCACCACGTTTCTCGATGACAAAATTACTCTCGATGGTGATCAACCTTTTCAACCAACTCCCGACCTTCAACAATCCGAGGAAAATACCGCTCAACCGGAAGTCGACGACAATGAGAAAAAACCAAGCTTTTTGGCCTTCCTTCCCATCGAATTGTTCAAAAAAGTTCACGCTATTCTTCAATCTCAATCCACTACCGTCGAGGGAAAAATTCACTTTTTGCAAAATTTCGAGCAAACTCTTCTCAGCGAAATAGGTAAGAAAAGTATTTTCAAATTATGCATATATTCAATCGTGAAATTCTACACCTGCGATCCATTTTTTCGAAGACAAACCCTACAATGCAGTTGACAACGACCCAAATATTCTCTTTACCGTAAAGTTTTCCTCGTATGAGATAGTGACGTGTTTTCGTACACAATTCTTTTTATTTTTCGATTACAAACAGAAACGTCTGTGCTTAAGTCGTTTTCGATGAAAATTTAATGACAAAAACGCGATAAAACAAGTTTCTATAAGTCTGAATATTCGTCACCTTTAGCTTGCCAACAATTTGACAGACGATCGAGCAGCCTGGACTCCATGTAGCTGCTGTTTTTGTTTTTTGTTTTTATTTTTTTAGAAAAGAGGCTCGTACCAGCTTTGAATCCTGTGAGAAAAAAGCGTGAATCTCGAGGTGATCACGGATGGGACGATCACGAGAAGGGAATAGGTTTTCCCTCTCTCGAGGGTGCATTGATGGCAATTGCTTTCTTGACCTTTGCTGTTTATCTCGTCCAATTAGTAATGGTAAATGAATTAATTTCAACTTGGCCGATTTGATTGTTTAATTTTAAAAAAAAAATAAATATGAAACATTAAACGTTAAACTTTTCGTTTTAAAGATGCTTTTTCGTAATCTGGGCAATGGGCCCACTCCGGGAACCGCGACGGTTTTGTTCAACCGAAACAGAAGATCGGTCGATCAGCTGACAGAAGACACTGCCAGGATTCTCGGATATCTTGATGAATTTGCAAAAAATCAAAATCTTCAATAATTATTTCAAGTTCTGTACATATCAGTGAAAATGCTCAATAAAATATTCATCAATGAACTCTGACTCTTTTGTCTTTTCAATTATTCTAATTACTATACCTTCTCGAACATTTTATGGAAATAAACGTTCAAAATCCCAGCACCCTAGGCACCTCTAAATATTTTTTTATTTTTTTATCATTTACTGGGAAAGTTGTCATCATCAGTAAGTATTTTTTGTACATTTTATTGCTTATGGTAATTTCGATATGCGAAAATGGGAATTAGTAAAAACGTATACACGGAATCATCGTTTATTCGATAATTTGGAAATAAAAGTTTCCGGCACATTCTAGTTACGTCGCCGCGTCGATTTTTCTTTCACACCGTTGCATCTACAGTTGCGTAGTTCGCGCATGGTCGTGCACACATCACACATACCGAAAAAATGATGGTTGTGCCGATGGAGTCTGTGCTGCTGCGATACCGCGTGAGACGATTCTTCCATTAAATTGGGGAATAAAAAAGTTGAAACGAGCCAAAGTTTAAGATCGTTGAGTAGTTAATAAAGCAACGCGAGAGATTGTAAAAAAATCAAACGTCAAAATGTCTCTTTGCATACGAACCATTTCTAATAAATTGACGCCTTTTGTCGGCACGAGAAAACCGATAACGCAAATTGATCGCCAGCTGCCAAAACACGTTAAAGAGTCATCGGCATTCCTCCAAGACGTGAGTTTTATCAATTTTTAATATTTTCCTCCGAAATGATGTGTCATAATTTTTCTAATATCCGGAATCTCGACAAAATTATACATTTTTCCAGTCGCCCGGTTATCGTAGACATTCCCTACTTTTTACACTTTCGTTATATTGCCAATTCCGGCTAACCTCACTTTCGCTTATGTAAGACGTGTTTGCTGACCAACTTTTCGGTTATGTGACTTTCGCCTTTTTTTAATGATCCTTAAAGTGCCGGCAAATCGAAAATCAACCTTTCCCTTTACGCCCCCATTTTGTCTCGTCATTTGCCAAGAAACAGAATCACATAGATCGATATTGAACATGGAAATTTTAACAATTTCTCAACAATTCGATCGTAACGTTAGTTTCTGGCTGGCGGAGTGACTTTCAACAGTCAACCGCGAGAGCGAGCAGCCTCGTTCAACTTGATGGTAAATCCTTCAAGAACGTCCGAGAATATCGTCACATGGGATTATAAACTCAAGAGGGAAGGAAATTGGAGCATCGGGAAGAGCAGGAAGCAAGTTATTCAGGATGTTGGCCCAAAATTTGCCGACCAAGTATTTAGCCAGGACGCTGGTAAAGTTTTCTCAGTCGCGGAGAAAGAAAACGTTTTACAGGTGGAAAAGAAAAATAACGGGCCTGTGGAAGCATCCGGCGACGGACAGGGAAAACCGTCGCAGGAACAATTAAATAGCGTCTTTGAGGTTCTCCGAGTAGACGTGAGGATTTTTCTCTACAAACTTCTTGCCTTCCGCTTAACTTGATAACGGCAAAGTTAATGAAATGGCTATTGAATTTTCAGCTTTCTCAATTCTTCATAAAATCCGTTGATTATTCAATTTACCATCCAATGATAGAGTTTGAAAATAACATCAAGGGAACCATGACAAAGTGAGTGAATTTTGAACGGAAATGAATGAAAATTTCTATGGTTGCAATTTTTTTAACTGCTGAATTTTCCTATTTTTTCTTTTGCTTCAGAGGAATTTACGAATATGTTAAACAAACGGCAATGCTGAGAATAATAGGGCACTTGAAATTCGCCTATGTCAAGTTCGACGTACTAAAAATAACGGTTCACCCTGAGGACAGCTCGATTAAAGTTCGATGGCGTATACGAGGAATCACGGGATATAAAATTTTATTCACTTTTTGGAAATACAAATTGTGGGACCTGCAGTCCACCATCAATCAGCTGGAATCGTGAGTTTAAAAAACGTCTTTTTTACGAATTAAAAAAAAAGTTCAGGGCAGACGATATTTGGCTGGAAATTCGGAGCACTTTGTCCTCAAGGATCCGCGATTGATTTCCATTGGAAAATCGAAAGTTTGTAAAGCTCCTGCTTTTTATTTCAGTTGGCACGATGGATTCTCGACTTTTTACGTGGACGGGAGTGGCAAAGTGATAAAGCACGTGGCAGACAAGATGATGCCGGACCAAGATAAAGAGGAAATCTCAACAAAAGACAAATCCGGAATGGCAGCAAAACTGGCATTATTTTTAGGTCTTTTAATACCTCGAGATTTCGTGACGGACATTTCGCCACTAATGTCGAAGAGCATCAAGCTCAAAAGGGACGGGGGGGAATGTTGAAAAACGCGAAGAAAATTCATGAAATCGTCTCATTAGAAGTATTAAGAAAAAAAAAACCAAAACAACACGCTTCACAATTGATTTTCTACATGTCGACAAGTCCACTCGATCACAGTAATTCCTCAATAAGATAAAAATTGCGTCCCGAGCTTGAGCATTGGAGTTGAACCGAGAAATATAATTAGAAAAAATTTCACTAATTTCGAAACTCGAAAAATCATGAGAAAAATCATTAATCCCTAGAAATATGAATATTTAATGAGATTAGTAATAAAAGGTAGCGAATAATTGAAATATTAATGCTTCAATAGTCGTCACCATCGAGCACTTCTCGGGCCAGTCATATAAAAATGAATAAGAGACGAATTTTCGATACCACTTGGATCATGAAATGCGTGCTAATGTGCGTGATACTTACACCGCTTTATTGAACCAGCCGACCCTCTTGTAAATAGTAGATAATTGTTGAAACAATAATAAAAATAAATAAACGATTGTTACTGATTGTAAACGACGAAAGCAATCGCCTGTATGTGTTTTTTTCTCTCCCACCATTCAAAACCATTCACACCGTAGTCCTAATAATTCGATCATTAGCTTATCAATCCCAAGAAATCGTCCATTAACGTCCCGATGGCAAACTGCAAACGAAAAACGTGACAATCATGAAAAATTGATCCGAAGAATGAGTTTCGAGTTGAGGGAAAAATTCTTACGATTCCTGTCGCGTCGACTCTCGTTCCAACGATCTTTAATCTGATTTCGTCATCCGCTTGGATCACAACGTCCTGCGACAATAAAATCAATTAGTTCGTTTCCTTCCCCCCATTGTCCTCACAGACTTACCTCTTCTTTGGATTTGTAACACGCCGGATTCACGTTTGGACAGAATTGCATTTCAGCAGGAATCGACTGTGGAAATAAATTCACAGCAATTTTTTAAATCAAATAATCAATAGTCACGAGCAGCTCGAATTATTGACCCTGCGATAATTACTCACGTGATGTGAAATGAAACACGACAAAGGCCCGATTTCCGCAAACATACCGACCTAAACACAAAATTTGAATAAACAGCCCAAAAATAATTTTTTTTTCCATTTTTTCAAAATTATTTCCAATTTTAATTTCACCTTGTTTACTTGCGTCACGACTGCTTCCAAAACTTCTCCCTTGAAGGGCCTGAACACTATTGCCTTATATTTGACAGGATACACGACAAAGCCTTGACCCGGCTGAATTATTCCAGCTCCGATATTGTCAATCGTTGTGACAGCAACGACAAATCCATATCTGACGCAAAGTAATTGAACAAAATTGAATAAAATGCATAATTATCAAAAAATTTGGCATGTTCGATTTCGTTTTATTTTTTAAAATAATCATCAAAGTTTTTTAAAAATTCGTAAACATACTTTCCGGTACACGTTCCCTCGACTTCTGTGTACAATTTTTGTTTGACCGTGTCGAGTAACTGTGGCCCGAAATATCGCGGATGCAACAAAATCTCGTGCTCCAGTGATATCTATGCAAATGTAAAAAAAATGAAAAAATGTTTGGAAATGCAAATAAGCGTCGATGTTTACAAGATAAAAAATCGGAAGTTGGACAGTGTTAAACGGAGTAACAATTTTGTTCATGATTTCGGAGAACTTGATTTTCGTTTTACAATAATTTTTGAGGCAAATTTTGTACTCGAGGAATATTGTTGAAGGAAAAATTCACGTACGTGGTAGAACATGATGGAAAAACTGTAACGTAAACAACGCGTCGTGCTATCGTAAACTAACGAAATTCTAGGTTATGTTTCGCCGGTGTTATTTTGGCGGGAAACTCTGCAGGTGGCGCTGCAGCTCTGAAAAAAGACGTGCGCGGGTAAATTTCAATAAATTTCAGGATTTAATGAGAGAATAATCCGATTGTTGCATCAACTTATTTATTTTTCAACTTATTCGCGAACTTTACAATGTCATAAAATCTCCAACGCGTAACAACAACATTTATCATTGAAACTATAATTAACAATCGACAATCACATTTTATAATGAATCAACACCTAACACTGGGTTCCCCCTAAAATACTAATAGGAACATTTCGGCTCGTTGACTACGATTACCCAACGCAACAATAAATATTACAATTCTATTAAGCGTAACCTTAGCAAACCGGGCTCACATGGTTTTCCCACTTGTTGGGCAAGGCCCAGTTTTTCCATCCGATTCCAGCAAATTTGCTTCCTCTCTCGAACTTTTTCCGTTGAAGATGGAACTACCGGGCCTCATTGGCGATGAGCAAATGTGACCCGAAGTTGCTAGAAAATCGGTACTGATCGGTATATAAAGAAAATGGCCTAATTAACCGGCCTAATTAGCCGCAATCTCGTCGAGTTTTGAGAATCAAGTTTTTAAGTTCAAGGGCGAGTTTATAGCCAAGTTCAGGCCTGCGATCTTTGCCTTCGATCATGGCTTTAACTTGGCTAGAATTAACGATAACGCCGTTACTCGAGATAACCGCAGTTTTGGTTTTTTCGATGTCAACGAGGTCGACACCGCGGCTACAGTCATCGATGAGTATCGTGCGATAACCGCTCGTAAGAGCATCGACAGCAGTCGCTCCAACACAAACGTCATAGGCCAAACCACATATGTAAATGTCGGTTGCGCCTTTGCCCTGTAGCTGAGACGAAAGTGTCGTTTCTGTAAGTTTTTTGTTGTCCCAAAATACCGAATAAGAATCAACTTCGGGATTCGTGCCCTTGTAAATTTTTATTGCCTTATCAACGATTTTAAGATCTTTGTGAAGTTCCGCGCCCCAGGAATCTTGAACGCAGTGACGAGGCCACAATCGTTGCTTCAAGGTCGGCGGTCCTCGGAACGTAACGGTGTCGTAAACTCTCGCTTCCTCTTTCGAGATTGGACTCGACTCGTCAACGTCTCTGAAAATGTGCATTTTTTTTCGTCAAATCAACGGGACCCGAAATACGAAAAACGGAGTTTCCTTTTTTCGAAATAAAAAAAAAAATCTTCGAATTTCTCGTTTGAATACCTCAGATGCAAATTGTCGATGAACGAGACGTGATCGACGGGATGCCAATCGAGGGAATAAAACACGGAATCGAATGCTACGGTTTCGAGAAGCCGATTTATTGGCTCGATAACTTCCGAGCCATCGTGTTGTGCGGCACAATTTTTTATGTTCAAAGATCCTGAAATGAAGTCATTCTGGACGTCGACGATGAGAAATGCGCTTCTCGGCCTTGTGCATACTTTGATCCAACGATTCCAGCAAATCTACACAAAAACACGATGAAACGCAAAAGAAGTCTTTTTTTCTTTAATGTTTATGGTAATTTTTCCGGCTTGAGGCAGCGGACGCCTCACGATTACGTATGCACGAAAATAACTATTACGTGTAGTTTTTTAATTGACTTCGAGTCATTATCTTCACGCAATCCACCCCCCCCCCTGCCCCTTGCCATTCCGGTATACAGACGCGGCGTGAAACACAAGCGAATCCTTTTTTATGGTCATGATAAAATAATATAAAACAAAGAATGATAACCAGACAAAAATGCGAATTCGAAGAAATATTTATGTGAAAACGTGATAAACATTGTTTCGTCTTTTTTTCTTTTGTGAACAACGCAGCAATTGGACTTCCGTGACTATTTCTACGATTTTGACCTACCGCGTGACTTTTGACATTCGAAATGAACGACAGTTTGTGTTTTCACCTTTGTGTCTCACCTCGAATTCTTCGCGATCGAGTTTGCCGTCACCTTTGAAATCGAATATCTGGTAAATCTCGACCAATTGTTTTTCGTCGAGACCGTAAATCTTGCCGCGATCATTTCGAAAAAGTGCCCGGCATATGAGCTCGAATTCGTCGATGGACAAAAAACCGTCACAATCTTTATCGAAAGCAGTGAAACACGCGTCCATTCTCTCGCCGCTCTTAAAACTTGCACTTCATGTACACACGTTTCCAAGATATTTGTTGAATCGATATTCACACGCTTTTATGGAACTACGTGCAGCTTTTGACGAGCGATTTTATACGAGCCGGCTTCCGTTAATACCGCTGCGGTAATAACGCCGCAATTTTTCGACACCTCGCATGCATGGGCCTCCGATTTCGCTCTCCTTCCAACACACATGCTCGAACGTAAGACCTTGAAAAAGGAATAGAGGAAGGGAGAGCTCGGAGTGGGGGATCGAACAGCAACAAGAGAAACAGAGAGGGAGAGGGAAAACACAGCAGCTGGGAGGGGTAAAAAATTATACCCTTAATCGGTAATTCGAAAAAAAATACTAAATCAAGAAATTTTCGGCCAGAATTGAAAGAATATCGATTACTTGACTGAAAATTTTGAAAATCCTCTTCGTATACACACTGAGTCTGTGAGAGCTGGCGATTGGAAAACATCAAATCAACTCGAAGGCTCGAGCTGATTGAAATATTTGCGTTGAAAAAGAAAGAAGAGGTCTGCAACATCTGTCCGGGTCTCTCAGACCCGGGCTTCCCTCAGGATAAAAAATATATACCAGACACCAGACAGTTTTTCATCAATTTTATTTTTGCCTTAAGAAAATATGTTTCCCTGATACACTATTGGATTAGTCTATGATGCGTGAGCGTCGCCACGTCCATCATGGGTTCCGGTTGCAACAACTCATTGGTCTTATATTTAGAAGATTCTTCAAACGCGTAAGTTACCGAAGTGTCGGTCAAAACAATGTTGGACTCTGCCAAAATAAGTATACAATTGCGCAGCCTGGCACAGACTTCTCGATCGACTTGTGGCACCCTCGACAAATCTTGAGTAAAACCACCCTCCGAACGATCGACACCAGAACTACTTGCCCCGATCCATACGTAACCATTTGTACCCAGAATCAGGATTGCTCCGTTGGCAAGATGGTGGAAATGGGTTTTCATTGGCTTTATCAACGCTGGCGGCACTTTCAACATTATTCCTTGCGACAATTTTCCATATTTCAATACCCGAGTGTGCAGTGATAACGAACCGTCAGAGTACGTGTTTTGTACCTCCGCGCAAATCAAATCTCCCTCTTGCAAATAACGTCTCATAGTTTGCTCATCTTCGGCCGAACGTCTCCTCTGACAACATGAAAAACGTGTTTTTTACTCATTGACCATCAACAAGGTTGATCGATCCCCTTAATGCCGAAAATCTTGATCGAAATCCCTTGAAATGGTCGAAAAAAATGTGATTCAAGTTGGTAAGACTTACGAGTTCTCCTCCTGGAAGATTGACACTGGATAATAAGAGAACGGAATCGAGTTTGGAATTAGTATCGACTTTCCATCTACTTTGTTGCACTTCCGTTATTCTCCCGACGACAACGTCGCCAATTTCTCCCTGGTATCTTGTTTTTAGAGGTCTGACGGATATGAGTTTGTTGACTTTTTCAAGGACACCAGCAACGGACGCTCGTAAAGTTTCTTCTTCATCCACGTAAGTACCGTGACCTCTAGGAGTATAAAATACATCAAAAGTCAGTTACCTGGATGCCATGAAAATGTTGAACGCGTAATACGTGGACAAGGATGAAAATTTACATTTTCGGGCCTGCTTGAATTAAACCTTGAACTCGAATCGTTCCAATAACATGCAGCTTTGGAGGAAGAGCATGTGGCTTGTCATTTTACCTTAAAAAATCCGGTTGGCCAGTAATTTCTTCCCCGGGTGTGTAAAATCGCGGCTGAATACTGTCCACGGGTATTAAATTCATATCTTGACGATGAATCGCCAGACGTACGTTTATATCAGGATATTCCTCCATCCTGAAGTCGTTTGATCTTTTAGGAAAATTTTAATAATAAACTTGGCACAGTAAATGATCGCGGTAAATATCGTGTGAACGAATTTTGAGGTTATGTCGATTGACCGGATCAACACGCGCGTTCTTACTTCAAAACCATGAGCCAATCAGCCAATCGGTTAGGAGATCTTGGTGACTGGTGGGAGAAACCGACAGAACGTGGACGACGGACCTAGAGGGTCGAACATAACCCTAAAAAAAAACACAACATCGACGACCGGCAACAAATCGCAGCAAAAAAGTATTTTCTAAAAATCCACAAAGCGCGTTGAATAAAAAACCTCGGAAATGTCGTCGGAATTTATCGAAACGCGTTGTGCCCGAGCAAAAAAGAAAGTGTCTGAAAATTTCGTAGCTGTGGAGTACATAGCCTACAAAAAAAAGGTTCGCGTGCCAAGAAGCGAAGATGCAAAAGACTCAAAAACTTGCGAACCAAGTGAGGAAATGGATCCTCGAAAGAAGCAAGAATTGGAGATGAAGAGAGCTCGCCACGAGGTAATAAAATTCGGTATGTCAGGCCTGGGAACGGTAGCAGCTAAAAAAGCAAAAATGGAGAGAGCGATAGCTCTGGGAGCTCGACCTCCTAAGAATCGAAGATCCAATTACAAAAAGATGAAAGAGGATCGAAAAACAACGAAGGAAAGGGCGATAAAAAAAGAGCGAGCCTACGGTGCTGATAAAAGTTTAGCGAAACGTAAAGTCAGGAGGAAACCACGGCAAAAGGATGGAGGAATCCTAGGAGTCTATGGAAAAGTACAAAAAACCAGCTCGGCAAGTCGAAAATTAGACTGAACCAAAGGTGAAACTTGGAAAATGCTAAAAACACGAACGGTCTCTTTCTCTCGCGACTGTAAACTATCGGAAGAAAAACCTGGAATAAAATAATATTTGTTCTTTATTACTCTTTATAATGTTTTCTTTTTCTTTGTCTTAATTTAAAAATTAATCTCCGAAACGAATCGGAGCTCACAGACAATATGTGGAAACTTGTATCGATGTAGTTGTTTCTGTGGATGTGTATTTTGTCATTTTACATGGTAAATAGAAAATAAATATATTGATTTTTCTTCTTTTTTCTTTGCAGTGACCGAACGCCACAATGGAATGATTCGGCGTGTGGTTCAACTGCGTGTGTCTCTGTGTGTGTGTTTTCTGAGGGTATTTGGATGTGGTTCCATCGATAAATCAGCAGCACCAAACAAAGAGCAGCTCTCGGGGGTTGATATTTACGACAAATTGTCATCAGTCGTACGCCGCTGCAGTCGGTGCAACTTCCAGCAACATTTGGAGAAAAACATTAACTGCCTCTGTAAAAAAAAAAAGAACAATTACTCGGTGCATAGCAAAATGTAAAAAATGGCAATTTTATAGTCGTTTTTCGAGAATTATATTTATTTTACATCGATTCTCTGGCGCGTTTGCCGATTTTTTTTCAAACCTTTCTTAATGGTGTGGCCATAATTTTTGATTTTCAAAGAGTTAATGCTTCGAGTACACAATGGGTCATTTTGACCCCAAGAAATTTTCGTTCTAGCCAGAAAATGTATTATTTATCGGAATATAACGATTTGAAAAACGTATTGGGTCAGATTGACCCAAGATGCATTTGTAGGAGGTGTGCACTCGAAGGGTTAAAATCATCGAGACTGACTACGAATCAACTTACCCATAAATTTAGGTACGTATGCGTATTTAACGAACGGCAGATAAAAGAACATTCCTGCTCCGATAAATCCGGCTGCGTACAAATATTCAATTTGTGGCTTGTCAATGATTGGTGCTACTATCAGGTACGCTGATATGCCCAACACTAGTACGGGTATTAGGAGGGGGCATTTGTAGGGTCTCGGATGATTCGGTCGAGTCCGACGCATGACGAGAAGAGCGAGCATCGAACCGCCGTAAAAGATCCAAGCGGTGAAGGAGAAGAAATCTATGAGAGAATCGATGTTTCCGGAAAGGACCATTCCCCCTAAAATTCAATGAAAAAATATAACCATTATTCGAATCGATAAATTGGCGAGTTTATAGCTTTGTTCTCTTGATATTTAACCTGCGACCAACGAATGGAAAATGAGACCAGGTGCCGGAGTGAAACGACGCACGTGCACGTAGCTCAGACAATCGAGAAGATGGCCTTGTCTCGAAGCTGCGAAACACAAACGTCCCGCAGCAAAGAGAGTCCCGTTGGCCGAACCGAAAGTGCTCACAGCTACGGATAATGGCATGAGCCACGCCATTACTCCCAGGATACGGTTGCCGAAGGTCTGGAAAAATTCAACAGCACGAAGATTCACAGCCGATTCGTTTTTTTTGTTACTAAAAAAAAGAAAAAATGTCATGGCCCGAAAAATTGGTCCGATCGAGAAGGCTCACCACAGCAACGGCTTCGCTATCGATCATCTCACTGGGTGACATGACAGCCAAGTAGGAAACGTTGATGAGAGCGTAGCAGATGGTAACAAGAGGAATGCCAATCATGATGGATCTTGGCAAGTTTTTCGACGGATCTTTGATCTCCTCGGTGACATAATTGAGATTGTTCCAGCCATCGTAGGCCCATAGGCCGGTGTAAAAAGCAGTAGCTAATCGGCCGATATTGACCGTCTCGGCGCCATCCATGGTTTTGAAAGCGTGCTGAAGATGCTGAGTGTTGCCTTGTACGAGTTTGTACGAGCCGCCGACTATTATTACCAGAATGGCGATAAGCTTAGCCGCGGTAAAAGCATTTTGAACTCCCGTCGCTAAATTAACGCTGTAACAATTAACGAGGAGTATGAGGACGATCGCGAGCAGTGCAACGAGCTTGACGAGTTCCTGGGGCGGATCGCACTCGGCGGCAAAGGCCTCGACCGCGTATTGAGAAAAAGACAAGCATATTATTGCCATTTGCGATGGTTTTAATACGAGGGTCGAAACCCATGAGAATAAAAAGGCTGGAGGAGCGCCGAAGGCATCCATGAAGTAGGCGTACTCGGCACCGCTGCTCGTATTCATCGTACCCAGCTCGGCATAAGCGAGCGCACCGCACAAGCTCAAAATACCGCAAGCCGTCCAGACGAGAAAACTAACCCCGATACTTCCGGTTCTAACGAGCAAACCCGAAGGCGATACAAAGATTCCAGAGCCGATCATCGTCCCCACGATTAGAGCCACCCCACTGACGAGTCCCACCCGTCTCTTGAGGTGAACAGCGTCGTTCGCCTCTGGGTCCGGCCCCTCCAACCCTCCGTTCCCTCCACACCCGTTTTCGTCATTCCCTCCCCCCATACAACCATTGAACACTTGTTTCTCGTATTTCTTTTGCTCCTCGAGCTGCTCCTGCTGCCTTTCATCCTCTTTATTCGCATTCGATTGATTATGCTCTTGTTGTCCCTCCTGCTGCCGTCTCGGCCCTCGGCTTTTGCACACGTTCGAGTCGTTCCTCCTCGCCTCTCCTGTCTCGTTGAGCCACCTCGTACTTCCGTTTCCCTGCTGTTGCAACTGGCTTCCATTGACCGTTTCCGGATCATGACCCACGGTAGCTGAAACCATTATTTTACATTTTTAATCGACCCACTCGCTCCTCAATACATTCGAGACCCGGGGATCTTCACAAGCTACCCAAGAAAAATAAAATTTCTAATGTTTGGACTTGAACAAAATCTCGAAAAGTTTTTCGCTGCATTTTAACTTTTCTACCGAAAATCTAATATTTTCTTTTTTTATTTCTCTGAATTACTCGCTCTCAATTGAAATAGATGAGAAACTTTGTATGTAAATACGCTCGAAGCTGTATTGGCCAGTCCAGCTTGAATTCTTCGCCCTCAATCGGTTATCCCGATAACTCTCGCTGGAAAACGCTACAGCTAAAACAAAGCTTCTGCCTTGACGAAACAAATGGCTTTATCCATAGGATCGGGTTACGTATATTCGATATCGAATAAAACAATAAAAGGTTCGTCTAGTGTGTTGCTACGTTAGGATCGTTGAGTTTAATCAAATTTCAATGAAAAATGTCACAACTTTCATGTTGCGTGTGGATCTCAATGTCTTCGTCAGCAGGTGTGAAAAAAAATTTCACGATTTTTCAAAAAAAATTAAATTTCACACAAAGTTTCCAAGAAAAACAAAGTTTCCAAGGACAAAACTTATAAAAACGCTAACTCTAACATTTTTAGGAGATTGATTGATTTTTTCAAGATCGCGAGAAGCTCCGTGAAAAAACGCGCGTTTTTTATTTCCAGCCGGAAGTCGAACGAATGCTCGTAAGCAGCGACGTTAAGTTTTTATCAATAAAAGCAGGTGAAACTTTCGTACGTAGTGCACACGTCGACGAGGAGTAGAAGTGGAGAAAAAATCGACTGAGAATTCGATCGCGTTGAGTATAATTATATTAACAGTGTGTTGCCGGGTGACGGGTGTGTTGTATTTTATATCCAACTGTCCGCGCGCACCAAGTTTTATATGTCGACGCGCGAATCGTCACCGGAGACGTTGGGACAAATGACGACATCGCACAATGACCCGGCCCGAGGCTTGAAAATACGAATTTGTTAGTGCGAAATGAATTTAAATGTTTTTTCGATCTATCGAAACGGATGTCCCAACGAAAACGTCATTTTTTACTGCACTTTTTCTTTTTTTACGAGAAAACGTAAAAAAATGCAAATGGCGGGAAAAATTCGATAGTCGAAATGGGCACCACCAAGTGACAAATTGCCGAGTGGCGAATTCCAGAAAAAAAACGAAAAAAAAATTATTTCGAATTTCGAAACGATTTTTTTTCACGTTTTCCAATTGATTCGAACGAGCAGGCCCTTGAAAAAATTCTTTCTGAAATCGTAGAGGCTCGAAAGTAATCGACCAAGTGGTTCGAAAAAAAAAAAAAAACGATTGAGCGACTCGTACGGAGCGATGGAGAGAAAGAGAGAGAGAGAGAGAGAGAGAGGAGAAAAGAAAAGAGACCGAAGGATATTTAATTACTGGCGAGACGTTGCGGCAAACGAGCGCTGAGCGATTGAGCCAGCTTGTATCGCATCCCTCTGAGGACTGACTGACCAAGTTCTCTGGCATCGTTGCCCCCGAGTGTCTCCGCGAGACACGAATACAAAGGCACTAGCAGCAGCAGCGTGCGAATACAGCGCTCCGTACCGATCCCCAGCAATTTTCATAGCGTGGTGAGCGAGCGAGAGACTCGCTGCCAATACGACAATATAATTCTCACCCACGCACACACCGACAGAGGGCCAAGAAGAGGATGTCACGAGACAAAAAATTATAACAATTATTCTATTGGCTCGAAGAACGTCTCAGCGTGGCGCCTCGTGCGATCTCTCTGGCCCAATGTCACAGAAATAGATCGTTCAAGAGTGCGTCTCGAAGTTTGTGAGAGAACGAATACGATACATGTATACACGTATACACGAGAGTTTAAAAAAAGAGGGAGGATAAATTAGAAAGAGGCTGAGAGCCAAATAACGAGTTTCCAGCTGATTTGAAATCGAGGGTTATACACTTACAGACACGACGATACGGGTTCGGAACCACGTAGTTCAAAAGGGGTTCTTGAGCGACCTGTTCCGAATCACGTAGTCCAAAAAGGGACATCGATAGGAATGTTGACCAAAGTCTTAAACCGTGAAAAAATGTATTCAAATGTTGGAAAGATGACGAAAGGGGAGGGGCAACTATCGTAAGCCTCTTCAGAACTCAAGGTGACCTTGCGGAGGGTGGGATGCTATCGATTTTCTCTCACGCGTGGTCCAACTTCATTTTCTTCGAGTTTCTCGTTCGACTCAGAACTTTGGGAAGAAAACGAAAATACCGTTCGACTTTTTTTTTTGTATTCTCGTTATTTCGTGGATTATGCAATGATGCGCGTCTCGAGTCACGGGAAAGAGGTTTACTCTGCTCAACAAATATCTACACACACGTAAAACGTTCGAATTTATTTATTTTCTCGTGACAGTTGAGAGGAGCCTCTCTGGCGAGACTCGCAAATTTCACGACGATATTCACTCTCTCTCTCTCTCTCTCTCTCTCTCTCTCGCTCGATCGTAACAATAAATAATTCTCTTCGTGTACACACGCTTTTTAAGTGGCGCTGCTGTCCTCAATACTCTTTGTTGGAAACGCGAGGATTCGCGTCGCTGCTAGAAACTATAAGCATCCACATTCCTGGGCTACAACAATTTGTACTGAATAGTTGTAAACGATTAAATTTTGCGAGGCGATAAAGAAACGTTGGAGTCTTTTCAAATATCGGAAATTTACATCTGTGCCAAAAATTTTGCAAATTTGTTACATCTTTCTGGAACGTTCCACTCTGATCCACAGAAATAGATGGAAACATTTTATTTCGTAGTAAAAACAACATTTATGTACAAATTTGCGATTTTCAATTTTTTTTAAAACAAAATAAAAAATGGTCGTGAAGAATTTCGAAAAACTCGTTTATCGATTTTGGAAAACGTTGTCATTTCAAACGATCGAAACGATAAATAGTCCGCGAACAAAAACATACGAGCACGAAGACGCGATACATTAGTTGACAAAGATGGCCACAGCCATCACGTCGTGCGTATTTGTAACTTTATATCGCGTTGATTGCCACGCTTGTGGCAGAGAAGTATTGAAGACGAATTGGATTACCAATTAATCACTGGACCGTCGTGTACACGGTAATACGATCTGTTCGCGAGTCGCAATTTCACACTTATCCGCCAAGCATATCGCCCCCCGCGTTGCCGCCAGTCCGCGCCATTTTTTTGTTCGGTTGGTGTTCCTCGATATTCATCATAAAATTTGTGGGATGTGTCAGAGCGTTTCAACTTTTTGAATCGACATCGAGCAGAGACCTTCGTTGGATTTCAAGGTAACGAGAAAGTTATTTGACTGCACGAAAAATGTTCTTGCCGTTAATTTCGTATTGAAAAAATGAATTACGAGCCTATTTGTCTCTCTGCAACATTTCATATCATAATAAAAACAAAGACGACTTTATTGGTGGATTGAATAATGTGAGTTCGAAAACGACATATTCGGCTGCCCGATGCCGTTTCTATGTTTTCTGTATACGTATAAACGGACCGGTAGTATAGAAATAACATCGAAACGAGATATTCTCAGAAGCTGAGAGAGAATGAGACAGTCTAGGTCTTCGTACGTGTGGCGCGGTCGCGGGAGAACCGAGTGAACGAGAACACGGAAAGACACCGCGGCAACATGATGCAATAGGTATACGCTAGCGCGAGGGTAGCGCTCGAGCGAAAAAAAGTGTGTATCGATGCGTAAAGACTTCGTGGATCATGCGAACCGTATAGATACACCAAATAAAAACACGAGTTTATGGAGAGAGAAAAAGAAACAATTTCTGCCAACACCAAGATCGATTGTTGTCTCGTTTGCCTGTTTCCACAGTTTATTTTACATCGCAGCGAGCTGATTCGTGTTGAAGGTCATTGCAAACGAGCGGCGTAAATTTAATGGCGTTTTCCTCGCTAACCAATTGTCTCGGCTTTATTATCATTATTTTTTCTTCATTTTTACATCGAAATTGTCATAGATGGAATTGGCAGGTTAACGTTCGGAGTTTCGCGGCTATTATTATTGAAGTTTCTTGGGAATATTATCAAGAAATGTCATTGGAGCCATGAATAACGTTTTGCATTGAAAAACATGTTAAATACCGATATTTACCGATATCCAGTGACAGTTGGTGATTTACCGAAATTGATGGATTACGTAACGCGTGGTCTCGAGAGCTTAGGAGATCCGGGAGATCGGAAAAGAGGGAGTCGTTGAGCACGAAATAAATATACACACAGAGCGTCTCGAGAACAAATGTTTGCACGACGATTTGACGACGAGACCCTAAAATTTCGAGACAGAAAACTGGCGATTCAAAGGAGACGTTCCAATAAGTTCGGGTGTCAAATTAAAATGAAAAGAGTGCACAATTGTTGCTTCTAGACTCGAACCAACTGGACGAAAATTAAGAAGCACTTTTGATCCTCCAGAAATGACGTAATCTTGAAAATGCTTTTTTCGAGCTGTCACTGCTCCGACTCTCCGAGCATGAGAGCTCTTGCGTCAGAGTACGAAACGTCTCGTCATCTCAAGAGCAAAAGCCTTTCCTTTTAATTGCCAGTTTTTTTTTTTCATTACCACGAGAGGCAATTAAGCAGAGACAGTTTGCCCGATTGAAGGTAAAAGTCTGCTCTCCCTGGGTCTTTTTATAATAGTCTCATCGTCGTCGTCGTCGTCGTCGTCGTCACGCTGACATGTATACTCGCTCGTACAATAAACATTAACCCTCGTGATCCTACGAGTGGATTTATAATTAGCTCTCCAATACCAGCCAACGAGTGTGTTCGTCACGTCACATACAAGGCTTTGCAACATTAAGTGTATCAAAATGTTTATAAGTTACGAATGGCTGCTACTCTCTCTCTCTCTAGCACGTTAAAGTTCGTGGGAGTTAATGATGCAAATTGAACGATATAAAAAAGTGTGCTTGGCACACGTGCTCGCCCGAAGCATTTTCAGCCAACGAGTTTACGTCCAAACATTTATTTCAAGATATAAATTAAAATTAGGCAGCAAAGAACGCAGAAGCAACTCTCGTCCATTCTCAATCTTCTTGAGCTCATTGACGCGACAAGGGCGCTTCGAGCATGCGGACAAAGCGTGCACTAAACCGTGTACTCTATTGGAGCGTTACTGGCCTTACTCGCAGGACTCGCATGCTTCTTCGCGTATCTACCCTTTGCCACCTTGCATTTCATTCATCGCCCACCGAGACCCGCTCGAAACAGATAAAACTGCAAGTTAATCGCGTTCCCATTCAACCCTGAGTGTCGGCTCATTTAGACCCTGCCCTCAAGCAACAGTAATTTTTTCGCTGGATCGAGGTTAAACTACGAGTTTCATGATGTCATCTGTTTTATTGTTGAAAAAACGTTATTTCGAAAGTACCACGTTAGGACGTAAAAAGTCACGACGCAGGAACGACTCCGAGGTTTATAAACGATGCTAATTTTTCGATGTACAAGAAAATGTAAAATGATTGTGATTGTTCGGAAAAAATCGTGTCGATCGCGAAAATTTGAGATTTTTTTTGAACTTTTTCAAGTGGATTATTCCGAAGGCAAAGGGGCCGCAGTATCGCGATTGGAAATCCTCGGACGGTCCTATTCCGATGTTGGTCAACGCGCCATGAGAATTGAGCGTTTGTGAGATCGCGCCCGAGGACGAGCAATAATCACATATCTTCATATATTTCACGCGTGTCTCTCACAAATTGATTCCTCCGTATAAAGCGTTTCGATCGCCTCATCAATTGGTTTTGATTGGATCGACCCGCAATACTCTCTCTAGAGAAAAAAGAGACAGACCAAGATCACGCCGACAGAAAAAATAAAACAGAAAATAAAGCCTCTCAATCGATATACACGATCTTGGCATCACTGTCTTCGACCTGCCTGAGCTATCAAGCATAATCGATCAATTATTCGCATCAATTTTCGAATTATCGTTACTTTCGTCCACTATTTCGAAATCGTATGCTTCGTAATAACAAAGAATCGTTTTTTTTTTCTTTATTCGAAACCGAATGGATAAATTGAAAATTTTTAATTATAGATAATAATTTTCAACTTTATTATTATTCGTAATGAAAATTTGAGAAAAACGTGGAAAAAACTGAAAAATTATCACTACGAAATAGAATCGGCCGATGACCTTGAATTTCTCGAAAATTTGACATTACCGAATGTTAATTTATCCGAAAATCAAACAATGAATTCGAATAAATACAGACAAGTGTGTGTGTTTTTTTTAACGAAATTTTACAATGTCCGTAGCGAGAATTGTCCGAAATTCAAGGTCATCGTCCGATTCTATTCCGGATCGGTAATTTGTTGATTTTTATTCTCTCCGTTTGGTTGTGCATACGAAATTGCGATGGAAAAAGTTTGTCCTATTGTATGAATGTTTGATAACCTTGAAACGCGAGTACTACTGAACGGGTTGTTTCATTGAATCTTTCACAAATAGCTTACGATCCATAATTGGATGGGTAAAGAAGTTGGCGTCGTTGGATTGCGATAAAATATTTTTTTATTCGCGTTAAAAATTTTTTTTCAAACGTCCAAATTTTTTTTCTTGGACTTTCGAATGGCGAAAAAAATTATCACGATTATCGATTGTCAGCGGATAAAGTGAAATTCGTCGATTCGTGAAAAATTGAAGAAAACGAAGGAAATGCGCGATGTTTAACGCTTCTCAACGGTTAATTTCGTTCAATTTCAGTTTGAGTCGAAATTTTTATCATAAAACAAAAAAAAATATTGAATATTAATGTTGTGGATGTTGAACGTACCTCGTTTGAAGGGCGCGACATGCATGACTCTTTCAGGGACCGACAAGAAGAGCGGATCGTGAAACCGCCTCTCATGACACTGTAACGACTTTTCAGAGCTTCCACTTCGCGGCCTTTTATCTCGTCTATCGCTTGATCACCCTTGATTTCCGTTTAGAAAAACGAAAGGAGCCTCCAAGTTCAAAGCGTACTTTACTGCTCGTACGAGGAACGAGCCGATTGGCAAGAGAAACTGGGAAACTTGATTCTTTCTTGTAGATGAGGCGAGCTTGTTGGTTGATTCGTCTCTCCGGTAAGAGTTCTCGTTCACAGCCTCCCCTCGTGTCTAGCTTTACTGCCGCGTCTCCTGCGTTGTCGAAAAAGTCGCTTTCGGTCTAGATGTTTTTTTTCTTTATCTTTCTCGTAAATCGTCAATTTTTTCTCGCCCTAAGAAAATCCTCTCGCGCTCAACCTTACGAAAATATGGAAGCACACTTTGTGATACTCTTTTTCCTCTGACTTTCCAATTTCTATATTCGATTCTTTTTTCATTAAAAAGGCTCTTTTCCTAGTCTAAGATGCTGAGATTCAGTGAAAGGTTCCCATGGATATTTCTTTTTATATTAAATCGTATTCCTTCGCTCTCTATGTTCGTTCTTTTGCGAAGCGATTCCAAAACACGAACGATCCACACCTGACAAACACTCGCGGCGTACTGCCAATTTATAACAAGCTCCTACGACTGCCCCCTCCAGCTTAGCTGTTCCCTCCTAAGGGTGTGTGTTATAAACTGCGCGTGAATATGCCGGGAGAGCGAGAGACTTTTCGCAGACAGCTGGGAGAAAAGCTCTCGTATAACAGAGACGTGAATACTGCGATTGCCAAAGACAAATTCTGTTACAAATATATATGTCTCTTTGCTTTACATATCCTTGAATATATGTATAGAAAAAAGCACAACGTCGCGAGCATCAAGCCACGCACTGTCTCATCGGCGTCGGCGCCCAATGACGCTCGATATTCCTCCTATTCGCCGCTTCGACTTTCCGAACATGTACAAGCGACTCGCGCCTCGACTAGGACGAATTTTGTACTAGTTTTTATTTCTTCACCTCTAGCTGTGTGGGTCTGTCTGATACCAATAGCGTTCGCACCTTCGCTATATTCAAGCCAAAAATTAAGGGTTTTTTCTTATTTTGAAATAATTCCCAAAAACGAGGCTTTCTCGCCTTTTGTTACGTTCCAGTAGGGATCGGGATTAACGATAATCCACCAAATTTGGCGAATAATTCGCTCGATAAATTCTACACTTTAAGGGATCAAATTTAATATTTCAACTAGAATATCGATATCAACGAAATCGTCCCAATTTTTGTGCATCAGCCCAATGGGGGCGGAGCCAAGACGATCACCGTGCGCCATGTTATTTTTGAGTTTACACCCAGCAGCGTTTGCGGCTAATTCATATTACAGACAAATAATTTTTTCGTTTCTCAAGGCCTCGAAAAATTACGACCATTCAAAAGTTTTTGGGGCAAAAATTTTTTATTTTTTGGCTGGGAAATCAGAAACATTCGTTTTTGAGGCCAAAATCCAGTCGGTAACTGCGGCGCCGTTCCACGTTGCCGGTGAGAAAAGCTTGATAATTTTCAATTCTGACGAAATTCAAACTCAGGAAATGGATCTTTTGGGGATAAATTTTGTTTTTTCTTCTCCTTTGCTCGGATCTTCATCACTCGATTCGTTTGGGTTTTCTTACCATCAGAGGAACATGCAACGAATAATAAAATGAATCATTTTAATTAAATTTCTTTATTTTCGAGATTTGTCAATATTCTATACATATATATACACACACATTAATATGTTTATATATATATACAATAATGAATTACGATTATCATGATTCCGTAACAACAAATTCGGTACGACGTGTCGGGAATATAGTTTTTCCAGTTTTGTAATAATATATCTGACCAGCGTCATGGAATCTCAATCAAGTTCTGTGATCGTGGCCCCGCTCACAATCAAGTAGGAAAAGTTCGTTTCCTCATAAAATCTTGTAAAAATTGATTTCCGACTGTAAATTGGCTTAATTTTACATAACAATAGTTTTTCGATGCGGCACTAACAATCGCGTACAAAAAAGTGTATAAGTAACGAAATAGAACGAGAAAAAAAATAAAGGTAAATAATCGGAGGGAAAAAAGACGAGGAAAAAAAAATAAAAAATTGCGTTTTTTCCCTGCGTTCTCGCGGAATGATTGAGGCCTAGTGAGCAGCGACGAAGTAGCGGTAGATGAGGGTCGCTAGCACACCCAGCGCGACAGGAATCAGCCAAGACCTCCAAGAACCACTGGAATTTTGCCAATTTCACATCACCACGCAGCAGCTAATATTTTTTTGCGTCATAACATTTAATACATGCGTTAGAAAAATCCTCTTGATCGCTATCTTTTAACTTTCACTTTTTTTACTTCCATGCAAACCAAATCAGGATGTGACGATCGGACAGACCAAACTCGGGCTTTCGTCAAGCTTAGGAAACTTTGTTAGTACGCTCAGAGCGATTAGTAATCGATAAACCAGAAAATCCAAGGATCTGTGTTTATTTTTGTACCTGGAATTGTCGTCATCCTGACTTCCCCCGGACCAGTCTTTTCCTTTCTTATCCTCTTTTGTCGAGACGTTTCGTTCTTCCTGCAAAAAATTCCAACAAACAGAATGAAAAATAATCTCCGCAGATGACAAACGTTTTCTCAATTTTGTATTTTTCTCACGAACCAGCTTCAATTCGCCTATTTTCATTGGTTCCATCATTTGTCTAGCGTCGCTGGAGTGCCCAACATCCTCAAACGCCTGCGTCGCATCGCCTCCCGCTTCCGCCAACAAGACCTCTTCGCCACCAGGATGCTTAAAAAATTTGCCGTCAAGGTTAACTTCAGTTTGTGCCAAAAATTGTACTGTTTCTGATCAATTTTATACGATTTTTTTGAGCATGATCGGTGCTGCGGGACTGTGAGACGCCAAGCTCCAATAAAGTCATTAGAGAAATCATGGCTGAGTCATAAGGGATTAGAAAGTAAGTCATTTTTTTCCACTGACCAGCAATTTGCCTAATTTCGAGATAATAATTACTCGAGATATTCACACTTTGAATACGAATCACTCGCATTAGAGACTGCCTATTTGGGAATGTGACTACGAACTTTGGCCAAAGTACACAAAGTTCAATGTCAAAGAAGAATTTTCGTTATTTCGATGAATTTAAGAAAAGAAAAGCGCTGGGAAGACTGTGGATGATTCCAGAGATAGAGAGAGAAAGAAAAATTTTCACTTGGAAGCATATAGATAAGAGGATGACATGCAACAAATGGTAAACATCCATCGATCAGAAGGAAAAAAACTCACCCGCGCGGCGTCGATTGAAAGTCGAAGAATGCATTGAAAGAGAAGTAACTTACCTCGCTGAGGAATCCAGTGACATCGTAAATGTTGTCGTGAATAACAATCCAGCACTCTTTCTCGTCTTTGTGATCAGCGACTTCGGCTCGGCTAAAATATTTGATGCTAGGAGCAGCGTCCGTCGACTCAGAAGACGCCATTTTCAACAACGTGGAATACAAACTTGTTTGTAGTTATTTTAGTTTTTCAGGTTAATACTGACTTTAATTTATTTTCAATCAAGTTTTAGTACCGAAATTCAACTGTTTATTGTAATTTCGTAAAATGTTGTACGACCCGAAAGAGCACAATGAAACCACTTGCGGCGGCGAGAGCTGATCGCCGGGCGCTTGCCTGTTATGCTAGCCCATATGATGTCGCAACTCACAACTCGCCACTCGCAACAGCGCACAGCGATATCAACCGTAGAAGAATTCTTCTCTACCGACCAAAAATACTATCCATGAGGTCACTGAGTTAGCCCCCTCAAGTTGACAAACAAAATCAAATTTTTTTTTACAAATCTCTTGAGGGTCGTTCAGTGGTTTATGGTGGCGCAATTGAATCGTTCAGCGGTCAACGATTAAAAATGAATCATAATTTTTTCAATTTAGCACTTGAGTTAGCCCCCTCAAATTGACAATATTAATTTTTTTATTTACAAATCTGTTGGGGGTCGTTCAGTGGTTTATGGTGGCCCAAATCACCATTTGAAGAGAAAAAAAAAAAAAATTCAACCCCGTGATGCCGAGGCTCCATGACGCGTTTTCGTAGATCTAGCGATTCTGGGTAATGGAGAAAGTCTCCCTGCGTGTCCTCGTGAAGAGTTCTAGTCGTTTGCGTTTCTGGAAAAATTTGTACTCATCATTTTCGGAAAAAAATAAATAAAAAGTTTCAATCCCGAAGCTGAGGCTCCATGACTAGTTTTCGTAGATCTGGCAATTCCCAGTGATGGAGAAAGTCTCCCTGCGTTTCCTCGTGAAGAGTTCTACTCGTTTGCGTTTCTGGAAAAATTTTTACCCATCATGTTCTGAAAAATAAAAATAAAAAATTTCAACCCCGTGATGCCGAAGCCTCATGACGCGTTTTCGTAGATCTGCCGATTCTGGGTGATGGAGAAATTCTCCCTGCGTGTCCTCGTGAAGAGTTCTAGTCGATTGCATTTCTGGAAACATTTTGACCTACCATTTTCGCAAAAAAATAAATAGAACTACTCATAGATTCAATAGAATAGAATTACTCATAATATTACTCATAATATCAATCATGACACAATCATTTATCCTTATTTTTCACGTGACAATTTTTATTATGATTAAAAAGGCCTTTGCTTTGCCTGTTTCTCTGCATGATTGATATTAGCCAAGAGCGAGTATACTCGGAAACAAAAAGATATTTTGTCAAAATTTATCAATCTTCCTTTTTCCAGATTTAGTTTTATAAAAATCAAAAATGGGGGTCTGAGTTTGGGTAGGTGCGCATATGCAATGCAGACAGGAAATGCTCGGAAACTAGGGGCAGTAGCGCATTGTAATCGATTTTAAAATTGATTCTTTCGAAAAAATCGTTGACCGCTGAACGATTTAATACCGCCACCATAAACCACTGAACGACCCCCAAGAAATTTTTATAAAAAAAAAATCAATATTGTCAACTTGTGGTGGCTATCTCAGTGGAGATATGATGTCACGTTTCTTGAGAAATCCGTTGTTAGACGCTAGCGCCGTAAGCGTCTGCGGTGAAGGCAGGAAAAATACGCATGCGTTTACCGTGCTCGCGTGCCGGGACCCGCGACCTGTGACCGGTAAAGGTGTCAGGCGGCAAACGTCGAACGCGATATTAACGTCGTCGGAAAAACCCCCGTGAATTTTTCTATATAAATGGTTCAATTTTATTAACGGTAAGCACTATTTCGAATTATCATATTGATTTCATTTCGTAGTGGAACATTGTTATTTTATTCAGCGTTAACTCAACCGAAAGTTCGCCTGGTTGGCTCCTGAAAAATCTACTTAATTCGGCAGCATTTTAGGTTAAGGCATTTCATTCACTTGTTTCGTTGATGTCGCGAGCATGTTCATTGTTATTTTCTATATTTACATACAAATCGCATTTTCATTTAGTGCTATTATTAATCATGGACGCCGATCTTTACGACGAGTTTGGCAATTACATCGGACCGGATCTAGCTTCCGAGAGCGAGGATGAAAATGAATATGGCAATGTTGGTGACGACGGAGACGATCGTGATCGATCCGACGAAGAAATGGAAGAAGACAAGGATGAGCTCCGTGATCAAGCTGAACAATCCTCCATGGCTGTTGTCCTCCATGAGGATAAACGATACTATCCCAGTGCCCTCGAAGTTTACGGACCCGATGTAAGTTTCCTATCGGTTACATCTAAATCCATCTACAGGAGGCAAAAAGAAGACTTGCGAGAGAATAAAAACATTTCATCAAATTGCACGAGCGTTGCTCAATCTTAAAAACTCAAGAAACGTAAATGTTTAGATGTTACAATGATTTTTAGTTCCTTGCATACCCAGTTGAGTGAAGTAATTTATAGAGTGTGTTTCACATTGAGGTTCATGGGCTAGACTTTGTCACGCAGGAATGATGTTTGTGACAAGAAAATGCCACGACGAACATGCGGCGGCATTTTATTGTTTAAATTTACTGAGCGACTTGAAATTTGCAGGTAGAAACGCTCGTTCAAGAGGAAGATGCTCAGCCACTGGACAAGCCTCTCATAGCACCGGTGCGGAAACCAAAATTCCAAATAAAACAGCAGCAGTTGCCAGGCACGACGTACAATATTGAATTTTTGGCTGATATGATGGATGCTCCGCATTTGATTCGTAACGTAGTGCTCTTGGGTCATTTGCATCATGGGAAGACGACGCTTGTGGATTGTCTCGTACGACAGACCCATCCGAACATGCATAGCGTGACGGATGAAAAACCTCTTCGATACACGGACACTTTATTTACGGAGCAACAGAGAGGCGTCTCGACGAAAGCCACACCGGTAACGCTGCTTTTGCAGGATGTCAAGTCGAAATCTTATCTCTTGAATATTTTTGATACTCCGGGACACGTGAATTTTTCGGACGAAGCGACCGCGGCTATTCGCGTCTCTGACGGTGCGATCATCGTGGTTGACGCAGCAGAAGGTGTGATGCTCAACACAGAACGCCTTCTCAAACATGCGCTACAAGAAAAACTCGCTCTGACCGTTTGCATTAACAAAATCGATCGCCTCGTGCTGGAATTAAAATTACCACCTCTTGACGCTTACTACAAATTGCGCCACATCGTCGACGAAATAAATGGCCTCATTGCCATGTACTCCGACTCGGAGAATCCAACTTTCCTCTCACCAACAACCGGAAACGTTTGCTTTGCCAGCTCCGAATACAACGTTTGTTTCACCTTGAAATCTTTTGCTGCCCTCTACGCTCGAAGTCATCCATCGCTAAATGCCACGGAATTTGCCAAACGACTATGGGGTGACATTTACTTCAACTCGAAGACGCGCAAGTTTATCAAAAAACCGCCCCACAATACCGCGCAGAGAAGCTTCATCGAATTTATTCTCGAACCTCTCTACAAGATTTTCGCTCAGGTCGTCGGTGACGTCGACTCTACATTACCCGATGGTAAGGAGCCTCCAGATTCATCACTCACCTCTCAATAACTGATCTGCTTTCCAATAATAACACGAGTTTGACGATTTTACTCCAATTTTCCATGTACGACTGTCCATTTTCTTTTTTAAGAGATTCCCAACGAATTCTTCACGGCGCATACTTTCTCAACGCGTTTATTTCGAAATACCAGAAATTTGCAATTTCTTTTCATTGAATGTGTCAGAACATTAAATTCCTTCTAAAGTTTTAAATGGTACTCATCATTAAAAATGCTCCATTACAGCTGTTGCTATAATTTTGAATTAACATTAATTTCGATGATGATTTCAGTACTCGATGAACTGGGTATCAGGCTGTCATCGGAGGAGATGAAAATGAACATAAGACCGTTATTGAGATTGGTGTGCACACGATTTTTGGGAGACATGTGTGGTTTAGTGGACATGTGCGTATCCCATGTGCCCAGTCCTCACGCACACGCGGCAACGAAGGTTCAACACGTGTATACAGGAAGCATGGATTCACCGATAGTGCAGGACATGATTAATTGTGATCCGGAAGGACGATTGATGATTCACAGTACAAAAATGTATCCAACGGAAGATTGCACGTTGTTCGTTGTGCTTGGGCGTATAATGTCGGGCACGCTGGAAGCCGGACAACGCGTAAGAGTTCTCGGGGAGGCTTATTCGCGAGCTGACGAGGAGGACTCGAGGATATTGACAGTTGGAAGATTGTGGATCAGCGAGGCTCGTTATTCCATTGAGCTGAATCGTGTACCAGCAGGCAATTGGGTTCTGATCGAGGGAATTGATCGGCCGATCGTTAAAACGAGCACCATCACCGATCTCAGTAATTCCGACGATCTTCATATCTTCCGGCCTCTAAAATTCAACACTCAGAGCGTTATTAAAATCGCAGTTGAACCTGTGAATCCATCAGAATTGCCGAAAATGCTCGACGGTCTAAGAAAAGTCAACAAAAGTTATCCTCTCCTTGGGACTCGTGTCGAAGAAAGTGGCGAACACGTTGTTCTCGGTACTGGCGAATTGTACCTCGATTGCGCGATGCACGATTTGCGAAGAATGTATTCCGAAATCGATATTAAGGTCGCCGACCCCGTCGTCGCTTTTGCGGAAACCGTCGTTGAAACTAGCTCGCTCAAATGTTTCGCTGAAACTCCTAACAAACGCAACAAGCTCACCATGATTGCGGAACCTCTCGAGCGTGGTTTGGCCGAAGATATCGAAGCCGAGCACGTTCGGATAACGTGGAACAAGTAAGATTTTATTTCCCAAACTTATGCTCAAACTCTCTACTCATTTCGTATCGGATTTTCCAAAATAATTAATCACTCCATTTTTTCTCCTTGCAGAAAGCGATTGGGAGAATTTTTCCAAACCAAATACGACTGGGATCTCTTAGCCGCCCGAAGTATCTGGGCTTTTGGACCTGATTCGACGGGACCTAATATTTTGGTCGATGATACTCTTCCATCCGAGGTCGACAAATCTCTATTGAGCAGCGCAAGAGACGCCATTACCCAGGGATTCCAGTGGGGCACACGTGAAGGCCCTCTTTGCGAAGAACCCATTCGTAACGTTAAATTCAAAATACTGGACGCCATCATTGCCCAGGAACCACTTCACCGTGGCGGTATGTATTTCCTTGTATCTTCTTGTCACGTAGCTCCGAGGATACCGATCAGTTACTCCGACCCGATTTTTAATCGATCGAGAAAATAAATTTCGATCAACGTGGAAAAATCCACGATTGTCTTCCCGCTCAATCAATCGGCCATAATAATTCATCGACACACACATCACCGAATGGTAACTGAACCCTCCAAATTCTTACTCAGATTTCAAAAGCACGTTTTCTTGTGTGCTTACGGCGCTACCAATGTGCCAGAGGAGAGTTCAATGTTGATTTATTTACCTCAGAAAAATTACAAGTTCCATGAGAAGCTGTTTATTTTTTCTACGTTAATATTTCATGAATTTTCTAACGAGGTGCATCAAATTTCTCGGCAACGGTGTTCGTCATTTATTAATAGTTTATCATTATGCAGAATTATGGCTATTCCCAGCCTCCCGCACGACAAAGAACGAGAGAGAGAGAGATCAATCGTTGCTTTACATACAATTGAAAACATTTTCTAGGCAATCAATTGGAACACATTGATAGCAACGATAATTATCGTAAAAACATTGTTTAGTGAGGTCATAGAAAGGTGGAAAAAAATCCTATTCCCAGGAATTAGAGATCAATTGATACGTCTTGCCTCCTCAACCATCCGCATTGTTTTCCGTTTCTCCCAGATTTGCTTTATGATCGTGAGGCCCGATCTCGACCGATTAAAACTCGATGACAGAACATTAATAGAATAGTATTAAGTTTTTTACGGTTTTTAATGAATCATTAGCATCGCAGTTCATAATGTCGATATCTTTTCGTTTAGGTGGTCAAATAATTCCCACAGCACGACGAGTCGCGTATTCGGCGTTTCTTATGGCAACACCCAGGTTAATGGAACCATATTTGTTCGTTGAAGTGCAAGCTCCCGCGGATTGTGTATCCGCCGTGTACACAGTCCTAGCGAAGCGACGAGGTCACGTCACTCAGGATGCTCCTGTACCTGGAAGTCCCCTGTACACCATAAAAGCATTCATTCCGGCTATCGACAGTTTCGGCTTCGAAACTGACCTCCGGACGCATACTCAGGGCCAAGCATTTTGCCTCTCGGTCTTTCATCACTGGCAAATTGTACCTGGGGATCCATTGGACAAAAGTATCACCATAAGACCCCTTGAGCCTCAACCAGCAACGCATCTCGCCCGAGAGTTCATGCTCAAAACACGAAGACGCAAAGGACTCTCCGAGGATGTCTCGATAAACAAATTCTTCGACGATCCCATGTTGCTCGAGTTGGCTAGGCAAGATGTACTTTTAAATTATCCTCTCTGATGAAACAAATATATTCTCTGCGAACTATTCCTACAAGAAATAATCGTGTATTCAATTTTTACTATTTCATTTTTCACGATCAATTATCAAAGAAAAAGTATCGATTCAAAATTTCTTGTAAATCAACTAAATCTCTCGTTTATTGACATTTGCTGTTCATGCAACATCTGCAGAAACTCGAAAGCTTACAGGATGTCAGTTTTGGATCGGCTTAGTGTTCGACACCGATAGAGAAAACTATCGGCACGAGATTTAGTGTTGAATTTTTTCTTCCACGATCTCAAAGACTTCACAATTAACTGATCGTTTTTCACAGGGAAGTGAAAGGCGAAAAACACATTCATGAGTGCACGGCGAAGTGAAACTTCTATAATAGGAGTTCTCCACTACACGATGTTTTTCCCCTGTGTGCACTTAAGCAATGAATGTTATAAAGTAGATAAGCTATTCGGGATCGTTACGAAATTGAGAAGAGATTGCAGCAAATTTTAAAAAATGTTCAGATTTGTAGTTTTTATAATTTCTCAAGCTCCGGAACGAACATCACTAATACGAATCGTCCAAATTCAAGTCTCGAAGGGTCCACTACTCAAGAATTCGCTCGGTATGTATCGATATTTTGTTCAGTCGGTTTTTCGGCTCTGCGGACTGGTCTAGATGGTGTGCGATAAGGTGCAAAATTTGTCCGACCGCCAGCGCTCCGTCTGCTCCCGACTCACAGGCATCCACACGTCCGAGAGAGATCGACGATGCCGAAAGAGTGGGAGCAAGGCGGATCCTTCCGTCTCACACACGCTAGTATCTAATGAAACAGAAAACAGACCTGCACGCATGCGCCACTCATACACTCTTCATCTTGCCTTCTACTTGCCCCTCCCCAAACTTCTTTCTTTTGATTCCTGTTACGAAATTTTGGCCACACTGTGAGGTGGATGGTTCCCTTCAAAATATTTCGTGCAGTTGTTGAGCTAATAGCGGAGAATCGCAACTGCGAGTGTTTTCCGACACATCAAATTTATCGGATGGATAGCAGTTCCCGATATAATGATTCGTGAAGATTTTGATGTTTTCCTCGATTTTTCAGAACCTTGTCGATGATAAAGTCGCGAAAAAGCACTCGAGCCAAAATTTTCCGAAAAAATTACAGATTACTCCAAAACTTTGTAAACGGAATCGAAATAGTGAGAAAATTCCGCAAGTTGGCAGGAAAAAATTTGTTTTATTTTTTTATTAAGTTCGAGGTGAAAAGATTTGAAAAAGAAAGGTGGTTCCTTTAAACGAGCTCGTAGAGAAATGTCACAACAATATGATTGATGCAACATTACGCGTGGTCTATTTCGCGTTGAATGCCCCATGTACTTTGTACTGGTCGTGTGTTACCACGTGCGACGTTGCCCACAATTGTACGGGGTTATAAAATCGCGACGTGTCATAACAATTTGCTGTCATTGACTGGAAATTTTTTAATTGAGTTGTTCTTCGATCCGTTATAAGATTTTTATGTGCTGTTTGAATGCCCGATTCAAAC
The DNA here is from genome assembly GCA_963921915.1 of Hyposoter dolosus. Lineage (NCBI taxonomy): Eukaryota > Metazoa > Arthropoda > Insecta > Hymenoptera > Ichneumonidae > Hyposoter > Hyposoter dolosus. The sequence goes on along the minus strand of OY998135.1, from coordinate 9,814,294 downwards.
GGGCTATAGCAAAATAGCGGCTTGCCACTAGTTGACCGAGTGTTAAACTTTGAGGATAAATGTGTGCCAAATTTTATGCAGAATTTGGATACACGGACTGTAGACTCGTATGGCGACGAGTCACTTTACCCTCGAAAAATGTTAATGACGATAAATTTGCGAATATATTATTATTAATTCTAATGGAAAATTCCATGATGCCCTCTTGAGCGGCCTAATCTGAAGTTATTTAGCAATTTTGATTTATCGCCTTTTATTTCGTTGCTCAAAAAACTCTTGACAACAAATAAAAATTTTCGGCGCACTCCAGGGACGCGCGTGTTTAGCGAGAGATCGAGTGCCCTTGAATGAATGTCCACTGTGCACTGTATTCGAAAAGTCACTTGACCAAACACACGCACGTAAAGTTGAGTCAAGAATTCTAAAATAATGGAAAATAACTTTCTTCGGTGGTTTTATTTAGTCGCGTGCGAAGACGCGAAATGAACATTTCGTACGATGTTTGTTGTGGGACTGATTCAGACACTAAAAAACGATCGAGTTTCCCCTACTCCAAGATGGCCGCGATCGTTGCTGGCTTGCTCCGCGACTGTCGCCACCGTCCGCGTTGGCGCAGGTAGGTCCCAGCCGCGAGTCGGGGTGGGAAAGGTAGAGAGAGGCTGTGCAGGTGCCGCCATGTCAGTGCATGCCTAACCTCGTAACCGCGCGGAACGAATGGGGCTTAGGCTCGAAAACGCATAAACTGCGAATCCGCGAGTATCGGGGGGAAAAGATACATTTTTCCGCACTATTTCTCAAAGTTTCGGGGCTCCGGGAGCCGTAGTTCAAGTTTAACAACATCGGTGCCGGACTATCGTGTTTTCTATACTCAAGTTGAATAATATTCACGAGAGAACAAAGCCGTGTGTGAACGCGTGTACAGTATCGTATGTGTGCGAGAGAGCAGAGGCACGCTGGGAGATCGGCTGGAATGCGCTGGAAATGAGGAAGAAAGCAAAAGGCTGTGCTGTGTACGAGATATAGACACCTATGCGCATACTTATCTATTGAACTTGTGCAAATTCCGAGGCGTCCTTGATTCCCAGTTTTCCGCCATTGTTTTTTAAATTCCACCCGGCTATCGAGAGTGTTGTTTCTCGTTGGAAATCGAATCGATCAACATTGCCTGAACGATGTCAAGCAATTGGATGACATAAAAAAATACACGAAAATGACGCAAATGAATCTGTCGATAGATCCAACCTTTTCTCGTTCCTCTCGGTCGATCCATGCACTTTTCGAACGATAGTATTATGTTTTCAAAACATCGACATTCTCGTGCTCTCCGTGTCTTTTTTCGGTCTTCGGCGACAGATTTCCTGACATAAAATTGCACAGATCTATAAAAATATCGACAAGTGTGTTTGCCGTGACTCGTGTTTGACGTAATGTGGTATTGAATAATACAAACCAGTGATTGTGTGTGTGTGTTAATTCTTCCGATGTGAGAGCAACGAAGTGATTTGTGTTTTTTTACTCCTGTGTTTGTTTTTTTTCGTAAATATCGAAATAATTCGTTGAAATTTCGAAGTGATATGAGAAAATGGAATTCGGGACTTTTCTCCCAGTCTCAGGGGAGTTTCGACGTGAATGACGTTTCCGTACAGTTGACGAAATCGCCGAAAACATCGTTTGAAGCGTTTATTTCGTAGGGAAAATAACCAGAGCCAAGTTTTTGAGATTCGAACGTGCAGATAAAGTTCAGCGACGAGAAATCTTTGAATATTACGGAAAAATTAAGTTTTTCCATCGACATAGAAATCAGGAGGGATCGGTGAGAAAGGTTGACGAAATCGAAGACGTGAAGGAATTGAGTGCGAAGAAGAATCGAAGATAAGGTTGATTATTGAGAAGTAAATCGAATCTTCGGGCACGTGAAATAAATCGTGTGCGGCTGGAGGGAGAGGGTGAATTCTTCGGACGATGGGAGAGCTAAGATAATAAAAGGAGAGAAGAAGGGCGGGTGGGAGGGAGAGGGAGAGAAGGTGGCGACGGGACGTTGTGCCGTCGGTGGCTCTCTCGTTGAGTTCGAGAAGAGCCATAGAGGCGAGAGAGGAGACGAGGGAAGAGGAAGAGGAGGAGGAGGAGGAGGAGGAGGAGGAGGAGGAGGAGGAGGAGGAGGAGGAGGAGGAGGAGGAGGATCAGGGTCACAAAAGCACGTCGGGTGTACAGTCCGAGAAAAACGTGGCCAGCGTGGCGGGTGAGAAGGAGAGAAGAATAAAAAGTGGATGGAGAAGAGGAATAAGATCGGCGGGGCGACAACAGTATGCGATCATCATCGAGAGTCCTTCTGCTGGTTCACCTCGTCCTTGGGGCGTCAATAGCTCCGGGTACGAGGTCCGAGCTCGTGAAATATCTTGAAGTACCAGAGAACGCTCCGGCCGGTACAAGGATTGGTTTTATCGATGCGGATAGTCCGCCTTATCTCGTAGTGCCAGTTCAGGGTTCGGCGGTCAAGGCCGATTTAATAGTGGAGGAGGCGACCGGGGAGATTCGTACACGAGTTCCTCTCGATCGGGAGACTCGTTCGTCATATTCCCTCGTCGCTGTAGCGCACAATGTTCGGGTTGTCGTTAAGGTTCTCGACGAGAATGACAATGCTCCTAAATTCCCAATTTCGCACGTTGACGTTGAATTCCCTGAAAATTCACCGCGCGACGCTAAGCGAGCTTTGCCACCGGCCAAGGATCCCGATCTCGGTCAGTTCTCGACACAGCGTTACGAAATCGTCGAGGGCAATGAGGACGATGTTTTCCGGCTTGCGCAACATCGCGCCCGCGACGGTGTCTTGTATCTCGATCTACAAAATTCTGGCTCGTTAGACCGCGAATCACGGGATCATTACGAGCTGGTGATCGAGGCGTTCGACGGTGGTACGCCGGCTTTGAGCTCGAGGCTACGCGTTAACGTCACTATACAGGATGTCAATGACAATCCGCCGACTTTCAATCAAACGAGATACGAGGCTAGCGTGCCGGAAAACGCGACTGTTGGAACTTGCATACTCGCGGTTAACGCCACGGACCGTGATATCGGCGATAACGGGCGGATCGAGTATTCGATCAATCGCCGACAGTCCGACCGTGAGGAAATGTTCCGCATCGATCCCGAAACCGGCATCATTTACGTTAACAAAGCTTTGGACTTTGAATCGCGAGAACGCCACGAGCTCGTTATCGTTGCTCGCGACTGCGGTGCTCAGGCCCTCGAATCAAGCGCCTTTTTGTCCGTACGCGTTACCGATGTCAATGACAACCAACCCACCATCACCGTCATCTTCCTCTCGGACGATGCCACACCAAAAATCAGCGAGAGCGCTCAGCCCGGTGAATTCGTCGCTAGAATTTCCGTCAGCGATCCTGATTCCCGAACCGAGTATTCCAATGCGACCGTCACTCTCACCGGTGGCGACGGACACTTTGGTCTTGCCACACGTGATAACATTCGTTATCTCGTCGTTGTCGAAAGACCTCTCGATCGCGAAGAAAAATCCGTCTATGATCTTTCCATCGAAGCTACCGATGCCGGCACTCCACCTTTGCGCGCTGTACAAACTTTCCGACTCCTCGTTACCGACGTCAACGACAATGCTCCCATTTTTGAAAACGAACGATACGAAGCTCATCTCCTCGAAGCTTCCGAACCTGGCACACCCATCTTAAGGGTTTCTGCCAATGATCGAGACGAAGGCGACAATTCCGCCATACGTTATTCCATTCTCAACTCCACTTGGTTCACCATCGAACCTCATACTGGATTGATCAGCACCGTAACTCACGTCGATTGCGAAACTGATCCCACACCGACCCTCGTTGTCATTGCTGCTGATTCCGGCCGACCATCCCTCACCGGCACCACAATCGTTCAACTCACTGTACACGATCTCAACGACAATGAACCTATCTTCGAAAAACCCCTCTACAACGTCACCATCGCTGAGAATTTTCCTGTCGGACGCTGTTTCATCAAGGTGAGCTTTACCAAAATTTTACACTTTTTTTTTTCAATCTCTGTGCAACGATGCTCACCGATCGACGATTTTCTCGATGGACAGCAAATTGATTTTTCTGGTAAATTTGTGATGTTGAAATTTGCCGCGTTGGAATTTTATGAAATTCTTTCCTTGTATTGTGTATTGAATATTTTTCTAGTGAATTCACTGAAAAAAAAACATCAGTGCAAAAATCGATTGCAGAAATTTTGATAATTGAAGTTTTTCCTTGAGCGGATCTCAAGATTCTTATTCAATATTTGGGCGGGACGATAAAACGATATTTTTCGAGGATCCAAACACCAAATCAGTATGAAAACTTTTCTTGAGCAGAGCTGAGGATTCTCATCCAATATTTAGCCAGGACAACAAAATTATCATTTTTCTGGTTCCAAACACAAAATCGGTGCGAAAATTGTCGGGGTTTTTGAAATTTAACAAACGATGAATAGAAAAAATATTATTTCGTTGAGCCCCAGCGTTGCGAACTCTTAATTCGAGTCGTACGAATTGTCCGAACTTTGTTCATAAGCCTCACTGGTAATCTGCAAAGGCTCGTGAGCTAGATGATTATCCTTTTTCCATTAAAAGGACCATCAATGGTTCGATGAAGTGCTAGACTGCGTCGCTATTTGCTTCTGAATAAATAAATCTTGTAAAAAGATTCAATGTGATCATTTGTATCCATAAAGCACAAAGTCGTGTGCATTATCGATATCTTGTGCACATCGATTTATCGTTGTTATTAGCGAAGAAGGTCTTACTCTTTTGTAAAACTCTCATTAGTTATGAAGTGAGGAATGCAGTTACAAACGCATGAGGCGATTGTGTGTTTGGATACGTGCAAGGTGCTCACGTATGCGTGTGCGTATAAATATGCGTAAATTGTTGTTGGTCGTCTCGCATGAAGTTGGGCAGAGTGATGATCGTAATGACTCCAAACAACCGTTCGACATCTGGCGTTAAAGGTCTAGCCTTTCCGTATGTTTTTACATCACAGAGGGGAAAAAATAAATTGAAAAGAATAAAAAAATGAAATTTCTATTAAAACATGGGTAAAAAGTGAAAAACACGATCGAGTAAGTTTTTTTTTGTTCAAATTTATTTTTAATACTAAAGCAACCGACTTAGTCCGCAAATAGTTTAGAAATACTGATCACAACGTGTAACGAAAAATTCAGTGCGTAATCGCTAAATAGTTCCTGAAAGCTTTGCCCCTTCCCGAGGATTTGTTTTAGGTTTGAATTGGAATATTTTGAGTGGGCACTTTGAAAACAAAATTCACCCCGAAGTGGCGTGCTTTGGAGTGCATGCGTGTGCAGTCGGTGTGTAGTGGCTACAGAGAAGCGATATCACAACACTTGGGTAAGCGAGAAAGGAAAATAACAGGCAGAAAGAAAAAAAAAAATAGACGAATGCAGGTAAAAGAATTTGGCGAATGGTTTTCAAGTGGATTCTCTGTGTTAGGGCAACCCGGACCGAAGAACGAGCTCGTAACAGCGGGTGGTTTGCTCGGGTCAAATGTCTTCACCGACATCTGTTTATTATCATAACTATAAGTATATATATACATACATCCATGTTTCTGTATAGAAGAGAAGACCGACACTTGAGACCGATCGACTCAATGAGATTATCCAAACAATGCGGAAATCACTGCCGGTCTCAACGACCGAATTAAACTTTACGGATATGAATGCATTTTTCTCACAATTCGGTAACTATTAGTTAATGGTTATTATCTCACTTATAAAAACGTTGAGAAAAATTCAGTGGTTCCCTCTCGCTGGACTTTACGCTTGATAGTGTCACAAGGTCCTTAATAGAATGATTATTTTTGTTTAATCGACAATTGAAATTGAATATGATGCCAAATTCATGAAGGTGAAGCTCGCGACGTTGGAATCCAACGAAAAATATTGATTTTTATTGACGATTTGTTTAATTTTCAGAATCATCCAAATTTTTCGGGCGGATATACTTTTTGGGTCGCGAAAATCGATCGTTTACATTCTGCATTTGAATAATAAGCTTCGCCACAGAAAAAATAGAATTTCGTTGCATTTCAACGATGCAAACTTCAACGTCATCCAAATTCATGGTTTAGGGGAAAATCAGTTTTATTTCTATTTTGTATATTCGTTCTCTCGGATCGAGCATCCTTTCGGCAATTGAAACTTTATACCTTGCGAGCGAGCGAGCGGAATAGGAAAGCATGGGCAGTGCGAGAAGGGAAAATAGCTACGAGATTGTTTGTGGGATACCACAGATTCGAGGCTCCTTCTACTCTTATCTCGCGAAGTGTGTGTCGGCCGGTATAGGAAGAGGAGGAGGTAGGAAGCAAGAGATAGAGCGAGGGTTTGAAAAGTGGCTGGAGCGTATGCGATCGCGAAAGAGCCGAAAGATGCCGTAGGGGAAGACGGAAAAATGGAAGGGAGAGAGAGCGCGAAACGTCAGACAGAAACAGAAATCTCGAGACGAGAAGAACGGGAGAAAGAGAAAGATGAAAATACGAAGAAGACGAAGAGCGATACACGTTGTGCTCGAGTGAGGCGACCAACATTCCACGGGGTCCGTATTAATTATACCAAGCTCCGTTGATGTTGCGGGAGTGCGAACGAGAACTCTAAACTCGCGTCCCTGAGAGACTTAACCATCCACCCATTTCGAAGAGACCTATATAGCCGAGGTGTCATCAAACGGATTCTTCCTCTCATCGTAATAAATGGCCCTTAGTCCTGACCACGATATCGGAAATCCGCGCACATGTTGCTGTCTTTATGCCACAACTTTGGGTCATCGTGATAGGCAAAACTGGTTTAGGCGTTCATCAATGCATCTCGTCAAAACAATCACGTCTCGACCACGTCTCGGTCATTTTTTTATTTTCCCTCGCGATCGTCACAAAATTTTCAATCAATTATTCTTCATCGTTTCATCATAATTATCAATCCTTCAGTTTATAAATATTTATCGATACTTTCTCATTAACAAGAAATTCCACTTCCTAAGTTTCCCTTGATCTATGAAACCATTTTTCTGTTTCATTCACATTTCATTGCAAGTTTTTTCTTCGTCGTGAATCTGGGAGTTTGTCAGTTTCGTGCTGAGAAATGGAAATTGATTCGCTTTATTTTCAAAGCCAGGAACTCTGTAGGGCCCAGCATGACTTTACGTTATGCATGGCGAGAACTAACAGAATAGAAATATAATAGACTAATTGCTGCAATTTAGACGATTTCGAAGTTTGCACCGATCGAAAGCAACGAAATCTCATTATTTTTTATAATAGAGGACAAAATTTCCATACAGTATTTGTCAACGATATAATGAAACAGTTTTCTGTGCCATTCGAAAACTGAATTTACAGAAAAAATTGCAACGAGTGCATGAATTATCAAAATGACGAATAAAAAATATATTTTTCGTTGTATTTCAACGATGCAAGCTTCAGTGTCACAGTATAGTAGAAGTAGAACGTTTAATAATAAAGGTAATGCTTAATAAATTCAATAGAGGGAATCGTAATCGAGAAATGATTTTTCGTCGTGGATCAACTCGTCGCGGAGATAACTCAGTTTGCAAAATGGCTCTTTATGTTGGGATCAGGACGCACGTGTATGACCGGAAAATAAGACTCTCGTGCGCTACTTTTGTGTTATTGAATATGCGTATCAATGACGTCAGAGGAGAAGGAGGAGAAGGGGGAGAAGCATGAGGAAGGAAAGTCTGTGTGAGGAGCGGAGACCGATTTGTTTTACGCGATGCTCGTGTAGAGTCGAATGGGCCGCGGGGGCTTTTTACGATCGACACCCAGTGTGTGTATGGTGTATATGCGCTTCTACCAGCAGCTTAAATGCATCAAGCTTAACAGCAACGTCATATATATGTAGCGGGTACAGCAGCCCCACAGGCACATGGATTGGTGTGCGAATGTGAAATGAGAGTTCACTTGTGTTGAGGAAGAACGCGATCTCTCTCGGTTCTCGGTTATAACGCAGACTTCGAAAGTTCAAGATACTAAATAACGAGTGAGATAGAGAAGTATACTGGCCCAATTGCCGGTAGTCGTACGTCGTTTCTCGATATTTCTTTTGGTCCGAAATTTAATTAGACCCATGCAACAGCACAGAGTAGGCGCCGCTCTTGATTTCAAATTACTTTTACAAAAGTAGAGAGAGGGAGCCGAAGAAGCTAAAGAAATAGGACACAGCAAAACGCGAGTCTCGTATTTTTTAGTGGTCGAAACTCTTTCCGAGCAGCCCTTTTTGTCCTCGTGTGCTCGTGCGTTCCTGGTAATGAAACACGAAGCTATAAAGACCTGGAAAGCGAGAGCACGACCGAGCAATTTTTTCTCTGCCTTCTAACTCGTATATATTTTCTTCTCCTCCCTCTCTCTCTCTCTCTCTCTCTTCCTCTCTCGCTTTTTCTCCGTTTCTCTTTTGCTTATTTTATTTTATTTCGTCAATTTACCGTGCTCTTCTTCTCCGTCGATGCGGCACACGGAGAACCCGCACCATTTTCTCCTTGTTGTACTATAATGGAGAGAATCGAGGTGGAGAGTCTCGGGACAAGTACAACGCGATGTCCCTCGAGACTCTCGCCGAGTATCATTTTCTCGAATTTCTCCGTCTCGAAGAAGCACCGAAAGAGGTTTTTCGAAATGCTCACTCGGAGAAATACACATGTGGTCAGACTTAAAGAAAAAGGGAAGGAGAGATTTATATAGTCGAAGGGAAATGGTTCCGAGGGGATGAGAAACACACGCTATGAGCAAGAGAGAGAAAGAGCTCGACTGAGGAGGGTGCAAGTGTTATAGTCGAGGAATTTTAAGCCGTGAACCTTGTACCGCCGTTCTTTTTACCCATGGAATGGGAATACCAATGGAAACATATAGTACACAGAAACACATACACACGCTTACGTGACTCAATGTGCGAGGGTTGGTGGAGCAAGGGAATAAGAAATCGATGTCTTCCTGTAGTAACTCTGCGACCTTTCTACCTGGTGGACCACTCGATATACTGTACATTATACGGACGTTGCCGTATTCCCTGTACACTTGAATCTCCTCCAGTCTGTATACGCGAATATTGTGTCTTGCATTCCTTACCGACAAATGAAATTCAGTCTCAAGAATATTGAGCGCTATCATTGCGCCTCGGCCTCAACGCAAATAACTTCCGAATTATCCTTTCCACACAGTCTCAATTTCCAGTTCAATGTTTCACTAGAAATTACTTTTTCTGAATTCTCCAGTCAATCTGAAGAAATAACTGTCACAACTCATGGTTATGCATTTGAAAAAATCATAATTTGATAGAGAATATGAATACGTTAGATTGATCGAAGTGAATTTCTTCGTGCGAACGAGACTGACAGTTACGACTCTACACACAATCACATCGAAAAATATTGTTTTCCGTTGAGTCAAACAGTTTCAATCGATTTTTATCAACTCATAGTTTAATTTCAAAGAGATGGAAAAAAAACGAGCTTATGGGGATCGAGATATACGTCAGCTCGCGAGGGTTTAAAAGAGACGAATTCATTATCGTACAAGCAGAGAGCGAGACATGCCTCTCGTTCTTGGGCTATAAATTCGAGGCCACCATCTCTGGTTCTCTCTCTTTCTCTCTTAGAATTTAACCGGCTTCGCACAGACTGGATGTTGTTCTCATTTTATCCGACGTATTTTGCTCAACGCTATGCCGAGAGAAAAACTCGAGTAAGAGCGAAAAGTTGTAACAAAGTGTATGAAATTCGTGATCGTCTCTCTTCCTCGTGATGCCGGGGAGTCTATTGAGATATCATTGCTTGGGGGAGCGCCAGTGGCAAACAGAGCAGCTCTATAAAGTTTCTAGGGTCTGTGGAGAAGTATCGTCGTTGTCGTCGTTCTTTGGATGTCGAAAATAAAACAAAAATGACAAATCAACATCGTTAAATCGTTAACCACTGAACACCTCTCTGTGGTCTCTGTAAAAATTACTTCGTGTGTGCTTACGAACGTTGAGCACTCTCGGGAGAATTCAATACTTGATTGGTTGACCGCTGCGCGAAAAGCAGTTTTTCCAAGTTTCTGATTTCCTTTTGCCCTCATATCGTAAAAATGCTATGACGAGAACTCATGAAAGCATTACTCTCGTGTTCTCACAGAAACAGGAACAATGACGTGGAGGAGGGACTCGCTGAGCTATAAGCAGAAACGATCGAAAAAATAACGAAAAGTTCTGATGCCAAGTGCCATACACCGCGTTGTACACGATTCACTAATCCTTTTTATTAATTTCACGGATAAGCACATTCACACTCGTTTTGATCGCATTGAGCAACGACGTTTGTTTCGAAACGATTATTAGGACAAATTGGGAATTTATTTCTAAATGTAAGCATCACTTTAATATTTCGTTTTTCTTGTTTCTTCATTTGAGGAGAATAAAGGCCAGAAGTAAACGTAAAAACGTTTCATCCTTCGAACGGAGAAGGTTGCATAATTTTGAGCATGTTTCTCCAATGAAATTTCAACCTGAAAATCTGGTGACCTCGGTCGCCCGCGAGGCAAGGGTTACCGAACGAAATGAGAGGGACGCAATTTGCGCGAGATTCGAATTCGAAGAAACTCGGTGAAATCGAAATAACATTCATCTCGGAAGGGAAGCGAAAGAGAGTGAGAAATAATGTACATGTATGTATGTATGTGTATATATAAATATATAGACATATATATGTATACCGGCGAAAGGGCATTCAGTCTCTCGGGCGCACGGTTTTGTTGCGTCCGCAAATTACGTAGCTTCTTTTTTACCGGTTGCCCAGTAGGGAGAGAAACCAGGTAAATATCTCTCTCTTTCTGGCTTCTCCGTCTACTGCTTGCTGCTGCGATACACCTCGATAAACTTCTCTTAGGATGCACTAAACAGAAATTCACGTATATATGCGCTTCTTACTCTCATTTCCTTCCCCTCGTTTTATTTTTTTCTCGTTCTTCCTTCCTCTCGCCAAAGAAGCTTTCTTTCGTCTTTGCTCATCATCGCGGTTTAGCTCGGGCCCCCTGCGTGTGTTCTCAATGGCCCCCCCGCGTCACCCTCTCACATTGTGTCTATTTTTATTTTCATTCCTGAGATTTTATTCACTACCAGTTTGTATCTGTATTAGTTCAATCTTGAAACTTTGCTCTCTGTAAGAAATAATTTACCCTTCTTCCAAATTTCTTGAAAAAAAAAAAAAAAAAATGTTTTTTTCTCAATTGTTTGAAATGTATCGATTTCCGGTATCGGGACGGAACATTTAAAGTCGGGCGGGACTACAAAGTCGAGTTATGAGCGCTAATTGCATTGGAAATGGATTTTTTTGTGCTCGGCCTCCAAAGCTTCCACCTTTCCCGGAGCATGTTATAATTTTTGGTGGATTTTGAAAAAAGCTTCTTATTATTGCTCGCTGCAGCGCCAATGAGCGCCAGCATCATTATCGGGAGCGTCATCCCTCCCGCTCCTACTGCGTAGCCTCTCATAACATGTACAACACGTTACAGATTTTTATTTTTTTTCTTTTTCTTTGATTGCCTTTTCTCTGTTCCGCCTCTCACTCTGCTTTTTGCGCCTTGTCATACACTTTACTCGGGTTTCTCCTGCATCTGCGAGTAATTCGGGCCATTCGAGCGCACCAACCATCAGACCCTGTTTTATCTCCTCTCCCGCTTCGTCTTTTCCTTCCCTTTATCCCTATTTTTCGGCATACCGGCCAGCTCACGGACCAGCCCCGGTCATTTTGAAAAATACCCAACAAAACGATTTGGCCGCTATTACCGAAGACTGGGTCGCTCTTCTCAATCTTTTCGCCTCTATACGTCTCTTTTCTCTCTCTCTCTCCCTATCTCTTTCTTGTGCTCCCTCATACTCTTCCGCTCGGCAAGACTTCAAACAGGTATAGACGGTACAGAGGACCTTCTGCCGCCACTCTCGTGCTTTTCGATCTTTAAGCTTCTTTTCCATTCTACCCCGAGTTCTATACACTCACACACCCACAGACGTACTTCACATGAGCGAAGGTAACGTGTACCTTCCGACCAAATCTTGTTAATTGTTCGCGTCGATTTTTGCCTGTACCACGATTTTCATGCAGTCGAAAAAAAGTCCGAAGCCGAGCGAGAGATTCTACGCGGCACGTGATAACAAACGTGCAACGAAAACGAAATTTTGGAGGAAAAGATCGATATTTCGTTTGATACGTTCGTACAAAACGTTTCTTTTTTTAATAATCCTAAAAATAGTGTCATTGCAATTCCGTTGGAAAGCAAATTTACTGCCAAAATAACGAAAATTTTGGAATCATCGAAAAATATTTAGATTATCGTGTTCAACAAAATATCGACGATTTTTAAGAAAATTTCGTTTCCAGTGCGATCTCTATTCTATGGTTTCCAGGCTATCACGAGTTAGCGAACCTGCCCCTTATAGTTATCTCACCCCGATCTGCTCTCTTCTCTGATGGACAGTGTCGTTGAAGTTTTCACTGAAGTTGAAAACGTATAGAGAGAAGCATCAAGAATTCAAGGAGCGAAGAAACGTCACTGGAACGAGGCAGCGGGTCAGATGCCGATATGCTAATATAAGATTCGTTTAAACGTGATTTATTGCTCAGCTGATGGACACACGCGCGAAGCATCCTTTACGGCCCTCTGCTGCATAGCTTCAGCAATATTTCTCTTCACATTCTTTTTGTCTGTACAACGCGCAAAAAATAGGGTTTCACAATACTTTTCTCTCCTTGTACTATTTTGCGAATACAATGAGATTTGGAACAGTCGTCGAAACATTTTCGGGCAGATGAAGAAAGCGTAGCCGAGCGCTGCTGGTTATTTCGAGATTAAAAATAGAACGGCAAGCAATAATTCCAGAGTGATTGTTCAAAATTCGACGTAGACAAAGAAAAAGAAGTGGAAGAAGGAAGAAGGAAATTATGAGCAGGACTGACGAGATGAGCCAAGAAGCCCATAGGACAGAGCGTCGACGAAAGAAGCTTAATAACTACAATTACCATCACTGGGACGCTATGGGGCGGCAGGGAAAGAGGTGGTAAGGGAAGAGGGGGTTAAGTATATATATATACAACGAGAGAGAGAGAGAGAGGCTGTGAGAGAAAAAGGAGAATGGATGCGATCCTTTGGGGAAAAAAAGGGAAACGACCCCTTCTATTTCCTGTACCGCAAAAAATGCAGGGACATGAAAGAATAAGACTAAAAAATTGTGACCGTCCAACGGAATGAAAGTTCGAAGAACTTGCGTGCTTCCTGCGAAAAAAAACACTCGATCGTTATCTTTGTTCGATCTTACTTTGTCGTGTCACATTTCAATAATTATTGGAAAAAGTTAAGAATCATATTTCACAAAAACGGCCGGACGCATACGCAGGTTTTTCTATATCGTCATAAAACGAGCCATGTCCAAAGCTTGTCGCGTTATTTTCGATCCACTGCGCGGCTAGACAGCAGGGAATGTATTTTATCTCATGCGAGATGCGCATGCGCATACACGCGGTAAGCGAGATGAGGGAGAAAAAGTAATTGAGCCGTGGGGCTCCACTAGATAGGCAAAGAAAAAATACACGATTACGCGTAAATGTTTGGATTATTATGTGAGCAGCACGTCGCGGTGGTATCTGCACCGCGAGCTTGTTCACAGGTTCTCTTCACCGCAGAGGGGATCGCGACAATACGCGCTGCGATGATGAACGAAAAAGAAACGAGATGGATAAAAAACTACCGAGCAACGAAGTAGAAAACGACAAGGAGAACTGCGAAACCGCGAAATTCAATTTTCATTGCACGCAATGCGCCCACCCTGATGCGCGCTCAAGGATGCACAACTGCGGGTATTTTATCTCGCGATTTGTACGACAAAGAAAAAATTTATTACCTGCAAGAACATGAAGGAGCTCGAATCATACAAAAATAGAAACGTTCATGACTTTTCCCATTTTTTTTTCCATTGCTCCAAGCGCGAAACATTTATTCGATCAACGCGGTTTACCGATACACACGGATTTTCTAATTTTGCCCAGTTCGACAGCGAATTGTGAGGGATCGAAGCTGCGGACAAAGTGAGAGGAAGAATGAAGATTTTGCGGCGTAGAAAGAAAGGGGCAGAACAAACAGGAAGAAACTCGTGAAACCGATCAACGATCCATAATTTTACGACATTTGTGTAATAACCGCGTTCTTCACAGCAGGAAGGCCCAGCTCTCACACACATACACGTAAACACACGCGCACATCCACGAGGTCTCTAGGTCCAAGTTCATAGAGTCGAGCGGCAATAATGAAAAAAAAAAAGAAAAAAAAAAGAAAGAGGAAACGCTACGCTGTATATTGACCCTGAAGGAATCGACTGAATCTTTCTGTTACGGTTCCTCTTTTTCTCACTACGGGGATAATACCACGCTGGTTAACGTTGCGTAATCCATCCTCTGGCGCTGTGGGTCAAGAAACATCCATTCAAACGATACGGGATAGCGAAAGAGAGAAAGAGAGAGAGAGAACGAAAGTCTCAACGCCTCTTCGGGTCTGGATACGCATTAATTCCAACTGCGCAAAATGCCCGATTCATTTTTCTCCACAGGACGTTTCACACGTTCGCCGATGCGTTCGAACCTAAGAGCATGACTCTCAATAGTATTTTTTACATCAATTCTGCTCTACGAGCCTCTGGGGAACAATTTGCAGACGACGAACACTAACTCTCGATAAGCAGGTTAAAGTTTCGAGACTTTGATACTCGTAGCAAGTAGGAAAAAAGTTACGAGAACGATCGCGCTATTTGCTGTAATTTTCAACGACACAGTTGCGTATGTCAGTTTAATACGTTCTATAGAGAACACGGTTAACTTGCAGCAATCACCATAACGGCTCATACGTTGCCATTGGGAACGCTCATATCTCGAGAAATTGAATCCTGTATAAACATGGAGAACCTGCTGGTGTTACGAAATAGCGAATATCGTTAATCTCCAAATTTCTCGTTCGGTTTAGCAGCAAAAACGACGAAGCGGTTGTTAAACTCGACTCTACGATAAATGGGAATCGAAATGAAGGACCCAACATCTTTTGCGATCATTTCTCAGTAATAAGGGTAGATGTATATATTTTTTATTTCTCGTGGTTTAATGTTGTGCTGAGAAAAGCATGGACCTCACGGGTGCGAGATTCGAGTGGCGAAGAGATATGATTCGTGTCCAGAGCCCAACCAGCAGCGCGGAATTCTAAAGTGGTCGTAAATAATTTCACGAAATGGCAAGAGAGAGAGAGAGAGAGAGTAAGAAGAAGGAAACGATGTCGACGAAACTACACCCAGATCGTTTGTTCGTTGCCCTCGGAGGTCTATTCTTCAGTCCTCTCTCTATCGCCATCTTTG
The DNA here is from genome assembly GCA_963921915.1 of Hyposoter dolosus. Taxonomy (NCBI): domain Eukaryota; kingdom Metazoa; phylum Arthropoda; class Insecta; order Hymenoptera; family Ichneumonidae; genus Hyposoter; species Hyposoter dolosus. The sequence continues at coordinate 9,798,856 of OY998135.1, read as the reverse complement.
TTTCATTCCCTCAGCGATAATAGTATAACAAGCAACGTCATCCTTGTAACCCTCCCTCTTTCTCTCTCGCCCTCGTCATACCAGAGATTGGCTTATTTTAAAAAGTCTATGCGAATTTGAAAAAAAAAATCCTTTGGAGAACGAAAAGAATCATAATAATAACGAGGGACAGATATATTATTTCTGGAACTAACAGAACTTTGCCTAGATCCGTATTACCGATTTCTACTCGCCCTCCATGTAATTTTCGGGACTGTGTCATTTCGTCGAAGCAGAAGAAGAAAGCCATCACCTGCCTCCTTGTGTTCTCGTCTGATCAGAGCTCGGAGCTTCGGTCTCTACGTTTATACACACACAACACGCTACCGTGACTATACATATTTGTCTGCGTGTGCGTGTCTGTGTGTGTGTAGGTACGTATACGTGTATAGTATTATAGCCTTTGTTCAAAACACCAAAACACATTCCTTTGTCTTGGATTTTCGAATATTTCCAATTCGTCCCTCTGGTGGTAATATATATCGCTGTATGAAAAATTCAGCCCCTCTATTCGTTGCTCCGAAGGATGATTAGTGTACCTTAGGCGGCCATATACAAGATATGGCTGTATGGGAACGCGTGTATCATTACTAAAACAAAAATAGAAGCGAAAACAAAAAATGGCGTGTCTCTCTTCGGTTATTCCAGCGAATTGAAGGGAGAAGAGTCGCGCGCGAAAGAGTATTCGCGAGAGGCATAGCGAGAAGTGGTCATTTGGCAAAAATTCGACGTTTAACTGATCGTGTCTGAGATCATAGAGAGGAGGGGAGGAATAAGAAGAACAATCGGAAGAAGCGTCTGTCCCGAGGGCTGACCAGCCTCCATCGTTCCTCTTGCCCCCCCGTTTTTCCATTTGTGAAAGAATCATTTGCTCCCTCTCTCGCTTACCTCAACGCTCACTCACTCGCTGTCTTTTTCTGTCGTTATTCTTCTTTAGTTTTTTAGCCTCTCGCAGTCGCGTCGTTCGGACACTACGGAACCGTGACTGTTACTTTTGCGGAAAACACGACCAGAGCGAGATGATTCCAACCGTTATTTTCTCTCTTACTCTCTCGCCCAAAGGATTAGAGAGAAAGTTGAAAACGACTTTGGGAACGCTTTAAAACTCGCTCTCTCACCTTCTCCTTCCTCCCTCTCCCTCTCCCGCTCCGTATATTTCTTTCTATCTGCTCTGACAATTATTTATTTTTAATTTCCATTTTTTATCCTTTCATCGTCCTGTCTTTACTTGAAAATTCTGCCAATCCTTCCTGCGAACATATTTGTAAATTTGAGCACGTCAATTTTCAAACTCCATTCCTGATCGTTGACCTGGTCATTTTGACTTTTCCTGTCTTCGATCTTTCGCCATCGCCAGGTTTGCCTTCTTTTCTAGTTTTATCGCAAAAGCGATGGAAAAAGATGAAGGAAAAGAAAGAGACAGGGAAAGTGCATTATCCTTGCGTATATTATGTGATAGAGTGGGCACGAGAGCGTGTGGCGAAAGAGCGTACAGATTCCAAGAGCTTATAACATTGGTTATCGTGAGAGGCTTGTGGTATATCGAAAGTGTTGCCGAGCGTTACACACCGCATGTGGAAGCCCCCCGCCGTGGAAAGAGCCGCTATATATCCTCACTTTTGCTTCAATCCTTTTTCTCCCCTTCTCCTCGACGCGCGTCTCTTTTTTCTTCGTGTCTCGTCTTCTCTTATTCTACGAGTATACACGCGATTTTTCTCCTAATAACTTGTAATGCCTCTAGACGTACGATTGATCGATTGCTCGTTTGGCATTTTGCGCTTCTGCTCACGGTGCGTTGCTTGTTCCAATCTCTCCTATCGCAATTTACACTTGTACCGGTAGACGAACACCTATCCCTCGTTGACCAACGGATAACCAAAACGGCACTGCCTAAGAATAAAATTACAGCGGCACGAGCAGCCTTTCGCTACACTATTCCTGTGGTTTTTCCTTGAATTACTACACAATCGAGAGTATTCGTTCCTAAATATTGGGTCGAGAAGATTCCTCGAAGTGCAAAGCATAGAATTTTTTTAGACGATTCTCGCTTCAGGCAAGACTCGTCGGTCACTGTGTGTATGAACATCATCAGTAACCTTTCTTGAAGAGAGGAGTGTATCTGCATATACATCGAAGCACAGCATCGCGAGGTTTGGTCTAACCTCTCGTGATTGCTTTCACGTAATATAGCCGCACGTTAAAAATATTTAACTCTTCACTAAGAACCAACGAAGATGCGGTGAAGCTTTTTCGAGGAGAAGAATCTTGGTTTTTTTTTCTCTAGCTTCTCGTTTCGTTTTCTGTGCGATTATGCGAAATTGCGAAAGGTCTCACTCGTTATTCGTGAAGGACAAGCTCACTGGAAGCAAGAAAAACATAGTCCTCTGAAAGATTGGAGAATTATACGCACCAACCGCTTTTCCTTTTACGCAAAAACCACAAGAGCAAAAAAGGTAAAGATGAACAAGACTGTAAATTAACGTGATTGCTATACGCGCTTGCCAGATTGTCGCGATATATGGTATCTTGGTGTATCGCAAATTAATTTGACTCTCTCCCTCTCTCTCTCTCTCTCTCTGTCTCCGTCCCTGCCTGCGTCTCGTTTACTCGCGAGAGACAGAGATAGAGAGGAGCAGACGAAGAAAGAAGAACACAGATTTGAGGTCTGTGAGAGCTCCGTCGAGAGTTACTCTCGCGCATTCCTCACGAAACGACTCATAATCTTCCATCCGAGAACTCAACTCCTGACTAGCAGATATCTCGTACTTAACAACATTCTATCTACGAGTCCTTATATTCCATTAATAAGCATAATACGACTACGATATAATCACTACTTTCGTCAAACCACTGCTGGCATCCTATAAACTCGGTAGTGTCTCATATCCGACCAAAGACTTATCAGTGGACCTGCGTAATTTTTCTTGTACCCGAAAAATTATTTTGTGCTTGATAGTTCAGCTGCGAGCTGTTACTTCCTGAATCGCGATGGATCAGATCAGCAAGAGTTTGTTACATTGAGAAAAGAAATTTGTTGATTCAACAAAGCCAGGGTGAACGAAATCCATTTTGTAAATTTGATAAAACAAGTTATTGCCTCAACTACATATGCGCTCACCGCCTCATTACCGTTTTTTGTCAATGTGGCGGTTTTGTCAAATAAACAAAATGTTTTGTTGAATCAACAAATTTCTTTTCTCAGTGTAATGCAACGAATAAGCTGTTACTCGTACCGAATGGTTTAACATTTTCTTGCGATCATTTCTGGCAGTGACAATAGTTCGGATTTGGGGCAAAGGAGAGTGAGACAATGATCCAGCATTAATCCATCGTTCAAGATTAAAAATTCTCGTCTCCTACGCATGAGATTGCAAAAAAAATAATGTCAAGACCAGTCCGAGTTACGAGACCGTGCGGAATGTGTTGTAGATTGTAATTATGTGACTCATAATTTTTAGGATTATGCGATATTTGAAAAAAAAAAGTTTGAACGGTCTAGGTGCCCGAGACAATTTGGAGAGTGGTCGAGTGACTATTTGTGTTGATATACCGAAAATAAAATAAGCCCACAAGGACAATATTTCTAGCAAGTCCATAAACTAGAATAAAGAGTTGTTCACAGCGCAGAGAGACGGTAGTATCTCTGATGATTTAACAGCAGGTTAAATGGTTTAGATTCTTCACGAGGGATATAAATATTTGTACAGGTCTCATGCCGACATGATTTCGGTCTTTTTGTCTCTTTGTTTCTTTGTGGCCCGGTATTTGTGGTAGTTGCTGAGCGATTGCATGCCTGATTAGTGGGAATGCTTGCGTAAGCAAGCGCGTAACTGAAGGTTCACAAGGGGAATATATATATTTGTGTTTGGCGAAGGAGCAGGAAAAGTAGTTCTCTCGGGTTCTCTCGCAGCCATGGGGGACTACGAGCATTCGCTAGGTTTTCCGCTCTCACTCTCTCATCGCACATTTCGCGCTGTCAAACGGCAGCGCAACGTCAAGCATCGCCGCGGCTAAGAGTAACAGGTTGTTGTATTGTGCTGCGTGTACCATTCTTTTGCACGTGTGAGCCAAACGGGGATAAAGAGCGTGCGCTAAAGAAAAGAGAGCGAACGCGCGCGCGCGCGGGAGTGGGGCGCGAGCGGTTGTGATCGACGCTTCCAGTTTACTGTCTCGGTGACTTGGAAGAAATTACCTGCCTCCTGGGTGCCCTCTTTCCTTTACATCAATACGTTACGCCTCTACCTATACGCATATCTTTCCAGATCGTTCCTGCACCCAGGCACCACATACTCCCGATATACCTGCAATCATTCACGTCGCATATATCTATACCGTGATACCTGTCGATGCATGTTTACCCCTTTCCCGGATTACGCACTCACGCGGAAAAGACTTCTCTCCTCTGCAAAAGGCAGCCATGAATTATGCCGTTGAACGTCAGAGTTGCCTCATTTTTTATTCCATTTTCTACCGCATACTAACTTGGAAAATGTTTCCAAAGCCCCAGGGACTACTAGAATTTCGGAGTGAATTTTTCTCCCGACCAATTGATACCAAAATTTGTTGCATTCTTCGAAAAGTAGAATGCAGTTGCGAAAATTCAAAAATTTTAATTTTATTTTTTTTTCAATCGTTTTTTTTTCGTTTTAAATTTTGTCAAAAAACGTCGATATTTTGTTCAACACAGTAAACTAAATATTTTGGGATAATTTCAAAATTTTCGTAATTTTGACAATATTTTTTATTTCTAACGGAGCTGTCAGCGAAATTTACGATTAGAATGACAAAAATTTGCTCTTCGAAGAGACTTTCTACAATATTTCTTGCTGGAATGAAAAAATTTTGGCCATTTTTCAAAAAAAGAATAGTCGAACGTATCCAACAAAATGTTCTTTTCAGTGAATAAAATTACTATCGCTATTTGACGTGTTTGCGTGGAAAAATTGTTTATTTTGTGTCTATCGTTGTCAGCGAAGATTCCTATAAGGAATTGTCGCATACTCTCTTTAGAGACGGGAAAGGGTTTTTCACTATGTAGTGGGTTACGTGTTTCATAAGTATTTTCAACTTCTTTACGTTTACCCCCCGTTGAAGTTCAAAACGCCTCTCCCGTGTCTCCCGAGATCGCAACGTCATCTTGCGAGTACAGAGGCGAAGAAAATAAGAGAGTGACGATCGTGGAAGAAGGTACCCCTTTCTTCCTTTACGTGTATTTACGGTACATATTGTGCGTCGAGCATGTGCATGTATGGATGAATGTATATACACGCGACGTACGTGATAATATTAGATACGATCCCCCGTCGTTACGTCTTTTATATCCGCCCCCTTGCCTCGCAACAAAAACCGCCTCGCTCTTCATAACGTCGAGTATCTGTCTTTCACGGACTCGATGGCGAGCCGCACCTTGTGAAAAAGACGTGATGATGAAAGAAATAAAAAAAATTGTATCCGTCAACCGGTCGTTGATCTCCTTGACGACGTGCGAATTTTTATATTCCATGGGTCCATGGAAAGTCGGAAAATCTTTGGTTTTTCTCGATGTCCGAATGTGTGGGCTGGAACGTGAAAATATTTTCGGTGTCTGGTTCATGTTAACGTTCCCTGATGAGGCAACAAACGAATTTTCGGGGGTTATCGGTCTCTCTGGTTTCATCGAGGAAGACGATTTCGACCAACGCGATGAATGGGAATTAGTTCCTCTTCCTTTTTAATCTCTTTTGGAACGTTCATTTCGTTAAAATGTCGTTTCTATGCACTGTCGTTATTTCACGCGAGATTCGTAAGCAGTTATCGTAGTTTTAGGAACGCACTCACAAACCCCACGATACATTAAAAATCCCTTTTACATGGTTGAAATTTGAATTGAAATAGCTGTGTTCGTCTGGGATGCGATTCTCAGAACTGCATCATTTTCGAAGCCTCGAGCATTATTTAATTTTTTACTTCTTTGATTAATGAAGCGTTGTTTTTAGAAAGCTCATTTCGTTATTCTTAAAAGCACTCATAGCAGCGTCTTTTATTTTCAGTTTCATTTATCTCGCAGTCAAAAGAGATATTTTCGTCATCTCGTTATTGATTTATCCATTTTTATTTTTATACATTTTTGCTAGAGAGTGGAAAAAAGTCATATGGTTGGTAAACGATTTGGAGAATAACGATAATAGCGTTTGCGACTGAATAATGTTATCTGGACGGTTCGTTTACGAAGTGATACATCTCTCTTCCCCAGAGAATCTTGGCGCTATCGTCCTTTCTTTTATTGCTCTTTCTCACAGCAGGACAAGTCGTTGTCGTCTGCTGCACAGTTTATATATGCACGCACTTTAGCCAAATGATCCAACTAACTCATACGTAAATAGCGCGAACGTATATTATATACACATTCGAATCGAGAATAAAATTTCTCCGGACCACCCTTTACGTGATGAAGACAAGGGAGAAGTGAGAGAGCAGTGCATTCGACTTGCGTCTAAGTAAAATGAGTAATCTTCAATCGCCTCTATACTTCTGCCTCTTTTACGAGATGTTCCTGGGAAACTTAAAAGATTACGACGAAAATAATATCGCTCTTCTCCCTTATTCTCCTTAATCCTCCCTCTTTTTATCGCACGCTCACATTTTGTTTGCATGCGTGTTTTTTTTTATATATTTACGTATCACTCTGCGTCGAGAATTTATTTGGGCTCGTTTTCTTGGTAACTGTCTTTCTCGCAATCTCTATCTTCTGATCTGCAATATATACTTCGACTTACTGCCCACAGAACTTGGCATCACAGAGTATAAAACTTGGAGCTTGTTATAAAAAAAAAAACTTACTTCATGCACTGCTTTCTCGCTTTCTCTCTTATTTCGTTTTCTTCGTAAGACAGTTACTGACTATTGATTGAACGAACGTCAAACGATCACCCTTCGCAGCCTTCGTAGTCGGTCGAGTTCGCGATCAGAATCGATCGAGCTGACAATTTTTTTTTTCTCTTGCAAATTTTTTGCAAATTTCCGTAACATGTTCATAATTTACTTAAAAAATGCGAGCCTTCTATTGGTTTTAAATTTCATTTCTGTCGAGTTAGAAGGAAAGGATATTTGACATGCTTTCGCTCGCTGCAATTTTCACTTCAGAAGGCGGTATAATGTATCTAATATTCTCATAAATACATTCGTAAATATATATATCGCGCCCTCGCAAAACGAGTAATACGAATTAATAGAGACACAGGAAGAGAAAACGGTTGATGACTTGGTTTGCGTGCAAGGACGTCTCGGAGATAGCTAGTCTGTATAGGTATGAGGGTTCGTCCACCTTGGGAGCCAATGGTCTGAGTATCTTTGCTTCTTTCCCGCACAAACACGTACACATGGTCATGTACAGGGTGTCCGGGGACCAATGCTTCCGCGAGTGTAAAGTTGAGGTCAGGTCGAGTTTGAAATCGAATAGTGGAGCATTTACCCTTTAAACTCATTGTCTCGAACACGTTTCGTCCGTGAGCAGCAATGGTGCTAATTAACTGCTTCGAGATGAGTGTGCTTCATTGAAATTCAATAATTAATTACTAATCAGCGAGCAAACCTCGTAAAAAATCATTTCAAGGCATTTCGAGGCGAAAATGTTGTGAAAATAAGTTGGAATTTCGAATCATTGATCGTGGGACATCCGGTAGATATGTAGGAATTGTAACATTGTATGTCACAATATCTATAGAAGAGAAAATGCGACGTGTGCGAGTGCGAACAAGCTCCATCTCTCCGCAATGGTATCGAGTATCTTCCGCGACGGCTTCGAAGAGCCTACATCCACAGTAACAAATATATATATACACATTAGTACATACACACGTATATGTGAATATTTTTGAAACGTGTGCCTCCGATCAGGGAACATCGGAGAACATACACGCGTGCGCTCTCTGTTCAACCGCATACACACTCTTCTCTAGTACATAGTATATAAGAGCGTGTGTGTTGTGTATAACCGATATACCACACATGAGTTTCGTGAGTACCGGAGTACGTAGTATCGTAAATAAAAAAGACGCAATTCCTAAGATTTAGTAAAGAAATTCATAGGGATTACGCCTTTTTGTTTCTCATCGGTTAATGGATATGTATGTTATATATTTATATACATTACTATCTCGTGCGAGCGTTAAGATTACGGCGTGCGGAGGCTCTGCCTGCTTGGCAAGAAAAGCTTCGTGGATGTGTGTTGCGAAAGGGAATTGGCGAGGCCGCTCCTCCGCTCGTAACTCAAGGTAATTAGAATCAGAAGTAGGTACCTACACCCGACCTCCGCTTTCTTCTCCTCCTCCTTCCTTTCTTACTCTTTTTCTTCTCGTTGTTAAACTGCCTCTCTCTCTCTCTCTCTCTCTCTCTCTCTCTCTCGCTCTCTCTCTTTCTTTCGCCTTCGAGTTCAGCATCACCGATCCATGAACAACGGATCTTTCGGTCGCAGAGATTCTGCTTTGCTTCTCTGGCCTGGTGGACCGCATTCTTTCTCGTTTACCTCCGTACATTGCAATGAGAGCCTCTCGTGCTTTTGCATATACCCTTTGATTTGCTGTTCGTTTGTGTGCAACGCGTATTCGCGTGTTAACACCACTATTCTGCTGCAAATCCTCCGGCGTTTACACTTGATCATCAAAACCCAAAATCGATGAATTCGTTAAGAATCATTCGAGTTCGCCAATATTTGGAAAGTGACGAAGTAAAGTTACGTTCTGCAGGCCGCGAATCAAGGCCGCCAAGCTGCGTTTTCACAGGCTCATAAGGAATTTTTCATCGGCATATGATTTCGTTTGTCTTGGGAATTGAGCACTTTTGTCGTTGCGCTTGATGTTGTAAATATTCGTACTCGTCGCGCCTGCGAAATACAAAATCCCTCGAGTTATTCATGCGATCAGAATATTTTTCATCAGAATGGATAGTAAAACTGCGTCTTGATGAAGTCGTAGCCTTCTTGATAATTTATAGCATTGTAAATTCGTGTTCCTAAACCTATGATCGGTCGAGTATTGGAGATGCTCCAACCTCATCTGGAAGAATCGTACGGTACTTCCGCGTGTAGTAATTTTTGCAATGTTACTCGCCGTTGTTTTCACTCTTTCACGATACTCGCTATTTTGATGATGTTTTATTTATAGTGGTTTTTGTATCTGTTCCATTGCTCAGGGGATCGAGGATGAGCTCAAATTTTAAATAGTGTGAGTAGCACGACTATCGGATCGCTGATTAATTTTGCTTGACTTTTGACCGAACGATTTTATAGATTCTTACAGCATGCGGTTCCACTATTTATTAGCTCCATAAAAATACGGCCAAATAAAAAAATACACTGAATACAAATAAAGTCTAGACATGGGATCAAGTCAACGGATTATTACTCAACTACCATTTAATCGAATATTTATTGTCTAGACATGATGAATATTACAAATTAATGTAATCAACATGAAATTGTTATTTTTTATTCTTTCGTTCTATCACAATATTCACGTGCCTGAGTTTGTTTTTTTATTCCAAAATGATGAGTCCTATGTATACAAAAAAAATTGCGAACGACTATTTCGCCCCACGTGGTAAGAATTCGTTGCCATTCACCATCAGGTTCAATTCTTCGGAATCTCATCGCGTTTTACGGTTTCTGAATAGTTAATTCGCGTGAGGTCCCAGGAGGACAATAGAGGCTGCTTCATAGATATGTCAATTGACAATAGAAAGAACTTGGTTTTTCCATCAGAAAACCTTGAGTTAAAAAGTTCGAAACGAATAAATATGCCTGAGGAATATTAAAAAACATGAATTGCCTTAAATAAATTTTCACATCGTTGAGTTCATCCGGAGATATAATCAACCGGGTATGATGATGGTGATGACGATGACCATAACGATCATGAAGGCGATGGAGATGACAATGATTATGATGATGATGGAAATGACGATGATGCGCTCGGGAACGACCAAGATGTAAATGTGAAGAGGGGGAGGATACGTTACAAAGCGCTACGAGGGTTATCAATATGGCAATGTGACTTTGGTTGGTCGATGATCGCATGTGTGCACCTATACTTGGCCATTTATTAATATATATGTCTGATATATTCAGGGAATATTGTGTTTACAATCGACTCATTGAAGTATCGAAAGCTACGTGGGCTGGTGCATCTGCATAAATATACATACCCTTCGCTCCATCAGTCATAGACAGAAAGAAAGAGAGAGAGAGAGAGAGAGAGAGAGAGAGAGAGAGAGAGAGAGAGAGAGAGAGAGAGAGAGAGAGAGAGAGAGAGAGAGAGAGAGAGAGAGAGAGAGAGAGAGAGAGAGAGAGAGAGAGAGAGAGAGAGAGAGAGAGAGCCGTTCCTCCTGACCCGTGACCTCGTCATTTGAATTTTCTGAAATATTTTTCGTAAAATAGTTACCCATGCTAAGAATATTCTCATCAAATGCCAGATTTTCATTAAATTCACCTGTAAAAGGATCCAAAGTATTTTTCGCCATCAATTCAGTCAAAAATGATACAATTTTCAATTCGTAATATCATATCTCGTCGAGATAATGATTGTTTAGGTGCCTCGAAGCGTAAATGACGCAGCGAGCATTAAACGCGGACCACAAATCCAATAAAAAGCCAGCGTCTCACGTGTTAACAAGCTCATACATCTTTAATGTACTGTTGAGTGTATTCTTAATCCCATTGTCATTTTCTTCGAGTTGTGTAGTGACGAAAAAATGGAGGTTTTTTTTCGCAGCGGTGTTTCAACTTGCTCGCCGTTTCTCTATATCTATATTATGGGATATTATGTACACTCGTATATAATCTATACAACGTGTATATACGTATGGATCCATTGAGAATACTAAGCTCAATGTGCTTCGCCTGGCGTATGCACGACGAGAAAGAAAATATTGTTAAAAAAATGTGGCTCTGTGGTCCATGCATGTCTCGTCGAGACTCTATGGATACGTAGCGTGAACGCGTTTATGCGTGCGCATGTATCTATTGTCTGGGAGGCAGTATTCTCCGTGTTCATCAAATATATACACATACACATTGTACTGGTAAGACTCGAACCCACGCCTTGTCACGGACATTCTCCGGTGCAGTGCCAGTACTTACGACCAAACGGTACCGTACAGCATATACCGTGTAGACAAAAGATCGAGGGAGTGAGGGAGAGAATCGATTAAACCACAAGAAGGATAAATATTCCAAACACGCACGCATGGAGACCGTGAAATTTTCATATTTGAAACTCTGCTCTTACGTAGCCTGACTGATCCGTTTTGAAAAGTCATTTCCCTTCCGCGTACATTCAGCCGTCCGCAGCGACGAAAATCAATTCAAAACATCATTCCATACAAAATGAGGCTCTGCTTGAATAAATGATCGGATTCGATTATAAAACTTTGGAAAGTAAGAAACGAGATTGGATGATTGGACGAAACGCCAATGAAAATAGGGAAAAGTTAATAAATCGAATATAATCGATGCATCTCGGTGTTTCGTGTTCTCGACGTACAGTCGCGTCGGCGTTTAGGCATTTGGATAAGAAGCAGAGAGGAAAACCTTTCTCGTTGGAATAAGAAAGTGATCTCCTCGCTTTTTCTCAATGTGTCAAAACCTCCGGCGAAAAAGTTGGCCCTCCGGATCAATACCTTCATCCGAATCTCTCTTTTCCTACGGCAACGACGATGCGAGGAAGAGTTAAATAAAAAAAAGTACATCGGTTGACCGAGGTTAACGCGCTGAGAGATAGAAAAAGAGAGCGACACACAGATGGCTGTGGACCACATGCAGCGAGAGGATATTACTTTGCAGGAGGGCAAAATCTTTCTCATCTGTATGTGCGAGAGCCCATCACACACTCCGCTCTTCTCTATCTTCTCTTCTCCCGTTCGCATGCTTTTTTTTAACTTTTACATTTACATATATCTGTATAAGCGACCACACTTTCGCGATATAGTAGCATAACGTGTTATATAGTACCATGTATAGTTTGAATGGAGTTCGCAATGCTCATGGATATCTCCATATTTACCGAGAATCCTTGTGCTGTTTTCTTCCTTAACTGTTTTCTCGTTCTCTTCTTCTCCTTCTTCGTTCTCTGCTCGTTCTCCCACGGCCTCCAAGAAGATCTCTCATCACCTAGACTCTCTTTTGCTCGTAGTAAACCTCGTGGCACATACATATGCATTTGTACGCGTAATGTGTGGATAAGTGTGCATACATTGACGTAAATGGACTTGCATACACGGATGCCCAACCGCACGAGTCTCTCTGGGTCTTCTGTCAAGAATCATGCAACGAGAGACATGGAATATCGATTTTGATCATAGCTATTGGCACGCAGTATTATCCCGAGCTGCATTGGTATTTGCTGACATTTAAACGAAGATACAGACGGTTTGCAATACCGCGTGGTGTTCGCTCCACTCTTCTCTATGAAATTATACGAGATGGAAAAGAAAAATGTTGTTCTTGCAGATGTTCATGCATAAACATCAACATCATCGCATCATTCAAGGATCTATGATCCTCGGGAGTAGTCACTTAGCTCAGGAAGGGGTCATCGAATCGGGATGGGCGAGCAGAAACAATATTTCGATGATTGCATCGTGATAGACTCGGTCGATTTCTCCACTGCCTCGCGTATAGAAAAAAAATAGTTGTCGTTCTCTTTCACGCTTTTTCTTTCTAACTTGGTTTTTTTTTTTATTTAATATCCTCGTGCGTTCCGTTACAGTGGTCGATACAGAGATACGGAGTGGTTCGGAAAAACCTTTCGTACCGTTGACGTACAAACAAACTACTGAGCATGCAGGAAGTGAAGATGAAAGTGAAAATGGATTACAATTATCACGCGTATAATTATTTATGCAGAAAATAAATAGTCCGAGTTAATCAGTGCGTTGAAGAGTTTTTTTCTTATATACGTTCCGCTCGCGGGCACCAAGTACCGTTGCCTCAAATGTATGTGGGGAGGGATGCATATATTGACACAGAGAACGAGACGAGAAAGAGCGAGAGAGAGAGAGAGAGAGAGAAAAAAGAGGAAAAGATTGGAAATATCGTGTGTATCATCATTTCTGAAGCGGAATGAACTCTGGACAATGCAGGCACCCAAACACAAATACACTTGGATAGATACACACGTATACACAAGCAGATACGCTGTGCAGTCGTGTCGTAGGAAAGTGCTCGACTGATGCCCAAAGAGAGCCATTTTATTGCCTCGAAGATGCTGCATGCGCTACTCTCCTCCCACCGGGGTATGAGAATATCCCACCTAACCGACCTTGAGGCGTCGAGTGCAAGTGAGCGAGCGATATGGCAGCGGTCCCGTCTGTTATTTAATATCGTCACGAGTCGTTGTCCCACGCGCACGTAAATACGGCTGGAGGGGAGGAGCAGGACCCGCGATCTTGCGGCATCTGCGGGGGCGATAATGTTGTAGTGTTTTGTTAAATATCTTGACTCGTCACATTGTTAACGAAAATACCACAAAACGATTGAATGAAATAATAAACAAAATATTCAATAATTAAAAACTTTTGATGATCGTATTTCAGAGTGCATCGCATGATTTCAGAGTCTCTGTCAAACTGATTCCTTCCGCACTAGTGTTGATTCCACACAATGCCTGCACTCTAAAGTCCAAGTGTGCTCATACGTGTCGACCTAAAAAAAGCTTTGGCTGAAATTTCAGCACCAATATATCATCTGAAGTTTCTCGGGCCGATCGAAAAAAAAGATATGACGTGCGTAGTATGTACTACATATGATGAGAGATCTCCTCGGAGTAGAAAGAAGATAGAGAAAATAAAAGAGAGAAAAATATGAACCGGGCCTGGTGAAATAATGCGGGGCCGTGAATGTGGGGGTGCCTTTCATGTGTTGATATCGAATTTATACAGTATCGGGTTACCAGGTGTTTTCAACATTTTTATTCCCTTGTCTTAACAATTCTCTCCTTCCTCGACGGCCGGGGTAAGATTGTCGAGGCAAGAGGAGAACAGAAAAATCCTAATGTAAATGAACTTGCTGCGAAACTCGCGAAGAAAGCAATTATTTACAAACATGTTTGAAAATTCTTTAAATCCATCAATAACACGTCTGCATCGCTTTACGAAGGTAGAAAAAAATAAGAACAAGACGGACAGTGAAGAAACACGAGAAAAAAAAATGGACCTGGAACTGAGGGGCCAGCTTTATCATTTTTGGAACGCTCATTATTCGTGGAGAATGCTCGTAGTCATCGCCAAGACGGCACGAACCACAGAGTGTGTGCGTCTCTGTGTCTGTGTTCGTGCACTTGTGTGTGCAACAGAGCAAAAGGAGAGAGAAGCTAGACCGATGTTGATTAGGTACAGCCTTAGGCTGATCTCTCTCTCTCTCTCTCTCTCTCTCTCTCTTGTTGGTCATTTTGTCTCTTCCTTCCTTTTTCTTTCTACCCTATTCCTCTTCGTCACACATCACCTCTACTCTTTTTCTCGTCCCCCGTCCTTTGGGCCGTTTTACCAGGCCTTCTCTCACCATCAGCCTTGCCAAGTCGCTTCTGTTTCCAGGCTGCCTGGATGACTGACTTGGGCGCACGCGATCCTCGTCCGCATGTATTTCAACTTTCATACATGTTTATTGCTTAAAGTCAAAAGGGCGTTCAAACAGCTAGCCAATATACGTTACACATCTTTGTTTCGGTTAGGCGATCCGCCGTTCGTATACACGATAGCAAAAACTCTTGCACCACTCTCGTTGCATTCTTTTTTTAAATATAAATATATTGACACCTCTATGCGTTCATTAAATAACTGAAAATTACGAAAGCATCAACAGTCGAATACATTGAAATATTTTGATTCTTATTAAAAAGTCATTTAATAAATTCAAAACGCATAAGAAAGAAACTCTTCAAGGCGTCGCTACAGTGACTTTTAATGCCTTTCGGTTTTTGAGCTTTTTTAAATATTCACACACGCACATGCAACAAGGTATTTTCGCGGAAAGATTTGTCCAATTGTCGCTAAAATACTGGAAGGTGTGCGAACCTAATTCTCGTACGATTTGTATGCAGAAATATATGTTCATGGAGTCAAAGTCTGAGAAAATTTTGCACAAAATGAGATGATTCATATGCAGGCAGGGCGAGGGTTTCGACTGTAGAGATTAACAACAAAACGGTTCCTGTGTTATTATGCATGTGCAAGTTGAGGGTTTATTCTGTTGCAAGTGTATATTGTTATGCACATGCGGCCTAGCTGGATATTTGTAAATTACCTTGAGGAAACACACGTCAGGATTTGCACAATTTCTCGTTCTCCTTTCCTTTATTTTTCCCTCGACTCATATTCCCGGTGTACACTCGTATATCGTACGTATTTGTGGAAAGCGGCTTCTACGGCTTGTTGAGACGCAGTTTTTTGCATTTTTTTTTGCTCATTTTGCATCGTAATGCGTCCAATGGTAACGAAGAATGAAGAATTTCGTTGAAAATTAAACAACAACTTCGTATAACGTTCGGTTGATTTTTTGAAAAAAAAAAAATGAAGGAAAACACAGAACGAAAAGAATCGAAACACTCGCCCTCGGGCTCGCTCCAGATCAAGTAAATACTTGTATAATTTAGATTTCAATGTAGATTTGAATGTAGATATAGAGAGAGAGACGAAGAGAAGGAGGAGGACAGAATGCGAGAAGCTGTGCGGTAAGCCGAATCTTCAAACCTATTGTCCTGGTCTCCAAGGCCCCTTCTCAATGTAAATTTATACCGAAAAAAACGTGAGACGCACACATACACTCCAAGACTGATCTTACAGTGGCTTTCTCGTGCTTCGGGACGATTCGTGCTCCATTCCTCTTCTCTGCGCTTCTTCGATTTGCAGAGGACAACTAGAGCAGCAACAGGAGCTTATTCCTCTTCGTATGTGCTCCGGATCTCGAGGCGCAAATGTTGAGGCTATTCAACAGGTTTATTCGAACAGATCGTCTTCGTCGCAGTAAATGGACGATTCTTTGAATCTTCATTTCTCCGATCGATACTTTCCTCGTCGCTGATGCACGGGCTGTACAAACGGTGCCTCGAGTCGATCCTTCTGATTCCTCGTGACTTCGCATCTGTGTCTTATGTGAGTTCGTACTTCGAGCACAAGAAACTTTGTCCACCTGGTCTAAGAGTCGAAAAATCGCACATACACATACATACGAAAAAACGGAGAGGGAACAAGACACAGATGAAGAAGGAGGATCACCTCTCATCCCTCCGGACTTCGCCGGAAGAAGCTAAAGCCGTTTGCGAGCATCGAACTACCTCTTTCTCTTCGTCTCCTGTATTCCCTAGCACTTTGGCACTCGACAACGAACGCTTTATACATATACCCAGCACTGTCTCTTATTCCGAGCTTCTTCGGGACTCTCCCTTTCGGCTTGTCTCTTGGTTTGCCGGCATCCTCTCGTTGCTGGTAACCGGCACCACCAGATATTCGCAGAATCCTGTCGTCCTTCTGATTTGGCGGAGAAAAGAATCGAGCCTCTTTCTCCTCCTCCTCCTCCTCCCCCCCCCCCGCCCCTACATCTCTTGCTACCTTTCTTCTTCGCGCATTGTATTTTAACATGCCGCGCACTTGGACTTTTGTCCTCGCACGTACAGATTTATTTCCTATCAATTCCTTCCTTCGCGCCACTTTGCAGCGGGTGCATGAATGAATGGGCTACATGAAAATTGCTCGAGATGCTGATTCTCTACCGCATGTGCAAGAAGAAAATATACATTTACAGGTTTATACACCCCAAGTTGAGCCATCGCGAAAATCTTATATCTATTGCAACATTCTCGATTAACAGTCCCAAGATAAAAGTTTAACAGTCTGTCAGTATCTCCATTTGGGGAATTTGATGCAATTCTTCATCGAATCTCTCTGATTCGCTCTCATTGTCAAAGACAACATTTCACCAACTATGTGTATTTTTTTTCCACTTCATTTTCTGTATGTACACCGTCACTTTTTCCTTTTTATGCAACTTGTGTGTAACGTTATCGTCATTTTGTGTGTTGCAGGTGAGTTTTTCAAGGAATTTCTTCGTGTAAAGAGAAAATAATTGATTTGGCGGGAACATGGGTGTGCAAGGGCCCGGTGGAGAAAGAAAATGCTACGGGGGGCGTGTCCAATGAACAAAGTTGGTCTACGATGAGTCCACGTCGGCGATGGTCAAGGTAAACTCAGAGAAAATTCTCATCCTCGGCCGCTTGATCATTTGTTGTTCCGCAGTGAACTTTACGCCAAAGAACCCAATGATTTCGTTATTCCGCAATTATAAAATTCACTGAAAGATGAAAGTGAATGTTTTATAAACTTTATTTACTTTTTACAATTCTGTGGGTATACCAAAGTGTAGGAAATATTTGAAATTGTACATTAAGTAGGAATTTATACGTTTTTTCGACTCAGCCCGCGATCGCGCGGTATATAAAATGCCGGTAAAATTTTTCTAAGCGTCTTCGTGTATATTCGGCTGTTTTGGGCCTTAGGAGTCATTCGGTAAACATATAAGACTAAGCGTGGGAGGGATGGAGTAGAAGGGAGAGAGAGAGAGAGAGAGAATTATTGAAACGCGAATGAAATATAAGAAGGCTCCGGTGCACGAGGGTGTACCGCCAGGGAGATCGTCTTGACGGTTTGACGCGCCGACAGTAAATATACTTAAGGCGGTGCCGGGCGAGAGAGCAAGCGATTGTCGAGTTGAGCGAAAAGGAAAAGCGGAGCAACAGTAGATCAGGCGGAAAGGGTCTCGTTGGCAGCGTGGCAAGAGACGCGCGGTTGCTTACGGGCCTCGAAACTCTCTTTCGTCGGGAGAACCGGCGGAATCGAGAGAAGACGCGACGACGGCCGAGACAACGAAGAGAAGCTTTTCAGTCCCACTGAAGCTAACTTTGCTGAGGTAAAAATCGAGGAGGATGAGAGTAAAGCGGGAGCTGCCCGCTTTGGATTTGTTTCGGGGATCGAAAAGTCTTTCTCCCTCTCGCTAGAAATCTCTTTCGTATCTTTTACTCTCTTTTACTCTTTCGTTCTTCTCTACGTATCTTTTTCTCTTTCGTTCTTTGAGCTGTCGTTCTTCTTTCCTCTCCCTAGAATGTTCCCCCATAAAAGAGATTGTGTGCATCTCCACGACACCGAGAAAACGGTTTTGGGAGATCCGCGGCTTTCTCGTGCGGTCCACAGAGATGTAGAGAGGAAGAAGAGAACGAGGGAGAGAATGGAGAGCAGATCAGCCCTCTTTTGCAGAGAGCGAAAACCAATGCCTGCATGGAGTGGGACGCCGTCTAAATTACCGAGTCTGGCATCACAGTCGACCCTCTCATACCCTTTCGATGATGTTCCTCCACTCGTTCTTCTTCTTCTTCCTTTCTTTTTGTTGTGATCCTGCCACGACAACCAAAGCCTCCAAACGGTGGGTCTCGAACGAAGAGAAATGGCGTCCGGGCTTCCGTGGTACTCTCTCGTTAATTGATAACTGATATCTCGGATCTTCTTCAGAGGAACAATCGGCATTTTGTATTCCTTTCTGTCTGCCCCCTCCACGCCTCTGCTTTTCGCTTTATTCCAGTTCGTACTTTGACGTTTGTGCTATCGGAGCTATATCTCCAGTACATATACGGTTCAGTAATGAATGGTCTAACCGATAGTGAGAAAATTAAGGAACATTCAGCAAAGAATGGCGAAAAATCTTTTTCTGACAGAAATTTCAACAAATTTCGAAAAATATGGAGTATGCGGAGACAGGAAATGTTTGTGGGTTTGATTTTTAAACGAGGAAACTCGGATGAGCTTTCTCTTTTGGACTCTGTGTATTCTTCGTTAAATCCTCGTCGCGGTCTCGCTTCTCGTTGCTCTCTCTCTCTCTCTCACTCTTTTTTTTCCGTTTCTGTAGAGACCAATCGGGCAAAATCCTCTATGCCTCTTATCTCTTATCTCTCATTCTTTCTCTCGCTCTTTGGCGTCTTTGCTCTTACCCGCTGCGGGACCAGGCACGTCTTCTTCACTGCTTCAGGGATATATCAAGGTGCATGGTTGTTGTTGCTCAGTATACACGCTTGCTGCCTGGTGTACCGGGCAAACATTCAACTTGATTCGACTCGAACCCTCTTTCAGAACTTCTCGTGCATTGCAGCAGGATTTTCGGCATCTGCGGGCCCTCTCTTCTTCCGATTCACGCTGCAACACACCGAGCTCGAGGAGGAACGAGCGAGCGAGAAGAAAGCAGAGATCTCGTGAACTGTGTGCTGCGTGTATGCCAGGCAGAGAAAGAGAGAATTCTGAACGCCGCGCCGACTGTCGTGCGACTCTTGGCTTTTTTCTTTCTTCTCTCTGTTTTTTTTCTACCTCTGCACCCGCTTCTTCTTCTTCTTCTTCCTCTTCCTCCCCGTATATACGTCTCCACGTGTGTATCCTCTTCTTTGCCCTCTTCTTCCTTGTCTTTCTTCTCCTCCCGCCTTCAGGTTTTTTAAGCCAACCACGGGAAGACTTATAAGGCAATTCCCCGCGTTCCACGGAAAAAACGACGACAAAAATCACTTCGCGTCCCCGCGCACTCTCTTTTCTCTCTTCATCGTTTATACTCTTCGTCTTGTGACAGCCCTGGCCACTCATCACTCCTCTCGTTGGTCCTTTCGCGAGAGATCTCTCGATCTTTGAGCTCTTCAATGCGATCTGTTTGGTGCAGTAATCCACATTTCGATGACTTTCGGAAAATAAAGTGTGACCCATTTTACACACCACCCTCGGTACATGTACCGAAAAAACTTTCAGCATCGAAAGAATCACTAAAAAGCACTTCAGAATAGTGGCAAAACAACTTTCGACGTAATTACGATTTTGCCTGATGCGATATCCTCGAGAATGTATGTTGCTTGCTCTTTCCACACATCCTCACAGTCACTCAAAACTCAACTCTCGTTTCGATATACCAATGATCGTAGGCATTAAAAAGAAATTACAATTAACGCGGATTGCGAGTCTCGATAGTAGCTAGCGAGTGATTGGCATACAGAAATATCTACCAGCCGGTGATGCAGTAACTTTCCCTGGTGCATGCTCGTCCGTTTAATTGGCGGGGTGGGTTGATTCTCCTATCAATTTGTTCCCCACATTTCACACTTTGTAAAAAATGCGTAAATAAAGTTCCGAGACTCGGGGGAAACGTGCCTTCTATGCGTGTAATTTTTCGTTCTTCTCATTGTCTCGTCGTTTGGCGTACATTTCTACGATATTACAAGGATAATGAGTGTATTATGTAATTAAATCATTAATGTTGAGAATCATTAAAAAAAAAACGGGTAGGATGCATTTCCGTAGCTACGATGGGCTCGGGTACGACCGGATGTTAATTTTTTTTTCGCTTTTCATGGACACTTGGGAACAAGTGACTCACCTTTTCGTGGACATTATAGCCACGAGAGAAACATAAAGAACGAGTGGAAAAGAGAGAGGGAGGGAGGGAGAAAGAGAGATTGGTATATTCTGAAATTACGAGAATGCGCTCTCACGGTCATGCTGCGGTCGTCATTCCGTCGTACTTCTCTCTCTCTCTCTCTCTCTCTCTCTCTCTCTCTTCGTCTCTCCTCTCCTGGCAAAAGTCCAGCTCAAAGCAATCCTGCGTATAGACTTTGCGCCACAGAGGGGCCAAGAGCGTCCTCGAGAGATCCTGGTAGAAAATTCTCTACCTCTGCTCGACGAAGAGAGTGCTCGACGAGAAGAGAATCATCACGACCGCAAGAACGTTCGGAAGTCATGCTCGGATAGAGCTCTTGTTGCTTTTCTGCACAGAAACTTCAGCTGTGTTCTCAGAAGATTTTCTGTTTTTTGTTTCCTCCGGCACTTTTTTTTTTTCTCGTTTCTTTTTGTTATTCTCTTCAGGCCTGGTGGCCTACGTTTTTTTTTCTTACGAATTCGCGAGACACCGAAAGACGGAGAAAGAGAACGTGGAAATTGGGGCGGGACGGAGAGCGCAACAGAGGAAATACAGATTCGTGATGAATTTGTTGAAACCTGTAAACGAGGAGAGCAAAGATGTCCGTCCAGATTTGACGCCTCGAATGAGCATCGATTTTTTTTTTTTTAAATTGTTAGTTCTTCATTAAAATTTGATGATAAAAAAATCAATAATTTCCACGAGTAACTAACAGTTCAAAAACATTGTCTTTGTCAATGATCGCATTCGAGTTTTCAAGTAAAAAAATAATTCTCGGCGGTGTCCTGGTGCGCCCGCTTTTCCCCTTAATATTTACCTTTTTCTTCATCGCCTCTATCTTCTCTCTTTTTTAAGCGTATTATGCATGACATTTGCGAAACGCGACGGGAGGCCTGATGGTGCTCCTTTCGAGACTCTATTTCTTTCTGTCAGTGTCTTCTTCGAATGTGTATATATGCGAAGGCCTTTTCTCATACGAGTTGCAGTTGAGCGCAGACGTAAGCTACCGCTTGATTTCTACGGTCAGATAACTCAATTCAAAACTCAACGCTATACACATCGTCGTTTTATTATCGCTCATGTTTTTCCATCTCTTGGTACAAACATTTATTTCTTTTTACCCTTATGCCTTGAGTTCATCGAGATGATGCGCATCCTTAGGCATTTTGAGCAAGTACGGCGATTATCAAAAATTGACGAGTCCGAGATTTTGTTAGGGGAGAAAAAATTCATAGATCCAGTAATTCTGTTTGTTTGAATGTACTGGCAGCCGTAAGACTGCATATGATTCAAAAAGCCATACAATTAAGAGGTAGATTGGGCATAGAATCACAAATAACTGATTAGATGCGATTTCTTTTAATTCTTGAAAGTCGTTACACACCGTGCGGGTTAATCCGCTTGCCTCTATATTCGATCCCTCCGCATCTCTCTTAACTGCGCTTGGTATTTTTATTTCTCTCCTTCTATCGTTGTTTTACCTTTAGCTTCTCTATAAATATCTCGCTGCAGCTTCTCCGCGGGTTGCACTCTGTGGCGTGCCTGATTATTTAGGCAGCGAATGTTTAATCGAAGCATTGTATCGGTAGTCCTCCTCCGAAGCTCTTCGTACACCTCCCCGCATTTCTTCCCCCTCGATGGTCGCTTCATGTTCAAAGGCTCTCTCTTTCTCTCTTGTTTGTCCTCGTGTATGTTTCTCGCGGAGATGCTCTTCACCCTTTCCCTTCCATTGCCTCATCGTCTTCTCCACTTCGCTGGCTCCTCTTCTGCTTCTTCTTTATACTTGTTTTGGTTTATTTGCTAGTGGCTGATACCTCATTACCGCGACAGATCCATCGATAAGGGCACCGTTCTTGGAAACACACAATGCGCCCCTCCTGCCTTTCGTAGCAGCCTCCTCCCCGGTGGGAGAGAGCCGCATTGCCACGGAGAGACTCTCTTCTTTCTCTTCCTTCTCTTGCATTTCGTCGTTGCCGTTGTCGTTGTGCCCGCGCGCGATATCCGTTCTTTTTCTTCTCATTCTTTAGTTGTTCGTCTCTTTTTCTACTATTACGGCCTCTCCCTCTCCCTCACCCTGCTATTCTCTCTTTCCTTTTGTCGTCTTGTTCATTTTCTTACCCTCGCCACTTACTTAGGGTCGAGAGCTCTTGACTTGCGCGACTGTTATTTACCAAGAAAAGTAGATATCACACCGCCTCGTCGGCACTCACTAACGCTATTTACCTGCCTCGCCCGCGCGGTTCATCCGCTTTCTCTTCCTCTTCGTCCTGACTTTTCTCCTCCTCCGCGCATCGTCTCTTCTTTCCTTTGTTGGTTCCACATAATTCCATCCCCGGCGGTCAGACGCGGCGTATATCCACGTCGTATACTGTTATCTCGTGGAGAGATTCAGTTTGGAAGAGAAGAGACTGAAAGGAGCAGGATCGAGAGAACCCGCGAGAGAAAGCGGGATAACTTTTGGTCTTTCATCCAACGGACAGTTATTCTCTTTCCGTTCGGACACCCACCAAACGACGTGTAACGCGATCACTCCATGCCATAGCGGCAATTGAAAAAATTCTCCTCCCGAAAATTTGGCTAAACTTGAAAATATTTCATTTCCGCGGTTATCGAGATCCGGCGAATCTTTGAATAAGCTGCTTGCGGGCACATGATCCGGCAGAATTGTACTTGCGGTTTGCGTTGATACAATGTATGCAAAAACTTGAATGAGAATATGGCGATGAGACACTAAGATCATTGATGTCAGCGAATATGTTATAATAGTTGAGGATCATCAATTATGGAGTAGGCGTTATTCGTTTTTAATGCTCATCTCGTGAACACGTAAAGGCGGGGTTACGTCCGAACGCACCCATTCGAGTTTATTACCTCGATTAGGCAGACGATAATACTTATATAGACGATTTACAAAGAGAGTAAAATTTCTATACGTACATACATTATTGATGCACGCGTATAAGAGCAGATGAATGAATGATACGTATTTCTGGATTATCGAGCGTAGGCATGAACTCACACCCCCTAATTAACATACAATTTCTGTCATCATGCCTCGATCGTGCGCGCGCTTCCTTTTATTTCACCGGATAAACTCTCGTGGTGTGTTCTAGGCGCTCTCGATGTACGCAACGCCATTAAATAGTTGCTGGCACACTCTGGGCGCACACACTGTCTCATTCACGTGAGGCTCTCTATCTCACGGAGAAAAGATCAGTGCTTCACATGCCCTCGGGGAGACTTACGGCACTCAAGCTTCGCTGCACACTTGGGACAAATTGTGCACACTGGATTTACATATCGCGAGAGAGTACATCCGCGAGAGCACACGCGGGCTTTCGCTCGCACGCGTATTTGTATTTATGTAACACGTACGTACTTCGTATATACAACAAACGATAAGAAAAACAGCATTGCACTACGCGCTCGTAACAACGTGATAATATATACTACAGGCTTTCTCAAGAAACACGGAGAGAGAGGGAGGGAGAGAGAAGGACGGCGAGATGGAAGAAGAGTACGGGAGGAACAGGCAATCTTGTGACGCTAGTTAAAACATTAAATGTATAGCTATGCATGGTGGCGATCGAGACGAGAAATACACACACGAATATCCAGCGCAATAGATTTTTCATTTTTTTCTTTTTTTTCTCCTTCTCTTTCTCACTTATTTCATCGCCCCGATGAATATCTCTCGGTATGTTTATAGCCGCGTGTTCTCTCGGCGGATATACGGCTGTCGAAAATTCAACAATCGTTGATGGTAGTAGCAGCAGCGGAGTTTTGGCGAAGAGGCAATCGTGGATAAAAATAAAAGATAAGTAGTACATAATACAAGGGAGGGGGGGGGGGGGGGGGGTAAAAAGAAAGAGTTGCTGCTGCGGACTGTGCCCGTTGCTGCGGAAAAGAGTAAAAGCACAGAGGCGAGGATGGAATATATCGAAGAGGACAGGCACCCCCTGTGGTTCGACGTACAAGTGCTCGGCTAGCAGGCGGTTCAGAAAACTCTACGGTACCGTAGTCTCACTTACACGCATTCTCCCTCACCTCTTCTTATCCCAAGATACATATATGAGAGAATACGAGAGATACACTTGGCGAATTCATTCCGTTGCGAATCTTCTGTTAATGTTGGTGGTAGGCGCGAGAGGGTGCATGCATTTGAGCGAAAAGATCTTTTTCTCCTGCTTCTTTCTATCTCTCTTTCTTATTCGTCCGAGAAACCGGGACCTCCTATTTATATGCAAGGGCGTGCGTGTGCGGCACAAGAGAGCAGCATACACCGTCGGGCATACATAATTAATATTTAAACAAGGCAACATCGCAAGCCTCCCATTCGTCTCTCTTTTACCAAAGAAACAGAGAGAGATCTCCTATGAGCACCAGAGGAAATCGCCCGGCCGCCGGCACACCGAGCAGGCAAATCGAAATATATATTTATATATACATATCTGTATATATTGTATTTTTATGTATGCCCTGTGTACTACTGAACTCACAAGCCTCCAAAGTTCCAACCTAAAAACAAAAGGGAAACCGAACGAAACATAACCGAATAAGAGAGCCTCTCGTAACCCCAGCTCTCTGCCACTCTCAAGTCACTTTACACCTTTTCACAGGTGCACTAGTCACTGTATATACACAGGTACGAGTGTATGAGGCGGAGTGAATAAGAGATAGAGAGAGAAAACGTCTAATTCGGTATCTTATGCTTCTCACACATTATTTCGTCTGTGCGAAATAAACATCTGACAAGGAATCATTGAAAAAATTAACGATGTTGAAATTTGCATCGTTGGATTTTGCAACGAAGTTCCGTTTTTTTCTTTTTCAATATTTGGTCAGCACGATGAAACGATATTTTTTCGGGATCCAAACCCAAAATCGGTACGAAAATTGTCATGGATCTTGAAATTGAACAAACAATGAATAGAAAAAGTATTTTTCGTTGGACCTCAACGTTGCAAACTTCAGTGTCATAAAAGTTAGACTTGGTGCGTTGATGAAGGCGGATTCACACATATTCGAGCTGAATTGGCCGCACCGTTCGAATTTTACGATTTTTCCAGTATTGAGAATTTCGCTAGTCAACATGTCTCGGGAGAATGGAAAAATGATTGAATCACCGACTGATATTACGATCATTATCACATTCGGAATTCTCCGTTTGGATTTTATTTATCGATTCCGTCTGATATCGAAAGATACCTGGCAAAGGTCACACGAGAGCCTTGGCTGCTCAGACGTGTAGGGAATCGAACTGCGCGAAAAAGTATGAGAGGGCGGAATAGACGCGAGAGAGTTTCGAGCCAGCCGAAAAGCCAACCTCATAAATATCCCCGGTCAAGACCATGAGTTGGCCTCTGGCTGTGGAATCGCCGCGCTTTGCTCCTCTCGTTGCCTGTTCTCTTTGTCTCACTTTTTTCTGGTTCATTCTGTCTGTCACTACGTTCTCCTAATCTTTAGGTAACAAAGTACAAAATAAGCAAACAACTGATTAGGCTGCTGTGACTGTTATTTTGCTATGATTCGGAAAGGACAGGCATAAACAAGAGAAAGAAAGAACAATTGGCGAGGCAAGGAGAAGAGCGCAGTACGAAGGAGGCGGTTGAAAGGAGGAGAGGGCGGTAGTGTCGGGCAGTTTTACAGAAAACAACCGGGCTGATGTATAGCGTAGAGCCCCGACGTACAGGTAGATGGCTTCCACGCCCAGAAACGACCTCGAAACGTCTTCGATTCCCGCATTCCCTGCCATCCTCCAATGAAGTTCCTTTGCATCTTGCTTCTCAATCGCCTTTTCTCTCTTTATCCGTTCCCTTTGTTTATTCTCGAAAGCGCTCTACCCCGAATGAAACCAACTTTTGGGCTAATGTGCTGCGCTCCATTCCGCAGCGGTCCCCCTTTCCAAACTGGAAAACTTTTTTCTAGAGTCATTTTTCACCACATCGCTTATACATGTAATTACTTCGTCCAGATATATATTCTCCTCGATTCACGTGGTCGCTACAGCTATTATTAGTTTTTTTCTTGCCTCATCGTTCGTTCACACGGACGTGAAGCTTCGATACACAAAAATTCTACGTGACGCATTTCTAAGAGCACGACGATGTGTACCTGAGGAAATATTTCGATCGGCATTGAAATGACGCCGCAATAAGAGAAGCAAATCGACAAATGAAGAAAGTCGAGAGTTGTGTTCCCTTCCTGTTCAATGTTTCGGAGTAAGTTTAAGCTCGGGAAAGCACCGCAGAGCACAGCAGCTCGTTAACGATCGGTTATATCCGAGGTACACTTACGAATTAGTGTGGCAGAAGCGCTTCGGGGCATACCTTACGTCACCGTGGGACTGTCTCGCGGTCAACGCCAAGCTCACCTTTGCGCCGTCGGTGAGCGCCTCGAGAGCCGCACTCTCGAAAGAATAAACTACGGGAATGAAAAAAAAAAAAAAAAAAAAAAAAACGATTGGGAAAGGGAGAGAGGGAGATGACATACCCGACATTGATCAATCGATCAATCTCGTACGTATCATCGGTGAATGACCGACGCTGGATACTAAATCTGCTGATACCGCATGAGTGGGAATTTAGTCTTACTCTATACAATATTTAGTCCCATGTTCATTTTGTCGTCGGATCCTTTGTCGCGGATTTGTGTCTTTTTATCGAAATTCCAGTTACCGAATCAAACGCGCAGCAATTTGTAAATATAAAAGATTCTACGAATACACGGAGGAAAAATTATATAAAAAATTACGATATTGAAAAATTATAACGATCGCATTAATTATCAAAATAATGAATAAAAAAAATATTTTTCGTTGAATTGCGACGATGAAAACTTCAGTATCATCAAAAATTACTATGCCACCATAGTTCCCTGGTACCATATCGTCCCTCTGAGAAATTTTAGTAAAGGCATAGTAATTTTTCATTCGTATTTTATATCGGAAATCGCGGAAATTTTGAATTTTTCGCCCGCAATTTCACATGAAAAATTACTCTGTATTTGCTAAAATTTGTCAGCATAGTAATTTTTGATATAATATTCTCTTCGTGTATGAAGAAATCATGATAATCGGTGTATCTCATTTTCCAACGTTCGCGCTACGGCCTCACTGTCTTACGGATTAGATTTAGCCCGTTATTGAAAGACCCTGAGCATGAACAACGAGACTCTGGAGTAAGTTAGTTGGCTCAAGGATTATCAACATTGTTCCTTTAACCGCGAGAGCATTTCGCCGCTGTTATCGAAGAGTTTGTTCTCCTGTCGAGAGAGAGAGCCTTTGTCTCTTTTCCACTCTCCCTCTCACTCTCCCTCCTAGCCGAGAGAGAGCTCAGCCGTAGTCATCGCTGGTTCGAGCATAGTATGTAATTACCGTTGGAGGGACCTTCGGCAAGGAGGAAAAAAAAAGAAAGGGACATAGTGCTCAAACCACAAGAAGATGAAGAAAGAGCAAGAACGATGAAAGTATCATCTGCAACGTCATTGGGTCATGCCTTGACTTTGAATCTCACGCCGCTTGATCATTCCCGAGCTGGAAAGTGTGGCGATGTTGCCTTCCCGTCTTTCGCGTTTCATTCCAATGGATCTGAAAAAAGGATGAAAAAATGAAAACAAAAAAGAAAGAACATGTGAACGGCGGCGGGCAGATGAAAATTGACGATATTTTTCGACGGCATTAAACTGCAGAGTTGAGGATAAAGCATGCGACATGCGCTTTCTAAGAATTCGATAAAGACAGCTGGCAACATTTTTTTGCTTTTATCATTTCCACGCAAACATGAAAATTGGCCGAAGCACGAGATAATGATTTCGTGGGAGGAACTCGAGGTTCGTGAGACACGATTTTTGCTCTCGTTTACGATCGTCGTAAGGTTTCTTAGAATTTTGAAATTATGTCAATTACAGAACAGTAGAAAGTGCATTAAGGGAGGAGAGAGCAAGTTACAGGTCCAATAGAGATGTGTGTAGAGAAGCTACCTCCGCGATGTCCACATGCGGGGGAGCGTTATTTTTTTCTTCATACGTTGCCCTCGCAGATTTATCTGTTTTTCATTTCTTAATCATCGCCGGGAAGATTAGTAATCACAAGATTTGCCGACCAAAAGGACTAGGGGCTGAAGGCTACATTTTGGTGGACATAATGATGGAAACAATTGTCGATGGTGGGGAGAAAGAGAGTACGCCATTTTGTCGTGAGAAAAAGGTACGCGGAAGGGAAAACGCGTCTCTTACGTTCTCCCTCCTTCTCTCTCTCTCTCTCTCTCTCTCTCTGACTCTCTGTGTATGTGTGTGGGGCGATCAGCGTAGAGTATAGAGCATGTATATATAAAGAACGGTTAAAAACCCGACGGAGAATGCAGGAAGGTCTAATTGTGAGAGTGGGGCGCCCATTACGGGGGCCGAAATTACAGGGCCTGGTAAGCCCCCCGACCACATCGCGCGTCCTTACCGCTCTCTGCAGAGAGAGAATAAGAGAGTCGCCGCCGGCTATCCTCTCTTTGTGTATCTATACTAGGACTACGCTGTGACTACAATTTTTTAACGCCATAGCCTTCATTGGTTTCTCTCAGTTCTGGCGTATTTCGCTGTTGGTCTCTGATGGCTCCTGTGGCTCTCCCACTAATACCGCACATTCCGAAAATGACCAGCAAACGTATTATCTCCCTTGGGTCTTGGCGGTTACATAGTCTTGTCATTTGGTCGATTGTCTAGTGTCCTGATTGGACCAACATTTTTTTCGCTCACTCTCCCTGGTTTTTTTTTTTTCCAGAAATAAAACCCTAGCCATACTTTTGCACACTTTTGAAATTTCTAATGAAAGGCACATTGCGTGCAACTGCAACAAAACAAGCATCGACAAATCTTTTCGTAGGAACCTTCCCATTCGATTTTGTCTTGAATTTTCAGAAGATTATTTTCTGTCCGTCATTATCATTTCGAAGGAACACGATTTTTAGTTCATTTCACCGAATGAAATTACGAGTGGACAGTTTTTTCTGAATCGACTACATTTTGTCGAATAGTTTATTGGGGGAATTGAAAGAATTCGTAGCACAGAACGTTGATGAAAACGAAAAGAAGAAGAATTAGTAAATTAACATCCGTAAAATACTCAAGCTGTTTTTACGCGAACCCATAGCTCTCTCGAAACGTCGCACTCCATCTTACTTCAGGTGTGCAGAAGGCAAGAGATAAGGATCAAAAATAAAGTGAGAGTGGGGGATGATCAGTGTGAATTCGACATATTTGCCGGACGTCGCATTCTCCGAGCGTCTCCGATCTGTCATTGAGAATGTTGACTGGCGAACTTGCTACCCTGCTGTCACTGAATTCACCAGAGCGCCGCAGGACTATTAATCAGAGCAGCAGTCTCTCGGTGGTCCCTTTAAACAGATTTAAAGAACGACACCGACAAAGAAAAGTTTTGCGGAACAGAGAAAGAGAAAAAGGGAGTGAAAGAAAGCGAAGGGTCGTCCGCCTCCTTTCCTACATGCTCTCTATCTCCGCATAACGTTCTTCAAAAAATCTCTGCCAGCAGCTTTGTTCGACCAGAGGGCTCGACTACATTTCTACGCCTTCTCATAGCCGCGTTCACGTTGGAATAGAAACCCCGTGCGAAAATTACAATCCTTCGGTTCTCCCCAACCTTTTTTCACATTCCGGAACAAAATATTTATATGTAGAACGAACAAAATCACAAGCTATATACATGATACGGAAGAATATTCATTGGAGTAGATTTTTCGTACATCGCGGAGAACTGATCCAGTCATTAAAAAAATCTTATTTATCACAAGCATCTATGATTTATTACAGGAAGAGCGGGTTATCCTCATTTACATTTAAGTATATCGAGAGATCGCCCTGTACACCACGCCACTATACTATGATCTCCCTTATAAAAACTCTCTCAATAAAAAGTTCATGGACAATCGAACATCAATTAGATAGTTTTTGAGTCTAGGAATGATTGATTTTTTTTTAATTTTCTTATTATTTGTTCTGTGATTGGTTGAATTACACGTGGACGAGTTAGCATTGCTCAAAGAGTTCTCGTCGATGCACGGTTGTCGTTGAGACGACGAGCGGAGTCGCGAGGGGTCATGGAAAAAAAAATTGTCATTTTTCTCACGGTAGTTTTCCAATTGCCTCAAATATGTTGAAAAATATTTAAAAGATTTTTGGGGTACGTTTTTGGCTTTGCAGAGAAGAGCGTCAACGGCAGCGTGGTATTTTTCTCGATGTTTATATAAAAAAAAAAACAGGAAACAAGTGAGACGAAATTGCAACGAGCTGTGTCTTGGAATTAATATCATTTTTGGAATGATTATTATCCTTAATGATTATGGCGAAAATTTTTTTTTTAATGATTTTTTACCGCGTGCAGGGATACGAGCGTTATACTCCTTAATATTTTGTTTGATATCGGTTGGCGAAAGAGAGAGAGAGAGGCGTATATAATCGATCTATAGGTTTTTTGGAGGAGATTGCTCGCAAAGTGGCTTTCTCGCAAAATCTATCGGGGCGATCCTAATCATTGAGGGGAACAAGTTGGCTGCTGATGATGCTGGCCGCGCGAGAAAATTGCTCTTGGGACCAGCGCAAAACAGCTCTTGGCCAGGTATATATGACACAGAGCCTGGAGATTCTTTTTTCACGAAAATTAGACGCTCATTAAACCAAGCTCTCGACGTTATTTTTATTTTTCGTTGTTTTCCGTTCTTTAAGTTTTTTTATTTCTTTTGTTTTCCCTGCAGTGGAGGGAAAGGGTCGGAAAGGTTCATGAGTAGGAGGTAGAATAAGAGGATTGCGACTATGGTGTGGGTTTCATGGCGCCTTCGCAGCCACAAAAGTGAGAGTAACAAGAGAGGGAGAGAACGAGAGAGAGAGAGGGAGAGAGAGACAGAGACAGAGAAACTTCGGCACTAAACGCATCATTACGGGTGGCCGGCCTTAGGGGTGGACCA
Source organism: Hyposoter dolosus (assembly GCA_963921915.1). Taxonomy (NCBI): domain Eukaryota; kingdom Metazoa; phylum Arthropoda; class Insecta; order Hymenoptera; family Ichneumonidae; genus Hyposoter; species Hyposoter dolosus. Next base: position 9,767,389 of record OY998135.1, on the reverse strand, counting down.
CCGGATAATTTAAGGCATTAAAATTTCTTACTTCGCGAGCAAGAGTGAGCGAGAACAGCTACCCGCGACGACACACGATAATCCTTATAATTCTCCTGTTCCACGGACGGGATCGCGTCGCGAGATGTAGTCGTTTAGCTTATTCAGAAATGGCCATTTACCTCGGCCAAGATGTTCCAAGACAACTTTGAGGGAAAGTTTGATATTCGTGTATCCTCGACAAAGCAACTATTTTGAGATCAGAAATTCAAACCTTCGTCGTAGAATTCGACGGAACCTCCGTTTGTTTGTTTGTTTTTTTTTTTTTTTTCATTTGCAGTATTTTGCGAGGATTTTTTTATTTATTAAAAATAGGAACTTCAATATGGCGGACCGTAGTGCTCGTAAGGAATAAGACCGGGTGCGAAATAAGGAGCGAGAAATTATAACCGAGAAGCTTTGTCGAGTTGTCCCGCATCTCCCGCCGGGATCGACTTATTAATCTCCAGTGGTAATTGCAACCACGAGAGAGCCGTGTATGTCGAAGCTTCGCTACTCATTCTCTCATTCTATGTACATATATTGATACGAACGTACATAGATACCTACATAGAATGCAGCCAACTCGCTTCTCCCTTTTTAGTCTCTGCTCTTAATTATTCGTGGCTGCTCTCCAGTTTTTCCACTGCCTTAACGTTTTTTCTCCTTATTTTTCCTCTTTTCTCAATTCGTTACTCTCATATTTCTGTAGGATTCTCTGATTCATCCGAGTACATATTTGCCTTTTTATCTTGCTGGTGCTCCTGACCACTGCTTAACAGCTTTTCTTTATTTTTCATCTTTCTTCTCTCATTGCTCTCTTCGAGGCTTCATGCTCGAACGACTACAAGCTCACTGACCAACCATACAAGAATCTTCTCGACAAACTTGTCGCTTTATTGTACATGTGTTTTACAAGGGAGCTCAGAATCTTTGTGTTGATTCGTGAGGCACATATATAGCTTATCTTGTGCTGGGTACAAACGATGACGACATTAATGATAGGAAAATAGTTGTATTAGAAGTTTGAATTTTTCATTGACATGGATTAATTAGAAATAAAATGAATAATCGTTTAGTCAAAATACAATGATTCGGTCGAAGAACTTTATTTCGATAGGATTCGTACCGATTAAAAGAGATTTTGGATTAAGGAATGCAAATTGATTTGATTAGGAATATTCTTGCTCTTTGCCATTCATGATATTTCTGATGAGTGGTCGAAAAATAAGGAAGAAAAAAAACACATATCTTAGTAATCCAATCGCCAACGAGCCCGAGTCAAAAAATGTGATTAATGACGGAGATTGATGACGGTATATCGAAACTCTTCACGAAATATTACACTGGCTGGTAGAGCAATCATCGACACTTTTGCGTATGGGAAATTTATATTTGTAATGTGTTGTACGTCACTCGTTACGAAGCGAGATTGCTTCTTGGGAAATATTTCTTAATTACTCAACGACCATACGTGGATCGTTGGAGCTGCAAAGAAGCCATTTTTTTCTTTACGATCGATGGTAAATTAATTATGAGCCTGCACATTATTTGGACGTCACGGCTTGGGTGACCCATCGTCTTTCTCTTTTATCCTGCTTGCTACTCAAACACACAGATAACGTTTCTTTTCGCATAGAGTACGTGGACAGTTTACACGCTGTTTTGCCTTCGGGTTCTCATTTCAACGTCGGAACAACTTTCGACTTGAGTGCCACATATCCACGTTTGTCTCAGTAATTACCAGCTAAAGTAATTCGGGCCCGAGAATATTGACGGAGACCCGTCGCTATCGTGCAAAGGCTTTCTTCTTGCTCTTTCTTCTCTCTCCAAAAAAGTTTTTTCTAAGCAACTGTTATGTCCAATTCTTTTTAGCTGTGAGTGTGTTAATTCCGTCAATATTGTTGCTTCGTATTTGTGCGCATGGCGAAATTAGCATGGACATGTGTGTACGCCGTTTTTCTCAGCTGTCGAGACTCGGGAACTTTGTCCGGCGTTCGTTCATCGACGTCTCTATTCCTGTGGAACGGCAAATGGTCGGCTCCTTATGTACTTTTTTTTTTTTTTTTTTTTTTTTTTTTTTTCGTTTTCAAAACCCTGCAATCATAGAGTTCGTTTCTTCGACGTTTTATATGTGTATAATTTATAGCATGTACGTATGGAGAATTGTAACGTTCCGATGATTCTTCTTTCACATTCGCATGCGTTTGGTGTGTTTGTATGGAACGATATAACGAGCGGTACAGCAGGTTATGCTCATTAAGATACCGAGAGCCCTAATTATCATTAACGGCGGAGTCTGGTACAATGAAGCGTGGATTAGATCCACGTTGAATCTTCGACACCAGTACTTAAGTTTTTAATTTTTCTCATGATTGTTCGATCAATTTTCATTAAAGGTCATATATAGTTGTTTCGGGTATTATCGCTTCGGGTTATTATAAGCGTCTGGCACGTTTGTAACAATATATATATAGGAGGCGCTCAGGAGGTTTGACTTTTTAAATATCTCGAAAGAGCTGTTGACACGATTGCCTGTCGCGTATTTTGTTAAAGCTTTGAATGCGAACTTTTTTGACGATTAAACGCCAGGCGGTAAGTTACGTTTTTCCAACGTCTCGCTCTTCATCTTCTTCAACGAGTATTAACAACTTTGCTTCGTCTTTGAGTGTCCCGGTTGATTCTCGCGGCTTTCCGGTACGAAGCATCGCGCTGGTACGCGGGCAAAAAGGTGAAGAAAGAGAAAAACAAAGAGTGAGAGAAAGAAGGCATACCACACGCTTTTGGTGTGCTCCCGTTCGTTCGAATAAATCCGGGCCCTCTCATAAATTGCGGCGCAGTAGCATTAAAGTGAAAATAATGTATGAAATTTGCCTTTTGATCATTTTGTCGGCCGGGGGCGGGTTGGCTTCTGCGCTTCTTCTTTTCCTCACCGTCGGAGATTGAACCTCTCACTCTTTTCTCTGCTTTCCATCTTCTACTATATGTTGCTTTGTTCTTTTCATTCCTTTCTCTCCTCTCTCTTTAGCCTCCACATCTTCCACCTTCTTTCTTGTTTTCTCTTTCGCTTACTTTCGTTTCGTGACTCGAGAAGGAGCATCAGCAGAACAAACTATACCGGTCAAAACGGCAGCAGCAGCAGCAGCAGCATCCGCGCGCGCGTTACCTTTGCCCGCGGCTTTCCTCGCGCCCGCACGTGGCCTTCACGACCAGGGTTCTCCTTTACCAACCCTACTCATCTTCTCTCTTCTTACATATTTTTACATTCTTATCCGTAAATACGAGATTGATGTCCTTCTTTTTATCGAATCACGCCGTCAAGATGAAAGATTTTTTCAACAACCACGCCATTTTTGGGCTTTTTAATTAATTTTATGTAGAAAATTATACTGTGATGTAAACCTCAGCTAAACTGTGTAAGATCATAAAAGCATGAACTGTAAATCTAACGCAGCAAGCTGACATTAACGACTGCTTCGCATAATCAAGAACTACAAATTTCGAATCATCTGTCCATTGATATGAATATGCTGAAAATTATATGTTTATATCAACGGATCTTTAATCCTCGTGCTTTACGAGGCTCACACACTTTGTCTGTAGGCTCCCGCGTGTGGCTGATCTTCTGATTGCTTTCCTCTCGTCTTCATTCATTTCCTTTCTTCTTTTTCTCTTCCTCTGTTTTGTAAGTGCGTGTGCGCGTCCGTGATGCAGCAATGCGACAAAGCACGCGCGTGCCGAGGAATGTACGCGCTGAGCGAGCCCTTCAGACGCACCACACACTGCTCCTCCTGCTTCCATGGCACGTCACAATCCTTCGGTATATCGCTCTCTTTCACTCTCAAATTTTCTTTCCTCTCATTCTCTGCCTCTTTCTTTCGCGCCTGTCTTCAAAGTCCAAACTCGTTGACGTATCTTAATGTTTTGTTGCATTGTGTCAGTTTCCCGGCGTCAACTCATACCGTGCGCACTTCAACGCGATCAATTTGCGTTTGGAGACTGAATGATCGATGCGGAAAGAAAAATATTTCTTTAAATATCTACAGAGACACTCTCCGGAGAGATTCGTCACTAAGTATATTGGAAAGTAACGATCAGAAAAAAAGTCTCGCCGCCGTAACGATATACTTTCGTGAAGATCCTGATAAACTCTCGGGTTTTCTGTTGTTTTTTTTTTAAACGAAGATATTAGGTGTTGCGCGCGGATGAAATTTTTGCGCGTATTTCTCACCTATCCGCTTATCGGATACAGCTACAATTAATACCAACGTTTTCTCTGCGGATCGTTTAACGCGCTTGGCCAACAGGAGCTCAATCCTTATCCCATCTTTCACAACTTGTCTCGCTGCCCCTCTTTCTCTGCTTCGCTATCGCTTCTCGACGACATAGGAATGCCGATCAACCCTCAACTTTCTTTTTTCCACGCGCTCCTTTAGCCATTGATGCATACTAATGACCTTGGCGTCATTTTACTTTTAATCTCGGAATCCCAAAAACCTCGTGCCCACGAATCTCTACCCGGGATATAAAAACTACCGGAGAATTTCGACTTTTAATTTATACAATGAAAACTTTTTGAGGTATAAAACGTGAGAATTATGAGTAGCATTCAAAAATTAAAAAAACAAAATTCCATTGTCTTATGTTTTTCATTTCCTGACGATATTTTTATTGCCAAACACACAGTACGTTATAAATTGTTACAAGTCACATTTCTCGCTTGTATCATTCGCACAGTACACCAGTTCGCGCTTGTATCCCGTAGTCGTTCATTCGACTCTCTCTCTCTCTCTCTCTCTCTCTCTCTCGCCCTCTGCGTCTCTCTCGATGAACGATCTCAACATAGCAAGTATAATAACACGCGTGCGCGGGCGCGTTCTTGACTCGCAATTAGTATTGGCATAGGCGTGTGTTTATCTCAGTAGGAGCTGTGACGTTGGAATATATACAGTGGCATCGCACTGCATGCAGTACACATTCTTGTTTCTGCAGCTGCAACACACCGTAGTCACTCTCTGCTAATAAAAAAAAAATAAAAAATAAATAAAAACGAAAGACGCGGAGAAGGAAAAATGCAAAAGTAGCTGCGAAGATCTCGACGGCGAGCACAAGAGACACGAGAGACGATTAAATGTATACCGCGAGAGTGTAAAACTGCGATACATACCAGTTGGGCCTATAAAACCCCGACTGAGCTTTTATCCTATATACGCAGAGCAAATGAGAGCAAGTGAGCGACTAATGCACCGCAACGTATCCACGTCCGTATTTATGCAGATATATATATATATATAAAGTTATACACGAAGCATAATTTACTAGTCGATATTAATTATGCTCAGCGGCGTTAATAGATCGATTTATCGCTCACGCGGACCGCAGCTCCGATCGTGTATACACATGCACACGCACAAGCCAACTCGGAAAGAGAAAGAAATCCGAGTAAGTAGATGGAGAGACAGCCAAAGATGGAAGGCTAGATTGCTACGACTCGCTTTTCATTCACCTAATAAGAATTCCACGTCTGGTTACTGTAATCTCCGCGCGGAATAAGCGAGTTATCATTTTTATTTCCGCCTGCAGCTTTATTTTATGTTAATCTGTTTTTCATATGTACGGGATGTCCGGGAAGCCGCGCGGCATAGCTGTTCATTTTTCTCCAGAAATGTGTGGTTGTTAAAAAAAATGTTTGCAATGCAAGTTCCATTGGTCTGATAAATTGTTCGAAGAGTTTACCGCGACCTTCTTTTTAGCGTCACTTTGAACATTTTCAATGGAAATCCCAATTTTTTTTCCGAGAGTCGCCTCGGAATTATTAGCATGTCGAAAAATGCATTGAATAATCGTTCCAGCTCTTTCGTACCGTCTATCTCGCCTCGTTCTCCCGTCGACCATAAAGATATTCGCTTCTTTTCGATGATCTCTCCCATTTTGAGTGAATTGAATATTTTTTGCTGAACCAAAATTCCAAGCAATTTGAAACGCCTACTAATTAATGAAAACCACTATGTTCGTAATTTATCCGATGTCGTTGTCGAAATGTTAGTAGATAGATACATGATTAACTCGGGTGGTGACCTTATTTTTATAGCCTCTCAACGAAATATCCGAATACAAGGAAGCTGATTCCCTGCTCAATTTATTCAAACGCTTAGAACTCCTGATAAATGCTTAAGTCGAAAAAAAATAAAACATGGATCAGAAATTTTCTGCTTCCAAATGTGGAATCTGAATTTTGCAACCAAAACAGGAGTCCTTTCCAATTTCAATGTCATTCTCCTGTCCACACTACGCGAAGGGCTACGAGAGCGGGCTATTTTTACGGGATTCCATAATAAGGAAAACAGTTTCGTCGCGCATTTTTTTGGTAAAAAAAAAAAAAAAATAAAAAAAGTCGTTAAAAAATCACACCAATCGAAAAGGAAAACTTTCGACAACTCTAACGTTGCCTCATTCACACGCACAGATGTGTTGGTCCCGGAGATTAAAAGTTTATGATTATTTTTTTTATTATTTAATGTAATAAATTATGCAGTAAGCATGGAAACACATAATCCATGATGGATGTAAACAATATACGTGAGCAGGGTAAAGAACGCGCGGAGAAGCTCAAAGCCGAAGAAATTTTTTTTCGTCCCCCTTGGAGAGTACGAACCTGTGTCTAACGCAGGATGTCCGATAGCGCGAGCGATAGAGAGTGAAGAAGAGACGATATTTCATGTGTATCTATATGTGCGTGCGCATGAGAGCTGACGAAGAGACGAGAATTGATGAGCGTATATATAGAAGAGACGATCCGGGCCTCCCCAAATCGTGCGTCCAAAGCGATCAACCTGATCGAGCGTAAATATCACGCACACCTTAGGGCCATATGCGAAGACTCGTGAGTTGTGCCCGACGACACCAAATGTATTTTTCGAAGCAGCATATCTCGCTGGGCGATCCTTCACGTCCTACATTATTGTCAGCTAGAAAGGACATATGACACTCCTGATTCGATCCTACGACATTTTTACTTCTCTCTCCGAAGCTCTTCTAAGAGTCTTGCATTTCCGATGCAGAGTTTATATATCAAATTCGATAAAGCTTCACAATTCATCATTGCAGCCAGTTGGACGGTTAGAATTTAAAAAAACTCACGATCCATCGTCGATAGATATTTAAATATTTCCATGAGAACAAAAATATAAAGAGTTTTTGCTTTTCTAGTTTTTCTCATGAACCGTAAGAAAAAACGATGTTGAAGTTCGCATCGTTGCAATGTAACGAAAACTCATTCTTTTTTAAAGCAGAGCGCAAAATTTCATACAGTATTTGTCAAGAACAGTATGACAGAATTCTTTGCCATTCCAAAACCGAATTTTCTAAAAAAAAATTTGTAAAAAGTGCATTAATTATCAAAATAATGAGTAAAAATTAAATTTTTCGTTGCATTCCCACGATTCAACATCGTAAGAAAAAAGTACAAAAACGTTTGAGCTTTCAGGTATCGAATAAATGCCACATCGATAAATTCCAAAGTACATGAAGGATTATTCGTCATAGATACAAAAATATATGCAATTCACACGAATCGAAGGTCATATTTTTTACAATTTAAAATTGACGTGCAGTATACGTCCCAAATAGTTGTGTCAGCAAGTTTATAGACGTAGAGTCGAAATGCAGGTTTCCCTCCACAACTATATATATATATATATATATATATAAAGGAAATTAGGCAGTAACTGATCAAGCATTAAATGAGCATTTACGACACACACGTTTACAACAGCTGGAGCAGGTATCTGGTTAAAAGATCTCACCTGAAAAGCGGTTGTATATTCATAAATCGAAATCTCGTTAACCGACGAAAATTCATAGGATTGGTAAGGCCGATGCATCAAATCGACGTTGCCAGCAATAATAAAATGCATATTATCGTTAAATCGATTTATGGAATAAGGCAAAAATGGCATGAGAAAATAGTGCATTGTATAAGATTCCGAGTAACGTAACACCTCGCCAGAACTTACGTGGGACTGTTACCAAGAAGTGTCGAGAATCGTAGAAGCTACCTGACCACACTACTCCCTGCTCTTGAAAACATTCACAAACAGACACACACACACACACACACACACGTAAACACGAAATGTGTGTGAACGAAGTAGCATAGAAAATGATCATCATCCTGTTGGGAATTTAATACCGAGCCAGGTCTAACGTCTAGTAAGATCCAGTCAGAGACGAAGTAGAAAAAAAAAACGAACAGAAAAAAAGGGACGGTTTGAACACACGTATAAAGGAAGAGATGTATCGAACGACTGAAAAGTTGAAAGCAGCGAGTTAGCACCCAAGTGTTACTTAGCTACTTCATTGCTGTTGAAAGAGTTCCCGATACTCGCGTGGACGTCCCGGAGTGCGGACTCTGTAGAAAAAATAGATTTATCTGCCCGATTATATGCATAAACGTGAGCATAAACTTGTGAAATGTTTTCTTCAGTGCTGCACATTATCAAACATCAATGCAGTAAAAATCGAATTAATTTGCCAAAGAATGGTCTGAGATTTGCCAATTCTCGTTTTCTCTATCAACCTGCAACGATTCTCTCGTCGTTGGCGCGTGGGCGGCCAGCATTTCGTCGTAAAATCTTCACTCTCTGTCTAGAAGCCGTAAAATGTACCGGTCTTTGCATTTTATATAAAATCCCATGCTGTTCGCGTGAAAAAATCTTCCAGCACCGCGTTTTATTTGTTTCCGATCTTTGACAACGATGAGCTCTTAATCGCGATAATAATTATCGCGTTGGATGTTTGCGATCGGTTATTCTTCCATTCACTTGGAATTGTCTAAAAACGGATCAAGATTCCGTTGGCAAAGCAATTTCGAATGGCTTTTATTTTCTGAAACGACGCAGTCTCGGAGTCACGTTCGTACTGTACCCCGAGCAAATAGTACGAAGACACGTATGCATAGAGGAAAGAAGATGGCACGAGAATACGTGGCATAAGCGGAGAAACCTTGAATCATCGCGAAATCCATCGCCCCGCGCAAAGAGTTCAGTCAGACAGCCGCCGTTTAACGAGACGCTCCGCGTCTCACATTAGACGCTTTTCTCATATTTGTAGGACCCGGCGACGATATGGACCTCAAATATTTGGCCTTTCAAGATGTATTTGAAAAGGTTGAGACCGAACGTCGGGTCAAAAAAAGACAAACAGGAGAGAAAGAGGGATAAATAAAATGTAAGGCCAGGCCGAGAGAAAATAAGAGTTCGTGCCATGGTTTCTATGAGGTTGTCCGATGGGGACCACGCACGAACCATCTTTACTTTCCCATACGTCTTTTCTCTGTCATTATTAGCCGCTGTATCCATACATCTGATGAACTTGCATTTACAGAACGTATGTACGTGTTTGCTCTCTCCCTGTTGGCCCATAATTTTTCCATATTCATTCATGACTTTCGGGATTCTTCGTTCAAGTTACGAGCTAGAAAATGCGACACTTTTCCGCTGATTTTTTCAGCGTGCTGTTGTTTTTCCATACGTTGGTGCTTTAGCGCTTTTTCATCCGCTACCTGCTGCATGTAGTCGTAAACCGCGGTCAACGTGAGATGATGAGAGATGAGGCAGAAGAAAAAAAAATCTATGCAGTGATTTCGAATGCAGCCTGCATAAAGATTCAGAGGAACGGATGCGGGGGGATAATTAATCCATTAATTGCGCACAAGAGTCTATAATTGATTCGCAATCATACCGTTATCATTAAAGATCCTCCTCATCGTTTCTTCCCTGATAGGCTCCCGCTTCCTATATTCCCTGCGTCGTTGCCCGTTGATTTTCTTGTGCCGCTTTCGCCGAGTTTTTGTTTCTCTTTTATTCTTTAAATCTGAGCGTTTGCCCTGTTTCATTTCCTATCGATGTGCAGTATCCGTGGCGAACGAGATGAAAGGATAGGATCGCGACAAAAATAGTCGATATCCATTAATTCTGTAAAGGCGTTTACATGTAGTGGATTGGCAATCGTACCGTTATTTCTATCTTCATCGTTTTCGTCTTTTCGTTTCTCGCGAACTCTCCAGCATCTTCGTCCTCTCTTGCTATCTCTGTTCTGCCTCATTTCTGCGAGCTCATTTCTTCGCGGGTTCGCTTATACGCACGTGCATTATATAAATACAGAAAATACGTCCCTTATGCCCAAGAACGTTGAGTTTATATACATATATAGATTTCTTTTTGTCGTATCGTCATGTTTTTTCTCGCAAGCACGGTTACCGCTTCTGCTCTTCTCTCTCGGTATGGCTCTCTCGCGTTGTGGCTTCCATCATATCGAAGCATGCAGCAGGAGAACCACGCCTTTCCCCTCTGCCTTCCCTTGCCGATCCTATCGCTCTCGTATCTCCGTCTCTCTCCCTCTCTCTCTTTCGCCCTCTATCCCTTTGCTCATGATTCCTTTTCTCCCGATCTCTCTTTCCCTGCGTATTCTACCTACCCCTCGTTTAATTATCTTTGCGCTGATTGGTAGCGAAGAATTTCACGTCGGGTAATTTTGATCCCTTCTCGCCGCGCGCTCTTGACGCGGCTCCTTCTCGATCGAGAAACGACGAACCTCTCTCGCTTCCTCTCTCGGGATATTCCCTATTCGCGGGGCTATTACATACAGGTTCTTTGAGCTCTTATCTCTCTCACTGCAATCTCGCTAATATTATATCAACGCAAGAGCGCACTCTCCTTCGTTCGTCCGTTGGTTCGTTCGGAAAGATGGAGAAAGAGAGAAGGACACGAAAGAGAGCTTAACTCTGAAAAGGTGCCCGTTTACCGCTACTATCATCCGGGCTCCCTCTTCCTCTCTCGGTTTTACTTACTTTTTACCCTCTATATTCGAACTTTATAGATTCGTTATATTCGTGAAAACGTATACGTTTATATACACAGCCTTTATCGCTACGCATGCATGCAAATCTTTATGGCTTTTGAATCGAACGGTTGCCGTTATTAGCTCGACCATTAATTTATTCAACCATTCCTTTCTACCTCCCTGCATGACCCCCCCAATCCCTACGTATATATATATTTATATGTACAACTAAATATATCGATGTACACATCTCAGCTTTGCTAATATCGCTAAGAAATATTCTGTGTAGGGGGATGTCCGGGGTATATATGGTCAGTTTATCGTATATACGAGAACGTTGATATTATTACTATACAATAGCTCACGATGTACATCATGCTATCGTGGGTTCTTTCATGGATGTATACTCCACGCTATACTTATTCATACATGCTAGAACTTCACAACGCACTACTCCGAAGAGTCCCTCCCACAAGCTATTCCATCGTGATTTACAAGCGGGAAAAGAGCTAGACCTCAACCGGAACCACACAGGCCTGATAATCCTTCGCACGCGCAACGCTATGCGTGCTTTTCACCGTGTGTGCGTCGCTGTAATAAAATACGCAGGTGCAATCGCCGTAGCCTCTACTGCGGCTCACTACGAACAAACTTCTGTTGCAACCAACTAAAAAAATAACGAATAAATATCGGCGTGTTAATTAGTTCAGTATAAAAGATATTGCATACATGATCGAATCCTACGCAAGCTCCTTTCGACGATGTTGTGTATTCACCTGATTTGTACGTGGAATATGATTAATGCTTTTGTTCGGCCGTCCTCTTTGTTCGGTTAAAAGACACGATTGTCTTTTAATGAAGTACAAAATGAGTGGGGTGATTGCAAGTTTTTAGCATGAAAAGTTTTTTCATTAATTGATGCTGTAGAAAAAAAAAGATGACTACGAAGGATTCGATCGTGATGTCAATTCCTCAAGAAAATTGAACTGTTGGAGGGAAAAAGAATTTGCTCGCGTATTACTTGGTTCGAGCTTAACATAGATATAAATAACCGGTAAGTGTAAAACGGAACGTGAATAGAGAAATGTAGTCTAGAGTTTCTGACAGCTCGCAGAGATCGCGAGTTTACGGAACGAGTGAGCAAAGAAGAAGAAGGACGAGGGAGAGAGAGAGAGAGAGAGAGAGAGAGAGAGAGATGAACCGATGCACAGCGGCAACTAGTAATTACTCGTAATAAATCATTATTCCATCATTATTGTTTAATTACAATCAGGAATCGAGTCCTGAATATTGATTAAAGTCATCCACCGAGCCAGAGGGAAAGAGAGAAGAGAAAGATGTCACGTATGGGAATTCTTTTCCCAACGAGATTATCAGAGCGTTAAATATTTCGTCGTTCGGTATTCGAGGCTTTTTTGAAATCCTCTCGAACCTACGTCACTGCATCCCGGTTCGTTGATAGTGCTACCTACCAGACACAGAGCTATTTGTTCTCTCTTTAATTCGTTCGGTTTTTTCTCGCTGTACAACATTTTTATCGACGTTCCAAATGATGAGATAATGACAAAGCTTGCGTCGATAAAAGACTGAGAGGATGAGAGGAGCAAAAGGAGAAAACGGACCATTCGAGCTCCTAGATCAAGAGAAAAAAAATGAGAATAAAACGTTTATACGTACTTATATATAATTTTGATATGTATATATATATACAAGTATAGAAACCGTCTGAGGTATATAATACGCGTTGGAGAAAAGAGAGTAAAGGAAGCGAGAACGACCAGGCTATAGATCCAATCAGGCATTGCCTCTCATAATTCTCTGTTGTAATTATTGCAGACTCTTAGAGGGCCTTTCGCAAAGCTACCTCGTTGCTTAACCTCGTCTTGCAGGTACGGTCTGAGCGATCCTCTTATTTTATTGATTAAATTGTTATTACGTTACCTATACGCGTGTGGAAAGAAATTGCGTGTGTTTGTAGATACGGCTGAGGTATGTGTGTGTGTGTGTGTGTGTGTGTGTGTGCTTTAAGAGGTTCATGTCCGATAACGGGCTCCATACGCGATTTACGAGATTCGATACACGAATGAAAAATTCTTTTTAGAAATATTTTGTTTCGTTATTACTACAAAAGGCGATAGCGGCAAATCTTTTTGTAATCTTTTTGGCATCGATCGTTTTTCACAAATTCAACTATCACGTGCATACATTAAGGATATGGACGGATGTGAATTATCCTCTGCAAGATCCTTTGCAGAAGAAGAACTTTATTCATGTCTAGCGGAATTCATCAATAAATTCAAGAAAACAAAATGAAAGAGAAAAAAGGTAAATCGAAAGGATTATCCGGTATATACCTCGCAGTTATCCCTTTGCGCGAGTTCCCTTTTCTTTCTCTCGACATCTACGAATGAGTATGCTTGGGAGCAAGACTAAATGTGCGTCGGTTTCTTGGCTGTGAGTGCTCTGACATATTTATCCGGTTCCTCCCCCTCACAATGGTGGGGCATCCCTTCGAACTCGCCATAACCCACACGCACATAACACAGGTGCGTGCACCGCGCGCACGCATCTTCGAGTCTCGTGAGAATCGAGTCTCCTCATAAAGTTTTACGTGGCATAGCGATATTAGTCGCATTAGTGAAAAGCAGTTTTTACTGTTCGTCAATAAATTTTAAGCATTGTTACATTTTATAGTTTTTTTTTTTTTTTTTTAACGTCAATCTATTGATTGCTGGAGCACGAGGAAATCAAGTTTTGACGCTGCCATTCATACAGACGCATTGGCAATAAATCTTTTCGGCGTCAACGTTCGCTCCAGGGCCTTCTCGTGTGGGGGGAATTTATTTTTATCTGATTGTTAATTATTTGTATGGCATATACTTGGCTATGGTGCAACCGTGTGAAAAACACGATACACTTAAAAGCAGAAACTGAATTACTAGCAATAATTGAACTGAAAAAAAAAATATATATTTTTTTGCTCGATTTTTCAGAAAATGGTAGAAATTTTTCGACCAACATGAAGAATTTCCCAAAAATTTGAAAAAAAAAACGAAATAATAGGATGAATAATGATGAAAATTTTCAAGTAGCAGGAACGATTACGAATACGTACAAATCACAATGAACGAAAAAATGAAACAATTTTTTATACAGTTTGCACATTTGACACACTTCGTAATATAACAATTCGCCTTTTAATTGTCCGAGAGAGCAAGAATGAGTGAGAGAGAAAAGGGAAGAGAGAAAGAAAAAGAAAGAGTGAGAGAGCACATCGTTTGGACGTCGTTCGTACTTCGGAGGGCGATGCAAAACACGTAATCCGATATGTCCTACCTGGGACGAGATAGAGTCACTTGGTTTGGCCTCTTCTCGGACGCAAAACCCTCCTCGCGAAGCTTTTACTCTACCCTCTCATGTGCCGGACGATTTCATGCTACGTTATATCTGTATAGGGGATATCTATGTGGATATGTATATACACATATATATACATATATATTTGTGTACGTACATATTGGCGAAGCAACGTCAACGATTTGCTCGCGAAGAGAGGTCTTTCTTTAGCACAAAGACAAATCGTCGTGGTGACAAGTTGCTCGTAAAAACGCTGAAAGCTTCCAACGTCTGAATGAACGGCACGCAGCCTCGTCGTCGTGTTCCAGCCTCAATCTCTGCTCTCTGCTTCTCTCTCGCTTTCTATACACCAGTAGCAGCCCTCTCCTTCAAGATCAAGTGTCTTCAACACACTCCGAGGTACATTTGGCGCTGCGACACACTATGGTAAACGAAAAGGATGCTTCAGACTCGGTGTAAAAAAAAAAAAAGAAATCATTTCGCCTTGTGAATTGAACGAAATGATCTCACCCAGGATTCAGGCTACCGATTAAAGCCACTCCCCTCCTTCCCCACCCCCTCGCTCTTTCTCTCACCATGTATGTCCCTGTCTCTCCGTCTGTCTCTCTCTTTTTCTCTTTCGCCGATATTCAGCATCCACATCCGTACTCGGAGATGTTAACGCGAATGCAAAAGCCGTTCGGCTTACGCACAGGCTCCGAACTCACTCGACTACTAATGTCTCTCTCATGGGCAACGGAAAAGAGTAGCTGTATTACACACATACCCTCAAGGTCTTCTCGATCATTTTTCTTCGTTTTCTTATACATTTTTTCGTGCTCTCTTTTCTATGCCTTCTTCATTTTAGTCGTGCAAAACCGTGGGCGTGGGTATCGTTGAAATCTCGCGCAAGCACGATGACTGTTCTCTCAGCTCTTACTAAACTACATCATTGGCAGGAAACCGGCCTTGCGCACGTATAATCGCGTTAAAATAAATAGAGTTGTTTTCCCTTTTTTTTCTCACCCCGACATATTAAATTCTCCTCTCAAGAGAATTTCTTTCCAATATCGATAATAAAGTCGTTGCTTCGTTCATTTATTTTTGTTGCACACAAATAGCTCCTTGCAAGATACAAGCACGTACGTGACTTTTCGAGCCACATCGGCTACCAACATTTTTCTCGATATCATTTCGAAATACGTTATCGTCCCGAGGTCGTTCACGAGATCTAAAAAAAAATTTTTCTGCATTTGCTCCCTCGATGAATCAAAATTTCCTCTTCATGTAACGGAACTAACGACCCTTGTGGAAAAATACTAATGACCGGTAGACACCATGTTAATAATTGATCGTTTCGCGGCGTCGGGAACTCATGATCCCGCAAATGTTGTTATCAGTGACAATTAGTGACAACTCCTTGGCTTTGGAATTTCCCATAGATTGATAGCGATGTATTTTAATTCTCTATATATAGATATATTTGAGGGAGTAAACGATTGCGAAAAAACAAGTGCAAGTGTGAGGAAAACGAGAAGTTAGCTGAAGAAGAGAAAAAGCAAGGGAAAGAGAAAGAGAGAAGTTTATACGGTGGTGGCGAGAGATGGTGGCGGCGGCGTTATTCCCGCGCGATAATGACACGGGGCGGTGCCTCGTCGTAAACTATTGCCCGAGAATTTATGAGACTAGGTGGGCCGGTTGGGTTAGGTCAGTGCTCCTTCTTCTACCACGTTCCTATCTTCCGAAGGCTGTAATAACCAAGAGCGAGGCAAATACTACCATCACTACTATTATAACTAAGAAACTACTACTACAACTACTACTACTTTGCTCCTACGCTTGTTGTGCGTACACAATGTTTTCTCACTATAAACGCGACTATGCTGTATGTGGTATTTCATGCCAACTTCACATTTTTTAACCCTAACTTTCGTTTTTAACGGTTTCTGAAAAATCTCTTACGACGCCATATTTGTTTCGATGTTTTGTTGCAATAGGTTGAATTTTGTGATTGCTCTGTCTCGAGCCCTTAACATTTTTCTCAAATTTTCTTTACACTTATCCATGCCTCTTGCCATTATTTTCATTCAACTTGTGACGATTGTGCAGCGAAACGAATGGAAAAATGAGGATACAGCATTGTCATGCGATCGTAGTGTTTGGATTTCTGGATTAGCAGAAAGAAAGTATTCTAGAAACGTGATTGCGTTGAGCGTTCATGAAGATTCGATAAATAAAGTTTGGATTAGCGGGAGCCTCGCTTGATAGGACGTAATCCCAGTTACACGATTCCTTTTTCTATTTCAACTTCCTTTTATTGCTGAAGTAGAAAACGTAGGAGAAAAAAAAAACTTAGAAAATCCTAAATGCTCACGGAATAAGGAGACTTTATTACAGGCGTGAAATGCCCTATACGTTGCTCTTTTTTTTGTGCTACACATATTCTCCGTCGTTTGAATTTAAAGCCGCTTTTATACTTGTGCTCATATGCGGGGGTAAAACGTTTGCCTTGGACGGATCCTCTCTAGGAATGCACATTTTCAGTTGGAAGAAATGGACTTTTGGGTTGTGACGTTGTCGCAACTTTCTCAATGCTCGTGATAATAATCCTCCGCGTGTCATTTTTTTCCGCTCTTCTCCCTTCTCTCTCTCTCTCTCTCTCTCTCTCTCTCTCTCTTCTTTGTACTCTTATTTTCTCAAACACCGTCCATACGGTACAACATTTTGACAATGTCACGTTGTTCGATAAATAACGTACTTAACCACGTCTCGATAACTTTTTGTGTCCCACGCAGAGGATTACACTAGCATCGCTTCGGATTCTCCTCGCCTACGATATCTGCATGGAGACTTATAAAATAACGACACAAAGGAAGATTCTATGTCTGCAAAAATTTTAAACAGCAGCAAACCCAGCACAAAATATTGTTCGAATTTCTCATCCTTCGTCACGTGGCCAAATGCCTAATCGACTTTCTTCGCCAACCGCGTTTACCCTTCTTCCCTTATCTGTGTCTGTACGCCATTCATCTCCATCAACCCTCAGTGCTTTTTGTATCAACGTAGACATGCACAAACGCTATAGTTTTATGGAAGTTTTTACTTGCGTGCATGCTTACGATTTGCTTATTATTTCTAGACGATCGGTCGTTTCTTTGGTTTGCTTCTCAAGTACGTCACTCATCTCCGATTGGCAGAACTTCCAAAATGTTATTTAACGTATTTGCTTCAATCATTAATGGGAAAATAATCATTGCATTCCAACGATGCAAACTTCGATATCGTCAATGACAACGGGATCGCCGCGATATCTTCGAAGCGTCCCAAACGCGCGAATCTTTTTACTGTCGCGGTTCTATCTATATACCGAGAGCTGGACATAGCCTCGTCAGAAAAAGATCAGGATAGGACGAAAGAGATAGCAAGAATTCTTCGGAGCTCGTGCGCTCTCGACGATTTTATAGCATGAAATGGGATTTGGGTACTCTTAGCGCTCGTAAAGCGGCCGAGGCGCAAAGATGTGCAGAAGCTGCACCTCTCGCGCGTTCTCGTTGTCTCATCGTTGCCTGTGTTGGTGCGAAAAAGAAAAGTGCCGGCTCTTTTCATTCGTACTTCAATAAAGTGAGAATAAGAAAGAGAGAAAAATATCGCGGTTATGAATAGTAGAATGTCCGGTAGGAATCTTCAACTATAATTTATTTCCTTTTCGTAATATCTTGACGTTAAGATAAATAGAAACTTCCTTATTCATAGAATTTTTTTTTGCATTATAGAACAATGAAAGTTTTCGCTCAGCATAATTGTCAGTAGTTGAGGCGAATTGGGAAATAAGGACAAGAGGCTTGATTAACAGTAAACATTTTAAAGTTCACAAATGACGACCGCCCATCGGTAGAAAAAAATGTTTCGACAATGGAATATTCAATGTAGCAGTATGAAGACCCGTATACGTTGGGCCGTGGTCCGAATGCTCGACACAGGACAGGGCGAGTCTCTGTCCTTGCAGGTTAAAGGTCACCACGTGTTGTCTCGGTCCCCGTTCTCGCAGCAGTTTCTCGATATCGTTCGGTTGCCTCGCAACATAGACGCAAGGGGGATGCTTTGCTAAGAGATTCAAAGTTGAAGAGAATGAGACGACGATATAGAAATAAGAAGAGGACGAGAGGAGAGGGGGAGAGCGGCGGGGGTACTCGGTGAGCCACCGCGCGAGAGAAGTCTCTTGTACCTCACACCCAATCAACTGAGATCGGGGGAGAGAGATAAGGGGTCCTCCTCGCGCGCGATTCTCTACCACACGACTTGACTTGTGGTATACAGCGGCGCGTCGATCGCAACGACGTTCGCTTACCATTCACAAGCGCACAAGGTAGTCGGTGAACGCGGGGGCGTTCACGGAATACCAACTAACCGTATGTTCTCTCGCTTGCACTGTTCCTATACATTTAATACTGTTCAGAGAGAAGGAGACAGAGAGAAATAAGAGAGAATTCTGCATGCGCTCAGCCAAGTAACGAGCTTTCATTAGCGACGCTGTAGGCTAATGAGCCGTGTTAGCCATTCTCTTTGCGAATAGTAGCTTAGCATGTGCGCTCTTTATTCTCTTATTTCACTTCTGTTTGCCCTCTTGGCTTCACCTTATCAAGCTCTTGCCGTAGCGTTACTTGCAGCTTTGAGTCTAACCTTTCATGTTTCGAACAACGACAAATGAAGTGTCGATGAGACTTAAGAAACTTTCAACATATGTACGTTCTCTAGAATATCCAGCAATGGATTAATAAAAAGTTTTGCGTATATAAATTAGCGTGCTGTACTATCAAATAGGTTACTATTTTTTCTACCAATCATGCGTTCTGATTGTCGATTTTTATCAATTATCTAAACATTATTTCGGTTCCTCAACAATCTCGCAATCAGGTGAAGAGATTTCGTGTGTTTGACGTTATATAACGACGCGATCCTCTCGCTCGTTTAATTCTCCTCGTATTCACGCGTTCACGGATGAAGTGCAGGGGGGGGGGGGGGGGGTGAAGATCGTGCAGCGTTCACGTGATCGCGTTGCAATTCTCGTGATAGGAAAAAGCGCCCGCTCACTCTTTTCCGTCTTGGTAGAAAGCATGGTCCAGCGATATTTTTTTACTCGCTGTCTCTCCCTGCGAAGGATCCAGTCTCATTCGCCCTTGGTCATCATGGGACATCGGTGCTTCGCGGAAATTGATTTTGTGGTCCTGCCACTCCCGGATACCGGGTGCTACCTCCATAATACTCAGTTCGCTGAATTTTACAGCTTCTCATCGCTTTTCGATGTTATCAAGCGAAATATATAAGCTGAGGGTTGTACGTTTCGTAATTGTACATTTTAATAATAATGACACTATCGAAATTCCATAATAATGAAAGGGTTAATCAGAATGATGAACCGGTAATTGTAGTTTGAGCTACGGTTGGGAAAATTAGTAAAAGCAACGTCGGAAAAGTGATGGAAAAATAAATGAATTCATTTTTTACTGTCCGAGCACGTTATTCTGCAGAAAAAATCCGCGCACGAACAGAAAATTCGCACGATAAGACGAAGAATGAGCAAGAAGCACGATAAAAGGTGACCGTGCTCCATTTCTGATTTCCTCATGTTTTTATATGTAATAGTGAGCACGAAACAATAAAGAAAAGCACTAAAATGTTAGCCGTGGGAAACGGTAGAAAAAGAGAGGGACAAACAGTGTGGGACAAACGGCAGAAAAGCCATCCTGCCCCGGCAGAGGGAGCACAGGTATTTATGTTAATTATCCTCAGAGTTAATTAGTGCCACGTTGGACTGGGCTTCCTCCCTCTCCCGCCCTTCTTCCATCACTGCTCCTCGCTCTCTTTCTCTCTCTCTCTCTCTCTCTTCTGCTTTTTCTTCTTATTCGTCCGCTCCTTTCCTCTTGTACTACTGCAGGCCCTGGTACTCACGATCGTGACATTCGCCAGCTTCATTCTCCCTTGTTCAGACGCGCATGTAACGAGCATTCCGTATTAGTTCTCTCGAAGAATATTATAGGTGGAAAAATCACAGCACATTGGGATAATCGGATTCTCTTCAAAGTCCATTTTGTCGTTGAGTCTTCAGTTTTCATCTCAACCGCTGTTTCGATACTCATCAGCGACGAGACTCTCAACGGCATTTCTAACACAGAAAGACGATCGATTGAGTCATAAACTTAATGAAAGCAGAGCTGCAGGATTTTTCGATGCTCGTCGTCGGCGCGAAATCGGATTTCCGAGGAAGGGCGTCATGGTTAGAGCAAAACTGAAAGACAAGCGCATAAATCAAAATTCTTTACCGTGTGTCCAAAAAGTTTGGAGATTAGCGAGATTTATTTTTTGGCGACCGTTCGGGCGTGCGCTCGCGCAAGCTCGTGTGTGTGTGTGTCCAACGGACACACTGCTGCGATTCAATGACACCGCAACGAAAAGTCTCCGGTTACCATGCCGACAGAAAGAGGAACGCGAACGCGGAGATAACGCTCTAAGAAGGTAGAGTTGTTTCGAAGATTCTCTCGTCGCGAGAAACCTCATCCTCCAATTTCATTTCCCGTTGTGAATACATTTTTGGTTCTTTATATCAATTTGGAAGAAATGGACAGATCGAGAGAGAAAGTTATAGGGACAGAATAAATGTATAAAGTCATTACGATTTGTACAATAGTTTCTGGACCCATTCGATTCGCGTTCGTTCACCTCGACCTTTCATATTTGCAAGAAATCGATTATTTCGAGTTTTTCAATTTAATCCCCGAAACAGGCTGACTTTTCTGTTTCGGAAAGGAAAACGTAATTCGCGATCTGGTCTTCGGCGTATAAGTCACGAAGAAGAACACACACAGATGCACACACGTGAGGAGAATCTCGCAGGAACAATGAGTGAAAAACAAATGGGCGTAAATAACTACCCACGCATCCATGGCTCCCTGATGACTACAATGTTCGACACCTCCGTTACTTTGTTGGTTAGGTCACAAGCGAAGAAGCAGCCGAGCTTGATCGTGTCTGCGCTTCGTTCTTCTTCAAAACTCTTTCGATTCTTTTCGCTTTGATACAAAACTACGTGGCATTATTTCATTAATTAGTGTCAGCAGCGACGATTGCTAGGATTTTCCGTTTACAAATACGAGAAATCTTATCGTAGAAGCCGCTCGTCGCGAGTCGTAATTTCTTCTTCTCCTGTTTTTGTCGTATTTTCTCTTTCACTCTCATTACTCTCTTTGGTATAGATTCTCACGTGTGTGCGTGTCCACGGATATTCCATGAGCAGCATCACGAGGAAGCCTCATCGAATATCTCTCTTCTCTTTTACTTTCCAACAACGATCAATTTTCTCTGCCAAGATTCGCCCCAGCTTCTTTTACCTATACGCCACTTTATTATTCACTCTTCCGCATTCCTTCTTATCAATACATATTTTCCCTGCGTCCACAGTTTTATCGAACGAGATGGGAGGTTGCGCACAAACTCTTGTAGCATAGATGATAATAATAATCCTTAACGAGACTGCTATGTTCAAACGTCAATTGCTATCCTCCGTCGCGCGACGCATAAATAAGTTACTCCGTAGCTTTGTCCCGAACGTAATTGAACTTGGATGATGAAATCGTTGCGAATACAAGTACCACGCATTAAAAATGTCGACAAATAATTATAAATAAAAATTAATCACGATCTGTTTACCAGAGAAATTGCAGCAGGTACTCCATTAATTTTATCCCTCAGGTATATAAAGAAGCTTCATTTACATGGACTCTATTCTGTCCGGGACTTGCATGGACGTCCGGATCTTTTAAGAAAAAAATCTATAAGCTCTCGGGTGATCATAGCAGTCTCGTTTATTTTCCGATCAATCGCAGTAGCTTCTTATGTCTTCGTTATTCTAATTTTGGTTCGCTTCCATCTGGTCCAGTTTGGTGTAAAATTTAGTTTATTCGAAATAATTGTTGGTTCGAAAAAAAATTGAAAAATTTCTCAAAAATAAAGTTCCGGCCATTGATCTCAACACAATCCTTTGATCTTGCCATAATTTCACGTTCGCACTGACCCTCTCGCTCTCTCGCTCTCTCTCTCTCTTCCTTAGTATCTAATTTATTTTTTTTTCGTGCCAAATCTGGAAGTAAACTGCCTACGCAAGTTTCTCGATCGCACGTGCTCTGATGGCGAGAACGAGTATTCGCCCAAACACCCACACATCGAGGGCGCGCACTTGAACGTGCGCGCTGTGATGTGTACGACTCTCCGCAGTCGACTGCACCTGCAGTCCGCATTCCCTTTCCTTGAAAGTTGTTGGTCTCGTCGTCGAATCTCTCCAGCCTCCGGGTGAAAACAGAAAATAAACGAACGAAGAGAGCAATACGCGTTATTCTCTTGTGCGCGTGCCCGTACGTCACGCGGTGCCTTTACCTATTCCAATCTCCGCGGGAGAGGGTCAATTGATATCTATATATATATATAAAATACCGGATCCCCCGCGCTACGTAACACACAACACACTCTTCCGAGATCCAAAGACAGGAGAGATGAAAAAATAGTATTGACGCTCCAGGCAGCGCCTCTCGTTACGATTCGTCGTGGCTTTTATCGTCTCTCACTCGACAAAAAAGAATAATACTGCAGAGTTCTCTTAAATAAAACCCATTTACATTCGCACCAAATCCTGCTCCTCCCTTTTTTCTTGGACCTCGGCAAACTTCACACTTTGAGCTCCAAAGTGACCCCATTGTTTTTTTTTTCTTGGACAACTCTTACAGCTGATGCTTGATTTTTACGCTAAATCAATAAATAACCTGTGTTTATGGATGACAATGTTTCGACACAAAGCATAGCAATTAATTTCGTATAAGAACGTATTACTGGAATGGCTTAGCGGTTACGGATGACTGTTGGAAACGAGTCTTTCATCAAGAGCGGGAGAGAGGCACGCGTTTGTGCAAAAAAGTTCTCATGGAGCCATCTCTTCGTATATATAATTATTTAGAGTTCCACGAAACGCGTCGAGCCCATTGTAAATTCGCCGTGGTTCGAATAGCTTCGAATCTTTGGTAGTTCGGGAGAGTCCGTCCTCCTTTATCATTTCGTTCATTCTCGGCCTGTGGGGAGGGAAACTCAAGACAAAGTAAAAACGTTCGTACTCTAAACGAGGCATGTATAAATGCATATAAACATGACTTGTCGTACGTAACGATGCAGATGTTTGTAAATACACAAGTTTTTTTGTCTCGATGAGAAAAAATATTAGCGTCACATTTACACTACAAATATCCCACCTTATGATTCTTGTCAGTGGCTCAAACGTCATTCCGACGAAACTGAGAATGAATAATGGTCGCGAATCAGATTGATGCAAGTCCGCATGTTGTCTACCTCCATGCCATTTTCCTTCGACGAAGCAAAATCTTGGATATGGTGTCATTCGCCAGAGAAATTGTTTCTTCTCAAATTTCTTATCCCCTTGAGAGAACATCCATTGATGTCGGAACAGCATACGGTTTCGAGGGTTATTTAATAATTCACGATCTACAATCGTGACTAGTTCAATCCATTATAGAATTAAATCCACCGAAACTTGAATCTTAATTTATATATCTGTAAATATTTTTATACGTTCGAGAAGGGCGGGCACGATCACGGCCAGCCCTCACAAACTTGCGTGCCTTGAGGCCATACACGTGCATAAACAACTAACAATAATTGGCCCCGATGAAACAATAATTGCTCGGTGTAGTCGTCGTCTTCCTTCTTCCTTCCTTTTTGTGTGTGCATGGGTGCAAGCCGTTGCTCTCTCGCCCTCTCGTTGCACGGTACATCGATGGCTCGTTAAAGGTCCGAGCACTTTCGCTCCTCCGGTCATTAGAGCGAGGATGTAATAACATCCCGCGCGCGGGAGCCTCCCCCTCTTCCTCTCTTTCTCTCACTCGGATATAGCAAAAAATGCAAAAGGCAAATTATTCTATTTCGATGAAATGTGTAAACACAAAATAAGTGACTTATCATTTTTTTCAACACTATTTCATATTGTTTCATATAATCGAAAAAAAAGTCTTTCCAGAAAGTCAGATCGTTATGTGCAGCATATTTTTAGTTTCGAGCACGCCAATGTACGTATTTATTCGTGTATTTATAACTCCGGTAAATAGCATAAGCCTCAGATGTAATTTCTTACGATACGAAGTTGCTTAAAGGTTGAACCAGCGCATAATAAACCAATCTCTCGCGCTCTCTCGCTTCCCTCCTACGGTGTCGTCCGAAAGTCGCCGCGTGCATTTGTTTACCTCCCCATTTTCTGCTGCAGTTTCCTTGCATCAGAATGGAACACTCGGAGCGACCCCAGCGTGCAACTCTTACCACAATTCCACGCTTCGGCGATCTAATCCCCTAATTCCATAATTCACAGCTCTACGCTACTTACCTGTGCATACTCATACACAAGAGAACTGGGCACACATATAAATGTGCATATATTCTTAAGTGTACGTGCATACAGAATGTCAGTGATGTAGTGTCTGAGAGATGTTGAATTTCGGGTCTCTCAGGCAACGTTTCACCATACACCGGACTATATATTTGCTCCTTTGCGTGTGTCCTTTTGCATCGTTTTATCTTCCGTCTCCCTTTTCGCTGGCTCTGTACCTCTTCGCTCGATCGTTTCTTGGTCCATCTTCGGAACACCTTATGCAGCAGGCAGCGTGGATAATCGCCGTGCGTAAGGAAGAAGAACGTTCGCGTAGAGGTTCTGGTCTCTCTGCCATCGCGCCGACTTCAAGAACGAAAAGCATCTTACACTCGGGCTTTCTTAATTTATATCACACGTGCTATGCGCTTTTTTTTAGATTCGCTCGAGCATCAAGGAATATGTAATTGACGAGCGATATACGAGATATGCAAGCTTTCATCATTTTTCATCCCCGAGGACTGCTGCTGTTGCTAAATAAAGAAGGAATTTTTATTTATACTTCGAAAAGTAAGAGTCCGGAATATAAAGATGACGAGAGAGTGGCTGGAATAGATCGAACGCTTTGGCACTGTGCTGGGGGGCAATAAGGTGAGAAACGGCGAGTATACACGGCCCGCCGGAATGTCTCGCATCAACGTTGATGCACTCTTGCAAGAATTATGTCACCTGCAGCCTTTGCAATTAACATTTTGTACATCGATTGCATCGAGACTTTTTCCTATAGTATTGGAAATGCGCTAGGATTCGGAACGCAACGAACTCTCGCGCTGCGCCCTGGACCATCAAACGCGTACACATGCATGCGTTCCGCTCGTCCGACCCTGCGTACCTGTCGCTAGATTTGTAGAAAAGGTACGCAGGGCTGTTGATGGTTTATGCGTGCTACATACGTGTCTTTTCCACTTCTCGTCTTACTCTGCGTGCACATAGTAGCTTCTGGATATATGCACCGGGCTCTGTATTCCCGCGCAGTTGTTGTTATTCTTTGGCTATGGTAAAGGCTAGCCATTGGTGAAAGAGCTCTGCGATATCGGGTATATGCATGAAGGCATTTATTGAATCGATATCCAGACCTCTCAGCGGGTCTCTCTCAGTGCCGCACGTACCGCCTTGGGCCAGGCATTTTTCATCTCAGATATATCCCTTCACACCATCAACTCCCCGTCACACCGACGAACTTCTCCAACCGACGTTCTCTTTGCAATCGTAAACGGATGGAGAAGGGAGAACGGAGGAGAAAAAGAGAAAGAAAGAGAGAGAGAGACGGAGATCGGAGAACCACGGAGCAGTGAACGAATTTTTCGTTCTACGAATGACTTTACTCCGCCTCTATTTCTTGCTACAATGGTCCCTTTTTTTTCTGTTTTCTCACTCAAGCCCGGACCGAAATGAGACTGCAGATCATGCTTCATTTTTCTGTCCGTGAAATAAAATCCAAGGATTACATTTGAGTTCCTTTTTCGAAGGGATTCAAAAATTCCCATCCCCTCTTAATTACCAAGTAATAGGGTCTTCGTACGCCTATAACGGGTCAGCTCTATCCCCTGGTACATTTCCTGGTGTGGCAGAAATCCGCTCGAGGGCTCCGGTCAGCGTGCTCTCGCGTGAGCGATCAATTCCAATGATCCGATGGCCTTGACCTTCTTCATACCGAAAATTTATCGAACATAGGAGAGTATCGAGCAAAAACCTCCTGTTCGGTGCTTATCAGAAAAGCCAAATCTTCGCTAGACCTCAGAGTGTAACGATACAGGCGCTCTGGAGTATATAGTCGCTCAATATGTCTGTTCTATCATCCGGACGAGAGAGAGTATTCGTTATGGAATGTCGAGCCGAGTTAATCTCCTCGGAGTGCAACACGGGGAAATACATGTGAAGGTGATTCTCGCTCGGGGCAAGTCCCGTCGGTCAATGCACGAACCTGCACGGTAACTTGTCTTACGCAGAGAGAAAGGGAATCTAAAAAAATGCCATGTCTCGATAATTGAATATGGGGGTGTTCAAAGATCGAAACATTTCAATATACGTCCGACAAGTTTTTTATGTTGCTTCAAGTACACGCGGAATAAAGTCTGATCTTGTTTAGTCCAATATGTTTGAGGAAGAGTCGACCTTGGTTTTAATTGAACGTGCGAAATCAGTCGTCTCGTTTCGCAGCCACTAGTAAGATGCACATACCGCATCCTTGATGGAAGCAAGGGAGAAAACTAGAGAGAAAGAAGGAGAGAGAGAGAGAGAGAGAGAGAGAGAGAGAGAGAGAGAGAGAGAGAGAGAGAGAGAGAGAGAGAGAGAGAGAGAGAGAGAGAGAGAGAGAGAGAGAGAGGCTGGAGAAGATGAAGGTTGTGGTCTGAGGGAGCAGTGAGCGCGAAAAGCGAGACCACCGAGACGCCGGGGAGAGAGTTCTCGTCGGTTCGGGAGATCTCTCATAAACCGATCCGTGTAATTAATTTAGACCATCTCGGCACGAGAATTCTCGTGTGCAAGGACAATCGGACCGGATTTTGAGTCTTGATGCAGTTTCATTGCACATTGAGAGATTATTGAGTCTCGAGAACTCGTCCATGCTCGTATCACATGTGCAAAACTCTTTTTCCAACTGACTCGGTTTTATATGCTCTTGGGAACTCGTTTGAACGGGTGCTCGAGAGAGACCTTCGTACGATTTGCCTCTCTGACACTCGGTGCTGGTTTTGTAGGAGCACGAACGCGCTTGACCAATGTCTACGGGCGCGCATGACGTTCAACATATTTGCCGTACAAGTTATATACGCAAATTCGCAAACAACGAATGAGAAATTCCGAGACGGAATCGTATTCACTCGGAATCACTGCTGCGAGAGGTGCCATAACGGGGGTGGTATATTCTTGGCTCTATCCCGCAGTGAACATCTCTTATCTACCATAATAATGTACTACAGTTGATATACAAATATACCTTTATTTATATGTATATGTTTACATGGACAGCATATACTTGGACCGTAGGACGAAAATTTGTGCTTACCTGTTTCTCTTTTACTTTTGCGTTTTTCTTTGGTAGTAGTGGTGACGCGTCGTCGTGCCGAAGCTACGATAACATACCACCTCGAGCGACTAATTAATGAACGTAGCTTCTCGATCGATTTACATTTACCAAGGCTCGATCTCTTTCTCTCTTATTTTCTCCTTCGAGCTTCGCAAGGGCAACTTTTTGTCCTCTACACTTTGGTGTCGTCACGTTCCATATATATATTTATACGTACGCGGATGATCTTCCTCCCACAGACTTTTTCTTTCCTTCATGGGCCGATCAGGCATTATTTGAGAACAACGACGCGAGGACTTTCGCGCGCTCGTTGCAGTTCCCTGTTACCTTCGTTAGTCTCCAACTCTATACTCGCTCAACACGTTACACGTGCATCCGTGTGGGTATCTGTACATACACATATGCAAATATATATTTATTTACAATTGGAAGACTTTGTCACCAAGGAGGGTTGTTCTCGTCACGGATGTGCACAGCATGCGGTATTCGGTGCACACGCTGCGCCTTTTAATGGTAAACGAATCGGTGTCGAACTAAACGATTCGCTTTTTTTCTTCATTTTCCCGCTTCGGTTTTGCTCAAATTTCTGGGTTTAGAAAAATCGCGGAACATCACACGAATTTCCATAGTGAATTCTCGGAATTCAGGACTCGGTTCATTTAAGGGATGGTTACGGTATAATTAAATGAGCTATGGAAGAACGAAGCGATGATGCTGCAATATTCCCAAGTTTTCAGGAGATAGACTCGTGTTTATTTCGTAAATTTAGAGAACGAATTTTCGAGCTGTGTGCGTTGCAAAACCGACACGTATGAAACGGCAAAAATCCAGGAGAACACTTCGGCCAGTCGAGTAGTTGATGAACATTGCGAATAAAAATTCATGCGATTTCTTGTGAGCATATTCCACTTGGCAAAGCTCGTTCTCAACTTTCGACAGTGCGTGCGGTTCGCTTAATGCTGTGTCCATTATGCGAATCCGATAATAATTATACTTTTGCCTAAAGTGGAAACAGGAATAGTCTTAAATATGGTTTCTCATCGAGCCCACATAAATATATGTGGGGAGAGCTACGAGAGCCGCAAATCGTTGGTTCTAAGTTACACGCGGTGATTGAGATCTGCCGATAAGAGGCACTAGATTTAATAGCGAAAAAAGAGCATGCTCTCGTCCGCTTGGATCGTCACGAGTTTCAATGATCACGCGAGGTCGCGTCTCTCTCTCTCTCTCTCTCTCTCTCTCTCTCTCCCTCTCCCTCTTTCTCACAGAATTATTATTACAACCATTATTACCATTGTGGCTATTAACACTATTTTCATTCTTTAAATAATGATTAAAACTTACTTCGCTTTCGTTAGAATTAGCTCTCGATTATCCGAATAGCTGAGACATGGCTGAAACTCATAAAAATGTATAAACGATGATAAAACTTTCATACTGCTTGGCGATGTTTCGAACACCCTGTATAAAAAAGACTGTAGGTGTAGAAGGAATAGCATAAGACACTAAGATAGGAGAGAATGAGCGGGAGGAAGCCCACGGTGATGATTACTATGACCGAGATTGGCGGTGACTGTTGGCCGTATTCAGCTACCGCAAATTTCTCTCGCGAGAGACTTTGCGTCCTGGCAATACAAACGCCCAACAGCATATACACGTTTACTTCGGGTTGTCATGATTCTCGAGCCAGCTGGCTATAATACACATTGTGCAATAAATTATCGAAGTATCGATAAGGAAGGAAGGACGCGGAATGTTGATGGGACCGGTCGGTTCTCGATAATGTCCTGCGGCTGAAGCCGCCGGTTCTCGGTCCAATGTGAGAAACAGCTAGAGACACATACACGAAATGAATTTTTTTTCTCAAAGTAATAAGTAACGTGCGACAAGCAATATAGAATTCCCTCGCTGATATCTACTTCTCTAGAAATATAGGCATTGAAAAAAACGGCCAGTCTCGTGGATTGTCATTCTGCGCGGATATTGGTCTCTTGATTCACCGGATTGCCTTGAAATAACAATTTAATTCTGTAACAAGATACTTACCGTACCATGAACTTCGAATATCGATATTCGTGAGGAATATGTAAGAAGGCGATGAACGAGAGAGGGTTGGATTCGTATTAGTTGATATGATCATCAGAGCTAAGCCTGGGAGGCTGTTTATTGAATGTTGGGCTGTTGAGTCTCAGCGAGTTCGTACTTTTTCATTTTTTCTCCTCGACGGGAATAAGAAAACGTGTCGATGGCGGCGCCGAGAGAGTCTCTCTTATTGTTCCCCCGCGACTTAGCCTGATTTTTTTGTTTATCAGATTCTTATTGAGTCTACCGCAGTTAAGTGGTATGAGACGTCTCGACATACCGACAACTCAACACCAGAAACTCGTATAACTCTCGTAAGTCACGGGGGGTTTCATAGTCACGCCAGCATAACGACCAACGACGATGACGACGTGCTCTCTTCGCTCTTTCTCTCTCGTTCCTTCTCTTACCAAAACGACCACCGTGACTCTACCCACGGTCTCCCGTTCATTTTAATTCCATTATTATTTGATTCGATCGAAAGCGTTGCGAGGGTGCTCGATGTATGCACGAACGTAACACCGTTTTCCTCAACGATATATTGCAGCCATTCCGTCGACGCATTCGTTGGGTCGTGTGCGTTATTGCATAGAAACTTAAAACAACCGCGGTGTCGATGTGTGCGTCTGGCTTTATCATAAGTGAGCAACGTTGGTATATAAGAGCTCGTGGGAATATGCAACCGCGTGGCCCATATGTCAAGCTTCCGTTCCACATTATTTACTATCATAACAGCGGTGTACTATAGCGCATTAGCGATATACGTAATGTAGACAACGTACGTGACGCTCTAGAGTACCTGTTGTCCTCGGATACGTGTATAGAGAGAAAGAGATTGCATTCGTGTACCGATAGCTACATAAATGCTTGCTATGCTGTATAGACACCGAGAAGACCTGTATATGAGCCCGGGATATCTGCACCATGGCTCGAGTTATTCTGCTGGGTGTCGTTAACGGATCGTTGCACCTTGTATCACTTGCCAGTTTCCACATGCTGCTGGAGACTCGTTGGAGTCGGTTTGATTCGTTTTATTACTCTTTTTCCTATCGCAATCGCGTTATACCGGGTGATCGGAAAGTTCCAGCCCCATCAAGATATTCCCGACGAATTAAAATGACTCAGACGCTAATGTAGCTAGTCTATTACGTTTTACTCGGAATCACAGCTGTCATTTGTCATTGCTGAGCGCGCGCAGTCCAGGCATAACAATCATGTCGTTTGACTCCCTTTCTCACTCCTTTTTACTTCGTTAATTTCTTTTGTTTCCTCTTTTTTACCACGAGTTGATAGAACAGGTTCCACATTTCGAGTCGCACGTACTTCACATCGTTCCACTTGCCAACATTTTTTATTTCAATTTGTTCGAGTTCTTGGCGGTGCGGCACTCGCAGCTAACACTTGATAATTGTGCAAAAGCATTTGACGGGATGAACTACTTTATTGTAGTTCCGCTTGTGATGTCATTCATTACCTCATTATGGAAATAAGAACTTGTCTAGTTTTTCTTTCTACCTTTCTCTGAATATGGCGTTATCTCGGAACTCTTTGGTCCACATCACGAAGCAATGTAAACGTTTATCTAGTTGGAAAATTGTTCATTTTGGTGCAATAGATTTAAAAAAACAAAACTCTTTCTTTGGTCAACGCTTACCCAATAATAATGAATTAAGGAACAAGACAATAAAGAGTGGAAGGTTTTGCTGTGGAAATGAGAGTTGGTTGATCTTCGATGTCTGGACGAGCTAGGTATCAGGGTATTTATTATATTTAGCAAAACTCTCAAATGAAATTTGCATTTCATTAGAATATATTGGTACGTATAGCAATGCCTGCAGAGATCGGTATAAGAAGTTTATACATATAATGGCGACATATATATATTCGTATCCCATCATCTGTCCTACAGAGATAAAGCGTAGTAATGCTTGTAAGAAGGCGCGTCCTCTACTGGGTTGTTATGGTAGAGCTCAAAATGTTCGTGCGGTTTTGATCAGACTCAAGCTCGGGCGGAGTTTTTCATCTTTGTTTCTCTCTACTGTATGTTGCTTTTCTGCTTCTGCGTCTGCTGCTATATACGAGAGGAACTATACGTACATGCAGGCACGTTGCTCATCTCATTCGCCTCTTTCCCTCCCTCTCGTCTATCCGGCCGTCCGTTATTAACTCTACACTATCTCGCACGACCATCTTTACGCTGCCGGATCGAGCGAGACGTGTATCCTCTCTTGGCAAAGTTTGCCAGTGCAGCCGCCCGAGCTACGGTCGTGGTCTGCCACCATCATCCCTTCTCCACACACGCTGTATTACGAGAGATGAAAGCCTCGCACTCATCCGTATACTTTCCATACGCGCATCTCTTTTTTTATTTCGTTAGTTTATTATATTTTTGCGCTGGATACACGCCAAAAAAACATCTTCTTTTTCGCCAAAATTATATCGTATACTGGCCGAGAGAATTATTCCTTAGCCTGTCAAGACGTTACTTCCTTTTTGCGATCTGCTTGTGTGTTTTGACCAATGTCTTCAACGATCCGATTTCTTTTGCATTATCATCCTACCCAGTAGTGTATTGATCCATGAACAATTGTGACTGTCTCCACTGCGACTGGAGGGATGAGCTCATGATGATGGTTCATGAACACCCAATCATAAGGGGATGTGCTCAAAATCTAGAAACTTGTGATTTGGAACTCGGAACTGAAAATTGAAGCTTTTTTTTTGGTATTTAAACGGATTTCTCCAATGATCAACGAGTAACGATATAATTTGTGCTAGAAAGCTACGCAATTTCTGCGGAATTGATATTGACAAATAAAGGTCCTCGTATATCGATGGTTTCATTGCACGCGTCACATATATCGAAGTACAGAAAACTACTACATACCAAAAAGATACAAATGGAGAGACGAAACCGCAAAAGCTGGCAGAGATTTCGTTCTCTCTGATATTCAGAGAGTATACGCGAAAAAATTATGATTGTTGTTGCCTCTGTTATTTCTTTCTCGCGCATTGCCGTCATATATATCTCTTCGGTGTCCAGCGAGGTGCCGAAGAGAGAACGAGCGAAGGAAAGAAAAAGGGAGCGAGAGAAAGATTGTAGTTCTGACCACGGAGGTGGACCGAGGCAGAGAACGAGAAGCTTGAAAAAAAGAAGGAGACGAAGACGGAGACGTCGAGACGTTCGCCGCAACTGAAACCAAAGGTAGAAGAAGCAGGCAAGATGAAAAAGGAGAAGAGGACGAAGAAGAGAATAAGGCAGGGAAGCAAAAGGAGGAAAAGACGGCCGTGGAGGAGTGGCGGCCGGACGGCCAGGTTAATGAGATCACGCGTAACCGAAAATTGTCGGCCGTCCGATTTTATTGGACGGTCCCAGCCCAGCCCGGCCTTCGCAGTATGAACCATACACGTACCGTAACGCTATCGTGAGAGAAAGAAACAGCGAGAGAGAGAGAGAGAGAGAGAGAGAGAGAGAGAGAGAGCGGGGGGGGGGGACGTGGCGGGGGATTGATTGATCCATATTTTTCTGCCTAGGAATACACATTGTGAGGGAACTACCTTATAATATTCATCAGTAAATACATAACATTTAATTAAACAAAAGAAAGTGAGCGAGAGAGAGAGAGACGGAGTGAGTGGGAGCGAGAACGCGATGAACAGGCATATATACAAATGAAGCCTCGCAGAATAAAGTGCGGCTGCAGAAGAGAAGCGAGACGAGGAAAAGATTGAACAACAAAGTCCATGAGAGAGAAAAAAATCACAAACCGAACACATATTTCTCTTTCTGCGAGATCGCTTCACCGCTCACGAGAAGATATTCCTTCATAACCCAACCATTATAATAATGATAATAACGATGATAGTAATAGCATTCGTCCCGGGCAATTTTCGCCGAAGCTCCTTGTCGCCAGACCATCTGCGGGATCTTTTCTCGATACAACAGCATCAACCACTATACATCTTCGAGGTCTTCCACATATGTTTGAATGTCCAGATAAATACTTTGTCAACTGTCGGTGTCACTTTTCCAATGGAGCTTCAGTCTTGAAGCTCGACAAATGTCGAAAAAGTATGGGAGACTATCTAAATCACTGGGATCGATGATGAAAAACAAATTCTCTCAAGTCGCTGTCAATCATTGCGAGACAAATGCTTCCGATTCAACAGGGTGACCAAAAATATGCGATGTCCGCAGCAGTGGGAGAAAGATGAGCACGGGCAACGTCTCCCGACGTTGAAATTGCTCGTCACATATATACTATGAGACTCTCCCATCAATGGAAAGGGCGCAATGAGACGAAGCTAATTGTTTTAAAACGTATTATCAACTTTCGTCCAGTTTTTATTTTTTATTTTTCGATTGGTTTGCGATCCACCGCCCACCCCTTCTCAGCCCACCTTCTTTAGTCATCCTTCTCTTCTCTCATCTTGTCTTCTTCGTTGCTCTCCATCATTAGTGCTTTCTTCCTAGCAATAAACATTTCTTGCCGTGGCTAGGCGTGAACAAATATCAGTTTTCAATTATATTTCATCATCTATCGCACAGAACATTGAGAAGCTCGTCCTAAAAGATGAGACGCGAGTAAAGTTTCACGTCCACATGCCCATCACGATGAACATAATTCTAAAATAATGCGCGATTGGTAGGAATTCGATTCATTCACGATATACTAAAGCGACCACGCGCAAGCGCTCCGTTCCGATGTTTTTTTCTTTGTAGACATGTAGCGAATGATGACGTGCCGAATAGGGAAAGAGAGCTAGAGAGCAAGCATGGGGGACTTGGTAGCCCTCCTTTTGCCCGGTGCCTCTCCACCCTGGAAAGTAGAGAGTCCGTACCGTATCATTAAGGTGGCCAACCAGTGTGACGCTTCTCCGGGCGCACAGCCAATAGGGATCACGAGGCATCATTGCCTGCAGGAATGCGTCCGTGTTCCTTCCTGCTGCCAATTCTGCTTACGCTCTTCACTCTCTTTAGCGTCTCTGGCTTTCAGATACTTTGCCTCCTCGAGGAAGAGATTACACCTCTTTTTCATCCTTCTTCATCTTCGGTTTCTCTGGCCGCTTTCTGCACAAGTACGTCATAGACAACATTTCCGGCGTAATAAAAACGTCGCCGTCAACCTGCACAAAGTTTCTTAACTTTGTGAAAACCCATCAGGAGTTATCAAAGATTTCAACTTCTTCGTACTTGAAATTTTGTTTGGGTATTCCGAGATTGTTGAGTTTGAAGATGCTGCACGGGGAGAAATGAAATCATGAGACCAGTGAAATTTTATGTGCGTACAATGATTGCGCGTAATATAGGTATCAGCACCTCTCACCCCTCATAAGCATGTAATAACAATTTTCCATAAATTGAGAAAAGTAGGGATAAGATGAGGGGGCGAAAATGTATTTCGTCGATATTCTCATCTGCCTGATCGAGGATGAACCCGAGTCACGGATCTCGGCTGCATCCTCGCAGTATTGCGTTCACCAATCAGGCGCTTAATAACGATGCGTATAGAAAAAGGTAGGTGAGGAAGGATCGCTCTCGTCGTCTTCTCGTAGCTGAGGTACATGCGTGTAATAACAACAACGATTGAGCCCAACTCTCCGCCCCTTTGCTCTTTTCCTTTTTCCCTCTTTTTCTTTTCGTGGACAATTTACGAGGGCAAAGTGGGTCATAAATGTAATTACGGCGAAATTATGATTATAGAGCTACCCTCCAGGCCCCCCTTTTTCATTTCTCTTCTGCTTTTCACTGCTTCGATCGTCCGGGCATTCTGTTTCTTTTTGTTTACATGCACTTCGATCTGAGCTCTTCTCAAACTTCCCACTATATTTGGAAATCACGATGAACGATAGGACCAACGAATATCGAGACGCAACTATAATCTCTCCCCAATCTTCGCTTCCCATCATTGCCCGATTAGATTCACCGATTTTGTATGTCCGTTGCCATCGAACTTCCAAGTGCACGTAATCATAGTGTTGCATGCAAATCAATCAAGAATCCACTCAGCACTGGTGTGTGAAATCTTAACAAAAAGAAACGAGACAGTAAAAGTTTTTCTTTGTCATGTCAAAAACTTGTTCGCAGCTGCTTCTTTACCACTGTTTCGACTTTTTCATTTCTCTTGTACTGCGTATCCTATCGTGTGAGGATAACGTTACCGCGTGCTACCAAATCGTCGTGCCTTAGGATCCGCCATGTAGCCCGTAAAGGAAAGAAATTCTTACAGTCACAGATGATGGCTGGTCGACGATAAAAAGGTGACCCTTCGAAACAAATTGCTCGGTTGTTTCTTTTTTATTATCAGAGGTTACGTTCCTAGAAGAGCGTGCTTCAACCTCTTCTTTCTGACAGTCATGAAGAACCATAAATAAAGAAGAGTCTCGTTGGAAACGTTTAGTCTCGACGAACTTCAATCGATTCTGAATATTTGGAGACTTGTAGATGGAGCAGAATTTTATGCCAATTTCTAATTACCTTTAGTTAGTCCTGCGGTTGAACAGCCAATTTATTTCTTTCGAAAGGACGTTGTTATTGGTTTATCGTAGATGCACCATTGATAATCAATTGAATAATGAAAGATCGAGGGAGTCAAAATGACGGTAATGATGGTTGTTTTAGATCAACGGATAATAGATTTACGGATTGAATCACCGATTTGAGAATCAGATATCGAATAATTAGGGAAAAAAAATCATGGAAATGATATTGCGAGTTCTAAATTTCGTACCGCTACCACAGCCAACCTCCTTTTTTACGATTATTTGACTACGTTATTGCCGTTTGACCCCGCCATTAACCGGTTAAATACCCGGCAGGGCTCGCTGCTCCTCTGGCTTCCTCGTCTCATATTTATGACACTCGTTGTCGGGACTCTCTTTCTCAGTTTCGCGAGCGGGGGGGTGCCCAAGTATAGAGTGCAAAACAGCGTGCTCGCTGGATCTCTGCTCTGAGCGCGGTCGCGAACTCTCATACCATTTCTACGTATTCCAACGACCACAGTGAATATCTTTCGTCTTGTAAATAATCACAGCGATCATTCTTTGGGTGTGCGTATGAATAACGAGCTATAAAGAAAAAGAGAGAGAGAAATATTTTGCGACAGAAACAGAGAATGATATAAAAAAATTTGCAATCGGTACAATGTTTGCACGAAACATTATGCGATAGAGGGTTTGATAAAAAAAAAAAGCTTTACGTAGGTTACTGTACCTGGAGCACTCAAGATCGTGGGTGCTGGTTCGCAGCCTTTTTTTCCTTACTTAGTGGACGTAGTCATGCTCATTCTCCTCGTTGTAAGTGAGTCCATGTTTCATTCATGAGCTATAAAGTTCCTGGCGCTTTCTATATGCACGGGTGCATAGAGAAAACATTGAGGGAAATAAAGGCGAGAGAACGCAAAACTCTGCACGATCAGGGGGTTCCCCATTCACTGTCTAGATATATAAATCATTTTCCCCAACAACGTCTCCATCTCCTTTCTCACGAATGAGCCCGAGAAAACTTGCTCGATCTCCCAGTCTATTTATCATATTGTCTAAATTTTTCCAGCTCGTATCATTCAACAATTAAAATCAAGCTTGGATCGAGTTTTTCTCTCATGCATAATCCCTCGTTTACACTTCATAAGAAAAGCATTAAGGTTACAGTTTGGTAGGAAAGCGTAGCAAATTGAGAGATGATCGCTGGAAGATTCTCCATCATTGTCGAAAATTCATCTTCGTGGCATTGTAATCTTATTATCGGGAATCAATTACCGGACGGAAACGGCGGCGAATTATCGAGGCTTTCTGAGAACAGCGGTGCCTTCTACACCAGTTGGTATTTCCAGGCCCGTCGTGTGGAGCGCTTAAACTGTTGGATATCATTGAAAATTCATTGGAGCCGTAGAGAGAATCGTACAGAAGCTACCGGCAAGATGGAACACCGATACACGTTCGGGGGAACGCGAGGAACTCGAAGGCACGCGAAAAAAAAAGGATAAACGCGGGAGGCAGCATTGAACAACGTTAAAGTAGGAGAAGGGTAGAGAAAACATTTCGCTAGGAATTTGACATTGTTCTCTGTGCTCTTTCCAGTCAGCATCGGAAACAAGCTCTTCAGCAGCCGGCTTTTCTCCTATTCTCGTTAGATCCTAAGGCCGTCCATGAATCCTTTATTCCGCGATCTCTTGCCTGTAGTAAAAATTTCTTGATACCCGGTAGTGCTTGCGGGGGTCCACGAATACTGAAGAAAAGGTGCTCACAGGAGTACACTACGACGCTCTTGCTCTCCTCAAAAGATATCTGTATACAGGAACAGCGGAGCAGAAAGTCCAAGCGCAAAGCAGAGGATGGATCTCACAGGGCGACTTCTCTGGTGGCACCGATGCTTAACTGGTCGCGGCTTGTCTCATTTGCATTCAAGCCAGGAACTCGAGCAGCCTTTCCTCTCCTGATGCTCGTGGCGAGCTTCTTCTTTGGCTATCCGCACGATGACTCTTTGTCTTTTTCTTTTCTTTCCCTTCTCATGTGTTGTGCCGTCTTTGCTACTGATGCTGATGAGTTTCCTCTGGTAGCTCTGCTCAGCACTAAGAAGAAACGGACCTCTGAAATCGTCGTCGTCGTCCTCCTCCTCATATACTCCTCCTCCACCTCATTCTCTGACGTTAGTTTGCAACTCGAACAGCGTACTTATTATTATTATTAAAACTTGTTCAATTCCATTGTCTCGGCGTTATATATTT
Organism: Hyposoter dolosus; assembly: GCA_963921915.1. Lineage (NCBI taxonomy): Eukaryota > Metazoa > Arthropoda > Insecta > Hymenoptera > Ichneumonidae > Hyposoter > Hyposoter dolosus. Next base: position 9,728,883 of record OY998135.1, on the reverse strand, counting down.
TTTTCCTCCACTTCACAGTTAGTTTTTCTAATTTTATTCTCAGTGGATTAATTCCATGAAAAATCTAGAAAAACTGCTGCCGAGTGATTGATGCGCGAATCGATTGTAGTCGATGGTGTATTTATTATTCAGTCCTCCTGCCCGGAGTTTACACATCATTCTTATAATTATTTATTGAGTCTTGTTCCCCGGCTTGGAGAAAAATGGAAAATGCAGTATGTGAAACGATCCATTTGAATTTCTACACGCGTATGTGTGTCTGTGGAGAACAATCCCTAACACTCCTTTTGCACTGAAACACTGAAACCTAGGCTCAGGTATTCCTCTTCTTTCGTAGGTTTCCCCGCGCTCGCTCATTATCACGAATGTATTTCATTCTTCCATGCTATTACGCGTCGTTCACCGTACACAGCAAACTTTCTCTCTCGCTTTCTGTTCTTCTTTCGGGTTCTCGCTTTAACTATTTTCTACCTGAGTATATGCAGCTCCTTCCTCATTCCATCCTAGTTCGTTTTCCTCGATGCCCTCTCAGTCCTGCATCTACATCACTTCTCCAAGATCCTCTTCACCGCATTCCGTCTCTTTCGTTCGGTTTCTTGCGTCTCTTTACCAAATGCCACTGCTACGACCGCACAGTGTTAAATATTTCTCTTTTCTGCTTCCCTCTGCTCTTTTATTTTGGCACGAAAACCGCGAGAACGAGAGAAGCGAAAGATGTTTTCGACTCGTTACACTTGCGGCTGTTGCGCAACTCATCCATTTTTCTTGTTCGTCATGTATTCATAAAACATAGCAACAGCAAACCCTACCTGGGACCGAGGATGTTGCCAGCTTCGTTGCGATCGACAGCGCACTCCTCTGCAGAAAAGTCACAATAGCATTGGTCGATTCGCTTGCGGCGATGAACAAATTATTTCTTAATGACGTGTCGATTGGATAAGGCGTGAAAAAAATTCGGAGTATCCATTGAACCACGTTCGTTTAAAATGTTGAACACGCGTGACTCGAGTCTCTTAGAAAAACATGCAATGTGCATATTTCACTCAAATGTATAGGATGGGCCTCAGATAGAACAGAGCTTATCCTTCACACTGCCATGAGTCCCCGCCTTATTCCCATGAACGTGTCCGATAAAGGTATAAAGAGGGATGAGCGAGTGAAGAAACCAACAGAAAATAAGTATACTGTATAGGGCTCTACATTGCACGACAGCTCTCACACCGCTCTTTTCTCTCACGACGCTATACGAAACTCGATCCAATCTCCACGAAAGGATCTATGTAGAACGCGCAGCTCATTTGTCTACCCAGGATTTTGCAACGTAAGTACGGTAGCCCTATGGCCGTTTCTACTGCTGTTGGCTCCGCTACCCAAGTTTGCATCCGTCGTGGTGTCGTGTGCTACCATGCACGTTTGAATTCACGGTGCTACATAGTGCGGGATATAACTTGCTGCAACAAGGAACATTCAAACTCACGCGGGGCCCAAAGAGCCAAAGGCGAGCCGGATCCACATTGAAGTTTCTCGTAGCTTGTCAAAATTCTTTTACGAGTCAGAGAACACGCAGAAGGAAATAGATCATCGGATTCCCGTGTGTGTGTGTGTGTGTGTGCTTTCTGCAAATTATGCGACTCCACGAATAATCGGTAAAAGAAGAAGAAAGAACGCAGCGGATATGCGACGATCGAGGAGGAAAAGAAACACGAAGATGGTGGGAAGCGAGAAAGAAAAAATGAAGGAGGTGGAGGTGGAGGGTAGATTGCCACAAATCGCGTCTTATGAGTTCTTCGGCGGTTGTAGAGCCCTCGGGTGCCACACAGCGCAATGACATGCTGGCAAACGTTATATACCACTCATGCACACATGTATATATTTCTACCTGAGAGCCTCTTCTTCTCCGGCTCTCTCACTACGTAACTACAGCTAAAACTACTGCGAGCTCCTCCCCAACTCTCTCCTTTCTTCCGTTTTATTTTATTTTTCCACCTTGAGCATCAGCAGTGGTATTTCACTCTTCCCCCATAATTATTCCTCTCGAATTACCGCGCCGAAGGGATACCCGAAGAAACGTTAATAGCGCACACAGCAAATGAAAGATGGGCCGGTGGTCTCTTTCAGTAGGGAGTGTGGGTGTGAGCTCTATAAGGAATGAAGCCAGCTACTAGGTATTACTAACAAGCAGCCACTTTTATTTACCAAGTGCGCGGATCCGAGGAACGAATGTCGATTGCTTCATTTCTCCCATGCGACAATCTCACGATTCTTCGACAAGAGGTGCCTACAACGGTGACCTCGGTCTGAATATCTATTTTGACAGAGCATGTGAGCACTGAGTCGGTTACTCAGTTGGGTATAGACTGAGTAGTAAAAAACTCGTTAAATCTGCCATGTTTACTTTGATGCACGTCAATCATCATTTACAACAAACCAACGAGCACAGGAAACAGAACTCATCGCTTTGGTCTCTTCTCATGAAGGAAACCTGAACTCGCCAAGTTTGCGTGGCAGTAAGCCATTGTGGTTTTCTTTTTTCACACCATCATGAGCACCGCGGACAAACCGTCCAAGAAATCCTCGAAATAGTGGATTTCGTCGAGGTAGATGATCTCTCCGTTAGCTTGTTAGCTCATTCACACGTAACACGCCCACTAAGTTTCGTTTACATAAGTATCTCGTTTATACTGCGTGAAAATACACGTGAAAGAATGTTGCTGCTGAATGAGGCGTTTGTTTGAAAGTGGAGTAGTGTACACGATGCGTCGCAACTTTTGTTTTCGCCAAGTAATCATCATCAGCGTACCTCGGCGAATCAAATTACATCCACATACAAAAGATCTGAGAAGCTTGGACCGAACAAGTCGATGGTACATGTTGCACGAATCTTCCGAGTTGGGAACACGATGTAGTTCAGAATATGGGCTAACCGCCCAACTGTTTCTGCAACAATGCGCCCTAGGCTAGTAAGGAAGACGCTAAGATTTATATAACGATGTAATACAGTGTTTGCTGTACGCAAATTCGTGCCAGAAGGTGATGCACGAAGCTTCTTGAAGCTGCTGCTCAACTTCCCTTACTAGGGTCACGGGTCAGCAGCTTTTCGTATATTGACAGATAGGGCTACGAGCCCGGCTCGTTTACAATGCTGTGTAAATTAATACACCATTAAAATTTCTACAGACTATTCGCTTGAATTACTTTCAGTGAGATCATCGATGTTTCTTTTTTATTCTTTGCCATCGAACGATTCGTGACAATTCAGCAGGGTGACTTACCATGTTTTTGTTTTATTTTATGTTTCAGGTAAGCTGAACATTTTGTAAGAAATGAAAGTAACCGGGGATTCCAAGATCTGGAAAAGTATTGCAACATCTTTCAGAGACAAGCTCTTTGCAGGATTTCCGATCATGGTGGAAATACGTGAGCAAAAAAACTTGAAACTTTATTCAACAAATTCCTACGGCGATTTTTAATTTCATGAAAACAATTTCTTTTTCAATCTCCGCTGAGATAAAATACTGGGTCGACTTTTTTCCAATTTCCTCTGACCCCCCAAACTTTCACGTTTCCGTGGCCTCTACACGAGGATCTTTCGTCTCCGACCTCGAGACTGCCGCGTACGTTAAAGACATATTGTAGGATTTGGCGTCAGATTCAAAACTATACACGAAGAATCAGCATGAAAAGGAAATAATCAGAAGTCTGTGCCGAAATTTGCATTCTTATCGTCTATCGGCCTTGAGGCGAGAAATCCCCGTTACACGACGAATGTAGAATCAGAATATTGTACGTTAAGAAATATGGATATCGACGAAGGCTTCGTGTGTATAGGGGCGCGTGGTCCAGGATGTAGCCCTCGCGGAGTTTATTTATTAAAACTTTTTCACGCAATTCATGCAATTCAACTGTCAAACATGTTCTTGTTAATTAAAGTATTGATTGACACTGGAAATATTGATTTTGGAAAGGTGTTGAAGCAGGAAAAAAGCGATTTCAACTTTTGATCGTAAAGTAGGCTCGGATAATCGGTTTTTTATGAAGACTCGAGACTCAAATCCAAACATCGACTTGCTCCGGTCGCGCATGAGTAATATTTCTTTTGAAACTGCATCCGAACGGTCATCGTCAATCACCATTCGCCGTTATGTTTTGAATCAGTTAAGGGAGCGTTGACTGACACAGGGACAAAGTGTGAACGCGACAGTCATTGATGAGTAGATCGCAAAGGCGATTAATTCCAAGTTTTTAACTCATCAGTCTAGTTTCGTCGTGAACGCTTCTTTCTCTTTTCGATTGAGTGGACGTTCGAGATGCACACGTGCGGTAGCCAAAATCACTTCGCATTGCACGAGTGAATTTAATATTTACGTCTTTTTCTTTTCTCGTCAGTTAAATAGCCAAAGCTGTTGGCCTGTGCGACGGAGACGGCTAGATGTTGAAGGGACAAGAGCCCTCGAGGGTATAGAGAAAGATACAGTATGTGCATGTATATGTACACCGAAGTCTGTGAATGTTTTCTCTCTCCTGTGGGCACCAGTAGCTAGGTGGCCAGTTAGCGGGCGAGTGTCGTGTTTGCGTTGACTCGTCGTAAACCTGCCGAGAAGAGGGACCCGAGGATAGCCACCGTGGAGAAGAGGCCCTCTCTCGGCTTATTCTGCTCTGCCGTTTCTTTATACACGCGCATCATCGGAATCCTTCACAGTATCTCTCCCCACCCGATTCTCTTTCTATCTCTCTTTGCTCATGTGTTTCTTTGGCTTCTCTGTATATATACCTAGCATCGAAACATTCTCGCTAAACGTCCATTTTTCGCTTCTTCTCTCGTGTTTATTCTCCCGTATTATTGTCCGAATGCATGAAAAAATCAGGCTCACTTCTGAGAGTGTGAGAAGAGCCACGTGTGTGTATGTGCGTGCGCCCATGCGTCTGAGTAGTTTCTTTTTCTCGTGGTTCGCAATCTGACCTCTCCTCCTTTTTCTTTCAGTTCAACATTTTTTTTGTCTTTCTCCGAGTGCTCCTCCTCCTTTCTTTCGTACGTTCTTCTTTTTCGTTTCATCTTTCCTTCTTTTTCCCTTTCTTTCTTTTCTCAAACTCCTCTGTGCCCTCATCATCTTTTAGCAGCGTAGCATCCCTTGCACTCGCTCACGCTCGCTCCTTCGAAATATATATGCTATGGAGTATACAGGGGAGGTGGAGCTCGAGCCCCGTGCTTTCAATTAACGTCGTGTCAGCGAGCGCGGATCAGCCGGCGGCGGGCGGTCGTCCCGCCGGCCACGTCGAAATATTTTCGAGCAATATTTATGTTAAACGCCCTGGCTATCCCGCTCGCTCTTTCATCCTTATTTTTTTCCATGCACTCTTTGCCGTACACACGAGACGGTAAAAGACCAGGAAGATCTCGCGCAACGGACTGACTACGACAATGACTATGACCGAGAGAACGAGTGAGTGTCGAGACGGACGTGCTTCAATGATTTCAGCAAATTATTACACGTATGCTAGCATTCTATAGTGCTTCGGAGCGTAGATTGCGGATATGTGCTTCGTCGATTCGTAATTGAGGGAATATCTCTGCTCTACGCAACTTCGGCTGTATTACGATAGGATTCCATATACTTACATGCATATATACATCCAAAAAGATCTCTTGATTCGCTCTAAAGAGCAAAGGGTAGTCAGAGGGAGGGCGAAATTTTGTTTCGGACCTCATTTCCGGTCACGAACACGTTCCAACAAACTTTTTTATTTTTCTCTTCCGAGTTAAATGACTGATAATGATTGTGAATAGAATACATATATGCGGTGAAAATACCGATCGGTATTTTCATGAAAGTTTCTCGGCGTGGGTTGCTCTCATCCTGATGCTGCTGCTGCTGCTGCTGCTGCTGGCGGTGCATCGACCGAGATGCATTCTGTCTCTTTCACTGCATCTCTTTTCCATGCTCTTCCCTCGCCTCTCGTTCTGACCATCCTTCCGGAGCCTCTCGCGAGTCCAATAAGAGTTGAAAAGGGACAGAGAGCGCAGGTAACAGCAGCAACTCTGGACTCCCTTCACGGGTAGCAAGCAACAGCAGCGACTACAGCCCGCACCGCGTCTGCATTCCAACGTATTTACGGTCAGAGCCTGGCGTAGAGCGCGCTCGGCTCTCTTTGCCCTACCAACATTTTCTTCAGCGGTAGGAGCAGAAGCTGCGCCGTGAATCCCGTGCCGCTCGCTATACAGTATGTTGCACCAGATAGCGTATATGATGCTCGCCGGCTCTCGCTTGCCACTCGGATTCTCTCTTTCTCCTTTCCAACCAGCACGTGGCGTTTGTACTTGTGTATAGTGCATGCAAGTCCATTCACATACCTATATACCCGCGAATGGGAATGCTTTTGCCAACGCGCTTTTGTCAGCAAGATTTTCTTTAGGCGGTAAAAAAAGAAAAGTCTCATCGTCTCGCTTTTAATATTAAAAACAATAATATCCAATGTATTCATTAAAAATACCGAAAATGTGATTTTCGTTCAAGATTTTGAGGCTACACGGCGACTCTTTGAGAATCGAAGAAACCAATAACGATCGATGGTTGCTGAAAGGTCTTTACATACAGGAAGTAATCTTTCTTTCGAATTTCTCGAAATAATAAAAACAATTGATATTTTTTGTTTTTTTTTTTTTTTTCATTCTTGACAACGTGCGGCTAGGCTACTGCTCTCTGTTTTATTTTTATCGAGCCGGAAGCTGAGCGTAGTTAAGCAATAGACGCCAAGCAATAAATATTGCACTCACGTGACGATCGCCGCCGTTACAAAACGTACATACCAACCTTATTATGCGTTGTACCGCCGAACAATAGCGTAAGCTTTCTTGACTCATCGTATAATTGTTGTCGAAAAAAAAAAAATATGAGGAGTAACGTGCTACATGCATTGAGCTATCAATAATAGTCAAAGCAAATGAGCAGACGGAGAGTGAGAAATTGTCCGCCCGCTGCATAAGCACCTTGATAATCAATTATCAGAGGTAGCTAATGATCATCACCGGATAATCTGTATTCATAAACGGAAGATCCATTAGTGGATCGGACCGCGTCTCGTCTCGTCTTCTCCCATCTCTCGTCCTCTCTTATTTTTGCCTTCCAGACACTCGAGTGTATATCCTCTATGTTGAGAAGGTTTTTGGTAGAGCTTTTGCTTTCCACCCAGAACATGGGTTGCGCTCATACCCCGGGGTTATGAGAAAGGAGGATGATGCCCTGGCATGGATGTATGTATAAACATATCTTGTGAATATAAGAGAAGCGAAACCTAGCTATTTTCCTGCCACATATCCGAGACGAAGATGAAGCCTCGGAGATTCCAACGACACACTATCTCCAAAGGTCCTAATCAAGATATGCTCAGCCCACTAGGAACTTTGCGACTCTGGGTCAGGTAGAGAAAGAATAGGAGACTCGGTGTATGTGGCACGACACACGCACGAAAATAAAAACAAAAGAAAAGGAAAGCAAATATGCGACGTTCGAGGAAACTTGTATCTGCCGTACCAGAAACTCGGAACCATGCTTAAGAATGACTGTCTCGTTATCTCAGTACTGTTGACACGAATTTCTAACTTGATAGGGAAAAAAAATCACGTGAATGAATTAGCTCAGTTACGATTTTGCCGATTATCCTCGACAAAAGAGAGTGAATCGAGAAAAAATGTAGACGATGCAGAAGAAGAGGAACTCTGAGTATCCTTCATGCCGCGAGAAAGGCCCGATCATGTTTTAACTTGCTTCGCGCTACAGGAGTTCTCGCTGATGTTCCCTGTTTCCTCATCGCAGTTCGGCACCTTTCCTTCTCTCACACTTCTCTTCAATCTTCTTCCTTTTGCCTTCGATCTTCTTTCGCTGAGCTCCGTCTGAGCGCGTGTGTGCTGCTCATTTTCTTATGAAACGAAAAAGAACTCTCTTTCTCTCTCTCCCTTTATGGAGATTCGTAGTCACCGTTGGTTTCGCAGCTTCCGTGGGGGGCTCCGGGCACCTGCAGCCTCACCGAGCGATTCATCCTTCCATAATCTACCATCAGCAGTGTTTCTCCAAATGTTTATAAACTTGTCCATTACTATCGACCCTTACGCAATGCCAACACTCGGAAATGATGAAATATGCGAATTGGTGTGTCGACAAATTTTGTATACCCAATCGCTGCCAGGCGAGAGGAGCACAGGACAGTTAAAAGACAGCGCTCGCATCTATACACACGAGCGCGTTGCAATACGAGTAAAAAAATGTGTGGATGGCGATACGACAGAATGAACTTGAAAGTGGAGTCTGGTATCGCGTTCACCTGAGGTAATAGGACACCACGAATCGGGTGTGGAGAGAGAGAGAGAGCAACAAAGAAAAAGAGTGAGGAGTGAAATTCGTAACTTGGAGTCTCCCAACGGTCCATGTGCTATAATCGAATCGACATCAGCAGAATGGTATCACGCGAGCCGCATGGCTCCAATATGAACACCAATGTGTAGACACTATCGAAAAAAAACAGGCACAAAAGAGAAACCATCGAGCGACTCGCGAGGTGTGTAAAAGCACGTGTGAAAAAGTTGCAGGCAAAGCCGCGCCTCCAGATTTTTACTGATGCATTCGTAAAGCCATCATCGCTCCCTTGGCTTCTGTATTATACGTCGTTCGCAGAGCAAGTGCTCATTGCATACGTCGAACCAACAAAAAAGGGACAAAAACACCGAGAACTGAAGTGGACTTGCAACGCGTTGTGTCGGCGACGAAAAAAGGCTGCTGGCAAAAGTGACGGCGGTAATACGCGTTATGCGCGAAGGACATAGACCGCGAAAAAAAGGTCGTTCTTGTGGCTTTGTCATAGAGGTAGCAAAAGGGAAAAATAAAAACAATGACCATAGTAACGCGACGAATGAAAATAAAACGAAAACGAAGCAGCTCTTACGCGTGCACACATTATTTATTGTTTGCTATTACGACAGGAGACACAATTTAAAACCTATTACTATTACTCATGCGTCTCTTGGACAAACGGTAATGTTCAACTTATTTCTGCTCCGATATGCATTATCCCTTCTCTCTCATATCCTCCCAACTGGAAGCCCATTTGCTGATCATATTCTCGCCGCACTATCGCGTGACCAATAAGAAATGGCGTCCTTTCAATGTTCAAATTCTATCTTAACACTTCGTCTGTGAATCTGGCTCATTCGTGTCCGCGGGCAAATACGACGGATCGGTCCATTTAATGAAACAAACATGGACGAAAAAATTTATTTTTTTACATTTTTATCATTATGGAGTTCCAAGTTGAAGATTTCGAACAGCCTGGATTTTTTCAGAAATGTTGGAATGTAATAAGAGGCTGGAAGAACGGTGTGTCCAGGTTTACAGACGGAAGGTGCGGAAAAAACGTTTACAGACGAAGTGTTAAGGATTATGGTTCGTATTGAGGTTCTAGGACTACGCGATCTTGACTTCCTCTCAACTGGTATTTAGGGTTGCAACCCAAGACTAAAACTAGATCGAAACCTGTGATCACGTTTGCACAAGGTACTGATTTTCTCTCGTTTTGACTATTTTTCCTTCAGTATTTTTCATCGCTGTACTACATTGTTATATTCGTAGAGAAGTCATTTTTTGTCAAAGAACTGAACATGTTTATAGGCGAAACAAAAAGATATTCTCCTGTAATATCCGTGGCCAGCAGTGGCTGCGGAAAACGTTCAGCATAATGCTTCAACTGATCAGGCTCTGTAGGCACGCTGGCAGCCATGACTGTAAGAGTTAGATTAATGTGAAGAGTGAATCTGTGCGAGGAGAGCATCGAATTTCGAAATTCTCGTGAGATCACATACACGACCATTTTTCAAGCGTCACCTTGTCGGGGTCGTTTCCGCGTTTTTTTTTCTTCCTTTTTTTACTCTTTCTCGGTTCGTACTTCGCATGGCAGCTCGACGAGAAAGTTTTTTTACGAGCACCAACAAGAACGTAAGAGAGTATGGACGATTTATAAGTTATAGAGACCATGCAGATGGTGCGTAAGGTTCTCTCTCTCTCTCTCTCTCTCGCTCTCACACAAACGCGTCACACAGACTTGGTTTCTTCTCATCTTCTCCCATGTCGCTTTCGCAGCTCCACTCGTCTCTCTGTCTGTCGTACGAATGCTGTTCCCCACCGTCTTCTCGCTCTTCACTCGGATCGAATATTTTAAGGGGTTAATACGGAAAAAAAGAAATTCTGCGGAAGAGGCACAAAGTTCTCGGATTCTTTGCACGCGAGATAAAGATCGGACTGCAAGGAACCGGGACTCTCTGGAATGAAAAGCAGTTCCTGCGATCTACCCCTTTTTTCGATCCTTTATTTTTGCCATCAACAATTAACAAATTCCCCCGTCCGCCTTAAATCCTTTAATGCGAAAACTGCAATTTGTTCACGAGAAATTCGATCCTGCACATTTTTCGACATCATTGGGCTTTGAAAGTTTGTTTCGAGAATTTGCATTTCGTGGTCGTCTAGCCGTGAAAAATTGTAAACCAAAGTGGCAAAGTGAAGCTATTTACACTCACAAAAACTGCCCGAACCCTTCTAAATACTCGGGAACAAATATTTCGTAAGAAAATTGCGATTATGAAAATAACGTCCACTCCAAGTTCATTGCATCGGAGATTTAATATTGCATTACATTCCAACGAGTGGTCGCGGTGCTCTGTTCACCACGAAGTTACATAGGCACAACAGGTGCAGCCAAGGTTCGATGTAGTAGAGCATGGATACAGCTATACTATAATACGATATCGCCTACGGGCTCGTCATATAGCACACTGCAAACCGTGAATTACAAAACGTTCGATATGTAGAGAAAAAACTCGGGTTGAGTCAACTTTCATCGTGCGCTGCACATGAATGTCTATTAAAAAATAAATCTACCTCAGAGCCGCGCTGGCAAAAAATAACTCGGGCTCTTTCTATTTGTACATTCGTGCGTACGTATCGGCATTGACTGCGTAATATCGTGTGTGAGTCTCGGAAGACTCTATGGAAGTATTTTTCGCGTATAATAGCGAACTGATACACGCAAAGGACTTCGAGATTAAGAGCAAGGCATTGAAATTCAATATTTCACAGCAGATCTTAGCATCGATGTGTAATATTAAACGGAATCCATTTGTATTGATAATGCAACCGGTTGTTGCAATCGCGGGCATCGTATTGATCGTGTACTCGATGATAATCACTGATTAGATTGATGCTAGCAATTAGTCGCGAGGATATTGAAATTGGGAGCATCTCACAGGAGCTAATCGTGCATTTCCTGCTGATGAGTCAATTCTCAAACTGACAAGTGATATAGTCAGACGGAACTTTTGTGGAAGTCCCGCAATGAGTAACGGACTTGAGGAATCGATGCGAAAAGTTTTGTTTCGCATTTTTCGCACAGCCGCACTCGCTCGCATATCAAACAGGAGAAACTCTTGCTCATCCTTTACGATATCCTGCTAACTAGTATGTAATGAAAGGCTCCCAGGTTGAGGCATAGCAAGCATCTATAGTAAGAGAGCAATTAAACGAGCGGGTATTGGAAAATAAAAATAACGAAAACGAGTTTTGGGCACACGGACAGAGATAATTTGGTGAGCAACGTGATTTTCGGCATGAAAGAGATACACGATATGTAGCTTTCCCTCGTAATTAACTTTCGGTGTCACGTATAAAAGTCCAAGCTCTTGCTCTCGCAATCTCTATCTCGCTCTTTATCCTCGTTCGTATACTCTCACCTTGCAGGGGCTTAGTACGAGAAAATTGAGACATAAAAATTGTCTCCAACTGATTACGCAATCTGAAGTAACAATCGAGTAAATACTGTGCGTTTTATTCTGCGCGATTGAACATCTGACTAAACTTTACTCGTATCAAAATATTAAACTTTTAAATATAATCGGAAAAAGCCCGTTACTCGGATAAAAGTATGCGGCAGCGTGAACACTCGCCGGGGGATTTCCGATACGTAATTTTTTTTTTTTTTTTCAATACTCCGCGTCGATCGGTTACCGCAGCTCTTGACTCATCAGGACGGTAGCCGAAAGCCCGAGGGCTCCGCAAGACTGCTTCTCTCCCTTGACTCGCTCTCGCAACAGTTCTTTGGCCCAAAAATCTTCTCGTGTATGCGCAATTACTTCTTCGCGCAGAATCTACGCGAGAGAAAAAGGAAGACTCGGGGAATATGATGCGCGTGCATACGTCGAACGTGGTGCTCCACCTGGGCACGAATATTCAACGCGAAAAAAAAGAGAAATCTGGGATAATAAATTTTCTACCTCTCGCTAGTTTTGTCATGTTTTGTAAATAAAATATAACACATTCCCAAAAGGCCATGATTTCAAGGATTACTTGAGCGAGTATTGAAGATTTTCTCGCATATTTACGAAAATGTCTTCGTGGGTGATCTAAACGTATAGCATTGCGCTTTTGAAGCGTGAATTGTAGACATCCTGTAGGTGCCTGAAGTGTTGCAGTTTTCTCGTAACGTAAAGTTGCGCGAAATATAAAATTGAATAGATCCGAAGTCGTTAAGGTAAAAAAATAGTAAGCGATAATAGAATAAAATTGGTGCGCCTAGAAACGATTGCGATAAATTCGAATAAGCGATAGGTTGGATTCTAAGAAGAGGCCGGACACACTTGGTGGACGATATGCTTGAACGATATGTTGCTCCGATAATACATAGGCACGTAGAGCGCGCGCCACGTGCATATACGGTGCACATTATAGTTGTCTCGGTATCCACCATTCCCCTCATTATTTGCTGCGAAGTCCCGCGGACGGAACAGTATGCAGCGAGAAAGAGAGAGAGAGAGAGAGAGAAAGCAAAAAAAAAAAATGTAAAGCGAGAGAGAGCGAGAGAAAAGAAGAACACCGGCACTTATGTGCCAGTAGCCGAGGCCCGCGGCTCCAAGAAGGTATTTATGCGCTCCGATCTCCCTTTTCTCGGCCTGCGATCGTCGCTTTTCTTCGCTGAGAGGTGTGCACTCGGGAGTTGAGTTAACGCTCTCAAACATACACATGTACGTATAAAGATATCTATATATCATCTTGCATGTTCGTACTTACTTCGAACCCCAAAATACGTCATGCAGAACCTTTTGCACGCGAATATATGCGCCGAATACAAAGTTATAATAAATGTTTAAGTTATATTTTCTTTTGGTATAGATTTGCTCCGTGGTGCTTCGCGCACACGCTGTCGTCAGGTCATGAATGACATTAACCTCTGAAGAGTGTAGAGCCTCCGAGCATGCAAGTCGAAAAGATTTTGTTGCTTAATTGATCATTCGACGTATATCGTTGAAACGATCCTATTGAGGCAAAAATGAAATACGTCATGCAAAGAAACAGTAATGAATGAACGACAATAACGCGAACGTGGAGAAAACTATACTTTATTGTTGTGAAGTAGCAACATTTACTCGAACTCCAGAAAAATGTTTAACGATCGATTAAGCACTGTATTGAGAATGTTTGGAAATATTACAATTTTCGGCGAATACGTTTTTCGACCTTACGTACAATGTTCTGTGAATACATACCCGTTTCGTATGGTACGGATTTTCATAAAACTGAGAGAGAGAGAGAGAGAGAGAGATAAAGAAGCAAGGTGATCAGAAAGGGTCATCCGAGGAGATTGGAAGGGGAAATCTCTTGGAGTGTACCGAGAGGCTCATGTGGATGGAAGTCGTGATGACTGAAGAAAAAAAGGGAGACGTTAGTTGTCCGGCTCTCGGATGATAGCGTTTATATTCCGATCGCTGCATTACGAGCGTTAGAATCTTCCTCCGCAAATGAAAGTACCGTAGCTTAGTGGATATGTTTGTGTGTACAAGGGCGTATTGTAGAGAGAGGAGAGAGGGGGATGAAGTGGCCTCAAAACTGTAGTCGAAGTTCTTGAATGTTGATAGACTCACGAGAGTAATAACGTATATAATGCCTGAAGAAAAATGTCAGCTGTGAGTCGCTAGATGCGATGCGAATGTGTTATTCTTTTGGTTTGGCCCGCGCTAAGAGGATACACACTCGAAACGGGAAAGAGGCAGAGATAGGAGCTTTGTAGAATAAACGAACGACGGGGAAAGAAAATCGGAAGAAAAGATCGGATAAACGGAGCTTTGAGGTCTCCCGAGATCCCCTCCCTATCTCTTTCTTTCTCTGTGGTGGCTTTGCGGCCGCCGTTGCAGCGCGGAGGTTTTACATTTCGCGAGGATTTATCGTAGGAAAGAACTTGTACGCTTGTGTAGAAGTAGCGTCATGAAGGGGACCGTGATCTGACTACATCTCTTATGCGCGCCATATATCAGCTCGTACACTGCTCGTTCTCTCGCGAGAAAAACAGAGATGGTGGGAGAAAGTCTCTCGTCTCCTAGAACCACAGAGACTTCACCAGGCATCGAGCTCTCCACTCAGCTCATTTATATGTATACATATATACAGGGTGTCCCGAGAAAGATGTTTATTATCGCGGAAACTTCAGTTCACGATTTTTAAATCAAAGTCTAAATCTTTATCGATCGCGTTTCGTTCTGACGAGTTAATATTTAAATAATTATTCCCTCGACAACGGAGCAAGCTTCACGAAGCTCGTTACAACCGACTCATCACTTTCAAGTCAGATCTGCATTTCGATGTATTTTGTTTTTCTGGTGCAAACGAACGCGCAGGAAGATTATCTAGTGCGGATTCCCAGAGTATTAGGAAGCAGTAGCCAGGAGTGGAAAGAAAGAAGCGAATGCTGCACAATGACGAAGCTCACTGATCGTCACCGTAATTTATCCCCGTGAAGCGATTTAATGGATGCATTATCCGGTAGTTACTCAGTCTCGTGGGAGCGACTCAAGTTTGGCACCTTCCTTCTCGCCCAGAGCCTTCTGGTCGCACACATACTACTCTCCGGCAGTTGCCACTGCAGTCACATGTATACATGTAACTGCAGGCCCGATTTAGTACCACCGTTGACCGTAGTAGTCCTTTCGGTTTTGGTTCGCGAAACAGAGAAAGAAACTAAGAGAGTCCCTTGCCGTAAAGTCGAGCTTAATTACCAATTAGACGTCGCACGGTGGCACGCTTTCGGCCTGGCAAATCGATTAGTGCAGGTATAGGACACACGCGCTTTGCCGTGGAACCAGCCATACCTCATGTTTATAGATATATAATTATTTGCACCCACACATGTTTGTACTGTCGTATTTCTCTTCGCCTCGTCGTTCACTTCCATAGTCAGTTTAACGAAAACTAACTTTTTAGTTTTCTGTAGAGAGAAAACTGTTTTGTTTTTTCCACCTTCATTTGTTTATAAAGTTCGTTAGTTTCGTCGGTTGAAAATACACGACCGGGTCGGCCTCGGTTGTTTGAGGAGACCATGAGAGCAAGAGCGAGGATAAAAAAAAACTCTGGCAATTATCCCGAGATCTTAATGGGATTCTCTGCGGCATTAGTTTTCCAGCGGGCTGGCAAACAAAAAAAAAGATCCGCTTCTCCAACTGTATGACGAGTACCGCCACACCGCATAAGCCAAGAAACGCGCGCGGCGCGATCACTGAGCTCGCGCAGTGGCAGTGTCTCACACCTCAGCAGGAGCGGCACGCATATACGAATACGAGGGACTTCACGCGACTCTTATAGTCCGAAAACTTGAACATCTTTTAACTCGTGCAGAGCTTCCATGTGATCCTATGGAATGGAAAGTTGTTCTGGAACAGGAAGTTGAGCATTACTATCTTATTCACTTCGACTGGGTGTCCGGGTTCCTTCGTAATTAGGTTAATCGAGAACCAGGATGAGGTTCGGTGTGCAAACGTTTCTATGTTCGTTGGAGAATCTTTGGGATGTACTATAAATCATGATGACGTTCAATTACGTGAAGATCCATAATAACGCCTCTCCGCATACGAATTATGAAGAGCAGGATGCTTCAACCACCGAATTCTTTTCGCTGTAATAATTTTTTTCCTCTTGGCTCGAAACGACAAAAAAAATGAGCCTCCTAATGTGAAGTGGCATTGCGATTGCCATGTTACATCAAACATCCCTGACGGAAACTTACTAAAATAATCAAATGAATTCGATACTTGAAAGATAAGAGGTTCCCGATACTGTGGCAAAGTTGTAACGATATAAGAAGGGGCATGGATAAGGGGCGGGGAGCTGGAGAAACATCAGGATGATGCAGAAGCATCAGAATGTGTAAAGCGTTGGTAGTGTAGCAGCGAAAGATCCTTGGTAGGGTGGCGGCGAACGGCGGCTCTTGGAACCGTGCGGGATGACTGGATGGGATCCATACGGGGCCAATCCCAGTTGAATTTCTCCTAATTATGCACGCTTTACCATTACAACCATACGCCGGCATGTGAGGTAAAAGGAGGGAGAAAAGAGAAAAAGAAGACGATGAAGACCCAACGCGCGATACACATTCTTCCAATCATCGCGCCTCGACTCTACTCATGTACACTTGGGGTACCTTCTTTCCTTGGGATCTTCTAAAAAATTCTCACCCTGAATCTTCCTCGCTGCTTCCCTTTCTCTTACTTTTATTTTTCTTTCTTCTCTCTCTCTCTCTCTTTCTCTCTGTGTCTCTGTCATTCTTCCATAGCGATCTTTTTTTACTTACAAATTCAATAAGCATATATCATATTTAATGTACGCCCCGCGCCGAGAATGGTTCTTACCGAGATGACAGGACTACCTGATCTCCTGTTCTCTTCTTCTTCCTTTTCTTCATCCACTCTTTTCTTATTTCTATTCTCCAGTTTGCATATATCAGTCCGACGAGAGCTTATCCGCACAGTTCCCAATGTAAATGCTGTAAATTTTTCGCTACTCCGATTTTTTCGACGTTCCTGTTTTGTCATGACACAGCGGTTTACTTTATCCCAACCGATATATTTTATTTTTATCGCTCGGACTATATGGGACTTTGTACGTTGATCGTTCACTGGGACTGCTGGTCAATCGATTAATTCATTATTGTTTTTTTTTTTTTTTAATTATTAAATCCAATGCACAATCAAAAATTTTCTTTTGCGTAGAATTGATAATTTTCCCACATTTTGAAGGAAAAATTGATATTGGAAGATGGACCGGAGATTATCGAGGGCTATATCATTCGAATGAAAAGTTAATCTCTCGTGTATCCTGTTCGAGCATGTGCACCCAATTTTTATTCCGTTTGGATGAATTTTGTTCGTTTTTTATCAAAGATTCCGGTTAGTCTCGAAATCGACGAATGTCAGGAGTTAAGTTCGTAAATAATATCATACGGCGCGCTATGCCGTCCCACTGCTACGAGTGTTAATATTATTTATATCGATAATTAAAGGCGACCAAGGGTGCGCTCGATCGTAGTACGGGGGCACGCGCTTTCCCGGCCGTTCCAAAGCCTCCGGCAACCATAAAATATTTCTACTGACTTTTTGATTGAGATTCGGAGAGTCCGAACCAGGGACCACTTTGAGAGTTCTCCCTCTCGGTCTACCTCGTGCGTGTGCTGCCTCAATTCCCTCCGAATCACCGCAGCTTTCGTTTCTTCCTTCTGCTCCAATCTTCCGCATCGCCATTCCATTTCCCTCAAACCTTACAAACAGTATATATGTATATATCTATATATACAGCTGGCGTCTATTCTTAATAGGCTGGAGTGGAGAGTGTAGTGATTATTGAGTTCTTTTCCTCTTGAAGAACTCCCGGAGAGAGACGAGGCTAAAAAAGCTGATTATTTAGTCATAGTCTCAAAAGTGCCGGTTAAGGACCTTTCATGAAAATGCAAGATTGCTGGATGCATGAGTTGATCGATTTATCGTCATTCGAAAAAAATTGTAGACGCGATGCTCCGTTATGCTTGGTAGTTCGGGAAAAGAAAAGATCGCTTCTAGTCATTTTTTGGTCCATCGGGAAATTTAGTCTCGCTGGAATCTATTCGGGATATAAATCCACACGGTACGTGAACAAACGTGCATCTACGTAGGCATCGGAAGTATATATTGAACTCGGGGGTAGAGAAGAGACGCCGAAGAGCGCGAGGCCAACGTATGTAACAGCCGCGAAGAAGCGAGGGAGCCACCGAAATGAAGTAGAGGCTGCGAGTTAAGCGAGCAAAGGCGATGAGCAACGCTACTTTCAATAAAGGCAAGAACACGAAGCCCAGCTCGCCAAACCGCAAGTCACGTTGGTTCATTACCGCCGCCCCACGTGAGAGTGAGCCGAGACTGGAAACTAGCTTATAAGCTTCTCTCTCTCTCTCTCTCTCTCTATTTCTCTCTTTCCCTCTGTCGTGTATGTGCTCCTCTGATGGGCTTTGCGAATGAACCAGGAGCAGCACCAGCATCGCCAGACGCAGACCTTCTCAGACCTTTATCGAGGTATCCAAAGGTTTTTAGGTACAAGCGGTTTGTTCCTCTGCCGATGGGCAGAAGATACACAAATGAGAATTTTTCTCTCGATTACGCCCTCTGATATTAGTTTCAAACCAACAAAGTTGCATTCACGGTACCAAAAGAAAAATAAACAAACCAAATAATTACATAATTATCGCTAAGGTTGATAAACAGACTTGACACCAAAGCTGGCGGCTGTAAAGTTACGAAATTTGGAAAAAAACAATTATCCATTTACATTAACAAGCCCCGCAGGTAGAAAAGGTTTATTCGAAGTTTGCCAAAGATCGAACATCGAGCGATCTGATATAGAATTATTCGTAAGTAGGCAAAAATCGTGAGGAACTATACTTTGCACTGTGAACCTTGGACCGTGTCCGACTCTTTATGGTACAGAGTAGACCTTTTGATAGAGCAATAGACGCAAAGTGCAATTCTCGCTCGAGCATCTTTAACGTGCAGATTTATTAATAGATCGAAGCGTGTAAGTTCAAAAGGACGTTGCTGCGATAATCTCCCACATGTTTTTCTCTCAAGTTACTCTCAAAGAAAATCTTAGATCCAACCCTTTACCGATCATCATTTCGTGTTGCTTGTACGAGATGTTTATGCAGCCAATATATCTATAGGGATGTTCAATCAAGGCGCAGTGAGTGCACTAGGAAATTCTTTCGTGCTGTCTCGTACCGCGATCTTGGCTTCGTTCCACAGAGATAGACCGAGAAAGAGGAAAACGAGAGAGAGAAAGAGAGCGTGCGCGCACACGCGGAGAGAGAGAGAGAGAGAGAGGAGGACGAGCGATGTGAGCGGGCGGAAGGGAAGCGGTTTAAACTGAGATGGGAAACGTTTAAAGTACTTTGGATTGGTGAATGTCGGATGTAACATAGCAGCGGTGCTTATACCTCCATCGGTTCTTTCTCTATGGCTGTATCAGGCTGAAGGAACTGCACCGCGACTATCCTCTATGCACAAATGAATTAGGATCTGTGGCTGGCGCGTGGTTACATCTTCTCGTCTCATTTTTCTCTTTCTTGCAGCATCAACATCAATAACGGCTTGAGCGAACGTTTAATTGGAATTTAGTGATTGTCGGTAGCATTACCAAGAGTATCGCGCTGCGGTGTTGACCAAATGGAAAGTGTATGCGGGAGAGACGATAAAGAAAATCTTGTTACATTCTCGCTATTCACGGGCAAATTGCATTATGTACACGCAGTCTTTTCTTTTTTCATTTTATCCATTGTTCCATCATCTCTATTCTAAATAAATTCTACGCCTCGCAAACGTATCTGCTTTGAGGAAAAACGATTGACGTCTCTGGCTTCTACAAGCGCGAGTCCATGATGAGTTTCGTAAATTTTTTTCATCACGGATCTATCATACCGAATGAATAAGCACAATCGTGAGCAGACTATTTCGTAACTCACAAGGATTTTCCCTTGCCGCTCCTTTCGCACGTAACGAATACGTACTTGTCTTCCGGTTCAATCCCAATTCAGTAAAATGAAGCACGTACCGTAGTACCATGAGTTAGCGTCATGCTAAAAGAATGATGGCCGTAAAAAAATATCGAATCCGACGATTATAATGGAAAATATGGCAATGCATATCTTTATATATTCCCCTGCCGGGACCACGTGCGAAATTGCATTCTGGCCACTAAAACCCTCGTATTTCTATCATTTTCCTTTTCCCAAGGAGGAAACCTTGTCGGGAGCCATCGAACGAGCTAATGCGTGGCAAATGCCTGCTCTTGGACGTTCCCTGCTACTAGTTCAGGAGCCAGGGAATATAACTCTGTACTCATCCGTACACTCTATACAAAAAGAGGGCGATTGTCAGACAAAAAGAGAATAAGGAACCGAGAGAAATACTCGTTGACGTTATAAGAGGACAGGAAAGTGAGCGAAAAAACTAGAGCTGACATGTTAACAGCCAACAAGAAGTCGACTTTATTGGCCGTAAACGGACCAATATCTTGTCCTAGTCTAGCCTGCTGTATTGCCTCGTCGTCTTCCATTATAAGTCGCGCAATTCTTCAACGACGTATAGGGAGAAGGATATTCCTTCCGTGTAACACGAATCCTCCTAAAATGCAAAAGTTTCTCTTCGTCCTACAGCAAATGCAACACGCTGGTGCATTAGGAAAGATAAGCTGTAGACGACGCTATCGGATTGATTAAATCTCTCGTAGGATCGAAATCGTGTCCTGGCCAATAATTTCTCAACATTCGTCGTTAGACAAACAGGAACGATCGTTTGAACCGTGCATGAAAGAGCGATGACCCGAAATATACACGATTTATATTTTGCCATTATATACCGCTCGTTCTGAAACTATAGATAAATAAATTTAAAGGTAGTAGCATCGTTGTAGAAAGACGAGACTAACACGAAATGGGCTGTCCTTGTAAGATAGTACTTTGTACATTGGATCTTTTTTTTTTATGGGTTTACGTTATCAAGCTTGATTCTTGTTAAGGGATGAGAAGCCGGTTTTCGATCTCACGCAGCGAGCAAATAAGAGTAGGTACTCCGTACACATCTGATATATTGGTACAGTATCCCGAAAGGGTGAAAGGCCAGAGATCGATGATTGAGGGAAAAATTTCTCTGACAAGAATTGCAGACTCGATTAATAATTACTCAATGCCTTAATTGGCAATAATTGTTACACGGAAGTCGATTAGTTAGAGCCTCATTAAAGTATCAATTTATTTATTTAAGTATCGATAATAGATGTAATTAAAATACGTTAATGAATATATTTATGCATTGCGAATATTTATTTTAATTGGACTTTACACTGGTGGATAATTTGGTTTGTAAATTAAAGACATTGCATTAATTACGTATGTCATTGAAAAAGCATTTCGTCAATCGATCCTGGCAAGAGAGATCTCGATTCCGTCATGTTTTTCGCACGTACAGTACAGTCCCGCTTGGTTTTTTGTGAACCATTGGTCGGGACTCTCCGTTGCGAAAAATCAACACGCTTATCTTTATTTTCCGCTCTCTCTCTCTCTCTCTCTCTTGGTCTCGCTTCCTCCGCTGGACATTACAAATGTCGCGTGTTCCACGAAGAAAGACATGACTGATCGGTGCATTAGTGCACTGATTAGACCTTTCGAGCCTGCATCTTAAGTCTGACGCAGCCTCTCTCATTCCTACCGACATTTCGATCTCACTCCTTGGAGTGTTTCCCCGGCGCTTATATTCAATCATTTGTATCACACACATATACGCATTTCCGAATGCATAAAAGCATCATAAAAATAATTTCACACAGAGTCAGAGAGTGCAGACAGGAACGAGGGACCAGATGCTTTCTCAGGCAGTCGTACGCGGTAGGACGGCTTTGTCATTTTGGTTCTCACTCTCAAATTTTAAGATTGAGATTTTTTGTACATTTTATTTACTTTTTACTCTTTAAAAAATTAACAACATAGCAAAGTCACCATGAAAGGCTATACCGTCGCTAATTGTATTTTTTCGCGAAATATGCTCCATATTTTACGATCGACAATCCTTTATAGGTATCAAAGTGCAGTGTGCATTAAAAGATGCGAAAACAGAGCGAGAGCAAGAAAGAGAGAGAACAGGAGAGAGAGCACTGCGGTGATTGATCGATTCCAATATAATGAGGGCCGATAATGACCGACAGAGGACAAGAGGCCTCGGCAGTGTGGACGGAAAGTGATGGATATGTTCGATAAGGGCTCTGCAATGCGGTGCAACCCTTCTTCACGATTCAAACCGCGTCATCGCGTCGTCTCCCTCTCCTTTTCTGCTCATATGGAGAAACGGGATCTCAAAAAAAAAAAAAAAACATTCAATACACATACAAAATTATGTACTTTGCGCTGAATAAAATGTCAGGGCGTTGACAAGGTCGAAATCTTAGTCGAATTGCAAGATTCTTAGTCTGTACTCCGATCCTTTCGATCCTCCTTTTCGCTCATATATCACGAGAGAAAATCATCGGAGAAGAAGAGATAAAAATTCAATAAAGAGTAAGACAAAGTACCTGTCGAGTTGTTGCTACAGTGACGTTCTTTGAGGATTACGGTTGTAGCATTCGCCGCGCGCGGATGATGTTGTCGCCCCTGGTGTCAGCATTATCTCGACATAGGAGGGCACTTACCCACCGATAACCATCCCCCTTTTATCATTCCTGCTTTATCCCTCCCTCGTCCCAACCCATTGCTGCTTTATTCTGACTTCGTCGTGTACCTGTTTACTACCGAATACCTTTGCTCAGAGAGAGAGAGAGAGAGAGAGAGGGCGAAAAAAAAGAGAAAAAAAATGCACACGTTGCTAAGAACTAGAGCCTGAGGCATCACAGCGAACCTGACCCCCTCGTTATTTATCGCGATATCAAACCTATATTTCACGGACACCCAGATACGCATAGGGCATCCATCCACCTGCCCTACTATGCACTGTTTTGTCCTTTTGTAGAAATATGATATTGTGTTTTTGCAAATAATGTGTACGTCGGTACTTCAATGAATAGAGAGTCCTCTCTTAGCCCAGCAAGATCCTGCTGTTCGGCGGATCCACTATTCAGAGGATTACTTCCGTTATCGAATTCGTATTATTGGTGTGTAGGCTGCGGTGAATTTGTAGACCAAACACTGCTGTGCAACCTACTGACTATTTTTGTTGCACTCTTACAAATGAGCAATTTTCTGACATTTATAATATTTTATTTGTTCAGGATCTCGTGTATGAATCTGTCCTAGATGTTTTCTGATTTATATTCGCTCGGGTATACGTCGTGCATTTTAATTTATTTTTGCAAATCACATTCGACACCTCAACTTCAGTGACTTACTTTTTTTTCATGTCACGAAACCGTAATTTGGAATTTACGTCCTTGAGAGTAACAGATCACTCTATTCGTGCTATCATTATGGCGGATCCAGCATCAGAGATCGTTAAGTTTACAGCCTTTGCCACCTGAATCCGCAGTCAAAAATTCTCGCCGATCGCCACGTTATTTGTTTCTTTTTTATTAACTCTCCATTGCCCGCAGGGCGAGTAGATGGAAATCATGCGTTCCACTGCGATCAGCTGATGTGCGGAATTTTTCGTAGCAACTCCGTTCCAGAACGGTGACAAATGTCTTGACCGTTTTTGTGTTTTCTTTCCCTTGTCAGAGAGTGTGAAAAATCTTTAGATTTTTAGCGAATCGAGCCCTGGATTTTCGGAAAGTGGGTTTGGGACCATTCATGAATGGTTTTGCGCGAGCTTTGCATTTTCAATGCTGGAAATTTTCAATATACTGCTGATCCAGCGCAATGAAACTTCGTAATTTCCAGCCTGCTGAGAAAAATCGTGAAAATGGTTTATGAACAGTGCGAAAATTTCACTTTTAGAATTGGCAGCTATCTTCCGCACTCATAACGACTCGACACGACCTCACGAGCCTGCAGCAGTCTCGAGAATCCGTCTTTCTCGCACTCGCATCCGTCCGGCATTTTTCATCGCGCTTCCTCTTACGGACGCGCGTTGTTGCGTCTGACCCATGGCCTTAAGTCCATCGATTATAGGAGATCGGGCTGGAAACTGTGAAACAAGGTTTCTAGCGTCTATGCGTATTTGATGTATTCGTGATTCTTTATTTTTTCCTCTCTCAAACACCCATACATATCGATGGGGCATTTCACGTCACTGATATTTTCTTCAAACTCGAAGAATTTGCGGAATACAGTAAATTCGACGTCAATTTAAAAACCAAATTGTACTTCCATTTTTGTTCTCTTCACACAAGTAAAAAAAAAGTCTATTCAATTTCAGAAATTCGTTCTGAGACTCCATGTTTATTTTTTTATCTGCAAACACGTCGAAAACTTCGTAAACTTACGAGTCATTTCTATCGCGGCATTCGTATAGTTTCTGAGCGATCATGGCCGGCAGCACAGTGAGTAGTTAATAAATCAAATGGCCGTGAAAATCGAAGAAATAGATAAATCGAAAGATCCCGAAATATGTGTCGGCTTACTTTTTGTATATACAGAAAAATATATAAATGTTACGTGAAACGCCCCATATACGTATATTTCTATACAAAATCTAATATACTCAGTATATGAGAGAAGTAAATATCGTTATGTATAGTTCCTCGACTCAACTCTTACATATTCATGTCATCTCTCGTTCTTTCTCTTCCTCAGTCGTTCTCAGAGGTTCCAGTCAATATATATACTTTAAACCGTTATTTATCAGGACATTAACAAACACACTCCCGCTAAAACAAAACTTTCACCTATTCGATTTTTTACGTGTATTTAATATACCACACCCAGTCGATAATAACAAGTATCCCGCATAATAGCTTGATTGACTCGCAACTTTTATAGTTTTCGGAATTAGTTAAAACTCTTTTCTGACCCAAGACGAGTAATATTATCATCGTTCTTGTCGTTAGGTTTTGTGTTCGACGAGGTTGTTCAAACAATTTCTCCAATGGTTAGTAACATAATGTCGTTTTAGTGCCATCGACTGTGAACGATGAGAATTACGTATCTATTTTACAGTGTTAACGATAAAATAATACAACGTGTCGTGTACAAATTCAAAGGAGAATTTTTTTTTACATTTCATTCGTTTCTTCTGTTTCTAATCGATTCTGTTCCTTTTTCTTTCTTTCATTCATTAATTCATTAAAATAACGATATTACCTGTATATTTCTTGTAGAATTATTGGCACTCATACGTTTCATTTAAACTAACCACATCATTTTGATTATCTTTGTTCTTTCGAGTTGTTTACGAGAGAATGAATTTTGTGATATCGAAGAATTTATATGATTCCCTTCAATATAATGGACTTTACGATGTTGACGAATTTCGAAAAAATATACTTTATCAAGTGGGCAACGTGTGATGATACAGTGCAAATGGGACGGTGTGCTCTGGCGACAACGACGACGACTCGCACTATAAGAGACTCGATTTGTAATCGAT
Source organism: Hyposoter dolosus (assembly GCA_963921915.1). Classification (NCBI taxonomy): domain Eukaryota; kingdom Metazoa; phylum Arthropoda; class Insecta; order Hymenoptera; family Ichneumonidae; genus Hyposoter; species Hyposoter dolosus. The sequence goes on along the minus strand of OY998135.1, from coordinate 9,703,502 downwards.
ATCAAAGTTTCAGGAAATACCGGTCTCTGATCGTCTCGTGTGTTGAGATGTTGTGTGCGAACATGAGAGAAAGAGATATTGCGCCCAGTATCGAGTATATTCTGCCTCACAGTCGTGGTACGTCGGTGTTTAATAATGAGCCAACGAAATTTCAAGGATTGCGATGAAAAATTCGATGACGTTTGATGACAATACTTTAGAACGATTATATTCCAATTTATAAATAGGGAGCGAGGTGGAGTATTTACTGTAGTCGGCACTTACGGTAGTACGAAGTGAGAGAGAAAGAGAGAAAGCCATTGTCTTCTGCTTGGTAATTGCAAGCATTTGTACCTCTTTTTCTCCCTTTTGGTCGCTGTGCAGAATCTTCGAAGCTAGCGAGAAGATCGGGTGATAGATCATTGAACGACACTCACGCGGTTCATCGGAGGCCCTACTGTGCATAGACATGGAGGAATTACCTGGCGGAGCGAAATGAGGAAATATTGTACCCTTACCGGTTCGATCGACTGTGTCTAATCCTTTTTCTTTATAAATGAAAAATCTTTCGTGCTTTCCGGTCAAATTTTCGTAGGCAAACCTTTTTTTTTATTTATTATTCATCCAAAGGAGCAGTGCGTGACGAAATTTATTATTTAAAGAAGCATGAAGGGAGGGCTTTTCAAAACACTGGATCCAATTCTTGACTTACCATTAAAACAAATGCGACTTAGAAATCTTGTTCATTCGACCTTATTAACCGCTCTACGAACCAACGCGTATTTCAAAATAATATAGTCAAGTGAATTAACGAGGGAGAAGAAATCGCTGCCGCGCAATGAGATCTAGTTAAGAAGGATGATGATGGACGCTTCGATCTCACTGAGGAGTTGGATTGACCCAGTTTATTCAACTGCTAACAGCCCGGATCATTATATCGGACTTTTTATAATTGCAGGAGTTGGCTTCGTTAGTTTTTCAATAAAAGAAAACATTTGGCAAAAATAAAATGAAAAAACGACGAGATTATTCATTCGCAATAACGAATCAAGACTTGGCGTATCGGAGGATTTTTAAGCATCGCGACGACTCGATATAAACAATCACACACTCGCAAAGAATTTAATTAACATTTTTTCGCCTAATCCGTGAACCAGCATATTCCTCGAGAAGCAAACGACCATTTAAATCCATTAACCAGATTCCTCATTCTCGTAAATCAGGACGAGAATGTTCGGGCGTTTTCTATCCGCAATTCAGACGCAAAAATCTTACAAATCTGTAATACGTAATCATACATATAATCGCTATCCTGAAAAGTCCGCAAATTGGAGAGAAAACGGTGCTAAAAAATGCGCCACACCATCGAGAGGACATGATAAATTCAACAGGTTCATACGTTTATTTAACAGCGGACAGACTTTCACACAGAGTATAGTTTTCCTTATACAGAAGTTTCTAAGGAAACGCGTTTTCCTCACTTTCCCGTTTCTATGCGCGTGAGATCACATTTCGCATCTGTCAAATTAGCTCGTGCTCTGGTAGCTCTCGTACGATCACATGTTGGATTATCGCGCAAACCAGGGTGGCCATTGCTCCGCGTTGGCTCTCTCGCCAACCCATTGAATTATTTTAACCTCGTTCACCTTAAATGGGCTCTCGCTCGCGAGCCCAATCCGATTTTCAGTCAGGGCATAACACGCACATCACTATATAAAAACGTGTTCTCATGTGTATCTCAACATAATCGACGATTTGTTTTACCAATAAAACGAGTGAATACAATAGTTAATGATTTACTCCGATAGATACACGTTCTCAATAGCATTGGTGCCTCAGTAAGGTGAAAAATGTTACAATTAAGCTTTTTGTATGCGATCATTATCAAAGTAAACTGCATCAAGATTTACGTAATGCTCATAGTGTTCGTACTAGTGGAATGAAATTCTTCTAATTAAAAAGTTCCATTCAGTCTAAAAATCGAATCAAAAGTTTCGTAAAAAAACTGTTAAATTATTTCTGACCAACCTTTTGTTGTCAAGTGCTTAAGTTGCTGTGCGATTTTCAGTCAATATTTCCCTCCGAGTTATTTGGGAATCTAGGGCATAGATCAATCGGTCGATCAAACTCTCTTCGTGTTTAATTTCTTTTATTCTCATTAGTGGCACATTTATTTGGAATGTTACATTATCGTGTAAATCGATATCGCTAAATATGTATAGAGATACAAATGTGTGCATGTCAAGTGGATCGGAGAAATTTTTCTGTTTTTATGTCTTTGATATGCACGTGTTCATTGCACGCGTATACGATATTGAATATAAGGAGTGTCTGCTCTCTGTACGGTGTTCACAGCGAGACTCACTTTCTTCTCATTCACCGATTTCGCGACAGACACAAATATACATACGGGAATTATGTAGCAGGCCTGAGTTTATCTTGATAGATTACAACAACGAGCCCAACTCGACGTAATTTGTCGGCTCCATGTTGCTCTCGATGCTGTGGCTATACGCGACTTGTTTATTCATTATTCTCTCACTGTACCATCCTGTGTACTCTCTACTGCTATATAGTCAGTATCATACCGGTGAGCACGCGTTCACTAATAATATTCTCTTTAATTTAAGCGAAGAAGTTACTTCTATACTTTTTACTCCCTCTCTCCCTCGCTCTCTCTCTCCCTGCCCGACCCTGTTTAAAGAAAGAGAAACAGGCTCAGTGTCGCGTAAATCGCGTTTATCTTGTTGAGCAGCACGGAAAAGTGATCAACGATGGATAGAAAACCACAGACTTACTCGTTAAACCCGCAGATAAGCCACTAATAAAGTCGCAAATTACCGAATCGTTTGTGCATGATATTCTCAGCACAATATATCATCGAATTCGTTTATATCTGCAAGTGATAAGTTAATGAATAATTTCGATCGAATGATTTTCGCGTACTTGACCAAACATAAAAAACTTCCTCCACCGAGATCAAAGTTTCCAATTTTCTAATTTTCAATCTACGAACGAGTTATCCTGAGGGTTCAAAATCTCGACAAGTGGCTTTGTAAATACTGACGATGTTTTTACATCCTTATGTCAATATCTCGTTGTTAATTCGTTAACCAGATGGAGCGCGTTGATCGAGATACCGCGAAAGGCGACGATTACACAAAAATTGATTCACATTTCCGCGCTGAGCAGAACAAGGCTCGATTCCCTATGAATTTTGTGATTAATAATTATAAGACGTTTCTTTCGTGTACGATCTATCCGAACGAGTTAGGTACATTTATAAATATACATATATATGATTATGAATGTACGGGGCAACATGTTGAAGAATTTGACTCAAGCGAGAGCAGAGGCGACCTCATATAACATCGAATAGACCAAATGGAATTCCGAAAGAGCTGAGGGGGTCGTAAGATCATCGATAAATTATCATCAATTATATACTGCGCCCATACACATCAATATGTGTGAGTATCTGTGTGTCTATTTCATTTATCCGATGAATATCGAATGTATTCCTTGTGACCATGAATCAATCTTTCACCCTGGAGTTCTCCAATACTCACGAATATAACGAATACATAGTTACACTTGTAAGAATCTCCACCACAAGGTAGTAACACACGTACAAAACGGAACCTCGCGTTGAGCGTGTTAAGATATGTGAAAAGTCTTCAGATCGAAGAATCGAGCTCGATAAGAAGTTTCAAAGAGCCGGCAGACATCAATGAAGGTTCGTCGTTAACGGTAATCAATTGTCCGGACCATTGTCCGTCTAGAATCTCAAGTTTTATTTCATTTCGATCACAATGGATTCGTGACAAATCATTTTTTGTCCATCATTTAACGCCCATAAATTTATCGTCTCATCCTATCAAATTCACCACAAATTAATCGCGATAAAAAAATTTCTTCGTTCTTGATATTCACGTTAAATAAATTATATTTCATTTTGATCCCTGACCAATTGCCTTTATGAATATAAAACTAAATTCTTGAAGAAAATCCGCAGACGTACGACAATGAAAAAACCATTTTTTCCTGTCACTTTATATTCGCTTCGAAATTATTCAAATATAAATTCAAAACGTACAATGTCAATCAATCTTGTAATGAATTAACACACTAAGTCCTCGTAATAAATGCTTTTACCTGCTCGCGTGTTAAATATCAGCTAAATTTGAATACTCGACGGACCAAGTTTGGCCACTCAAGCCAAACAAATTTTTGTAAAAAAGAGATTAAAAACCTGATGATTAAGGAATGTTCAACGGCTTAGGATTAAGAATCCATTCGTTTTTCCGGAACTTATGCATCCTTTCTTTCCCTCAAGATTTTTTTTTTAGATATTCGAAACATTTTTCGACTCTTTCGCGTTGTACACAAAAGATTCGTGCAAAAATCACATGAGCCGAAATATTTTTCGACCATTATAGTCGTGCAATATTTTTCGGTGTATCTCACTCGAAGTCGCTGGATTGAGTGTCATCAGTTTATTATCAGAGCGCCTAGAAGGGAAAGAAAATGCTGCAAACCGGATAGTAGTTCGTCGTCAGTGCGTCACACACATCTATAGGAAAAAGTTGTACAGAACTAGAGCGTTACAGCGTTTTCTCTATGATCCGACGACACGGAGCCAGTTTTTCGAGACGAGCAATCTTGAAGAGCATTAAATTTTCAATGAGAAAGCTTCTTACGGCACTTTCCTATCCTCGTAGTTTAGTCCTGACCGGATATTGTTAGAATACAGGCTTCTCGAGAATCGTTCATAGAGCGACACTTTTTTGAAGTACTTCTCGATGCCTTGTAAGGATTTTTGACAACTCAACCTGACAGTCGCGTCAATTTTGAAACTATACGGACGACATTTCGAAAACATTTCTTATCCGCCGTCTCTTCACGTCTTTTCCGAACTCACATCCTGCGCAGTCCGTCTGTCAAGAAGTGCGAAGTGTCTTGCGATAGCGCGCAAGGCGCACAGTTTTATTTTGTCGTATTTGTGCAATCGGCCACGGACACCCTGTATGCATATAATTGAATATATGTAGTGTGCGTCTGGACAAAAATAAACTGTGAATTCTCGTTCTCCTTGCTTAAACTACACACACGTGATATTTGCTCACGCGCTTATTAATCGGTACGATCAATATAAACGCAATGGGAGACGCGATATGCCGCGAGAGAGTTGCGTGCTTTAGCTAATAAGAACGAACGGATGTACTCGTTACTCTATCTCCCTTTCTGTATCATCCGTCTCTCTTCCTTATCCCTTCATAAAAAAGGGTCTTGTCGATGCGGACGGTAACAAATGTAATAATAAGCCGGGAAAAAAATGAAGCCACGGTGAAAAATTCATCTCCGAAGTACGAAAAAAACAAGATGCATTCCCGAAGTCTTTAACTTGTTTTGCTCAAGTATCGGAATATTTGGAACTGGTTTCAAAAGTTTTTGTATAAAAATAGAAGTGACGATTACAAAGTTCGATCGAAAATAATGATATCTCACGTTTAATCGTTACAATATTCGTCACTTTTCAATCCGAGACTTGGGTCGAATGAATATAACGAATTCCGCAGTTTTCTACTGAAAAAAAATCCACTCTCTTGGGGGTTGTTCCGCTTTAGCACGTCTCTCCGAGACATACGTGTGTACGTGTGACTGCAGGATCGTTTCCAACTTCACATACATGGGTAGAGTGGGTCTTTCTCGTGCGAACTAATGGTACCAGCACGCAAAACTGAGTTCACACTATCAGGATGGCTGCGGTGCCACCAGCAGCATTTTACTGTGGACCTTGCGGTTACCGAGCCTGGATGAGTTCTCCGCGAATTATTATTAACCAGAAGGAGAGAAAGGAGGGAGGAAAGGAGAGACAAGCTCGCGATATATTCCGAAGCTCCATTTAAAAGTGATGGATGATCAAGAGGACTGCCCCTTGGCCCGGGCAAAATATACATTCGGTGTATATATGATGTATCCGAGAGCGAGAGATAGCGATACAGAGACTACGTGTAATGTGAGAGATCACCATGGATGTTGAATATGTACTTTGTGCGAGAGGAATCACACCTTCGCCTGTAGATTTACCGAGAGAAAGAAACAGAAGGAGAGAAAGAGAGAGAGAAAGAGGATCGCGTGTATTATAATGTGAAACGCACGCGGTCCAAATTGAACTGTCGATAAAAGTTTCACTTCTTCGAATTCGTTTCACACGCCGATAGCTATAGTTATATATTTAGTACGTATATGTATCATATATTATTTGCACGAGCCAATAAATCTGTCCGGACATCTGTACTATCGATCGATTACCAATATCTCCCACTCCCTTATTCCCTCCCTCTCTTCCTCTCTCTCTCTCTCGCGATCTCGTTTTCCAGAAGAAACTGTGAGAACATGCGAGATCATATCCTTTGCGGAGGCAAAATGATACTAAAAAGAACGAAATATATAAAACGATCATTAAATTTCTCGACAGATATATTCGAACGTGACATCGTGTCTCAACCTTTCCCGATAATCTTTACGCGCTTATTACTCATTCCATTCGACGTACTTTTATATAGGGATATATAACAGCAAACGTGTAATCGGTAACGATGATCGAAACCGATGATTATGTCAATACGAGTGTCATTGTATAATTTGTAGAAGCGCTCGATGCCGCGGTCTACTTTAAATATGATTTCGAACTAACGGAGAGAATACATTACGTTGATATTAACAGCTTCGTGAGCTTTGAATCTCGAGACGCTTAGCCCTCGAGTCTCGAAATGATTAATGAGTCTTCAGCTTCCCTCTCTCTCTCCTTCTCTGTCTTTTTCTTTCTCTCTCTTTCTCTTTCCACTTGGATACGAATTCAATAGTTATTTCCATACACCATGAACACACGGAACAGAAGCAAAATTTTCAAAAGTCTGTACCGAACATAATTCGACTTGAAACATTTTTATGTTCTGGTTCATTTTATTCAAATCTTACTGTCCTGCTCATAGCCTTCGAGTTGTGGTTGAGTTCTAACGAGCAATTTATTGCAACTGAATATAAGCAATTGGTAGATATTTCGCTGCAACAGAATTTCGGGACGAAAATTCTATGGTTCTGAAGGGCAAAGACGATAACAACGACCCAGCCGCAGATCGATCTGCACGTGGGCGGTTGCCGAATAATAATAAACCTAAGGGAAGAGAAAAAGGTACACGAAAGCAAGAGACGATCAGGGAAGATTGGAGGGAGGGGGGCCGAACATACACGTGTAGCGTGCACGCGTGCACGAGAGCACATCAGAGAGTCCGGGGGTCGAAGGACCGTGCCACATAGAGGTTGCTCTCGTCGGTTTTGGGTTTTTTTCTTCATATTATTTTTTACTCGGCAAACACAAGAGAGATCTTCAAGTAAAAGCAGAGTCCTGAGAGACCCGTGGAATCTCGAGTTTCCTTGTGTACATTAAAAAACTAAAAAAGGTACACACGAGGTTGCCTTGCGATGTCAATTGAAAGCGCTTCAGGGACGTTTATTTCCCTGCGCTCTTCCAAGCTCAGTATCTTGAACACTCTATGGAATACGTATGGGGAATTTCACGTCATATATTTACATTCCAAAAACCTGACCCTTTTTTCATCCGTGTGAAATTTTTTTTCTCTTCAAAAAATAAGTTGGAAGACGTGTAGGAATTTTTCTTTTCTAGCCATTTTTTTCCGATTTTCACAGTTGCGTGTTGAAACTAAGTTTTCTTGAAATTAACAAAAATAAAAATGTTCAAGCAGTTTTATTTTCATTTTCCATTGTAAAAATCCATGAAAACAAGAAAGAAAAAGCGTCAGTGTTTTCGAATTCGAAAACGAAGTGAAACAGATCATAGAGAATTGAATATTTACCGTAGGCAAATATTCCATAAAAACATTCCTCTGCGTTTCCCGAAGCGCGTTGACAACACGAGACAAACGGATGCCGTTACCGAGCGAATTCGTGAGAATAATCGAGAGAGAAAAAACGGCTGCACCCTCTCTTTCATCGCCGACACACGTGTGTGAAACGAATGTGCACAAACTTTATAGAAGGGAGGAGGAAGGGAGAGCGGCAGTTGAAGAGGAAAAGTTTGAAAGTCAAAGCGGCAGCAGAAAAAAGGGAAAAGAATCTCAAAAGAAAAAGAGAGACAGAGAAGGATCGCCAAAACGAATGGCAATACATATGTCGTGGCGATAGCTTGACAAATATATATTAAACTATTTTAATGAGAAGTCGCTGCCATATCTCAACGCAATTACGGACGAAAGAAAGACCAAAGGAAAGGAGCCTGCAGCGAGAGACCGACCGAATGGTCAGCCTGCTGGACCGTGCTCGATGGGCTATGTACATTTACATATATATTATCGTGTATATTGCGCATATATGGGTTGGTATATATGTACACATAATACGCACCATATGTGCGTACTTACGTTACTTCTTGTCACCTTTCCGCAATTCGATATGACGGTACTCACTACCCGAAGCTCATATTATGGCTGCCGCATTCACGATCTTCAAAAAACGATGTATTTTCTCACTTGTTTTCACTCGAATCCGCCGCCCTACCGTTTTCGTAGATATTACAATTGCTTACGTTCTCATTAGCCGCGACAAGGCTCTTTTCTGCACTTTATTGGCACTGCGTCTATGACACAGTTTTGTTCATGAAGTGCTCGATAACTGAAATTAATTGTCACCTCAAAGATGGTTCCGAAAGGCCAACACTTTTTAGAAGAAACATCAATCCGCACGTTTTACGATCTCACGAAATATTGTCGCTACTTGTTTTTTACTTTTCATATCTAAGCAATGTCTGTGGCTGGCTCGAGGCTCCGTCGTCGAATGACCGATTGACGAAAGATTGCTGATACAGTGTTGACGACGATGTAACGAAACTTGTCTTTGATACACTGTATCCGTCGTGCATCAAGTTATCGATATAATCACTGTGAAACAAAAATCACCGTTCCCTTCGTCTCCCTCTCTTTCTCTCTCTTCGTCTGCCACTTTCGAATATTTGATTTATCGTCACAAATATTGTATTAGTAGCCAGAAAGAAGTGAAAAATGCTCGTGTGCGAAAAGAGGGAATGGAGGAACAGGGAAAAAAGCGACTGAAGAATAGCTGATCTCCCGAGGATCGAAAGGGCGAGTCAGTATCTCGAAGAACTCCATGAAAGTCTTTGAGTGACGTCTCTATGGACTGGTGCATTGTAGACAGAGTAAGAGAGAAGAAGCATCGAGACAGGAAAAAATATTCTTCCTCTTCCTCTTCCACTCAGTATGCTTCCTACTAAGGAAAGAGTGCTCTGTACAGGCATAGACACGAGTATGGCCAAGGCCATAAACTGTGCATAAACTATCTCCCTTTATACTCAATCTCTCGTGTACTAAGCTCGGATCGAGGAGAACTTTACAGGAAGAGAGAGGCTGAAAGAGAAAGAGGAAGAAAGAGAGTACAGAGTTTCAATGCAAGCAAAGAACGCATACACCATAACATTAGTGACAAGTATTTTTCGCGAGACTATGAACTCTCTCGTAGATCTAGCCGTGACGCCCATAATATTCGTTTGTTCAAAACCGTTTGCACAATAAACCTGTTGTCGGATATCTATTCATGTACCGAGATAATTTGTATTATTATTCTGTAATACGTATATGTTTATCTACAGGCATATTTTTTCAATATGCATAACTGTACATTGAGCAATGCGATTTATTGAGTCTATACATGAATATCTCGAGTCATATAAGCTCGAAAGCCCAGTTCACGATCATCCATCTCATTAAATCAATTCATCTCAATGGACTTGGGAAAAAAAGAAATATAGTCCCAGCATTATCGAAGCTCCAATAGGTCGCTCGATTTTTTCTCTCTCATAGCCAATGTGTGTGCATGCAATTTCGTTAATTTATATTGTCGTAAAAAGCCACGCAATTTTTTTTCATCCATTCAGATTCTTCGAAAAAAAAAGTCGATGAACAGAAAATGGAGGAAAAAATATATTTATACATCATGCAAAATAATGATTACATCTGTATGTATTATTCTCGTTGTACCTCATCGATCTTGGGATTATTATAGTGCTCGGGAGACGATGATGTACAAGGGATTCGCATATATGCATGCTCATTGCTCGATATCGGCGAACTATCACATACGTATGAGCGTAAAGCGTACAATAGTCCAGCTGATCATTTCATGCACACGACTCACCAGCCACGGATAATCTTTTTGCGAGTAAACACACGTTATATACTGATCCGAAGGAGGGACTGAGAGAGTCGGAGAAATTGAGATAAACGATAGCTGGTTAACTTGGCGAACAAGTACTTAATGGTTTGTGTATCGGATTCATATGTGTACAGTGTATATAATAGAATCCAAAAGTCAAAATGTTGTATGCCGCATTGGTTACATTTTAGATGACTATGGTTACGCCCTTTTCACGTTGAGTAGTTGCGATGCTTTTAATTCAAGAGAGACCTCTTGTGTAAAGAATGAAACATACAAGTGCAACGATCGTTTTACTCAAAACATGTATATATGCTCTCACAAATACGAGGAACATAATATACAGCGATCGCTGTTTCCACGTGTATCGATGAGGAATGTTGACTGTGCCCATATTACGACGTCGAGAGGTCTCGCGCTCATTTTTTTCGTTCCGAGTCTCAGCTCTCTTCTCTCTCTCTCTCTCTCTATCGGTGCGTCAACACCCACGTGAACACGAAGTATGTGTATCCTCGGTACAAACTTATTCGCAACCGTCCATGCAATGTATTACGATGATCAGTTTTATTTCCATCGACAACGTCGTTACAAATGAATATAAAGAATTTTACACATCGATGACGAGTTAACGACTTAACTTCCGGTTTCTCTCATGGTTTGCATAACGCGAGGGAGTCGACCATCTTTCATCCGTCTCGATCGGCGTTTATATATATTATTTCTTTATATTTAGCCAACAACTATTTTCTTCCATACACGTTGAGATCCGCGGAGGGCTTTAAATTCTCTTTCAGAGACCGTAACGATTCCGAAGCTGTGAATGACTTCTGACGGTGGAAAGGAAGAATATTACGCGTTGCATATTGAATGACAGCCGAGAGAATCGCGTTTCGACACGCGAAAAATCGTCTCGAGAATCATGAGACACAAGTTTCGGGCCAAGGAGGAAAACGGCGCGCGAGATACATACAAGGAGAAAGAAATAAGAGAAAAAAAAAGAGCAGCTTGCGCGTCGGAGCGTGTGGACAAATGTCAGTCGATCGGAGGCTGCGACAGAGCTAGAGATTCGAGAGCAAAGAACTGTATTAGTGCACACACAGAGAGGAAACAGAATACCGGAGACGGCTTCTCGGCTTACTCTCTCCTCGGCTTCTCTCACAACGGATCCTGCGAAAGAATCCTCTCGAAGTCTATCTCTCGTTCTCCTTCTTGTGTTCTCTCTCGTCGTCGTTTGGTCAACAGCTCTATCTGTCCGCGCTCGTTAAATAAAGTTCTTCCGTGCACCGTACCTAAAGTACATACAATACACCAAACGCGGGGGTGCGCCGGTCGTACGCACGGCGATCCCAACGTGAATGCTGACAACGAGAGAAAAGCAACTTCGGACGGTACAATGTCCACGTATAATTCACAATATATAGATATATTTTGAATCAACACTCGACGGAAGCAGAAGAAGCGTATAAGGGGAGGAAATGTAAGCACGACGGGTGGTTTCCTTACCATGGATCCTGTCTGCACTTCTGGTAGTCTAGCCATTCCCGACTGATGAAAACCCGATCAGGTTCTGAATACAATCAGGTTTAGCTCATTCAAATCTGAGTAACCTCTGAGCCTCATTAAAACGTCACACAAGTTCTGGTCCTGGACAAATTTTCCCATCGCACATCACGATTATCGAGACTTTTCTATTTGTTACTAAAGTTCATCTCGGGTCATCCATTCACACGTGAGACAAATTTGAATTAGACAAAATAAATTTCTGTTAATCGTAACAACTTCGATCCAGGTGCCCCGAGTTTGATCGAATGCATGGGTTAGTTTGAAAAAAAAGTAGTTAATCGCGCAAGGAATAGCGCATACCATGTAAATCGGAAGTCGTACGGATCCTAGCTATATCCGGTAACTCGACTCACCGCAGGGGGCTACAAGACTCCGTGTTATGGGCTGTATAAGAATCCGAAACTATTCGCGTGATAAGTATACTCGATGGCAGAAATCTCCGGGGACTTTGAAAAGGTTCTGCGTCCTTCCCGACGTGCATCTAAGATCCTTGAAAAAAATTGAGAAAAAGATAGAAGCAGCGAGAGAGATAGAGAGTAGTGGAAGGGAGTTCAAGTTCCTCCATGAGAAGGCAACCCATGGTACGACGACATAGCAGATGCGCAAGGGCTGCGAGCGCGGTCGTCGAGTCATCCGCGATTTACTGCGATAAACTTTTGCGCCTGGGACAATTTGTACCTGTTGAATCTTTCTTTCTCTCTCTCTCCCTCTCTCGATGCGATTTTTTTCTCATCTACGATGAAGGCGACAAGATCCAAATGACGAAGAAGTGTAGAGGAGGATGAAAAATAAAAAGGTCTCAAGAAAAGAAAGAGGAAGAGCAAAATATTCACGTTCACTGTGTGTAGTTTCTTCGCATGAGAGCGAGAGAGCATGCAGTAAAGCCCCAACTTTCCGGAGAATTCCCTACAATACATACCAACATTTCTTATACATATAGGCTTATGTACTTTATGCATATACATGTGTTATAACTCGTATGTACACTATATAGCCAATTCTCTGGTTCATGTCGTGGTACAAACGTGGAGATGGTCTCGTATTTTATAACCAGTGTAGACAGCCACCGCGAGCACTCTCATGCGTACCGAAATGTGTACGTCCATGTATGTGTATTTACCACCTTGTCCATAAAATTTAACATGTACAGGATATTCCAGTTTGAATGGGCCAATTTTGGGCCAAGGCTATTTTCAAGTCTCAACTAAAACCTTGCAAAACTGCAACTGCAAACTGCACTGCTTTCCGAAACTCTTTCGGTAAAAATGTTTCAAAACAGAGCTTGTTAAATGGAGAATTTTGAAAACTGGAGGACTTTGGAAATGCAAATCTCTGAAGTCAGTTTTCCTCTATGTTCGTTTCGCGTGAGTTTCCGAGTAATTACGTTGATGCGTCTCTCATAAATATGGAAGCTGGGGTTAAGATCGTGAATTCCGCGGGGTTGGCTCTTCTAGCTTCGTGTATAAATAAGTAAATACGTAAATATTCATGTTCATGAACTCGGAGATTTATGTGAAACGAATTGTCGCAGAGCCATAATAGAATTTTCACTTCTCATTACGCGAAGCACTCAAAATTGATAAAACATTGTATTCTCAAATTTGTTTTGAAAATCGCTCGTTTCGACTCAATGTTTTAGTTTTGGTTATCCGTCAGAACCAGAGCTACCGTTTTTATTTTTGTTTGATTCTGATGTTTCTTACACATTTTAACACGTGCCCGTTGTATGCTCATTCGTCCACCTATTTTTCATCTCCCTCTGCATATAATTTTTCTCCTGGCTCTTGTGAAGTCCTGCTTCTCCTCTTAAAGGTGGCAACAGTGTTGGCGGGAAAGTTGTTCGACCGACCGCTACTAAATCATTCTTCGCCGACTGTTGCTTTATTATCTCGTGTCTTTCTTTCTCTACCTTTCTTTTTTCTTCTCCTCTCCCCTTCTATTTACTGTTCTCCTCTTCCCTGGATACCACACACATATCACGGTCAGGTGTCTCTGACACGACTCAACTCTCACTGCTTGGCTGACGTTTTTTGCTGACTAATTGTTAATTGCGCACCGTATCGTTTTTTCCATCTTCATTTTCATATTTTCAAAAACGATCGGTTGTCATGGAATTCTTCGTCATTGGATTCCTTACATTTCTGTATTTTATTAAAAAAAAAAAAAAATGGCCGACTAATAAGTATTCGATAATTATTTGCGATCCGATGGAACATTTTGGAAGGTCATCCTCGTTAAACCGTGATTAATTATCGTTACGTCAAAGATAATGTTGAATCGGTAATCTTTTTATTTCTTTTTGTATTTTTCGTTTTTGGCCAATACGGCGAACAAGAGAATAAAAATGGAAGTGCCAATGGGGCGCATAAATAATGAGCGTGACGCTCTCGAGAGGGTCTCGGAGATTCGCCGCGTCCATCACCGCCCTCAACCTCTCCGGTGAAACGAGAAACTTCAAGAGTGCGAATGAAACTGGCGTGTTAAAATGAAAATAAAATAAATAACAAAAATTAGTCACCTCGGCTCGCATTACGAATGTGAAACTGACGTATGGCAGACAGCAGTTTTCGCATTGCACTCTTTAAGCTTTTTATTCCCAACCACATGAATAATACACATGCTCAAACGCAGGCATATATTTTTTATTTTAATTTTAAATTGTTCATTTTTTATTTACAGGTCCAAGCTACCGATCCGGATTGCGGAGTCAATGCGATGGTCAACTACACTGTGGCGGCTGGAAAGATCGCGAGCGAGCAACTATTCGTGCGCAGTGATACTGGCGAGATATGCGTTAAATCGCCCCTGGATCGAGAAATCGCTGCGTATCTGGAATTACCGGTCATCGCGACAGACAGAGGTCAGTATATATCATGTCCATCGTAATCCCTGGATTAGTTACAAAATTTATGTTCGAACTACGCATTATTCATTATTTCGTTATTTTCGTTATTGAAAAAATATTACATTCAGAATTCTAGCGCATTTTTATAAATCGATGATACATTTTCAACTCAAAAACTCAATTTTTTGTGTTTTCGACAAAAAAAATAAAAAGTTTGGATTTTTCTTGTTTTGGAATCGGGAGCGTATCGAAAAATAAATCTTTCTGAAATCGACTTCGATCCTTTGTTGGACGAATCCTCGATCTCCGGTCTCGTCTACGTTTATACGATTCCGATCGGACCCCCGTGCCCGAGAAGTATCGCGCGCGTCAGTAAAAATTCGTTAACAACCCCCAACACGGTTACACGTGCGAACAATGCGTTAGACGCGAACACACGCGGCGTGAACTCAGAAAATCGTCTAGGTGTTGGCTCGTGCTCGTGCGAGAAGCTTGTCCATTTTTTGAAAAAAGAAATAAAGGATCCAACAGGAGAAACAACAACGCCAGTACGCGCGCGGGAGAAGAGTAGTGCGAAAGAGAATGCATACGCCTATCGCGATCCCAAGATCTAGTAGGCTCTGTAATGGGCTGTATGATTTATGTTTCAAGTATATATATTATTATACGCACTCGTATATACGATCAAACATATATAGATAAATATATCCCGTGCTCATTTCAAACGGGTGCGAAACTTGAGAAGTGCCCTTATAAGAAGCACAATGACTCACAACGATTCTCATGCCATCGAAATCGAAGACGTTAACGATGATTATCATAAACGCGCGGCGTTATATTGTTTTCTGGGGAATACTCATCGATACACTCGGAAGATTTGTGTGCGAGTTACGATACCGCGGTCAATCGTGGACGGTTTCCCACTGTAAAATTGGAAAGATTCTCCCTCGGATGATAACGATTCTAAAATATTCCTTTTTACTGGATTAACCAATTACGGTCTGCAGTTTTGTAACTTCCCTGGCCCGGGGAGGATCTTTTACCCTTGACAGCAACTCCACTCATTATTTTCTACTCCGATTCGAGCACCAGACGTATCTGGTTAGATATTGATAAAAAAAAAACACAATCACATTTTTTTTAATAGTCCTAGTCACTTCCGTATTTTCTTGCAATTCAGACACTTCTATATCGAGGAGTTTTTGAGAGCTCTCTCCTTCCGTTGTATTTCCACAACCCAATGACTCCATTCTCATTGCGCGTTTGTGAGAATTTCCATTGTCGTTCCTTCTGTATCACATAATGCCAACAAAGATTCTGCAATGCAAAAGAACATATATCGATCTGTGCGACTGTCATTCCTTTTGTTTATTCGTAATGCATGTAGTTTCTCTTTTATCCTGTCATTATACAGTCGCCATTATTTGGACGTGTTATCCCTTATAAGTATGTACGGGCGTGGATGCTCGGATCTTTTGTTACTCAAGAACATGTCTGGAAACTTGCATCAGTGGTCGCGGTTACCATCTGATTTATCTTCCATCACGCATTTTTCAAAATACTCCTATTAGTCCCCTCTTGGAGCTCTCTCTCTCCCTTATTCTCACATTTTCTCATTCTATTCGATTTTCTTTCCTTCTCTCGAATGTTTCCTAGTCTTCCGACTCGCTCTTGTAATGGAGGGTAATCATAACGGTAGGAGAGATCGATTGAGTTACGAAAACATGTGCAAGAGCGTGAACGTGCGTGGTTTTGCGGGTTCGGACAACGAATAACGGAATTATAATATAAAGTTTGTGAGAACGAAGAGCGAAACGGAGAAAAAACGCAGTTAACATTATAGACAGCATGTCCGCAACGTATGCAACGACGATAGTTACTTATACGTCTCGAGAAATCACAGCAGAGAGAACGACGAAGGTCTTCCTGTTACGATTCCTCACTCCTGTGACTGAATATTCGAGAATTTCGTGTACGTATCTCGATAAGTTTAGAATCGTTAAATAATATTGTCGAAGGCAAATGTGAAATGATAAACAATGAAACATCGTTCTCGATATTAACCTCGATTTCTCCCTTACACCGTTGTCTCCATTTTGTCTCTTTTTCTCTCGCTCCAGCTCGGAGAACGCGAAAGAGGACGTAGTACGAGAAACAATTTTATTTTTTGCCTTCACGACACGCGCCATCGAGAACTATAAATCAAACGTCTTTGCCAGCAGGAATTCATGTGATTTATGGAAAATTAATGAACCCTCGTGAATACACCAATCTTCCGTGCGGTTGCACGAGGATATGAACGTTTCTATACAGTTATACGATTGCCTTGAAAAAATTATACAAATCGGCATGTATACAATAAGTTACGCGATGGTGTTGGGGGGAAAGGAGAGATAGAGATAAAAAAGAAAAGGAACGGCGACATTTCGAGGTGCATTCTACTGGGTGGAGTGCAAGAGAGTACCTCTCACGAGTTCCTCGATGCACGGGTTCCAATGACACACATATACCTATAAATCTCCTCGCTTGAGAGTTTCTTCGTTCGCTGAGAGACAGTCAAAGAGAGAGAGAATGCAGACTCCATACCGAGTTGCATCCGCGGGATTCTCTCATGCAGCAACTTTACCGGCGAATCTCTCAAGAGCGAGAGAGAGAGAGAGAGAGAGAGAGAGAGAAACAGAGTCCATTTGTTACTATGAGTTAAGGGCGTAAGTCGTTTAAACATCGGATTACCCATTTTACATTGGCTCTGCTTACCCCTGCATTTACCACGGGAACCCTCGAGACCGAGCTCCAGCTAAGCCTCCGTTCTCCGAGCATCGAATTTCTACCCAAGACCCACTCGTCGCGTTCATGATTTTGAACCGCAACGAGAGTTAGGGATTCCAGTCAATTCCAAAGATACAGATCTGCTTCGTATACATCGTTAATATTTTTTAATTATTTATCGCGTCACACTAATTTCTCGTACGTAAAAAAAAAAACTCGACGTTCCATTTTCACGTCGTAATTGTTAGTAACATCAAATATCATTAACAAATGTGACGGAATTAGCAACAATTGTTGATTTTCGAAAATATATTCACGAGTCATTCAAGACTTCATAATTTAATCGGCTTTACTCGAACGATATTCATGAGGCAGCATTAAAGAATAAATGAACGATATTTCAATAGAGTGTGTTACGAAAAAAATTGTTTTTTACGACGGACAAAATTTATGGTGCATGCACGTTTCGTCCAGGATAGCCATTCATATTGATGTTTCGCGACGTAATGAAAATTTATGATTATTTATTATGAGACTTTTTAGCACTGAGAATCCGATCGATTTGATTCATGGTTTATGTTGATTTTTTTTTTTTCAGGGGGTCTGAGCGCAATCGCGATAGTGAGGATAAAGATAACGGACGTGAATGACAATAGCCCGATTTTCGAGCCGTTATATTACAACGTAACGCTGAGAAGCGACTCGCTTGTTAATGAAGCAATCGTGAGGCTGAGAGCGACCGATCTCGACGACGGTTTGTTTGGACAGGTCGCTTACCGGATATCCAGTGGCAACGAAGCCGGTATATTCCGAATAGACAAGAGCACCGGCGAGATCCACGTTGCACGGCCGAGTCTTCTGTCGAGATCGTCCCTCTATCAGTTAAACGTCACGGGGACTGATGCCGCCGGCCTTAAGAGCACCCACGACGCTCTCCTGAGGATTAACACGATAACAAGTACGAATCAACGCAGGCTACCGAGCTGTGAGAGATCTAGATACGTTTTAACTGTCAAGGAAAATTCGATTGTCAATGGAGTGATCGGTACGATCAAAGAATTTTCTGGATCAACAAACCCTGGTAAGTTTTTACATTTCTTTCTTCCATATTCTTTCAAATATATATTTTTCTCTCTAGTTCTAAGTCAACGAAAAAAAAAAATAGAACAAAAATCCTATGCGATTCGTCTGCCAGCAGAAGCTCGCAGCATTTTCTTTTAACTCTGAAAGATTTTTTCAACGAATATTATTCCATGGGATGGAAAACGTATTCCACGCGCGCGCTATCACGTTAGCATAGTCGCGTCACGACACCACGAAAAAGACGCGAAGAGAAAGACGTTGCAAAGAGAATATTATACATATATACATATAAAGACACAAACACTACTATGTCGACTGTCCGTATGAAATGATGGTAGCTAACGGAAACGAGGACGACGAAGAGAGGCTTTACACTCAGACTTCTCGACGTGCATACATCGAATCGACACAGCACACTGTATACCGTACAACACTCCAACATTTTATCCCCTATACATGTATAATATATCGGGAATGTGTGTACATATATAGACTCGATAAAAGGCGCTGACGCCATGTAAATCACGCAGGAATCGCGTATCTACCATTGAAAGTTTGTTCAGCGAGCATAGAATTACGCCGCGTGAGTATTCGCCAGTCCGCGATCCGAGCTGATAGATGTTAAAAGAATAAAGAAGCAATGAATAAAAGAAAAGATAACAAAGCTCACCGAGAAAACGTTCGCGTTTTGCAAGATCGATGTTTTTTCTCAGCGAGACAGAGCAGCAGAGGGCGAGAATGAAAACGTGTGGAAAAATTGTTGGTTATTCGTGCGTATAGAAAAATATAGGAAACAACTATTTTGTGGCAATCTGGTGTGGTGAAAGGATCTTCTTAAAGGGATTTCATAATGCCTTTTGAGAATGCATTAAGGGGGATGGAGAACGAGAGAGTGAAATGAGGAAATGAGAGAAAGAGAGGGAGATTTGCGGAGAGACGTATACCGCAACGTATATCCGTGTTTCCACACTGGCGGTACATCCGATGTAAGATACGGCGCGTCACGACCTCAGAACCGCGCTATATGTGTTTTACCTTCTACCTTCTATAACCGAGAGTGCGATCGCGGCCGTACTGTGTGCAAAGTGCACTCGAACGTGTACCTATACCCATTCTTTCTTTTCGTTATATTTATATATGTGTACACTCGCGTATACGTATATCTTCAGATACCTTCCTGTGTATATGTCCATGTGTTCGAGGAGCAAGACGCTTCTATACCTACAATATAATATCGAAACGAATAAAGAGGGGAAGAATACTGTGCACGAACGGTAGTTTACACGCCGGCCGCGAGATGCCTGATCCCTATGCGCTTTCACCCCTTCGTCCGTCGCGCACTCTTATATGCAGCACTTCATCTCCTATTGTATGGAACGTTTATACTCCACCCATGCGTATATATATATTTATATTTATATAAATATGAGAGCGAGTGTGTGTGAGCAAGTTCCGATACAGTAAAGCGGACTCGAAAAGCAAAAGTCTTTACAGGCTTCAAGAGGGTAGAAATCGGTTCAGCGTTGTCGTATAAAAAATCAACTGGGGAAGCTTTTCTGGCAAAATGAATCCTTTCTAATAAATTCGCTGTAACTGCATCTACTTTTCCGGTACATCAAGTTTTCTACAGTCTTTAAACGTTGCAATTTTCAGGTTTTTAGGCAAGCAGAGATTTTTTCTTGCGAAATCGAAGCCTCGTATTCGGGATCGAGGAATAATAAAGTGTTGCGTTTCAAGTGGGCATGACTGTATGCGCGATGGAGTAAAATCGTATTGTTTCGCCCGTATTGCCACCCGCATATTCAGCACAAAACTTGAATATCAATGCACGTTCTGTCTCTTCAATTGTTTTTACGCACGATTCCTTTGTTCTTGTTGTTTTTTTTTTTTTTTTTTTTTTTATCGCTCTTCCGTTGGTTCGAGCGATTAATGACAAAAATCACGAAGTATGGCTCGATTTTATCGTTTTTTTTTTCTTCATTCCGTGACACTGGGAAGGAAATATGTTGAATATTTAATTAAAATGCACAAACTCTAATTACTTTTCGGGACATTCAAATGATCCGTGAAAGTCGCCTCCGTAAAATTTCCCTCATGGCTATCAACGAAAGACTCCGAGGAGGGCGGAGTTTTAAAAAATAAGTTGCTCTGAAATGACATACCTTTGTACACACACGTAAAAGCACACGTCGACGAGGTTCTTAAATACTCTCGATCTTTATAAATGTCTCACGAAACAGTTGAGGAGAGAATATTTATTTTGCGATGCCAGGAGGTACAAACAGGCAGCAAAAATGTTCGAACGAAGAGAGAAAGAGGAAGATGAGAAAATGCGGTACAGAATATACATCTCGCACAAGAGGCGAACGATATCGCGAAAGTCAAAAGGAGAATTTCGCACCCGCGCTCGTAATATTTGACGCACATGGACCTCCGATCTCAGCTTATCAGATTAAAGTCTCGATTGCGGCTCGAGAGAACTCGCGCACGCATATTAACAGTCTTGAGCCTTTCTCTCTCCCTCTTCCTCACGCTCTCACCCTCTCTCGGTCTCGTGTCCTATATACACATTTTTATATCGTTTTATATCATATACAGACATACAAGTTAAATACCACAAGCTCCTACCGTTCGGTGCATTTCGATCGATGAAATCTCGTGATAAAAATCATAATAACCAAATGGGATTCCATTAAGTATTATATTATTTTTTTAACAGGTTATTACGCCTCTCGCAGAAGCGGAGGCTGCCGGAAAAAAATTGATATTGTCATTGTTCTGCAAAACTTTTCGCATCTCCTCTATTTTGTTCGAGTGAAATTTCTTTTTTTTAATTACTAGATTTTTCCAATTTATCTGTTGATTATTATTCTGCTTCGATACGTTTTCGAGGACCTAACGAATTTTTCAATGGACTCAAAAATTTTCAATTAACTGAGACGCGTGACTATTCAATCAGGTGGTCGAAAAATGATTGTTTATAAAGTTAAAGTTTTGTCACATGCTCTCAACTATTAAGGCACTAATAAAGCCTCAGAAATATTGGACTTTCTGTTCTCAGGATACATTCTCCTTTTATTTACGATGAAATCACTATCGATACCAGGATCGATCGTTTCTCCCGTTCACCTTGCATTTGCATGGTTGTTGTCGTTGTGGTCATCGTCGTCTCGTATGTCGTAGTGATAAAGACTTTGCAGTTTATTATTACTTGGTTTTATAACCGGTGTATTTATACAAGCGGTGAAAGTAGTAGTAAAATTATCCACCGTATGCAGTGAGTGTGGCACAAATGCTTCGAGGAGCAGATTCGCGATTGAGGGATACGAAAAGTTAAAGGCGAAAGAGTTGAGGAAAGTTCAACGACAAAAATGCGTTAATGGTGCGTGGGTGTAAAATATATGAGATCCACACGTTTCGCTGTCTCCTCTTCCCATAAAAATAGCGGCGTTTCCGCGTTTCGATTTTTCTCTCGGTTCGCTTGTATTTGCGAACATCTGCCCAATCGGCCCCTTCATCTTCATTTCTTCGTACATTTCTTCCGAAGAATGTCCGCTTCCTTTTTGCCGTTTTTTTTTTTAAAAGAGAAATTGTCAAACGTATACGGTTGTCTGGGCGTGCATCGGGACCGGAGCCAAACTTTCTTGGAGAGAGATTCATATCGTAACGAAGAACCCAAAAGAGAGGCGAATAAAGGAGGGACCGAGAATCTGGACGTTTCAGTCGGAGCGTTTTTCGTTAGGGGCTTTTTCGCGCTTGTGCCAGGTGAGCAACGAATAGTGAAGGTGAAAATCGAGTCCCGTGTACTGAGAGTTCCGAAGGAAAAGTTCGATTACCGACAAAAAAATTATTTTTTAACGAGAACCAAAAGTTTCTTTTCCAAGTGCACTTCGACGGGATGTACTTGCTGAGAACCAACTCGCAAAATTCTCTCAATTTAATTCGTCAACCTGTGTTAGGACTTCGAACTTCACTCCTCGAGCAGTCAATATATATATGCGCGTATGTAAGTGTCTCGAAGTTGGACTGTGAGATGGTGAAGGAGAGGATGAGAGACCGAGGGTCTCCTCGCCCGAGGTCGCATAAATCGTGGCGAGTCGGATTCCGGGCATCCAAACGTAAGCGGCCATTGTCCGGCTCTTTTTACCTCCGGCTCTTTCTCTTTAACTTTTCCATATGGACTCTTTCTCTCCTTGTGTAAGTCTCTCCTTGATTTTTCCAATTTCTTATATACACATACGTATTATACATAAACATTTATATACGTGCATAATACTTTTGTGCAAAAGCCAGTTTTGCATTCCCTTTAAATATTACCGCACGCTGAATCATCCGTAAAGAGGAATACAAAAGAAACCCTCGTGCTAGTGGAAAAAGCGTGCTCGCTCGGACACCTTCGTAGAGAATCGGATTCGTACGCTTTGCGGTAGAAATATTTATAAATTTTTCTATCGACAGAAAATTTTCTACTCAATGAAGAATTATTAGTGACCAAGTCATAGCAAATTATCGCACGTAATTAATGATTTTCTATATCGTAATGAAAAAAATTGATTGATTGCTGTTTATTAGTTTTTTGAGTTATTGGAAATAAATTTTTATACGTATTTACTTGAGAGAGATCTGAGATTGTTCAGAGCAAGAGTGGAAGAGTGCAGGGAGGAGGAAGAGAGAGAGAGAGAGATAGGGAGATCGCGACAAATACCTTAGCTCTTGGTACATTCTGCATGCTCTTGCTGTACCGGAGCACACTCTCCCTCTTCTCTTTCTTCTTCTCTCTTTTTTATACCCGCGGTCTCTCGCTTTTGCATCCTCAACAACCGGCAAACCTCTAATTGGCCACGGATTCACCAGTGAACGATTCTTTGGCTCTCAGATTCCACTCTGAGAATTCGCCCGAGCACTGAAGATCTGTATTCTCTAAAGCATCGAGTTTGCCTCTCATTATTGATTAACATCGTTTTATTTACCAAGATCGACTAAATTTGTAGCTCTATACAAACTCAACCCATAGTCGATCGCATCGTACTTTCTTCATTTCCCAATGATAATTAGTCTCAATTTTTACAAATTCAGAAAATCGAAAAAATCTTCAATCAAGACCTTAACTTCAAAGGCTCAAATTTTGTCTCTCTCCCCCTGCCGATTGGAGTTCATTGCAGAAAAATTTCCAATTTCAAAATAGGTTGCATTTTCAAAGTCTATTTAATTCTCCGCCGTCAAAAACCCATGCACTTTGTCCTTTCTATGGTGAAATGTATTTCCAATGAAGAGAAAGCTCATAGTAATGTCTTCGTTTCAAGTTTGGCGTAGATTCTGCATGTGATTAAATGAATTTATCTCTTTCATGGGAATCAATGAGTCGAAACATGATTCTAAATGTTAACAACCTAGTAATAGTCCGCAGAATTGTTTCGTAAGTTTGACTATCATACTCGAAGGTTTGACGTATAATAACTCTGTTATTTTTCAAGGAAAGGTTTTAATCCCCCCCTTTTCGTGTATGAATCAAAAGCGAATCCCTATATAAAATATAGCAATGAAATAGTACTTTCTTCTATTAAAACTAATAACAATGACG
This sequence comes from Hyposoter dolosus, assembly GCA_963921915.1. NCBI lineage: Eukaryota > Metazoa > Arthropoda > Insecta > Hymenoptera > Ichneumonidae > Hyposoter > Hyposoter dolosus. The sequence goes on along the minus strand of OY998135.1, from coordinate 9,679,434 downwards.
ATAATAATAAGTTGGAAAAAAAATTGCGATGCACATCTCATTTGTTTGAATAGGGGAATAAATTTCCGTTTTCAAACAAAGGGATCATCAATTTATGCTCGTCGCTGTCGCAAGTATTTCTCTCAGCTATATATATACGAAACGTGCGTCACGCTTTGTTCCAACTGACTTATAAAGATGCGAAAATTTCGTGGTTCTCTCAAGGTAACAGAGATCACGACGTGCACGCCGCTGCTGAAAGAGTCGAAGCAAATGTTGCAAAGTCGCAGGCTCAGCCTTCCGGGGTGCCCGAGACCACGCGACGAAGAAGAAGAAGAATAAGAAGAACAAGATGAAGACGAAAAAAATAAAGAGAAGTAGGAGGAGATGGAGATCCGCGAGAAGATAGGAGAAAAGAGTCGCGCGGTCGTCCGCGACCCACAGTAGACTCTCCCTCTTGCTATATAGCTCGGTTTTACTAACTCACGTACTACTAGAAGAGGTCCTTGCCTCCTTCACGTTTTCTCTTCGTCCTTCTCTATATATCTCTACTTTATAATCTTTTAACTTTCGTTCTTAGTCTCGGAATCAGCCAAGAGGGGAAAAAAAACAACGTTAGAAAACGAGTAAAAGAGAAAAAGACGAAGGGAAAAAGTGGGCGGAGTGAGAGGGATATAGCATATGCATGGCACCGCTCGCGCGTGCGAGAAGGCTCTTGAGATAAGTGAGCTTTCTCATACTCCGAGATGTATAACTATTCAAGAGGAGATGAGCTCAGTCACCCAGTTCACCTCACGAAACAGGCATTTGAACAAGAAGAAAAAAACACAAAATCTCGTAAACCCAAGTTCATGAGATGAATAAAAATTCATCCATCTAAAAAATTTTCTGACTTTTTGATTTTTTTTTTGAGAATGCATTTCGACGAAACTCAAGAGGGAGCTTGAGTTTCCTAGAACCAAGAGAATCCAACGCTGATAATTAAATAGTTTGCGATTCCACGCTAATTTTGTAACGACGCTCTGCACTGGGTGGAACGAGCCCCTAACCCAACCCGGCCCTCTGAAAAGGTCCGCGCAGCGAGAAGCCAAAACGTAGCGTGCACAACTTTCAAGATCTACAAGTGTGATGCGGCGTCGGTCCCGCCGCAGTAACGCAAATAGAGATCTTAGTGTACAAACACTGTTGAACCTTTACAAAGAAAGGTTCCAAAGGTCCAAGCCTCACGGAAAATGGGAATCGTGAATTTGAGAAATTTAACATCATAAAAATGAACTTAGTAAAAGGAAAACCTCTGAGGATTCCAAGGAAATTTGAAGACAATAAATATACGCACGATGTACGTATTCATAAATATACCGTTTTTCATTGAAATTAGAACGAGTATGATGGACCAAGCGCAGCACATAAAATAATCGATCGAGATCGGACGGAAAAAACTTAACGTGTTATCGCTTTTGCTTCGTGTTCCCCGGGGCGTATGATAATCTCAGCTGTGAGAGTTGTTCTCACACATATTTACCATATATAAACGTGCATAAAGACATGTGTGCGTGTGTGTGTGTGTATAAACGATATACCGGTGATGGCTGCTGCCGTTGGTACGAGAATAGTCGCGAAGAGAGGCAAGCCACAGGTTCAGGGGCGCGCGGGGGGTTCCTACCATCGACATATCCCTCTTTATATCATTTTCGACGGCGGCTGTTTATTGCCGGATGCAAATCGGTATTCGCGTCCTCGTGCCAACAGTATGTATGCATCCTCCGATTCACTCGCCGATACACCGGTCCAACTGCACATTTATACATACGTGCATATCGATATGAATAAATGTATATAAAGGAGAAACGGACAAAGTAGGACAAGCGGGCCTAGTACGAAATCTCGCTGGAAAAATTTGCTATGCGGTTAGTTACTCCATCGATTGTACGAATTATTATTTGTTTGCTGTACGCGATTATAAAAAATTGCAGAAAAATACGAGGGAACGAAGGCAATGAAAGATTTTTTTTTTCTATCTGAGCATATAAATAATTACATAATCATCTTTCTACGCTCTTAATCTACTTCCCTTTCTGCGATTCTGGATTGTTTTTCATGCGAGCTTGAATAAATGTACGAACCAGTTAAGTATTCTCTATTCTGAGTACTTATAATCGCTGGCCCTGCAAGGGTCGTTACGCAGGTAATGGAGACATTGCAAAAAAGTCGAATGTGTAGGGAAGATTGACATACCTTTGTATACAAAAATATTACATTCGCATTTTACGATGGAATAATTGCAATAATATTATTCTGGAAAAAATTAATAATTCGTCGAAAAAGTAAAACATATTTGCTCTGCCCTTACAAGAGTCTCACTGGCCCGATTCCTGCTCAAGAAAAGGCAGCAAGTTCTAATGCAATCGGAGAAATTTTACCTCGTAAAGAATAACCAAGATAAATATATGAAATTAAAACCATTTCCTCTTTTTTTTAATTGACCATTCTCGTTCATTTGAAACGCCTAATAATTGTCTTGGAATCGATATCGTCGTCTTGTAGGAGATCGTGTAGAGCTTTGCAAATTTGAACGAACGACGAGGAGGCATTCGTCGAGAAGTATTGAAAGCGAGAGTGAAATCGGGGAGTATATAGAGACGAGGGTTAACATGGTTGGAATTCGTAGATGAACGCGAGATAGATAAAGCAACAACGCATAGCGATGTAGCGCGCCCTATGTGGCTGACCTCACTCCTAGAATACCAAATCAGCTGCTTCTCTCGCTTTTAATATTGCGTGATATTCCTTCTTTTTAAATTTAGCAAAGTTTAGCTTTCGTTCTTTCTTTGTATATGCTCAGTTAATTGAATCATCAGCTCAGACTCATACTAGACGCAGGAAACTCTTGATCTCCGTTTAGTTTCCTCCATCATTTCATGGACACCTTGTATATTAAAGATGAAGGATACGAGATATCGTTTTACTGACTGTATAGACCCGCGTATCTTTGGTCCAACTCAGCTTTTGTTCTTACGATTCTCGCTTTGATGTGTTCGGTGATCTATCGACATACGGATCACGTTGGAATACAGTCTCGAAGGTGTGCATCTCGAATACTTGGCAGCTTTTTACTATCCAGCAGACATTCGCGTACCTGATAGTACTACATTTCCCCCTCCATGAAAAAACCACAAACAGTTAGAGCCAACGATTGATCAGGCTTTTCAAACGACCCTAATTACGAAATTCAGATAAAAAAACTTGCGATTTTGAGCTGACTAATCGATGGAGAAGAAAAACAAGGAATATCCCTTCTTTCGCGGTTCTCGATCCGTTGAGCGTGCAATTTTGCTCGCCTCTAGAATATAGTAATCTTCTGTACGCGAGGAACCAACTTCAAGTGAAGCTAGTACTACGTACTATAGTTTGCCCGATCTTCACATCCTCCGCTCCTGCCGTTGCCGCTGATGCTGCAGGTTCGCAGTTCCCACCCAAACAGGTTTATACGCCGGTCAAAAAGAAAAGTTTGTTCTATAGCTTATATATCTGTATATTTATCTTGAGTCGAAAGATCTATGAACACACGTATTCTCAGCGAATGCGCACGAGCTTACGTACGTATGATATTCCTTATATATACAGGGTGGCCAACTACCCTCGTTGATCCTCACAATCTTCTCAGACCTGAGTTCTTCGTTCAAAAGCATTTTCATTAGGGATTTTCAGCGATAAATTATACTTGATGCTGAACCGCGAACATGCGACGATCCGTTTAGGAACGAGCTTCGCTGCTGTTAATTACAATTTTTTTAATTTTTAATGGATTAGTCTTTAGAACAGAGTTTGGAGTATCACGTGATTTTGGAAGAGTGAATCAAACTATTTAACTAGGAGAGCGCAATGGATATGACTCATGAGCGCCATTGTGCAGTGGGTGTGCTTCGTCGATTGGGATTCAAGGGAACTCAAGATCGCACTGCGGCATGACTATCGATGCTGGGACACCCTATAGGCATACACGTACACTACATATGAATATATATATGAATACCAATCGGGTATATTGCATGCAGACGTCCGGACTAAGAACTGAAATCCTTTCGAATTATTAGATTGCCCCTCGAGCTGCTCTTTGCTAATCTCATTGTATGTGAACGTATTTATCTGTAATGATGATTATGATTTTTAAATATTGTTATTACTATTATTTTTCGCATTCAACTCGCGCCCAAGTACAGTTTCATCAGAGGTCATTTCCGACGTGGATTATTCATAGGAGTGAAGATACGAAAAAATGAATATTATACTCGTTGAATCTCGAATAAGCAGTTCGAAGACACTGATCGGTTTGCATTTTGCCGCATTACATCGTCAGCGTCATTCGATACCGTTCGCTTTCCCTCTATCTCTCTCTCTCGCTCAATCCCGCTGTTGTTTTTTTTTTTCGCGTTTTTTTTTTCTTCAAGCAAATCCGATTTTTTTCGAATCGTCGCGAAATTTGCAAGCAATTTGTCTTCGTTACACCCACGTGGTCACCCCTGCGGGGACAGATCGCGCGTTCTCTGTACTGGCACGCGTTTCTCTCTCGTATTCTCTCTTGGCTGACCTTTCCTTCTCTTTCCCTGAGCTCCCCATACGAGTATTCGAGTATATGCATGTGGGTATATATATAACATTTTTTTTCCTCAATTTTCTTCTTGTTTTTACGGCATCTCTCTCGTTCTGTGGTTTCACTCGGAGAACCAGCTCGAGATTGGTATTATAATGTGCTGTATATACATATACGTATTAATATTGAACTGTGCGAGTGTGCGAGTGTGTACGTCAGTACTCTTCGTTTCCGAGATGCTGCTTCTGCTGCCCGCGCCGCAATTGCAATTTATTCGGTCGATAAATACTCTCGGCACCATCGCCAAGAGACTCCCTCCCTCTCCGCCTTTTTGTCTTTCTCTCCATCTTTCCCTCTCTCTCTCTCTCTCTCTCCCTCTCTCTCTATCTCGATCTCAAACAGGCTTCATAATCTCATGAGTAAATGAGTTAGTGCGCAATGTGAGAGTAAGGGAGAGGAATAAAGAGAAATTACATACAGAGTACATTGCGGACGAGTAGCAGCCATATTAATACATGGGAGGAGCGAAAGCTTCGCGCCCGATCGTTCCACCTTTCGTCTCGATATTATACCCATATCGGTAGGGTGTTACACATACGAGACTCCTCTCTGTCTCTCTATCTCTTTCTCCATCGCTTATTCTTTCTCAAAGTACTTGAATTTCCTCAACGTTGTAATTAGCAACAACAAACTGGAGTTAATTGGCCAAAAAATCGTTATCAACTATTCATAATAAATCGTCAATGAGATTTCATTTTACTTTCAACAAATTTCGAACATGAGGACCGAAAGAGATACATGAAAAAACGTGGAAAAAGATCGAATTCACTTTTGCAATAATAACTGAAACATAAACTAGCCTCTGAAATGAAAATCGCTCGAAATGACAACCCAGATTTTTTTATCCTTCGCTGATCACAGGTGGAACATAAGTTAATGACTAGAGAACGAAGATAAATAAAGTAAGTACAGTGGAATACTACGTGTTCTTAGAACTCGCAATTCAAGTGGCTTTATACACACATGTATTTATATAAATGTAAAAAAGAAATAAAACAAGTAGACATACACATATTAAGTAGAAGCGGTTGTAACTAAGAAGGTAGAGAAAGGAAGGATGTTAGCGAAGCCAGTGCAGCGGGGGGTGTGATGAGGGTAAAAATTTCTCTCGTTTCCACGCTCTGTAGTATTGGGGCGACGACGGAGAGAGTCCTCTCGACGTGATCCTCCTTGCGTACTCATCCTCATCGTCGTCGTAGTTGTTTCTCTGACATCGGGTGACATTGGCTGTTCGGCCAGTCCCTTAAAGATGGTACTCGGTCGAGTACGTGGACGGCATAATTTATAGACGGCTATTTATATACTCTTCTCCTTCGTTCTCATACTTCTATCTCTTTCTTCATCATTCCCTCCTTACTCGCGCGTCTATTCTACTGAATACAAGGTGATCGCCAATATATATTATAAAATGAATATATATATAAGGAATTCCATGTTAATTTGATTTTTCAACACTCTGAATTTCTCAATTACGTTTGCAAAATTCTTTTTCATCGTGAGGTAGAAACTCGATTATCTGGAAAACGTTGCCCTACTAACGGGTCAATATTTTAATGCTTTTCACGTTATCGTCGCTATCGTGTTCTCATTAACAAAGTATCTCGACCGACACGATTGAAGCTATTGGATCGTATGTTTCGCGTCCAATTGATGGCAAACAATCGACACAAATATCGCTAATATCATTCCGGTTCGAAAGATCGGAATCGCTGTGTTGAAATATCAAAATCAGGAAGAGAGCAGGAAAGAGAGAGAGAGAGAGAGGAAAAGAAAGAAATACTTTGTTCACGGTCATGCGATGCGCCCAGACGACGAAGAAAAACAAGAATCTCTCGTGACGATTTGCCTCCATCGTGAAGAAGAAATAGACTCGGTGATATAACGTAAATCCTACGTATAAGTACGAGCTTTTCACGACGTACGACCGCGTTGGAAAAAGACTTGATTCTCGTTCCAGAGTCGAATCACACATAGAAGTCCATCGACAGGATTGTCCATGAGAATCCCAGTGGATCAATGTCTTGCAAAAGACACATAAACACTTCAACTAACACAACCCTCGATGGTCATAGAATATTTATAGGAAGACATATCGAGAGACGCGGCAGTAGGGCTTCGACGCCAAGTATTCAAAAGAATAATTACAACTCGCGAGTCAATACTCGTCTGCGTCTCCGTACACGAAAAACGGTTTTTTTTTGTTCCAAATAATCAGCCGAATTTTTTGAGTCTCTCATTCTCATTTACGAGAAATCGAATTAAATTTCTGACATCAGCAGCAAACCGGAATCATTGCCCAATTTCTATGGATTAGGCACCACTTTTCGGACACTCTGTATGTACGGAATATTGACACCTAGATACCAATCGCAATAAGACACTGTCAGTCGTGGAAATATTGAAAGATAAATAATAGCTGAATTATACCGATTGTGAAAGTTTCCCCCCTCGACCATCTTTGTTATAACTCCACGAAGCTTTTGTATTTTATCTGTTGCGTCGTCCTGGAGAAAAAAAAAAGAATTAATGATCGATGACGTTATAAATGTGGAGGAGCATCGATCTAACACCGACATTTCGATCAGGAATATCGATTACTTTCCTTGACCACTCGTGAACTCAATCCATCCCCCATTCCTATCTAAAAACATGACTGATATCATACTGAAAATATCACATTGAAGCAATATCAACTAAAATGTTGTTCCTTATTTTTCCACGTTACAGATAAACTACCCAGCCGATTTTACTTGGTATCCGAACAGTTGGATTTTATCATAGATCCGATTACTGGAATGCTACGGACACGAATATCTCTCGACAGAGAACTTCGTGATAGCTACATCCTCAGCGTTGCTGTACGCAATGGAATCTCCCTTGGTTACTGTCAGGTACGTGTCTCGACCATCCATCGAAAATTAATCATGGGAATAATGACTATACATTCTTTCTTACACGCGCGTCGAGCTCCCTTTCATCCAACTCTACTTCCAAATCTATTTATCTTGAAACAGTATTTGAAAAATTATTATTCCGATGTGATTTTTTTATTCGTCCTTTGATGATTTTACCTCGTGGACTTTTACGTTTATCGGAAATACTATTTAATTGCTTGTAAATTATACTACAAATTTTGAACCGTAGAGAAATTTTTTTTCTTGCTCTTCATTGTTACGAACTTTTTACGTGCAAAATTTTTTAATTCATGAAATTAAAAAGAAATGAAACTTCCATTTAATGTATTCCGACAGTACAAACTTCGATTGTGTAATGTCGAACTGTATCGATCGATCGATTTATTGTTTTTGTGTGTGTGTTGTGTTTAGGTGGAAATCAAGGTCGAGGACGTAAATGACAATTCACCGTCATTTCCGAACAGCAGTGTTCGGATATCGGTGGCCGAGTCACATCCGCTGCATTTGCCACTGTACGTTGCACACGCGAGTGATCCAGACTCGAGTCCTGGTACGCCATTGCGTTACGTGCTCGTACAAAACAGCGCGGAAATTTTTGGTATAGATTCACGTCTCGGCGAGGTTTATCTATCACGTCGTTTGGATTACGAGACTCAGCAGAGGCACAGTTTGATGATAAGTGCCATAGACGGTGGGGGACTAAACGCAAATCTTAGTATTCGAGTCGAGGTACAAGACGTGAATGACAACCCCCCGGTGTTTGAGAGAAACGAGTATCACGTGGATATTACCGAAGGCACCAAGCTCGATTCTCAAGTAAGAAAAACAATCATAATAACCGTATTAAAATAAAATATCAAAGTTTTCATTACACGCCTGTCATCCTGAGCATTTGTTCATCGGCCTTTTCTTTCTCTATTCCTCTGTATATTTCTCCGTACTCATCTTTAATACGAGCATGATTTACACCCACTGTGTTACATTCATATTTGCTTCGCCAACTTTAACGCTTTCGATTCGCTGAGCTATCCTTTTTCTTACTACAGTGTATGGAGCTTCCGGGGATGATTTGATTTTGCAGTCGATCCTCCACTTACAAATTTGGCCAACGATCAGATTCAGATAAAAATTTTCGATCAGATCGCGATCAGTAATTTCTTTATTTCTGTCTCGATGAAAATATTTGCACGAGATAAACTTTGCGATTCTTGAAAATATCTCAAGTGTCTTCTCAAGCGTATTATAACGATCAATTCGATCGGAAGCGGAAACTCGCTCAAGGAGAATTCTAGGCTGTCCACTCCAAATCAATTTAAAAAAAAAATCGATCTTTTCCCGGAGTTTCAAAACGACGATAAAAATTCAATGAAATTTCTAAACTGCAACGTTTCAAAATCCGGTCACCATAGGAAATGCGCTAACGGCTCGCGAGGGTGTTACTTTGTATGGCGAAAGGATCGAGGATGAGAGGAAGGAAGAAGTTGAAAAAATATATGTTAAAGGAACGGTGTCGTATGGGATATCTCGTCGTGGTCCCAAGAGTTAACGACCACAAGCTCTTTACCTCATTCTACGTCTCTTCCTCGTCGACCTTCACTCCCAATGCCTATTCCCATCTGTCTTTGTCACGATGATCTTCTCGGATGCGTAATTTCATCCGGGACAACCAGGAAGAGAAAGAAAGAGCTTCTCGAGAGCATCGGCTTGGCTTGTGAATCCTTCGATGTTGCGGTGAATCCTCGACACTACGAGGGATTCGCGCCCAATCCTTTCTCTCTTTCTCTCTTACTTCTCTCCTGCCAATGTGCCTATATCTATCTTCATACCTTCCTTGTTCCATTCGCGCGTTCTTCTCCGGCGGCCGGTTGAAAGAAGAAAAAAAGCATGAAGGGAAATACGACGAATGTATACGCGTACGAGATCCGATCGCGCACCTTACTTCGATTCCGTTACCCATGAACCACCAAGGGGCTTCCTCGCCACTTGCAATAATACCGTTTATTCCAACACGAGTTTATACAAACGTAATATCCCTAGTTTCTTGCCCTTGCACCTACTCGCTCCTTTTGTTTCTAGATAAGTGGCACATTTTCTCTATCCCTGCGATCTTTGTGGCCAGTTTTGGTATTATACGATTGTGAATCACGTTCGCGATTGGAGCACAACAAAATTTCTGTACATTTTTTTCGCTATCGCGAGGTCAAATGCCCTGGGTTCCGTGGCTCATTTCCGGTCAGAAAGTTAATTTTAAAAAATTCATTTTTTTGCAAGTATTCAAATTCCAATCTCGGTAATTTTCCTCGTAGAATCTTTGTCGTCTTCGACGATGAGTCATCAGTAAATGTCCAACGAGGCGACAGTTGAATGGCGCGGAAATGCTTCAAAGGGAAAAACCACCTGGAGCCGTGACAGGAACAGGAAATTTCGTTTGTTTTCTATTTAAAAGATATTGAACTTTTTTTTCATTCTGCAATATTTGGTCCTTCTTCTTTGCCTTTTCTGTCCTCCTTTTTACATAACTTTCAAGCAGACGACATCGACAAACGATACACTGTCAATGGTCAGATGAACGAGGATCACGACGATACAATGTTGCCATGCTAAAACCATGTTAAAAACATGACGAATTTCAAAAAGATAAAAATTGAATAAAATTTGGTAAATATATTCTTTAATAATATATACGACAATGCAATTTTTTAAAGATTTTTCCACCACGTAGTACTCGAGTAATCGAACACTAAAGTTCACGTGTATAAGCATAGAGTTTACATATATACAGGTATACATCTCGTGCATAAAAAGATTGATTTAAATCTCAATTATTCGATAACCATGTGATGAAAAATTTGGGAAAAATTTGTGTTTCTATACTTGATGCTAAAGAATGTTTTCACCAAATTTTATCAAATTCTAATTATTTTGATTTCGTGATCCAACCTCCTCAAGCTTCTGGGTTCATTTTTGTAATTGAATGAATGGAGAGAATTCTGAGAAAAAAAGAAACATTCGGATTGGTGTCGGGGCGATAGTGATAAAAATCGTTGGGAATTGTTTGGACGAAAAAGTGATGGTTACGATTTAATTTGCAGATATTACAAGTGACAGCGTTGGACTTGGACACTGGAAATAATGCCCGACTGAGTTATCGTCTTCAGGGTTCGAAGGCGTTTCGCGTAAGTCCAAACACGGGCTGGATATATTTGGCAGAGTCGTTGGATCGAGAGACGGTCGATCGTTACGCGCTGACAGTGCTCGCAACTGACAACGGTTCACCGGCAGCGACAGCGAGTGCTTCGGTGTTGGTAAAGATATTGGACGAGAACGACAACACGCCACGTTTCGACAAAGAATTTTACGGATTCGAATTGTTGGAGAATTTGCCATCGGGGACGGTGATTGGTAGCGTGAGCGCGAATGATCCTGACATTGGAAAAAACTCGCTGCTTCGTTACTCGATTGTGCAGGCCAACAGTAGCTTCGCCGTTGATCCCGATACAGGTGAGAGCCAGAGTAAATTGCAGCAAAAATATATTAACGACAAAATTTACAACAGGCCAGAAAAAGCTTCTCTTCTTTCTACAAAATCTTATTTATAATTATCATAATAAAGAAGAACTAGCGAAATAGCAAGAAGGAAGAAAATGTATGCATAAATTTATAAATTGTGAGGGAAAAGAAAAAAAGGGTGAAAAAGTTTGCATGTGTCACGCGAAGAAGGAGAGCGACGGAGAGAGCGAGTTTCTTGGGATAATCGAAGGGAGTACAAGTACAAGAACGTTTATGATGCGCGAGATGTATATAGAAGAGAAAGAGAGAAAGAAAAGAGCGCGCGGAAGTAATCTTGGAACGATTCGTCGCACGCGGATGAGCCCGGGCAATAATCCGATAGCCATTATATTCCGTTGAGTGGCTCACACTCTTTTTCTTCTCCTTCTTCTTCTGCTTCGTGCCTCGTCCTTTCCTCCTCTCTTTTTCTATTCCTCCTCATTCGTCCCTCCTTTCACTCTTTTTCTCCCTTTCTATCTCTTCCTCGGCGTCCTTTCCTTCTTTTTTCACTCCGCATCTCTTTCCATTCTCATATCCACTACAGGGGAAAAGGAGGCGGAGTTTAACGACGCGACCGGAATTCGTTTTGAGGCTTTCATACACGAATCTGCCTCACGCACGCATGATATACATCTTCTGCACGTCACATTTATATATACATACATACTCTCTCTCTCTCTCTCTCTCTCTCTCTCTCTCTCTCTCTCTCTCTCTCTCTCTCTCTCTCTCTCTCTCTCTCTCTCTCTCTCTCTCTCTCTCTCTCTTTCTCTCTCTCTCTATATATACATATTAAGCCAAAAAAAGAAAGGGTGTAGTGTACAAGTTACGGGGTGTTACAAAAGCGATCCGCAATGATGTTTCGGGAACGATCAAAGAAAAATCTGCGCGTTGTTACACTTTAACAAAGTCCAGATCAGATAGAAAAGTTGGCGCGTTGAAACAAACAATCTGGAGGCTTTCCCAAAGCAATATTCGAGGATCAATCGATGTCTCGAGCAACAGGCCATTTAGGATTCAAATAAATCCTAATTTTCGTGATTATTTGTTCGAGTATCTCATTTTTTCGCAACTTTTCCAATGTAACATTGAGTACTCAGTATCACGTGAATTTCACCTTCGATCTAGAAGATAGTGTTCCGAAAAAAAAAAACTCGAGTGTTGACTGCGAATTCTGAGGCTATCGGTCGCCAGTTAACGTACGTACGCATCCGTGGAATAATAGTGCGGGGACGCCACCGTGACGCGGCGTTAGGCTCGATTGGCATGCGTCAAAGATATACTCGTTACATCCGAAGCATCGCAGGATATGGGCGAGACCTCCAAGGGTTTTCTACGAGTGTCAGTGTCGATCACACACACGCACATAGACACCGAATCCGAGCGATCTTGACCCAGGATTTGGTCGGAGAAGAGATATTCTCTCTTCATCCCGTTTCGTCCGAAGCTTGTACGAGTCATGGGAAGTGTTTGTACGTGTGTGTGTGGCTGCAGCATATAGCGAGGGAGAGAGAGAGAAAAGAGGATTATTCGCGACCCAGGGACCATAAGTGGACCATCCTGACGAATCCTAAAGAACAATATCAATGAAAAAAACAATTATTTGCTCTGTATACGCCCGCATCCTGTCGTGACCACCTGTTATTGTTGTACCAACGTAGAAAACTTGACAAGAAGACGGCGGAGGAGAAATAGAGAGAAAAATAAAGACAGAAAAGATCTGTGCATTCCATGGCGTCGCTTCCGATGTTAGGTACGATCTCTGCCACGTACAATGCTGTATATTTGTAACCACGTACCTTGTATGTATGTATACGAAGTACTCCAAGCTAATAAGCGCGCGGTAGTGCAACCGATTATTTCCGAGACAAAAAAGATAATCATTTTCCATGCAAATTCAGAAAATATTCACATCGATGGCAACTTTGATTTATGTTGGTTGGAAATTTAACGATTTTTCATCGGATTCGGTGGTCGAAAACTCGATTTAATTCGCTCAAGAATTATTTCATTTTTAAGGACGCGGTATGCCAAATTTTCTATCGATAGAATTCCTTTAAATTTGCACCACACAAAGAGAACAGTGATGTATAGCTCGCGCAATTTCAAGAGGTTTCACCATGTAGAAGTCGAGATATTTATTTATAAAAATCATAATTTTCAGTAGGTCCTCATAAGAGCTTGTGTTAAAAGTTGCAATTTTCAACATTAAATATTTCGATTTCTAAATGGTGAAGCCTCTTAAAACTTTGCATACACTTCTATGTAACATCGATGAAGCTTTATTCAACAAATACAGATTACCTCGGACAATCTTGGATTTAGAGTATTTTTTTCTTTAATCAATTTGGAACAACTTTTTTTAATGAACTTAGGCTCGCGAACCATTTTGTATGTAAGGAAAACTGAAAAGAAAAATTTAGATTTGACCGTCGCCATACATCGTTCTTAATAAGCAGACAAAAATTAACAGAAATAAAAAATGGCCCGGGTCACGGCCGCGTGGAATAGCGTGGAATGCCTCATGTGCATGTATTTACGTATTACATTTATATGCATGTGTAGTAAGAGCTCGATGAAGAATCGCGAAGGCGCCTTCTCAACGCGGGACGAGCGTGCCTGGAATCCCTCGTTCACTACTACTATGTTCTCTTCGCTATCAGCATCAACAGTGTACTACAGCACGCGTCGGATTATAACATACGTTTCAATCGTACCGAGAGAAAGCCAATCTCTATTCCTTGCGCGTTAACGCTATACTGTAGAGACTGCGATATGGATTATGCATTTATGATTAACCATATTTGGGGGGAGGTCTTTGGAAGATTTTTTATTAAAAAAAAAACGATCAAAAAATTTATCGTACATTGTTCGGTTCGTCGTAGCGGATTTCTTGCCTGGAATTCAGCTTGACGTTCCGCGCGTCATTCAACGGATCGCCGGGCTCCGAATAATCACATTTTTGTTAATGTCTCGCGAAGTAGATCGTCAGTTTTTAATTTTCCTTTCATTTCACTCTCTACACTTTGCGCTGCCATAGATCGTGGGATCACGCCATAGATTATTATTCCATTTACCATGGCGCGGCACTATGAACCACCATATGACACCGTAACATCGAAATACACAAAAATTTACAGCTGGCATGATGTCAGCTGATCCCATGAACATTCGCATCGTTGGGTCTGTCTGCGGGATACAATTTTTTCGCGTTTTATATTAAATCATTTGAATTTCTGATTTTTATTAGATTGTGAAGGGTCGCGAGAAGTTGGGGTATGGATACGAGTATCAAAGCTGACAAATATGAAGGACAGAACCGGCTCTGTGTGTTTTATGACGAGTACATTAGATTACGAAATGAGGAATCTGCAGCATGCTCAATATTAGCTCAGTGATAAGTTTTTCTCCCAAAAAGGTTATTTGCTCTCTTTATTTTTCTTCGATGGTAAAAAATAGAGAGGCAGTAAAAAAAAAAACGGTGCTTTGAAGACAGGAATATAGAGTCTTGGAAATGAGTTTTTTTCTCTTTTCGCTAAACGATGCCGGTACCACGATGAATGTTGTTTTTTGTTTCATCACGAGCCGAAAGCCGATATGTTGTTGGGTCGTGCGGGGCACCCCGCCCAAATATTGGTAGACGAACTAAGAAGAAAAAGAGTGGGAAAGGTTGCGAGCTCCTCTTGTAAGCTGTCTATAGGTATAACTCCCAATGGCTACACGAGAAATGCATTAGCACGCGCTCTACTATACTTTTTATTGTCCTTTTCGTGGTAGTTTGCCCAGAACTCACTCTCCAGGACTCTCGGCTCTCTCTCTCTCTCTCTCTCCGTTTACGAGGATCCGCACGAGGAATATACCTTCTTTCATAGAAACTCGCTTTCGATCGAAATGTCGTATTTTCCAGTATTTTGCATATACAGTACTTTCGTTTTATTATTTTTTATTTTTTCAATTTATTTAACTTTATTTTTATTTTTTTTATTTCTCAACAGGCGAAATCACAACTCGCGAACCACTGGACCGTGAAACGAGAGGATTGCACGAGTTGGTAGTGGAAGCACGCGATCAAGGTACACCTTCGAGAGCCGCCAGAGTCCCCCTCAAAGTCATCGTACTCGATGTCAATGACAATTCCCCGGAAATCGTCGATCCTCAGGGCGACGTTGTAAGTGTCAGGGAGGAACAACCATCCGGTACCGAAGTTGCCAGAGTTCGAGCACTCGACACCGATCTTGGAGAAAATGCCTCGGTCACGTATACCATTTTGAAAGGTCAGCAGCTTTTTATTTTCTACTTGTATATGTGAACGGGGTCGATTTGACCCGAGCTGGAATTGACCTTTGGTGCCAAAACTGAATTGCCATTTTTTTTCACCACCGATTACAGCGAAACGAAAAAAGTCGCCGAAGCTGAGATGTATATTAACCCTTACTTGCCACCTTGAGGTACAAACTACCCGAGGCCTATTAAGGAAAATAGTTACTTTTCCATTTTTGTTGGCTTATCATTTTTTTTAGAGTACTGGAATTTATTTTTGGCTATATAAAGTAAACAATCTTTTAAAAAGAGCTTTCAATATGTTCTACAACAATTTTCAAGTCGCAATATTCAGTAGTTCATTTTTTATGACAATATTTGTCACTGGGGTACAAATCTACCCCATCGTGGCAAGTACGTAATTCTACAGAGATGTGGCAAGTAAGGGTTAATTTTTCTTAGTCTTGTAAGCGTCAGTTTCATTGATATTTGTTTTCATTTATATTTTGTGCATTTCAGATCGTGACTCGGACGGTTTCAATGTATTCTTGATAGACCCGGTGACAGGTATGATAAGAACAAGATCAGTGCTCGATCATGAAGAGCGTAACGTCTACAGACTCTCGATTCAGGCGAGCGATGCCGGACGACCACCGCGACTCAGTGTTCGTACGTTGCGGGTTGAAGTTCTAGCTCTCGCTGATAATCGACCTACATTTTCCAGTAGCAGTCTCACCTTCAATGTGAGTTAAAAACGAAAAATAATTTCGACGAAATAATTTGAAACTAATAACGAACGAAAATATTAAAGAAATTTGTTTCGATGTGATTGATACAAAGTTGGTGTAGATAATTCTAAATTGTAATCGATGTATTGTTTTTTGCAGGTTCGAGAAGATGCAGGTATCGGCGACCCGGTGGGATCAGTTTCGGGTGCAGGAGCCGCTGGCCGAGTGGCATTCACCCTGAATTCTTTGACACCACTCGCCGAATTTGCTTCGTTCGACGTTGATCGTGGTTCGGGTCAATTGGTGGTTGCTCATTCGCTCGATCGCGAGAACGTGAGCGAGTACCATCTCGACATTCGAGCATTGGACACTACGTCGATAGGAAATCCGCAGAGTATCGCAGTCTCGGTAAAAATCGTAATCGAAGATGCAAACGACAATGCACCGGAATGGCCACAAGATCCAATGACGATAAGAGTGAGCGAGGGTTCAATCATTGGCTCAACGATTTACAATCTAAGCGCTAGTGATCGTGACAGCGGACCAAATGGCGATCTGACCTATGATCTCGTCTCGGAATTTCCGACAACCGGAAGTTTCGCCGTTGACTCACTCACCGGCGCATTAACGCTTGCTAAATCTCTCGATCGCGAGGAACGTTCCGATTATACACTCGTATTGAGAGCATCCGATTGTGCACCAATTGCTGAAAGACTCGCTGCCACTGTCACTGCAAGGATCATCGTCCTTGATCAGAACGATAACAATCCGGTTTTCGTTGCACCTGAAATCATCACGATTCCCGCCAGTGCGGATCTTACACCAGGTGAGAATTCGAGCGTATGAAAAATTATTGATTTTACGGTAATTTTTGCCTCTCGATGGCCAAATACACTAAAGTCAACGGAAACAAGCAATTTTGTACTAAAACCTCTGTGTTTCTCGAAAGTTATGATGAACACATGTGTTTCAGGATATACGTTAACGAGAGTAGTCGCGATCGACAAAGACGCCGATGACAACGGTCGCGTTTCGTACGTGATAACGGCCGGAAACGAGGAAGGAAGATTCGCGGTAGGTTACGATTCGGGAATAGTAACATTGATGAAGCCAATAACGAGAGACACGGAGATCGAGATAACGGCAAACGACCACGGAACTCCGGCTCGTCGTGCGACGCTAAATCTCACAGTCGTAATGGCGCTCGGACAGACCAGTGGACCGCCGCATCTTTTGATTCCTTCGCCGGTTGCAAAAATATCAGAGGATCTCGCGGTCGGAAGTACCGTTCTTGATGTCGCCGATCGCGCAATGAACGCGGACCAAGGTTCGTTTAAATAAACTCTGTATGAACAATTAATCGTGAATAAGAGACTAACGAGACAGTCAAAACGATTATAAGAACTATTGCATTCGATGGGTAGTTAGTTAAATCTCCATGAAACTGAGTCTCATTGCAACATCGTCACTATAAGATGTCCTTAAAGTTGCGTCCAAACTTTTAACGCGATAGATCAATGGTGCTGCCTTTTTCACATGCACCGTTGACGAGATATTAATAATTCACGTATAGCCAATCGGATCCGTTGTGGAGAAAAAGTGGGCGGGCTGTTTTCAACTGCAGGCTCGGCAACTGGAGCCATCCGATAGGCTGCTTCTAATTGATTAATATCTCGACAACGCTGCGTCTTGGAGTAAAGTCGATGAGGAATATTCTCTTGAGAATTCAACAAGCCAAAGCCGTTCTATAAATATTGAAAACGATTTTAAAGACACTGGGTATATATATTTATGTGAGTATAATAATATCGCGAAAGACACCTTTCGTAAAGGAGTATCCGGGAGGCTACCTGGTGAAAAGCAGGTAGAGGTGTATTACCACTGATGCTATGAAAAATAAGAAGAAGGAGAAGAAGAGCGGAGTAAAACGAATAGAGGCGGATTGCGAACAATGGTCGCGTATATCATCGTGCCGGCAGCAGTCTTTGGAGCACTACGCATAGGCAAATCACCGGCTTTCTTGCTCCAAGTCCGGTGTATGCGTGTCAACCAGGAGCTGTAGCAAGAGGCCGGGACTGGTGGATGCGCGTATAGGTTTCTACGCTCTAAAGAAAGTCCCCTTCTTTTCCTCTCTCTTGATTTTAGCCGCTTTGTCCTAAGCCCGCTTTAAAAATTCCCCCACAGACTAACAGACGTCCCTTTGGAATTTAAGAATCGGATGCATAAAAATGCAAGAACGAGAATACCCTGCGCAATGACCAATGCAAACTGTACGACTTCCCGGAGCCTTTAGACTCAAGAATGTCGCTGAAAATTTTTAACCTTTTGGAATCGTTCATTTTTTCTCTTCCATCAAGACCTGGCAATTAAACGAGCAATCCCATAACATACTTTATTACTTATTTTTCAAAATAAGACACCGGGAATCTTGCCAAAGATACTCTGCGTAATAGCAATCGAGCAATGAAATAAAAATAGCCATCAAAATACCGGCAAATGGATAGGAATTATTCTTATGGGATTACACCATAGCTTTTATGTGGCACTCAAATGAATCGGGAGTAGCAATTAGAAATAATATTCAATTGATGCCAAGTTTATGAATCTTTTTTTTTATTACAACTTAATTGGTTTTTGTTCCTTTCAATTATTTTCCTCACTTCGAAAGCATTGGAGCTCCCGAACAAAGTCTTAAACTTGACTTATTAAAAGGATTTAATTTTCTTTCAGCTAACGTGACCTTCCATATTCCCGCTGGATCGGCTTCCGACAAATTCGGGATATTTAATAACGGAGTTATTTATCTCAAAGATTCACTCGATCGCGAAAATACTGCGCGCTACCAAGTTCCCGTACTAGCCAAATCCAACAAACTCCTTGATCTCACAACCGTCGAAATCATCGTCGTCGACGAAAATGACAATAGTCCTGAATTCAGACCTGGATCTTGTTACACTCTTGCTATACCGGAGAACGAGGATGCCTCGGTTATTCATACGATCGCCGCAGTTGACATCGACCAAGGAGAGAATGGCGAAATAAATTACAGCATCGCTGGTAAGTAATTCAATCAAATATCAACAAAATTCCGGGGCTGTCTTCTTACTCGAAATATTCAACGTTGATCCATGACCAATATTTGTCGTTTATATTCCAGGCGGGAATACAGGAGGAAATTTCAAGTTGGATCCTACGACGGGCGTCTTGTCAGCGTCGAGCCTCGATCGGGAAACGATATCAAAATACGTTTTGACCATTTCAGCAAAAGACAAAGGACATCCGAGTCTAGAAGCTCGTTGCAACATAACTGTAATCGTCCTTGACGTTAATGACAATTCCCCGTCATTTACGATTGGACAGTATCCCAATTCCCGTCACCACACGACCGAAAGCGAAGCTCATGACTATCAAACTTTTGGCCATCAATCGTCCTTCCCTCAGTACGGATCTTCCATGTATCCAAACAATGTTCCTGGAAAATATATAGCAAGTGTCTTCGAGGATGTACCCACCGATTCCTCAATAATCACTGTGAGAGCCACCGATCCGGATCAAGGAGCCAATGGAAAAATAACTTATTCGGTCGCTGAAGAAACAACTTGGCTCTTCAGGGTCGACAATTTGACAGGCGTCATCACAACTGCCGGGTGAGAGAAAAAACTCAATTTCTTCGTTGAAATTCAACGTTCTCCCTAGTAATTTCTAGAAATTCAAGCCAATTTGTTCATCAACTGATAAAGCTTGAATATTTCAAGAATATAATTAACATTTGGAAAAAGCCTTTGTAAACGATCACACGAATATTTTCTAACGTACTTTATTTGTACACATTTTACTTTATAAATAGTGTTAGTTGTTTTATCTTTTTACTCATGCGCTCATAACGTCACGTACGTGCTACATATAGCACGACTACTCAGAGCCGTTGCCTCTTCCGCTAAGAGAGCCTGAGACGTCGGCTAATTTCATCCGGGCGTTAATTGCCCCGCGACCTTTATTACTCGTACGATTAGAATCAGCGAGTAATATTATTGTGGAAGCCGGTATAGCGGGTGGAGGGGCAGAGGAGGGATACGATGCTGTAAAATAAAGACGAGGATGAACGTTCTGCGCTCGAGCTCGGGTGCAGGCAAAAAGAAAGAGAGAGAAAGCGAGTCATAAAATTATAAACTTCTCCTTCTCTCTCTCTCTCTCTCTCTCTCGGTCTCCCTTTTTCTCCTTCTCTCGACTCTCTATCTACGTGAGTTTCCTGGCAGGATACTCTTCTCGCTCGATTAGACGATCTCGTATGCATTACACATAGCTGCTCTACAGCCCAGTCCCACAGAGGTATTTTCATTCTCGTGATTCCTCACGCAATAAACTTGTAGAATTCCGCAAGAGAAAGAGAGCGCGACAAAAATAAAGGGAGAGCCAAATAAGAAGAAAAAAAAACGAGAAGGATCAAGAAAAAAGGAAGAAGAGGAGAAAAAAACACAAGGATCGGAGGAAAGGAAGATGAAAAAGAAAAGAAACGAGAAAGAATGAAAGTACTACTTGCGCGTGTAAGATCCGAATGAATGCATGATCAAGAGAGGCCGAGACTGAGAGAGAAAGAGAGAGAGAGAGAGAGAGAGAGAGAGAGAGAGAGAGAGAGAGTCGTTGACCGAAAAAGACCGACGTACCATTCTCTGGCTTCTGGCCAAGGTCGAGCTAAACATTGTTGCGCATTATCAGTGAAATCATAATTAATTAGACGAAAAATCTCAGTGTGCGGTTTCCGATGGTGGATGAAAATGATCATTAGCTAATGTCAATCCCGGACGAATAAGATAAATCAAGAGATTTAGATTCTGATAACGAGAGTTTTAACCCAGCCGAGAAATCGTGCGAAAAATACGCGAATATTCTTACGACGCGGTGAAATGAGGTTGCAGCTTTAATGACTTTCAGAAAATATTATATTTCCCTTATCGGCTATATTTCCATTCCTTTCGATAAGACAAAGATGACAACGTTTATTTTTTCCCTACAATCTTTATTAAAATGCACTGGCACCCTAGCGAGCCTCAATTTCTTCGCCTATTTCCCCAGAAAATTTCGCAAGTATGCTGAATCCCCGATCAAAGGAATGCTTCATAATTAATTCAAGCACGGCCAACATTTGGAGATAACAGGAATTGTTAGTTCGAAATCTAAACGAGGCGAGAAGAGCTGTACGATAAATTCTATTTCGGAGCAAAAAAAATGTCTCGAGAGGTAACCGAAGGAAAAAAAATAACAGAGAAACACAGACGGAAAAATAATGCAAATTTATTCAGGATAATTAATTTACGTGTGACGAGAAACGGAAGAGTAAAAAAAAATATTAGATCCAATCTAAACGAGACAAGAAAAGTTGCTCCATAAATAAATCCAGTGAAAAAGCCACTTTGTTTCAGTTAAATGGGACGAGAAAAATGATGTTATTTTGAAGCCCGACGATCGATTCATTTGTCGCGAAATTTTCAACACTCAAAAATTGTTATTTCAAAGATTAAACGACGCCGAACCTGTAAAGAGCATTTTTTTACTTTACGATATCGGCGATAGAGGGCGTTTGGGAGAACGCGTGCCAACTGACAGAGAGAAAAGAGCGAGAGAGAGAAAGAGAAAAAGGCCGAAAGAGGGGACAATGTTTTGCGGTGCGGACCGGACAGCCGTGTGTCATTTCACCGGGACAACACGTGCTGGCATTTCAATGCATTATTTCAGCCGGCAAAAAGCCTGATATGCAAAACTGCGTGCGTATAGAGAAAAAGGGAAGTTGGAGGAAGAGGTGGGGGTCGAAATGGTGGGTAAGCGAGAACGTTTCTCGAACACGCATCGGCCTCTGTGTTCGCTGAACTGGAGGCCACCGCGAGAGTGCAACAAGATTTTCTCTCTCTCTCTCTCTCTCTCTCTCTCCTCTTCTTCCTCTTTCTTCTTGTTTGTTCTCTCTTGCCTCCGCATACCATCTAATGCGGCTAGCTGGTCGCTAAGTATTAACTGGATCTCTCGGTCCATGCTGAAAGACACACCGCCTCTACTTTATATTTATATACTAAGCAAACCAACTGCAAATTCCTACCGAAGGGAACCTCCTTTTTTCAATAATAAATCCTTTTTCCCTCCAAATTGTAGAAAAAGCCGAAAGAGTTTCGCCGAAATCTTCTGTTCGACAAAATTTATAAAAAGTACAGAGACAGACTGATGGCGATCAAATATTGTTCCGTACGTTAGAATCACGTTTCAAAATATTAACAGACGAGCTAAATTTTCAGCGTGTCTACGACTCACCATTTCCATTACATCTCATTAATATTTCCTTCTTTCTGATTACTGATTTCTAACGTTCAGTATTAAATCTCTTTCCAGACCACTGGATCGCGAACGCCAAAGCGCATACAACTTTTTGGTAGTAGCGGCTGATGGGAGCAGTTACGATGCCAAAAGGACGTATATTCCTGTGGAAATAAGCGTCGGTGATGTGAACGACAATGCTCCAATATTCGAAGAATATCCCTTCAAATCAGTGGTCCCGATCGATATCCAACCGGGCCAAAATATAATTCAAGTTAAAGCAACGGATGCCGATATTGGTTTGAATGGCGAAATCATTTACACATTTCTGCGTGAGGAAGAAAAGCCTAAATTCCGGATACACCCGAGCACGGGGGTGGTGACAGCTACATCGTCGTTGGCACAAGATTACGGCAAGATTTATCACTTGGATGTCATGGCACGGGACAAGGGGAATCCCCCGAAAATTCGCAAAGGATTGGTGGAAGTTCAAATCGGTGATATCGATGAATCGACGACCGTTTTAAAATTTCAAAATGAAACTTACCGCGTAATCGTTCAAGAAAATTCGGCTATCGGTACCGAAATCGTTCGAGTTACTGCGCTTCGATCGGATGGACGTCGCGATCGTATTTCTTATTCCATTGGATCGGGTAACGATGATTCTACCTTTTCCATCGACGAGGACACTGGCCTCGTGCGCATCAACGATCCCGATAAACTTGATGCTGAATTGTTGACCAACCTGCATGGTAATGATGAAGTTGTTGCGGACATTGGACCGAACGTCAACTCCTGGGAAATATCACTCGATGGCCAACAATCGAGGGAAGAACCCCGAGAAAATTCTCGGCATGTTTTGACCCTCGTTGCTAGAACCTCCGGTCCCGAACGTCTCGAAGCTTATGCCAAACTCGTCGTCCGGGTCTCTGATGTCAATGATAATCCACCGATTTTCACACAGAACCAATATTCCGCTACTGTTCTAGAAGGCAACGCCAAAGGCAATTTCGTCGTCCAGGCAAGTTCCTAAACATGTACTTTTTTTTTTTCTCATTTTCATCGCGCCAGCATTTTCATGAGTACCAGAAAATAACACGAACTTAGCACTCGAGCAGTTTGGTTAAAAGCCACGCAATCATAGAGAAAAACTAATTTGTCGCTTTCCCCGACGCAGCTATCAGCGAGCGACTCCGATCAGGGTTTGAACAGCAGGTTGCTCTATCACATCGTCGATGGGAATCCGGACAACGCGTTCACGATCAGCCCGCCATACAGCGGTATCGTCAGAACAAACATCGTTCTCGATCGTGAGATTCGTGAAAAATACCGCCTCACGATCATCGCCACCGATCAAGGGAATCCTCAGCTAACTGGGACTGCAGCCTTGAGCGTTCGTGTCATCGATGTCAATGACAATCAACCTACTTTTCCGGAACATCGAATAATCTCCATTTCAGAAGGTAATTCCAACAATTCTAACTAAACATTCCAAGTTTTATTATTCTCTCTAGCACCGAAGGTTTAAAACTTTCACGGTGATGCCTAGTATACATTTTGCCTAATGGCCAGCATAACTGACAAAAAATTGGGAACTGACGGAATTAAACAGCGGGAAATGCAAGAAATTATGGATCATCGAGTCGATAATTATCATTCTTGACTTATAGGCTCACAGGAGGGACATTAAGAAAGATAAAATACTCGTAGAAATTAAAAAAGAGTGACGGAATTGTGGAGTACAGAATCGCATCAGGAGCCAAGTGAGACTTCGTGACTTGCTCTCGAAAGTATAACGTTAAGTGGTGAAGGATTTACACCGGCATTAAAGTCCAACCGTTCGAAACAATCTGCATAACTTATACTATGCCGTACCACGAGCTGGTGAGACGTGTGAGGATCGTCCCTTCCTCCCTCTTCACCCTCTCACTCTTTCTCTCTTCTACTCTTTTGTTTTGAATTCTATTTTTCAATACCGGGGTGTTCAGTTCGAATTGTCGGATGTAGCATTTTTTAATATTCCACAAAATTTCGTCATCTTTACATTTCTCTTGTCCATCATTTTTTGTAATTTCATTTGCACCAGTTTTTAGCACGAAATGGATCTGCAAAAAATTTCAGGGTAAACTAATCGGCCGATGAAAAATTGAGAGAAAAATCAAACACTCATTTGGAATTATGATTTCTTGAAATGATTCAAAAATATTTAGCCACTCGTTCGGCGGGTAACGGATATCACGGTTTTTTTTCAACCTCATTCGTCCCGACGTAACGTCATTCGTTCGAAACATCCGGGCAGTAACGAGATTTGCAGTTATTACGGTGCCGTGATTCTCGGTTTACAGTAAAAAATAAAAAAGGAAACTTAACAGAAAATTCCACTTTACATGGCTCTTCGTGAGCCCCGTAACGATTATGTACGATTTCGTTTTACAGCTTTTCGAGATGTAAAATCATTCGATTGGCATCTATCTATATATGTACTCGTGTAATTAATCGCTCGGTATATCCGCGCAAATTATAAATCGAGAAAGCCCACTCGATCTCATTCCTGCGTGGATCAAAGATCATCAGAATCGCCGCCAATGGATTTGAACGTGAAGAATCATTCGAGATAGCGTCCATCGTTCCGTTTATATGTCTCTCGTTCGATACCTCGAGCCTTGCCTTGACTACTAGAAAATTTATTACTCTTATATATCGACATCTTTTTCTCCTTGCACTAGAGCTACTGGTTTTTCACTCGCGAGAACATTTTCCTTCGGGCTTTGGAAAATAAATAAATAATTCAGAAAAATCAAGACCTATCAAAGACGTTCCACGCGTATGCACGTTTCTTTATGCCTATTTATGGCTCCAGTCAATATGTACACGGAAAGCATAATCGAGTGAATCTTAATCTGGTTTTCAACGAAACGTCATATGGAGTGTTCAATTTCTATTAATCACGCTTGTACCCAACTGTTCGCAACTTGGCGAACGAAATATTTGATGAACGGTGAAATTTAGTTTGGTAATTTTTCTGATAATGATCGAGGCACTTAGCTTCATGTAAAAAAAATGGTAAAAAGTGTAATTTCTCAAATATATTCAGTGGATATTGGTGGCAGGTTCATTCTGTTTCTCGTGATATTTTCTCTCATTCGTAACAGAGAATCTCGAAGGATATTCGCCAATAATTGATTTTAATTACCGCGAACCGGAATCGAAGATTTTAATTATCTTCAGCGGGGAATGAGAGCAAAATTCCGCCCAACGAAGATCGCGTATTTGATAGCCATTCGAGTTAGGTCGTTTCTTTCGAACTTTTTCACGGCTCTTTCTCTTTCTTTCTCTTTTCTCGTACTCGTTACGACTGGCAAATTTAATCGTTGGTCGCCCTTCACGAATCCTCATACCGATCCCCATTTGTGTACAGCACGCGCTTCTTCATACGCGCTTTGCACCGTCTCCAATCATTCTCTTTTTTATCCTTTTATTTTATAGGCTTGCGTTCCACTCACACACACACGAGCTCTCTCTCTCTCTCTC
Source organism: Hyposoter dolosus (assembly GCA_963921915.1). Lineage (NCBI taxonomy): Eukaryota > Metazoa > Arthropoda > Insecta > Hymenoptera > Ichneumonidae > Hyposoter > Hyposoter dolosus. The sequence goes on along the minus strand of OY998135.1, from coordinate 9,653,524 downwards.
TCTCTTTGCTCTTTACTTCTTCCACTTCCTCCCTGTTTCTGTCTTTGTCTGTTCGATTCCTCACTGATATCCCGTCGTGAAGGAACGACAAGATATACGAGTAATCGTAATTCACCCGAATCATACGTACATTTATATATATCTATGATTAATCGCACCTTAAATGAGCAATCGACTCGGTTAGTTTATTTTTCATAAGGGAACAAAAATTCCCCGCGTTTCAGACTTGATTTATATTTTTTTCTTCCACACTTTGAATGCAAAAAGAATGACCAACTTCCCTTTACGTATCGCCCGATTTAGTCGTCGAATCGAAAAAATATTATGTTCATATTTCCGGGGATAATTATGTTCTCAGAGTCCCGGTGGATCACGCTGACAATAGGCAGAAGTTAGAATCAGCTGATCGCGATTCACAGTCGTTATTTTTATTAAATCCCATAATTATCGAAAGCTCTCAGGTGTGTCGTACAGAATCAAAGTAACGGATATCAAATGGTGGAAGAGACAGAGTCCGAAAGAATGAGGGTAGAGAGAATAGGCTCAGTGACCGTTTTGAAAAACGTTTTACACGACTTTAACGGTTGCAACGAAATTTACGAGCGACGTAAAGCCGCGTGCCAACTAGTCGTTTGCCACACCACGCAACTGTGGGTGTATACGGTTGCTCGTATGCATACGTATGCACACATACCAACAGAATCGTTGTTCTTGCTTGGTCTTTCGAACAAAATAAATCAAAGAAATACCGTGAATTTTGGAATTAAGTAAATCAAAGTTTGCAGGAAATTCAATCAATAATGAAGGAATAAAAAGTACGAAATTTATGCACGAAAATGCTGCGTTGATCTGCGATTAATTTTTCGAGTTCTAAAACTTAAAATTTGCGGCCTTTGAGAGGAGGGGCCCAATGAGGAGAGGGCAGGGCTGGGTATACCGAGGTAAAAGAAATCTGAATGCTATCCGAACAGTTTTGCTCAACGCGTTTCTGGTCGGGTCGAGGGTGCGGACAAACCGCTCGGTTCGCAGATGAAACGGGTCGATAGGCAGTATCCAATGCATTTTAAGTACAGTATATATGGTCTCTTCGCGTGTGCATCAACGGAGGTATACCCTATATAGTCAAAAGTAGCATATATACGCTCACGTTCAAAACAAGTGGAACGAGATGATTTTTTTCTTATTGCTTTGAAAATTCAACCGATCAGCCATTTTTAATGCAACGAGTACCATCGAAAGTTGAAAAAAAAAAAAAACAAAATTCATAAACGTTTGTTCTATGAGTACGGTTGAATTTTCGGAGCAGAGATTTTTCAAGCAGTCTAAGGACCTGTTTCTTTTTTTACCTCATTTTGTTCTCGTTCTATACGCGAGCCAACGCTCCCTTTTAAAATGCATCCCTCTCTCCATTGTATATGCGATCGAGAGAAATGCCAATGACGTATCTCCGACATTTCTCGATTATTTCTTTTGAAAATTTACCGCTTTTTAAAATTCGTTTTTCATGATGAATAAGCAATAAATAAGAAAAAAAATGTATTTTGATTTTTTTCGATATTCGTAGGGACAGCGGTGGGCACAGTGTTAACAACGGTGACGGCAAATGACGTGGACAGTTCACCAGCTTTGACGTATCGTTTCGACAATGCAACGCAACCAGGACCATTCAGTATCGACCGTTACGGTGGAAAAATAATTCTACGCGAAAAACTCGATGCTGAAAATCGATACGAATATACCTTGCGAATTATTGCCAGTGATGGTATACACGAGGCCAACACCCAATTGACCGTACGAGTCACGGATCTGAATGACAACAAACCGAAGTTTCAACAAGCCGCTTACGTGGCTAGCTTAGGAGGTAAATTTCGCACAATACAACCAAGTAAGAGTGTAAATATTAATGATACGTTATTCCGAAGTATTTACCCTTGCACAAAAAAACAAAACCTCAAGAATCGAGTAAAAAAAAAGAATCGAGGGAAAAAAACTTTCGAAGCCCTAGTTTTGAGTTTATTTGGATTATAAAGGAGTTTGCGATTCGGAGAAGGGGGAGAGTGGAAAGAGAGAATAGCCAAAGAAGTAAAGAGGCAGAGAAAGAGACGTGGTTAGAAAGGTATGAGCGAGAGAGATGAAAAATTGCAAAAGATGCAAAGAAGAAAAGAACGAGGGAACGAAGGAAAAAGGAGATAGGCGGAGAGAGGGCCGCCTGAGAATCGAATGCGAGCACGTAGGGAACGAGAGAGAGTTTTGCGCTCGCCACCATCGTGAACATAAATAAACGCGGAGTCGTTCCTTCGTGGTACGCGTGCGGCTGAGAGAAGCAACGAAAACTCCGGTCGAAAGTTAATTAAAATACATAGCCCCGGTGTAATGGCTCGGTGTGGTCAAACCGAAATTCTCATGGGATTCGCCCAAACTTTGCAGAGTTTAAGTTTTGAATTTACGCCATTTAACGGAACTCAATATAAATGTTTATTTTTATTATTTTCGTATCTTCTTTTCTTTTCGCGGTTTTTAAATGCCAATTCAATTTCGTTAATGATCCATTCATTCATTAGCGACTGTTTTTATTCATGACCCATTACGTTCCATTAAAATTCTATCAAATCGTCGCTCCTCATTTTAATTCAGTATTTCCTCGTACACTAAATAAATGTCGCTTTAATGGCGACACCCGGGTTCAAGGAGTAAATTCCGCAGCACGATCTAATCTCCTAGAAGTAAACTAGCAGGGTGAACACTTCTCTTAGTCAGTCAGTCACGGAACATGCAAAATATTTGCAAATCGAAATGTCCACCGAAAAAAAAAATCTTGTTACAATTTGTTTATTAATCAGACGCGATTGCGTTTTTTTTTTCATATAATTTGGATTCGTTAATAATTTAAAAAAAGAAGTTAGTGGGACGATAAGGAAAATAGGAGGATCGTGTGAAATCATCGCCGTCGATTTAGTTCGTCCAATTTCGTCGTACATAAGTGTAAATATTTCAAACGTTATTTTCCAGACGATCGAGGCGAAATGCGAGAATTACTGGCCGTGAATGCTACTGACGACGATTTGACCGAAACGAATAACGTCGTAACGTATCAACTGCTTCGACCAACCAAAGGGTTCATGGTGAATTCTATAACTGGCACGGTTACGGTAAATCGTACCGCGCTCGTAAAACCATTGCCCAAAGAGATCGAGCTAATCGTTGTCGCTAAAGATTCCGGTGTTCCATCTCTGACGTCCACCTGTTCGGTCATAGTGCGGCTCAGTCAACTAAAGAATGCCGCACCCGGACGGGAGTTCAAGATAAGCATTAACGAGAATACACGTCGAGGAAATACTTTGACAAAATTGTCAGATTTGGGTCTTCTCGATGGTGGCATTATCGCCGAAGATGAAATCGGCGTTTTCGAAGTTTCGAGAGGACGTCTAATTCTCGCCAAGAAACTCGACAGAGAAACGAAAAACAGGTGAGAATTTCTTTTATTTTTTCAATCTTGAAGCAATTTTCTCGCAAAGAATTTCGCATACACAAAAGTCATAAATTAACTGGATCTATATAATAAAAAAAAAAAACAGTTTTTTTATTGGGATGTGAAAATGATATCAATGTGGAGAAAATGCACAAGCCCTTAAAGATCATAATCTCGCTGATTCGTTAGCCGGTGCCATTATTTCGAGTTTTCCCGTGAAAATATTTTTTCCCGTGTACATTTCGCTGTCCCAAAACGATCAGCTAATCGTAATAAAGTATTTCTTTAAATGCGAACCAAGGGAACAGATTTTCAAAATTCATTGCAATTTATTTTGTACTAATTATTTGTATGAAAATTCGTTTACAGCTACGTATTACGATTGGGCTCGAAAGACGAAAATTCGACATCGGAAAGTTTGTTGGGCGAGGATTCGGTGACCGTAATAATAACGATAGAAGATACGAACGACAATTATCCACTATTCACGAAGGAGCTTCACGAGGTGTCGATAAGGGAAGATGCGTCACGTGGTACGATATTAGCGATAATTGGAGCAACGGATGCAGATTTGGAAGGGAGTCCAGCGTCAGAATTGCATTATGATATAACGTCGGGAAACGACGCTCATCTCTTTCATATCGATCGGAAAAGTGGTACTGTTACGGTGAGCAACACGCTGGACTGTGATTTGGCACCGGAAGTATACAACTTGGTAGTAATGGCTTGTGACAGTGACATGACGCCGTTATGTTCGCTGGCTCGTCTCCGAGTAATGTTGGAAGACGTCAACGACAACTCCCCGAAGTTCCCAGTATCGGAGTATCTTGAATTCGTAGCTGAGAACGAGGCGATCGGTACGAGCGTATTTTCGGCACGGGCAAGTGACCTCGACCGTGGAATATTCGGTAAACTCAACTACTCTATTGTATCAGCAGCAGCGAATGGATTTTCCGATATCGACGACAGTTGGAAATTATTCGCTGTTGATTCAACAACCGGTTCGGTTACAACGAGCGCGGTTTTCGATTACGAGCAGAGAAATCGTTACGCGTTTACATTGCGCGCAACGGACACTGGAGGCAGAACAGCAGCAGTTCGAGTCCGAGTGGAAATCGATTCGAGAGATGAATTCCACCCACAATTTACGGAAAGAATGTACAGATTTGGGTTGCGTAATGGTATTAGAGTTCTGCCAGGAACGGTGATCGGTCATGTGACAGCTACGGACCGTGACAAGGGACCAGACGGCAGGGTAGTTTATCAACTGACCTCGCAGCATCCTTACTTCAAGCTCAATCGAACAACCGGTGCTCTTATCGTAAAGAACAAGTTGACCAATGTGGATCTCGGTTTCGAAGAATCAGCAAGATTGGTCGTGAGTGCGAGCTCTGGTAGACAAGGATCATTATCGAATATGACTGTGGTAGAAATAAGTCTTATCGACAACGAGATCACTAACGAGGATGGTAGAAACGGAGCTTTTGCTGTGCCCTCGAACATCGGTTCAAATATGGCAGTGGCTGCTGCAAATGGATTAGCCGATTGGGCACTTGGTCTTCTCATAGCGCTGGTCTTACTGGTTATTGCATTCGGTGGAATATTTCTGTTTCTTCACCTGAGAACCCGACGCCATAAGAAACCAGGGACTAAGCCTGGCTTGAACGGAGAGTGCAACGCGACATCGTCAAACAGTTACGTTGATCCAAGTGCTTTTGACACTATTCCGATAAGGAGCGTGGCTGGAGTCGCGAATAATGGGAACGGACCCGGCGGAGTATCCGGTGGTAACAATACCAATTCGTGCCAATTCGCACCGCCCAAGTATGACGAAATTCCACCTTACGGAACCAGCGGACAATCCGGTCAACAAGCTACCTCAGAAATTTCGGGAAGTGACCGATCTGGCTCGTCCGGTCGTGGCTCCGCCGAAGACGATGGCGATGATGAGGAAATCCGCATGATCAACGAGGGACAACAGAACGGTGACTCAGCGAGTGATCTCTCGGTTCATAATACTCAGGAATATCTCGCGAGATTGGGTATCGTTGACCCACCTGCTGGTACACCCAGAAGGCCACCAGAAGCTTTGCCACTCGATAGCTTACATCTCTTCGAGGATGAAGCCGTCACCGAGGCCGAAATAGCTACTTTAATTTATGGAAAAATCGGAGAAACTGGAAGACCTACCTCGGACCTCGAAGTCCCGGGTGGTCCTTCGATGAACGGTTCACTCAGTTCTATTGTTCATAGCGAGGAGGAACTAACCGGTTCTTACAATTGGGATTATCTCCTCGATTGGGGACCACAGTATCAACCTCTTGCTCATGTATTTAGCGAAATAGCAAGATTGAAGGATGACGCAGCTAGTGTCCAAAGCGGAAATTCAGCTGGTAGTCACAAGGCCAAACCGGTTCACAAAGCACCACCACCACCTCTACTCACCTCTGTTGCACCGAGATCCCTCGCTGCACCTGCCCTCGCAAGAGGTATATTGCCAAGGTCACCCATCAGTCACGATGCCTCGACCTTTCCTTCTGCGGCGTTGAGTCCTAGTTTTTCGCCTTCTCTTTCACCCTTGGCAACAAGAAGCCCTAGCATAAGTCCTCTCGTGCCACCATCCACTCAAAGATCCCAATGCCCACCCAGAGGCATACTCACCGATCACGAATTAAGAATCTAGCCTTATGAAAAAAAACTATAGAATCTAGAAATTTTTATAGAAACTCACTCCACTGGATGTGACGAGATTTTCATTCTTGTCGCCCCAGAACGCAAATCTTTCAAATTCTCGAAATTTGGAGGAGTTAGCAATAGCTACAAAAACGATTTTTCGTTCCATTACAAAGACGTTAATTTCAATGCATCGTGGTAAGAGAAAATACTCATGAACGTATCCAATGGAGTACACGCAGTGAGATGAAAAAAAAGCTGATGAATGTTGTTGATGCGAAAGGATAGTGGAGCAAATGAACAGAGACTTTTCAATAATTAGTAAGCAACGAACGACGTGATATATTACAAAATATATTTTCTGTTAAGACTTTTAATGAAGATTCGTTAAATTATAATCGTCGAGATGACGAAAATCTGTAAAATATGTTTATAACGATTGTTCGGGTAGCGACAAAGATGAACATGGAAATGTTTCCATGCAGAAAATTGCATAACTGGAATGCATTTGATTTTGTCCTGTAGTACTAAAAAAGAACACACACACACACACACACACATTTTGTAGACAAAAGCTACAAAAAGCAGTGAAACCTTTTTTGAATAATTTATTCATTTTCAAAACTGAACTTGAAACGTAAAAATCTCGTTTACATTCGAAAGATGTTAAATTCGATGGACATGCGATCTGAGAGAATGGACAATTGTAAAGTTAGATGTTGACTCGCGTGAGTTTTATTCCTGTACATCGAGATATTGTTTTTGTAAATAATAGGTCTTAATTAATCACCCGCGTCGGGTACGTTCGAGGCGTTCTTAGTCATAAGTAGCTCTGTACATAAACTATGAAGATCCGTTTCCTTTTTATTTTTAATAGTATCTTTTTATTTTCGTTCTCAATTTTGTTTATTTTGATTTTCTTTTCAATTAATCAAAACGTACTGACATTACGTGTGAAAGAAGATGAAGAAAAGACGACAGATTGTTTTCGTTCGAACCTACTGCAGGCCATCATGAGGATGAATGACAAACAATGTGACTGCCATGTATAATAAATAATAGTCGTGTTTGTATAATTGCACAAGCGACGTCAATAGGAGGAATATATATTTTCCATGAATCTTGAAGTAGGTGGAACCATCTGTCGTTGGTATCAAAGGAATCACGAGCGAACTGAAACTTGAAAATCGTGGTTATACCGAATATTCGTTCTCTCATTCAGTCTTCCCTTTTTACTCAAGGTTGGCAGAGACAAATAACCATCAACGAATAGAGGATCTATTGCAAATATAGCTATAAAAATGAACGTGTTATGTGCATAAAAAGAAATTGAATGAAAACGAAAATAATCGTTCTCTGTATATAAGCCCCTCAAAATGGTACCATCTTTCGGTGGTCCTTTTAGTAAATGAATTTTTCTAGCAAAAATCTCGTTGTCGTTGAACTATTTCAATCCTATAATTCCTCTGTACCTCTTACAACGTTTTTTTAAACACAGAAGCTAAAAATAAATGCGTCACAGAATTGCAGTATTCAAAAGAATCCATGAACTCCACTGGAGTGTATCGACATCGGCTTAAGCTTGTGGGAGAGTACTATTGGTTTTTCCTGCAGTACTACCACCAAAGTCATTTTATACCGCAGTGCCATGGACATGCAATATCGTACTCGCACCGGTGAGGGAATTATCAGGCTGGTCTTGTCTGCTCAACGCTGCAACGAGCTCGGTGTTGGATTATGAGAGGACATAGAAGATTTGTCTACTTTCCAGATGTAGAGTACATCGAAACTTTTTTTTAAACACAGCAGCAGCTCAAATGAAATGCGTTACAGAATTGCAGCATTTAATCTCATAGTGAGTCGAGGATCATCCATCATCATTGTAATCGGGGCCTGCAGTATCAACCTTCTGCTGATATAATTAGTTAAAAAGTGAGATCAAAGGATTGACGCATATAGTGCCCTGAACAAAAATTCGACTGGTAATTAGATGGTTCACGCAGCATCACGCAATTCTGAGATTGGATTAGTCTTAGGCCGGGAATCACAATTACTCGACTACGGTCATATACATGTCCCAGAGGGAACATTCAGCAATGATGCTCAGATGGACGAAAGAGTAGAACGGTGTGATATATCGACCGTTGCAGTACTAAAACTCACAATTATCATTGATCATCCATCGCTATTGTTTCGGTTTATCGTGCGCGACTGCGCGTGGGTAATGACTGACGTGATTGACAGTAAAACGACTGTTATCAGCTTGTTGGAAAGCCCATTACCAAGTGACTTGAATGATTGAGTTTTTTTGTACCTTGAGCGAGATTTTTTAATATACATACGTCAAAAGCCCTTTGATTGTGTCGTCTGCGCGCATATACAGACACACTGAATTTGCCAATGTATTGGCGCTTTTTTTCCTATCAAATGAACAATATTCAATGAAATTCAAGTTCCACTATACGTCAGTCAAGTAAAATGTATAACTCATTCGGATAATAATACATTTTTGCAACATTGCTAACAACATGCCATGAATCTGCTTGATTGGCTTCCGAATCTGACAAATATTGAATAATGATATATTGATGAAATAACAAGATTATGTTTTTTCGTTCATCCGTACACCTGTGCATATAAAGAACAATTCAGAGAAAGCAATATGTAACGAATTTAGAGCAGGTTGAACGCAAGGTTGAGGTGTTGATAATCATGCAGAAACTCGTGGTTTCCAATGTCGACGTTTCATGGAAATTCGATCGATACTTAGTAAAATTTGATAGCAATTACTAATCTTTTTTTTTTTTTTGTGGCACCAATGTTATAGCGTGTTTTTGTCCTGACTCTCATTCATATTATATCGATCAATGAAGTTCTTCATCATACCTCTTCACTGGAAATTCGTTTATAATCTCTCGATTATTGTAATAATGCATTCACCGCCTAAACTTTCCATTGAAATTTAAAAAATCTCTTAGCAAAGATTGATTAAATGTATAATCACCTATTTTCATGTTCTCTTGGAATCACCGAATACTCCGAGGTCAGCAATGGTTAGTAAGTTGGGTGAGTAAGTGGTTGATTGATGGAAGTCAGCATATCATTGAACCTCATTTCTATAGCTCAAACGTCTGATGGGGAAGTGCTGCGATATGTGAAAACAAATTTAAATCATAAAAATAGTGAATGTAAACACAATCAATATACGGGCACAATATTTTTGCGGAAAGAGTAATGCTTCTTTATTATCAACGATTTTGCAAGAAACGATACTTGTCAACGGACTGCGCTTGTTAAAACACAAAAACAATCAATATTTTAGTTCTTCAACAAAAATATCTGTCCAATAAGAACGTTGATGCATTAATACAATACGAGGCTAATGACAGAAGTAATTAATTTAATACGCCGTACGCGTGTAAGATAAGACATAAAGATAATAATGAAACATGACATATAAAAGAAAATTGCAAATGAAATGGAGTATGAGTGCGCCGTTACCACGGAGCATCGATCTTAGAAATTGCCTTAACCTTATGCTGCGATGAAAGGTACATGAATATCAGTTTTATCTTAGTTTTATAACGAAAAAGATTTCCATGGAACCATTCTCACGAGCGTCGAAACTAACGGAATATTACTTCTTTTTTCAGTATTGGTTTTCTACTCTTTCATATTGGCGGTTGCCTGCGTAGGAGCTACATTACATGATTCGAAAAATGGTATGCACGTAAGTGCTCACTCTTTTAAAAAACATGTGATTGTTGACGCAACCGGTAAACATGAGACTTCTTCTGGAAACTGGGAAAGCAAATGGAAAGATTCCTCGTTAGATGGCTGGCATGGACGTGGTGGGAAATGGCACGAAAAAGATGGAGAAATCCAGTCCGAAACATTTTCGGATGAAAGTTTAGATTCATCAGAGGCTGGTAGTGCGAGCTCTGAGACAGATAACTCGAACTCGAATTTCAGCAGCGAAGAATCTGCAAGCGGAGGTTCTGAAGAATCCAGTGAGTCAGAAGAATTTTCAGACGAAGATGAGGATTCTGATGAAGATTCAGATTCTTTCGAATCTTCAGACGAAGATGATGAAGACTATTCTGATGAAGATACCGATTCTCTTGAATCAGCTGACACTAAGAAAAAAAGTAATTCCAAAAGTAGAAGATCATTAAGATCGAAGTCGTTCAACAGTGAAGGCAAAAAATATCATAGTTCTGCAGTATCTGGTGATTCCGAAGAATCGGAAAGATCTGAAGAAAGTGAAGAAACAGATGATGACTCATATCAGGAAAATGAAAACTCACAGTCAATGGAGAGTGATAGTCAATCTCTGAAATCATCGGAAGATCTAAGTGCATTGAAACACCACAAAAAGACCAAAGAATCCTATGGAAAAAGTGGTTCATATGCAAATTCGAGACAGCAAACGGATGAACGAAAAAAAGGTTTAAAAAGTTCTAAAATGTCAATGTATGATAACAAGAAGATGCTTTCCAAGTGGAAAAAATCTGTAGAAAAATCTCTTGCGCGATTATGCACTGATATAGATGCGATCGCTTTAACGAGCCAATACGGAAACAGAAAGAGTATCCACTGGTTCCGGGCTGGGTATCGAAAACGTCAGTTGTTTATGAACCAAGCAAACAGCAACCTGCATAGACATGTGTCACAGATCCAGAACAACTGGAAAGTAGCCCTGCCTAAATGTGAATCCGATCTGAATGGAATATCACAATACCTACATGGAAGTATAATGGAGTTACAAGAGTGTATGTCACCAGGCAGGAACAGAAAATATGTGCCATTCCGTTACCTAATCAAATCACTGCATCGTAAAGTTGACGCCGTGACTCGTACACTTGCAGAAGAATTGTATAAAATCGTTCGGAATGTCAGAGTCAATAGTGAAAGATACACGGAGTCGAAAACACGTGCAACCTCAAATTCAGATTCCGAAGGGGATGATGAGGGTGAAGACCAAGATGATTCGGAGAGTGAAACAAGCTCCACCTCTGAATCAAGCTCTATGTCTAGTGCGAAAAGTAAGTCCAACAGCTCGTCCAGAGCCGAATCAGCAGAAAAATCCATGTCGTCAAGCGAGTCGGGTTATCACGATGAACCGAACACTTCACTTGGATCGCGAGGTCATGGTACCGGTTCACACGTCCATGGTACGGGATCGAAAGCATCATCCTCTGCGACGTCTGCAGCAGGTTCTAGTGATGATGTAGAAGACAAAAATGGCTCGGTAAGTAGATCAAGCTCTGCCGCTAAATCAAGGTCCGTATCCAGTGGGAAAAGTCATTCAAGCAGTTCATCCGAGGCCAAATCGAAAGCAAAATCGCGGCTAACCACTGCATCAGGCTATCACAAAGGTTCGATGCTGTCTAAGTCGGGTTTGCTAACCAAACATACCCATGGTACTGAACTTCATGGCCATGATACCGGATCGAAATCATCGTCATCTTCGGCATCAAAAGCAGCTTCTAGTACTGATTCAGAAGGCCAAACTGGCTCGGAAAGTGAGACAAGCTCCTCCGCTAAATCGAGCTCCTCATCTGGTGGAAAAAGTTATTCCAGTAGTTTGTCCAAGTCCAAATCAATAGCAGAATCCAGGTCAACAACTAAATCCGGCCATGAAAAATATTCGAAGAAATCGTCCTCTGCTTCAGAGCTGCCCAAATCAATTTCGCCAACAAAACATAGTCATAACACCGGTTTACATGACCGTGATCCGGAAATGGATGACCCCGATCAGGACTGCGAAGGTGATGATACTGAATCACAATCATCGTCATCTTCGGCATCGAAAGCAGCTTCCAGCGCTGATTCACAAGACCATACTCGCTCAGAAAGTGAGGCAAGCTCCTCTGCCGAATCGAGCTCCTCATCCGGTGGAAAAAGTGATTCCAGTAGTTTGTCCAAGTCCAAATCAACAGCAAAATCCAGGTCAACAACTAAATCTGGTCATGACAAATATTCGGAGAAGTCGTCCACTGGTTCAGGACTGTCCAAATCCAGTTTGCTAGCTGAGCATAGTCATAATATTGGTGTACATCGTCACGGAATTGGTTTACACAACCATAATTCTGGTTCACACCATAATGACCCCGGCATGAACGATTACGATACTGGTTCCCATAACCATCATACCGGATCAAAATCATCATCATCTTCGGCATCGAAAGCAGCCTCCAAGGCTGATTCACAAGACCATACTCGCTCAGAAAGTGAGGCAAGCTCCTCTGCCGAATCGAGTTCCTCATCCGGTGGAAAAAGTGATTCCAGTAGTTTGTCCAAGTCCAAATCAACAGCAGAATCCAGGTCAACAACTAAATCTGGTCATGACAAATATTCGAAGAAGTCGTCCACTGCTTCAGGGCTGTCCAAATCAATTTCGCTAACTAAGCATAGTCATGACACTGGTTTACATGATCATGATCCTGAAATGGATGACCCCGATCAGGACTACGAAAGCGATGATACCGGATCACAATCATCATCATCTTCGGCATCGAAAGCAGCCTCCAAGGCTGATTCACAAGACCATACTCGCTCAGAAAGTGAGGCAAGCTCCTCTGCCGAATCGAGCTCCTCATCCAGTGGAAAAAGTGGTTCCAGCAGTTTGTCCAAGTCCAAATCAATAGCAAAATCCAGATCAACAACTAAATCTGGTCATGACAAATATTCGAAGAAGTCGTCCACTGCTTCAGGGCTGTCCAAATCAATTTCGCTAACTAAGCATAGTCATGACACTGGTTTACATGATCATGATCCCGAAATGGATGACCCCGATCAGGACTACGAAAGCGATGATAACGGATCACAATCATCATCATCTTCGGCATCGAAAGCAGCCTCCAAGGCTGATTCACAAGACCATACTCGCTCAGAAAGTGAGGCAAGCTCCTCTGCCGAATCGAGCTCCTCATCCAATGGAAAAAGTGGTTCCAGCAGTTTGTCCAAGTCCAAATCAATAGCAAAATCCAGGTCAACAACTAAATCTGACCATGACAAATATTCGAAGAAGTCGTCCACTGCTTCAGGGCTGTCCAAATCAATTTCGCTAACTAAGCATAGTCATGACACTGGTTTACATGATCATGATCCCGAAATGGATGACCCCGATCAAGACTGCGAAAGCGATGATACCGGATCACAATCATCATCATCTTCGGCATCGAAAGCAGCCTCCAAGGCTGATTCACAAGACCATACTCGCTCAGAAAGTGAGGCAAGCTCCTCTGCCAAATCGAGCTCCTCATCCGGTGGAAAAAGTGATTCCAGTAGTTTGTCCAAGTCCAAATCAACAGCAAAATCCAGGTCAACAACTAAATCTGGCCATGACAAATATTCCGAGAAGTCGTCCTCTGCTCCAGGGCTGTCCAAATCAATTTCGCTAACTAAACATAGTCATGATACTGGTTTACATGATCATGATCCCGAAATGGATGACCCCGATCAGGGCTGCGAAAGCGATGATACCGGATCACAATCATCATCATCTTCGGCATCGAAAGCAGCCTCCAAGGCTGATTCACAAGACCATACTCGTTCAGAAAGTGAGGCAAGCTCCTCTGCGAAATCGGGCTCCTCATCTGGTGGAAAAAGTGATTCCAGTAGTTTGTCCAAGTCCAAATCAACAGCAAAAGCCAGGTCAACAACTAAATCTGGCCATGACAAATATTCGGAGAAGTCGTCCTCTGGTCCAGGGCTGTCCAAATCAATTTCGCTAACTAAACATAGTCATGATACTGGTTTACATGATCATGATCCCGAAATGGATGACCCCGATCAGGGCTGCGAAAGCGATGATACCGGATCACAATCATCATCATCTTCGGCATCGAAAGCAGCCTCCAAGGCTGATTCACAAGACCATACTCGTTCAGAAAGTGAGGCAAGCTCCTCTGCGAAATCGGGCTCCTCATCTGGTGGAAAAAGTGATTCCAGTAGTTTGTCCAAGTCCAAATCAACAGCAAAATCCAGGTCAACAACTAAATCTGGCCATGACAAATATTCCGAGAAGTCGTCCTCTGCTCCAGGGCTGTCCAAATCAATTTCGCTAACTAAACATAGTCATGATACTGGTTTACATGATCATGATCCCGAAATGGATGACCCCGATCAGGGCTGCGAAAGCGATGATACCAGATCACAATCATCATCATCTTCGGCATCGAAAGCAGCCTCCAAGGCTGATTCACAAGACCATACTCGTTCAGAAAGTGAGGCAAGCTCCTCTGCGAAATCGGGCTCCTCATCTGGTGGAAAAAGTGATTCCAGTAGTTTGTCCAAGTCCAAATCAACAGCAAAATCCAGGTCAACAACTAAATCTGGCCATGACAAATATTCCGAGAAGTCGTCCTCTGCTCCAGGGCTGTCTAAATCAATTTCGCTAACTAAACATAGTCATGATACTGGTTTACATGATCATGATCCCGAAATGGATGACCCCGATCAGGGCTGCGAAAGCGATGATACCGGATCACAATCATCATCATCTTCGGCATCGAAAGCAGCTTCCAACGCTCATTCACAAGACCATACCCGTTCGGAAAGTGAGGCAAGCTCCACTGCCAAATCCAGCTCTACTTCCAAAGGAAAAAGTCATTCCAGCAGTTCATCTCAGGCCAGATCACAAGGAAAATCCATGTCGACGACCGGATCAGGCCATGACAAATACTTGGACAAGTCGTTACATGGCCACGGAATTGGTCTACATAGCCACGATTCTGGTTCACACCATCATAATCCCGGCATGAACGGTTACGATACTGGCTCCCATAACCATGATACCGGATCGCAGGCATCGTCATCCTCGGCATCAAAAGCAGCTTCTAGTACTCATTCACAAGACCGTACTCGCTCGGAAAGTGAGGCACGCTCCACTGCCAAATCGAGCTCTGTTTCGAAAGGAGAAAATCATTCCAGCAGTTCATCACAGGCCAGATCACAAGGAAAATCCATGTCGACGACCGGATCAGGCCATGACAAATATTTGGACAAGTCGTTACATGGCCACGGAATCGATCTACATAGCCATGATTCTGGTTCACACCATCATAATCCCGGCATGAACGGTTACGATACTGGCTCCCATAACCATGATACCGGATCGCAAGCATCGTCATCCTCGGCATCAAAAGCAGATTCTAGTGCTCATTCACAAGACCATACTCGCTCGGAAAGTGAGGCACGCTCCACTGCCAAATCGAGCTCTGTTTCGAAAGGAGAAAATCATTCCAGCAGTTCATCACAGGCCAGATCAGAAGGAAAATCCATGTCGACGACCGGATCAGACCATGACAAATACTTGGACAAGTCGTTACATGGCCACGGAATTGGTCTACATAGCCATGACTCTGGTTCACACCATCATAATCCCGGCATGAACGGTTACGATACTGGCTCCCATAACCATGATACCGGATCGCAAGCATCGTCATCCTCAGCATCGAAAGCAGCTTCTAGTACTCATTCACAAGACCATACTCGCTCGGAAAGTGAGGCACGCTCCACTGCCAAATCGAGCTCTGTTTCGAAAGGAGAAAATCATTCCAGCAGTTTATCACAGGCCAGATCACAAGGAAAATCCATGTCGACGACCGGATCAGGCCATGACAAATACTTGGACAAGTCGTTACATGGCCACGGAATTGGTCTACATAGCCATGATTCTGGTTCACACCATCATAATCCCGGCATGAACGGTCACGATACTGGCTCCCATAACCGTGATACCGGATCGCAAGCATCGTCATCCTCGGCATCAAAAGCAGCTTCTAGTACTCATTCACAAGACCATACTCGCTCGGAAAGTGAGGCACGCTCCACTGCCAAATCGAGCTCTGTTTCGAAAGGAGAAAATCATTCCGGCAGTTCATCACAGGCCAGATCACAAGGAAAATCCATGTCGACGACCGGATCAGACCATGACAAATATTTGGACAAGTCGTTACATGGCCACGGAATTGGTCTACATAGCCATGATTCTGATTCACACCATCATAATCCCGGCATGAACGGTCACGATACTGGCTCCCATAACCGTGATACCGGATCGCAAGCATCGTCATCCTCGGCATCAAAAGCAGCTTCTAGTACTCATTCACAAGACCATACTCGCTCGGAAAGTGAGGCACGCTCCACTGCCAAATCGAGCTCTGTTTCGAAAGGAGAAAATCATTCCGGCAGTTCATCACAGGCCAGATCACAAGGAAAATCCATGTCGACGACCGGATCAGACCATGACAAATATTTGGACAAGTCGTTACATGGCCACGGAATTGGTCTACATAGCCATGATTCTGATTCACACCATCATAATCCCGGCATGAACGGTCACGATACTGGCTCCCATAACCGTGATACCGGATCGCAAGCATCGTCATCCTCGGCATCAAAAGCAGCTTCTAGTACTCATTCACAAGACCATACTCGCTCGGAAAGTGAGGCACGCTCCACTGCCAAATCGAGCTCTGTTTCGAAAGGAGAAAATCATTCCGGCAGTTCATCACAGGCCAGATCACAAGGAAAATCCATGTCGACGACCGGATCAGGCCATGACAAATATTCGGACAAGTCGTTACATGGACACGGAAATGGTGTACATAGTCATGATTCTGGTTCACACCATCATGATCCCGGCATGAACGGTCACGATACTGGCTCCCATAACCATGATACCGGATCGCAAGCATCGTCATCCTCTGCATCGAAAACAACTTCTAGCGCTCATTCACAAGTCCATACTCACTCGGAAAGTGAGGAAAGCTCCTCTACCAAATCGAGCTCTGTATCCAGTGGAGAAAGTCATTCTGGCGGTTCAGCAGCTCCAAGCCACAGTATAAATCCAAAATATGCTTCAATTGTGCATGTACATCCAATAAAACATGCTGATGGTACTGATTAATTATACGTCACGGTAACCGTCCCATGATTATCTTCAAGCTCGCAAAAACTAAAGTGGGTCATTTTCTATTTTCCAAAATGTCAGGACACATTTTTTTGTTTTCATTTCTTATTTTTAAATACTGGCATTTTCCGATCAAGCACTCGCTGTCATTATAAAAAGGCAACAATCACATACCTATTTATTAGCACGTCATGTAACGCAACTGTCATGGCTCAATAGCATTGATTGCAGTTCAATTCCAGTTATATTTCTAGTGACGGTATTGCTGAGTGTCTTTGTACACAATGACAAATAATTATGTTGCATTCTTCTTGTTTGTGTAAATTAAGAAAGATGAAAATTCATAACAGCGAATTGATCTAGAATCACATAAAAGGCACATAAAATTTCCCTAACGTTTGTCAAAATAATGAAAAAAAAAAAAAAAAAAATACTTATTAATGTTGCCGCACGGTCTTTTCGGTCGTTGAAAGAATATATGTATACATGAAAAATAAAAATGATTATTGCAGAAACGTCGTCTCTCTTCGGAATTATCTCTACTTTTGTCTCGTAATGGATTCATTCTCTTCCCATTTCCCAGCAGTATTCTTATGTGTTCAAAGACCTCCTCCTTCTCTTGATGGGCTTTGCATTGAAAACCCCAGATTCGAAGTCTAGGTCGATCAACATTTGAGAAAAGGGACATACGACTGCGGGGCAAAATAAACAATTGAGCCAAAAGTAACCTCCTATTTTGCGATATCCATGACTTCTAGTTCATGTTCGGCACACTCTAGGCTAATTCAGAAGGAAACGCTGTGAACGAACTCGTTCGCAGTTATCTGTCGATTCTCACTCGACTTCAAGACCTCACAATAGGAAAAAGTTTCCTAAAGCACCAGGGGAAAAACTCAATTAAATTGCTAGCAATAATTGTCTCGGCAGCAGGTTTGGAAATATATTAATAAACTAATTGAACCACGCCATGTCCGCAGATTACGACAACTTTGTAATACCAACAAATAGCATCAGATTACATTCGAGTCGACGCCAAATGTTACGAATGTCGGGTGGTTATCCCGAGATATGCATCAGGTAGATTAATTACTCAGATATTTGTTTTTGGACTACAATGTGTCTGATCACCGTATTCGTGATTGGATTTTTTTCATAAATGAGAAAACTCTACGGCCCATGATGAACCTCTAAATATTTTTCAACATCGTTCTTCTTTCGCAATAATTTATTTTTAGGGATAAGCTCAAGATTTCTAAGTGAACACTTGAAAGAAAAAATGTTGCCCTGAAATAACACACCATAGTGTATGTGCTTTTAATTATGTGTGCAGTGGTTATGAGAATCGTTTTTATGTGAGTGTATGTATTTCCCAATGCATAAATATGTAGCTGGAGGGCATTTTTCTTAATTGATTCGCCTCGACAAATGAATGATTACATTGTTAATCAACAAAATGTAATTTCATAGTCAAAAATATGTCTACGAGATGTAGATAATCCATTATATAGTTGATGCCCGTCTCTAGTCTCCTACGACGTAGATGTCCGACATTTATCTTTGAACTTTTTGCGGTTCAATCTGAGGAAAAAGATAACACTGCATCGAGTCTGGAAGCTTTTCACAGAAGCATTCTACTTATCTTCGAGCATGATTCTGTACGCTCAATTCAGTGAGTCCAAGTCGCTTGGACAACGTACGCAGAGAGAACGGTTCTGACCGAATGGTTTCCATTTCTTTATTCCTAACTAAGTACAAGATTGAAGTGAAGCAGCCATGTGGAAGTATTGCATTTTGTTTTTAGCCATTGCATCCTCGGCATTAGAAACCATCTCTTTTCCAAATAATGACGTAAGTCCATGAAGATTCATTGACCGCGCTACTTTAGTTTAAGAAGTACATTGTCATACAAATATTTCAACTTTTAAAGTACATCGTTTTATTACTGAACTGTATATAAGTTGAGCAATGATAAGAGAATAGTGAACACCTATGATTCGATATTATCTGTAGACAAAAAAAAAGCCTTGAAAAAGTACGCCAGGTTTAAAAACTTGCACTGCAGTTGTAATTTTGCACAAAAAATGAAGTGATTTTTTTCTTTTAAATTGCTAAGAAAAATAAACCAGTGACTACATAAACTCGGTGTGCGTGGTTAAGAAAATAAGTTCGGCTTATTTTACTTACAAAGATATATCAATTTTATCTTCGCATTATATCAGTCATGACCTTATGTCAATATCATGTCTTTCCAGACTTATTCTCTTATGCAGACACACCAATTTTTTGTAGTATACGGTTTATTTTATTTTTTTGAATATTCTACAAAAAAAATTGTTTTTTTGTGAAATTTTAGCTAAGATGCACTTTTTTATATTTAACGTCCTTTCATTACCTTTTGAAAGTTTTTTCCCCGAGATAGATTCACTTTTTCGATAGTTCGTAAGGATGGTATTTTGACGCAAATATTGACGATTCAAGGGTTAACTATTCTGATTTGCTGGGGTGGTTTTCGAAATTATTATTTAATATTTCTTCGTTGAACAACAATGCACAAAAATAAAATAGTAATTGACAGCGCACGGCACGGGAGCGACAGAAAGAAGGTGGACTGGGTGAGGCACAAAGATGACAGAGCAAGGAAGAAGGGGAAACGCATGATATAAATATAGTCGCCGCGGATAGCGAAGCAAGACTGACTTTCAATGTATATATTTCGCGTTATAATCAAATCAAACACAAAGCATGTTCAATTCATCTAGAGTTACGATTGAGTCTTGGGACAAGTACATTTGATGGCGTTGTCGCACTAGCCCGAGACTGAGCAGAGTCTCGTCTCGTAGCTACGAACACTTCGAACACTTTTTGAAAATTGTTTATATTATCTCAGAATAATCAATTTCGGTGGTGAGGCGGATCGTTTTCTTTATATAACCACGGAGCTCAGGAGAAATTTCATGATCTGAAAATTGAACCGGAGACTTACATATTACCAGCACGATTGATACCATAATATTGTTGAGAAAAAACTTTGCGCAGTCTTAGCATGCAGCCCGGTTCTGCTGCATCGAAGGATTTGACGATTCTGTACATGCGCGTCGACAACACATTCAAAGACCTCTTGATACTGATGGAAACTTTTTTTAAATATTTGAAAATCGAGATCTTTGCTGTGAAAGATTCTCGAAAAGCTGCAAGTTCACGCGTTATTCATAAGCTTCATATAAAAGGCGCCAGGAAAGGAATTTAGCTCGTTGTTGACAGTTTTAAGTTGAAACATGTCAGGGATTAGGGACGATTCATATAGTAGATTCTGCATGTTATCAATATTTTCACTACACCTGTCTATTTTTCCATTCTACAAATGCGAAGTAGAATGCAATACTCGTCAATGTAATATGAGGAGGTATAGGGCGATATGTAGTGCAAAATGATACAATTCTTTATCGGCGAGTAATTCCGATTTGCAATTGCAGGATAGTCGGGCGGTGGGAAACTATGGATTTGAGGTTGATCATAAAAACAATCAGTTTTTACTTGACGGTAAACCGTTCAGGTATGTCTCTGGAAGTTTCCACTATTTCCGCACCCCACGACAATACTGGCGGGATAGACTGAGAAAAATGAGAGCAGCCGGGCTGAATGCAGTATCTACGTGAGTGGTATCTCGTTACTCGTTCTGATCGAGCAATGGTATATAAAACTCAGTTATCACCAATTGAATTTTTAAGTTACGTCGAGTGGAGTCTTCATCAACCTAACGTGAACACGTGGGAATGGTCTGGTGAGGCAGATGTCGTCGAGTTCATTAGAATTGCACAAGAGGAGGATCTTCTGGTGCTGTTACGGCCTGGTCCTTACATATGTGCCGAAAGAAATTTGGTAAAATATTTTTGCATCTAATCATATTCGATAGTTTTGACAATTCTTCAATTCATGCGTTTCAAAAGTTAAACATCCGGATTTTTTGTAAAAACTCGTAATACCAAGTTGACCTTTTTGACCATTAAAACAATTTATACGTACAGGGTGGCCTGCCACCTTGGCTGATGACTCTTATACCGGACATAAAAATGCGAACGAACGACACCCGTGAGTATTTCGTAGTATTTTCGAATGTAACAACAACAATTCCTCAGGTAATACTGGAAGGATAATAGCTTCGTTTGTATGTTTGATGCCAGGCTATATGCAATATGTCGAAGTATATTTACGGGAACTATTGATAAGAATGGAACCGCTGCTGAGAGGCAATGGAGGTCCAATAATAATGGTCCAGGTGAATTGAATTATTCATATTATGGAGTTCAAAAAAATAAATCACGCAACAGCGTGATTAACAACATTACAAACTCACAAATAAAATCTTTCTCATTAGATCGAAAACGAATACGGAAGTTTCCACGCTTGTGACGCATCTTACAAAGCAAGTCTCTTCAACATTATCAAAAGATATGTTGGCACTAAAGCACAATTGTATACAACCGATGGCTCCTCTTTATCGATGTTACAATGTGGCTATGTCCCTGGGGCATACGCGACTGTGGACTTCGGGACTAGTGGGAATGTCACTCGGAACTTTGCAATAATGCGGCAAATTCAGCCAACGGTAAAATTGATAACAGTTTTTTTTCTTTGATTAATAAATTCTAACTGATGCTCCTTGGGCATTATCTGATCCGATAGTAACTCTTTTTAAGTAACAACTGATTTCTTTTCTCTTTCTCGATCTCTGATTGATACTCACCGGAATCAATGAAATACTTGTCCTTTCAATGATATAAGAAATTTTAGTGATGAACATAAACCATTGGCTTTTCTTTGTACACTTTTAATTTGCACTCGATAATTCATTTTCTTTACTCAGAGTGTTTTTTTTTTTTTGCGGTAATCTCGTGATTGTCATTGCTGGTTATTTCCTTGGATGCGTGTTATATAAACCTTTTCTAGTATATTTTTACTATACATTGATCTTAAATCAATGTGCAGTGAAATGTTAGCTTTTATTTAACTGATTCTATGCATCGATTTTACACCTTCATGAGAGAAACTGCTGATGTTGCAGGGCCCTTTAGTCAACTCAGAGTTTTATCCAGGATGGTTGACTCACTGGGAGGAACCGTTCCAGAGAGTTAGTACAGCAAATGTGGTCCGAGTGCTCGACCAAATGCTTGCTTTAGGTGCTTCGGTAAACATATACATGTTTTACGGGGGTACAAATTTCGGATTTACATCAGGTAATTAGAGGAAGCGTTTCTATCAGTAAACTTTTCTATATTCATAAAAATACAAAACCTCCTTTGTTTTGTGTGCATAAAAGTTTTCTTTCAATGGGTATTCGAATTTACTGATGGAAATAATGAAAAAATTCGTCACATGTCGAATGGGTTACTTTACTGGATTAAGTTGGTTTCGGTTAGTTGCATATTTGTGACTGAAAGTGAAAAAAAAAAAAAAAATACGGATACCACGGTAGAAAATGCCAGTTCCCTAAAAACTAATGGTCACTCGTGTTACGTACATTTAGGTGCGAATGGGCCTCAAAACTACAGTCCCCAGTTGACATCCTACGACTACGATGCGCCGCTCACCGAAGCGGGTGACCCAACGGATAAATACTTCGCGATTCGTGAAGTGATAGGCAAGGTAGTTTTTAACTGTTTCAAAATTTTACTTCCTATCGATTAAGTCATCGGATGAGATTGTTTTTTATGTAGGAACCGTTTTTTTCGTACTGGTTGCAATTTTGTATTTCTCCTTACAGTATCTCCCCCTAACAAATCTTTCGCTGCCAAATGTCGCACCGAAAGGGAATTACGGTCCAGTCAATTTGCAACCGATTGTAAAACTGTTCGATCCACTTGCAAGACAAATGATGGGTTCAGTCAGCGGAAATTACAAAGAAGCACCGACATTCGAACAGCTCGGAATCGCTCATAATCTGGTGCTTTACGAAACTTATTTGCCAAACTCTCCAAAGGATGTCGGAATTCTTAACGCATTGACAATGGATCGAGGTCTGGTTTACCTAGATTCGTATCTCGTGGCAGTGACGTCTCGGATTCACGAGGTGTACAACGTTGTACTTGAAAAACCTTCCGGAAAACGTCTCCAGATTCTCGTTGAGAATCAAGGTCATTTGAATTTTGGGAACATCACCGAAGATTGGAAGGTTATTCGTAATACATTTCTCGCAATTATGTAGCTCTAAATCTTACGTTCGTCTTCGTGACATAATTTTTGTTTGTTTAACAGGGCTTGCTGAACGCAAATCTTGACAGCATTCCACTGTCTTCATGGAATGTTACGGGATTCGAATTGAAAGACATCGAACCACTCAAAAATTTAAATAATATTATCACAGTAGATTCCGGCATTCTCAATACGAGTCCAATTTTTCTACTGGGCAATTTCACCGTCACTGGCAAGCCTCTGGACACTTATCTTGATACTACTGGCTGGGGAAAAGGCGTTGCGTTCGTAAACGGCCACAATCTTGGTAGATATTGGCCTCGAGCTGGTCCACAAATGACTCTTTATGTACCATCCGCTTACTTGATAAGCGGTAATAACGAACTCATAATTCTCGAACTCGAGGATTTGCCATCAATGAAAAGAATGAAGTTCCAAGATACGGCAAATATTGGATAATATCTTCAGTTATAACTGCGGAATTTACGAGCCTCAACGTGTCATGGACATTTCGTATGAAAAATTTAAGCCTTGAATAGCTTATGAATGGAAATGGAGTTTGTTTCAAGTATCAACACGTATCGACCGTTCGATCAACTATATTTGTCTGAAGTGGTCTAGCCGAATAAATGCATGAAGAATGCCTGAATCCCTGTTTAGTTATCCTGCTCCTGGCGAGAAAAGTTTTACACCTAATTTTATTCCCAAACTCTCACTAGAAAGGAAAATATAAGGTCATCAATCTTTATGATAAGAATCTACTTCGGAAATCTCAATGAATTTCCAAGCGTGTGCGTTTATTAGTTCGATGTTGCAGAAGTTTTGTGATTTTTCTCAAGCGATTTTTTTATAGCGAGGGAAATTTGTTTTGACAAGTAACAACGGCCGCATCACGAAGTCCTATCCACATGAATTGGGTCCATCAGCTAAAAGCACGAAATAACGACCGCCGGCTGTCCGCTGGCCCAGTAAAACTTTATGTGCATGGTTAATAAAATAATCATTATTTTCTTGTTAAATTAACTCATCATCCGCAACAAGATTAACGCTCGGAAGATTTTGCATCTTATTGGATGTTGTGTACAAAAATATCTAGAAATCTAAATTTTGAATTCTAATTTGAATCAACGTGAAAATATTCGTATCTCGGTTTGTAATTAAGATATTGAGACTTTTTTTAATTGCGCGTCTTGCAAAGATGCATGAGATCCATAATGGATTTTTCACTTATGTCAACAAATTAAAGAGTTATTTATATTTGTTCATAGGCAAAAAATTTAAATCGTCGAAAAACGAACATTTTTATCAACGATATTTTTCCAATCGATCGATTCCTGAAAATACTTGTTGAATCGAACCACCTGAATTATCATTCAAATAATCATTTATTGATCTAGTCTCGATCCAACGAATCAAGCCAGTTTATTGTTCTTCAATAACTGCGCCCAAACAGAGTATAAAATTGTGGTTTCTTCGTGCAACGAGGGTGTACACATTTTGAGAAATCAAGTTGTGTTTTCGGTTGTTCGAAAGGTATACAAAGACTCTTGGCTCCCATCAGTGGTGCTCCCGCTTCGTCACCTGCGTCGTCGCTGGAATTTAAACGGGTAAAGTTTAAAATTTGTAGCAAAATCGGTGGACGATGTACAGTGAACATTGCATACGACTGTCAAAAATTATGGTATCCATTTTGAGATCGAAATATGAATTTAATAACATGGAAGAAAAAAGATTTTCGAGGAATATTTACCCCGCACTGTCCGCTTTAATATTATCCTCGCAACTGATGTCTCCGCAGAAAGGTGCCAGAATGATATTCTTTTTCTCGAGTTCGGAACAGAATGTGTTCCACTCGTTGGTCTGCTTGATATGGTCGTTCAAATCTTTCGAGGCCTTGTTCAGCATCGATTTCTGTATTTCCTCGAGAAGTTTTTCGATGGATCCACAAACGCTCGATCTTTCAGCGGTCAGACGTTCGGCATTATCTCGTCTCACAAGGGTGACTTGTTTTTTCTCCAAATCTTTGAAACCGAGCTCAGCTCTGACAGGAACACCCTTGAGTTCCCAATGATTGAATTTCCAGCCTGGGCTATAATTGTCCCTGTAGTCACCCTTGACTTTCAAATCACCATTTTTCTTCAATTCCGCCTCGAGTTTTTGACACTCCTCCATAAGACGTTGCCTCTGTTCGAGACTCGTGGAAGCTGTTATTCCACACGGGACAATTACGACCTGAACAGCAGCGACTCTCGGTGGCAAAACCAGCCCTTTGTCGTCACCGTGCACCTGCGATGTTTTCATGATTATTTTAGCACAAATCTCTGACAAAAATGAAACAACGATAGAACGAAAATTAACACCAAGATTGTTTTTTTTTTTTTTCATTTTTTTTTTTAACAAACCATTATCATAACTCCGATCGTTCGTGTAGTCAGACCCCATGAGTTTTGATAAACGTAAGTCTTCTCGCTTCCTTCCTCAGCACCCTCTACTTGGATGTCAAACATTTTTGCGAAATTTTGTCCCAAATGATGACTTGTAGCACCTTGAATTCCTCTACCACTCGCCGAGACGAAAGCCTCGACCGTAGTCGTGTAATCACCGCCCGCAAACTTTTCTTTCTCTGTTTTGCGGCCTCTGACGACGGGTACTGCTAGGAAATCTTCGTAAACTTTGGCGTAGATGTCGAGAATCTGTAACACCTCTTCGTCGGCTTCGGCTTTTGTTCCAAATGCCGAGTGTCCTTCTTGCCAAAGAAATTCACGCGTTCGCAAAAATGGCTGTGGATGCTTGAACTCCCACCGCTGAAATTACAGATTCTATGACGTCATCAATCTTTGCAACGATATTCAAGTTTTTCCACAATTCTTTGATAGCAATGACCAGCAAAAATCGATTATTATTGAGATTTAAAGAATATATTTTTACATTTCGCTAGGAAAAAGTTCAATTAGTAAAAATTCAACGTCCGAGAAATACTTACGACGACGTTGTTCCATTGATTAAGTTTGAGTGGCAAATCCCGATGAGATTTCAACCATTTGGCGTATGCAGGATACATAACAGTTTCCGACGTGGGACGGATGGCAATTGGTTCAGCCAACTCGGACTCGCCGCTTCTGGTAACCCATGCAACTTCCGGCGCAAAATCAGCGATGTGATCTTTTTCACGTTCGAGAACGGCTTTAGTAACGAATATTGGGAAGTAACAATTCTGCACGCCCATTTTCTTGATTTCGCGGTCGATGTAATCCTTTATTATGTCCCAAATGGAAAAGCTCCAAGGACGTAAAACGTAACAACCGGAGACGTCGTAGTACTCTATCATTTCGCCTTTCGTAATAACTTGAGAGTACCAATCCGATAAATTGTCCGTTTTTTTCGCTTCGAGACCCAAACGAGTGCCAGTTTTGTTGGTTTCGACTTCTTTGCTCGGGGCTTGTTGCTCTTTAGCTTTTCCTTTCTTGGCTCCTTTCTCAGCTGGCTTGGAAGACTCTTTTGCATTTCGGGCTCCAGGCTTTTCTCCACCACCTGGTGGTTTCCAATCTTGTCCCGTGGCTGCTTTGTAACTGCTCTTCAAATCAAGCAATATTTTCACTGCTTCGTCTATCGCGTTTTTCTCTGCCTTCTCGCTCTTCAATCGTCTCACATTGTCACCAGCCTTGGTTATCTCGTTCGACAATTCATTATCTTTAGCCGGTGGATTCGTCGATGGCATCGCAGCGGCGCTCGTTGCGCTGGGTTTCCATTCCTTCCCCGTAACACTTTTGTAATCGTTTTTCAATTTCAATAAAATCTTCACCTCATCGTCGATCTTTGATTTTTCAGCTTTCGCCGTTTTCAACTGACGAACTTTGTCTCCTTGTTCGGCTATTTTAGTCGAAATGGAATCTGCCGATTCGGTACTCATTTTTGGATGTGCAACGGTGGTCTCTTTGGGTTTCCAATCTTCACCGACCGCCTTCTTGTATTCGGCCTTCAAAGCTAATAGTACTTTGACTTCTTGATCCACGAGCTTTTTCTCTGCTTTGGCAGTTTTCAGCTCGCGCACTTTATCGCCCTGCTGTTGAATTTTATTGGACAATTGTTCGTTCGAAGCTTGTGGAGCTTGTACGGCGCTTGTAGAAACCGGTGTCGCAGCTTCCGGTTTCCAATCTTTGCCAGTTGCGTTCTTGTACTCGGTTTTGAGGGCCAAAAGATTCTTCACTTCGACATCAATCGTCTTTTTATCCGCTTTTTCCGCCTTAAGTTGTCGGACTTTGTCACCTTGATTGGCTACTTTTATCGACAACGCTGCTCCATCCGTCTCGCATGATTTTGAGCTTTGACCAATGACTTCCGCTGGTGTCCAATCTTTTCCAGTTATCTTTTTGTACTCGGCTTTCAAACTCAAAAGTTCTTTGACTTCTTGATCGATTACCTTTTTCTCCGCTTTTTCAGCTTTTAACTTTCTCACTTTTTCACCCTGATCCTGCACTTTTTTCGCAAGCGTCGTGTCCGTACCTTTGCCAGAATCGCCCGCTGGAGTTTTCACTGCCGCTTCCGGTTTCCAATCCTTTCCAGCGGCTGCTTTGTACTCGGCCTTTAAGGCTAGCAAGATTTTGACTTCTCCGTCGATGATGGGTTTTTCGGCTTTCGCGGCTTTGACGTCGCGCACTTTGTTACCCTGGACCGTTATTTTCTCGTGCAACGACGATAAATCCTAAAAATACAAATCACCAATTTGTCATTTTCATTAAAAGTTGTCCGACTGTTTAAACGACACCAAAAACAAATGAGCCGTTTTTATTTTCACGTGAAATTAAATACTCTATGGACAGTAGCACGAAAGTAAATTTTTTATTTTTTTATTTAGAGACTAAAATACGATTTCCTCAGAATTGTTAAATCGGATTAATAAGTGATTTTTGTTGTTTTTTTTGTTGTTGACAATCCATATGGGAAAAACAGAGCGTCGTGACAATAACAGGGACTTTCTCGACGGTCCACGTTGTCGAGCATCCCAACGCGTACCTGAGAATACCGTATGCGAGTCGAATCAGTCGCTGCGCGGTGAAAGGGAAGCAATGGTTTCGAAAACCAAGTGCGATATGCGAGTGGAGAGGGAGCACAGTGAGCGTTCCGTTCAACTACAGTGGAACTTCCATTACGTTGAATTTTGATCGGTAAAAACTCGATTATTGGAATCACAATGCTCTCATGAGTCTCTCTTGATACATATCTCATCTCCGGGGCAGGAGAATTTGAGATTTTCGATTAAATCCCTATCCAAACGTATTGTCCTATCCTGAAAGGGTTTCCTCAAATTCCAAATGATTGATTTTTCTTGTAGCACTTTTACGTTTCGGATTTTCAATTTTCATTACATCGCATTTTTTCATTTCTTTTTCAAAGTAGTCGACTCTACTGCTGCGAAATTGATCTTTGGATTTTGTTATAATTTATTATTTATAATTATAATTTTACGAGGGCCGATGTCTGTGATGAACGCCTAATGGTTTCCTAATAATTTATTATTATAGAAATTACCGTTTTAGGAGGTTTTTATTGCTGTGCAGCAGAACTATTTGACCGATTTCCCTACATGGATCGTGAGATTTTAGTTATTTTTTTAAAGTGAATGGATGAACGTGGAATCCCAAAAATTACCTTTCCGCCGTTGTCTTTCGTTGCGATTGCAGCGTTCGTGGGTGCAGCAGGGGTTGCTTGAGCGGTAGAGTGTCCATCAGGTATGTGAAAGAGAATGATGGGTTGTTCACGCGACGAACAAGGGCTGATGGGGGCGTATGGAACATCGCAACGATAAAATCCTTTTCTTTGCAGTTGGATGATTTCGCCTTCTTTCACGCGCTTCAGTTCACTTTCACCCAATAATTTTACTTCTCTCTGAAATTGTCGATATCATGATAGAAAAAAAAAAGACAACAATGTGAGGGTTCGTCGGGGAGGACAATATTCAAAAACTTACCCTCGTGTCCTTGGCGACGAAATCTTTGAAATCGTCGTCCTTGCCGAGTACAGGTTTGCTGATAATATGCTCGAAATAAACCGCGTAGCAAGGGACCATATGGTGATTAGACGAATCGTGATCCGCGAGCCAGGTCAGTTTGACCGTATTTTTATAATCTTTGTTCTCGAGGTTCAAGCTCGCCGTAACTCCCGTGATAATCCCATTCTTTTTCTTGATATTTTTTATGAGCAAATTTCCCCAGTTTATGAAAGTAGCATTTTGGCCCTCTACGAGAGTTTCCGCGTCGCATCTTTCGATTAGAACACACGGTCCCACTTTTACTTGCTTCGTACCCTTCGATGGGTCTTTTGGATGATTTTGTACAGTCAGAAAATCTTCCTTTGCGTTCTCTACCACGACAGGAACAGTTTCGCCCTCGTTCAAAGCCGTATATCTGCGCATTAAACAAATCGAAATTCTTCAATGTATTACGTTCATTTCTACAAATGCAATCAACTACCAAATCATGGAATTAACTTTTGCATAATTAGAACGCAATCAGAGACCTTTATTGAGCAATTCTTTATTGTCGATTTTCGCTTGCTTTCATATTTTTCGTATTTGGAATAGAAATATTTTTTTTATAAAAAAGTTTAGGGGTAATCCAACAAATTAATAATGTTGCTGGAAAAAATAAAATTTTAGGAATAAGCGCTAATGAAAATACCGACTTACCTTATCGCCATAGGATCGATGACTTTTTTGTTGAAAGCCCAAATTTTGTCCCACTCCATGAAAACGACCGATCTCGAGCTACCTTGAGCAATGATAAACTGTTTGAGCCCGTCGACGGTCATTCCACGGCGGAGTATTCCTCTGACGGTTGGAAAACGCGGATCGTCCCAACCATCGACCAATCCTTCCTCGACGAACCAAGTCAATCTTCGTTTCGACAAAACCGTGTTGGTCATGTTGAGTCGAGAATACTCCCAAACGTGAGGACGTCGCAACTCGAGAGCCTCGATTAACCAGTAGAATTGAACGTCTCGATCGTGGTACTCGGTGGTACGAAGCGTATGCGTTACACCCTCGAGGGCATCTACGATCGGACATGCAAAGTCATACGTTGGATAAACCCTAGAAATAAATAAAACTTTTAAAATCATCCACATTCGTTCGGTGACAAATTTAGCACAAAAAAGTTTCAAATTTATTGTTATTTTCGTCGAGAGAAAACAAAATTCAGGTGATTGGACAGACGACTGGATAACCACGAGTCTCCGTAATTTAGTGTTCATATTTTATAAGAATAGAAAGAAAAAGAATTCTGGAAATACTAATTCGTACTTGTATTTGGTTCCTGTACGAGGATGAGGTTCCGCTTTGCACCTATAAATCGTCGGATCCCTCATGCATCCGTTGGTCGATTGATAATCGATTTTTGCCCGTACGCAACACTCCTGTCCCTTGACCGTTGCGTTTTTCATTTCTTCCCAAAGTTGCATGTTTTTTTCGACGCCTAAGCAGAAATATCGACAAGGATTTGTGAAGATTAAAAGCTTGGATGATGTTGAGGTTTGAATTTAAACCAAAAAATATTCACGTATCAGAAAAGCATAAGAAGTTGAAAAATTTGGGTTCGTAACGAGATTCGCTCACTATTGTCTCGATTCGCCGATGGCAATCTCTGCTCCCGTTGTTCCTTCATCAGCAAAGCAGGCGTATCATCGACAAATGCTTTTCCCTCTTTGATCAGCTTGTCGCAATAGGACAACATGAGCTCGAAGTAGTCGGAAGAGTGAGTGAAACGATCGGGTTTTATCTGCAACATCTCCAGATCTTGCAGTATCGCTTGTTCAAACTCAACGTTTTCTTTAGCCGGATTCGTATCGTCGAATCTCATTATTAATTGGCCTTTGAATGCATCTGCGTAATATTGATTAAGCAGGGCTGCTTTCGCGTGTCCAATATGAAGAAAACCACTAGCCTCTGGTGGAAAACGTACGACCACCTTGAAAAGTCATTAATAATAATGAGAAACAGTTTACCATAGATTTTTCTTTAGCATTGCAGATTACGAATACGATTCGAGCGTTATCGACAATTTTTATCCCTTAGAGTGCATACTGGGTCGTTTTAACCCCAACAATTTTCTGTCACCGATTGTTTGGCATTTAATGGCAACCAATTTTCGTTTTCGTCAAAAAATAAATTAAAGGCCATAAAATATAAATCATTTTTGGTAAAAAGGTTCCTACGAAAAAAAAACAAAAGTGCATATTTACCGGAATACAACGACTTGAAAAACGCCTCGGTGCAAATTGACCCAATATGCACTTATACGACGTGTGCGCTCGAAATTTTTGATACTTGTTCGTTTTGTGGATTCGTAATTGATTTGGACGTTTTTTCAACATGCACTGTGCGGAGTGCAGTTAATTTTTTTTTCCATTTTCTCAGAACTTTTGTCTATTATCGTGCTCGATGATTGTCGGGGACATAAACAAAAGAAACTGCATAAAATTCGTGATGCATTAGGAAACGACCAATTCTGATTGAATGCAATGAACAAAAAAAAAGAATAAAGAATTGGAAACTTGATGATTCTTCAGTGACCAAACCTTGCCCATTTCAGCTCCGGGAAGTTCAACAAACGTTCCTTCTTGTTTTCTGTTTCCCGTGCTGCACGGCCTCTTGGCATCTTTGCCCTCTTGGCGTCCTGAAGATTTGGTAGCTTTTCCAGAGCCGGCGACTCTGTTCTTTGGGACAACGGCAAGGGCTTTTTGGACCGCCGACATGGCCAACATTTGCTTGTACCATCTGCTTATATTACAGTATTTTCCATCGCTTTCCAGAGGCCGATGATCCACCAGAGTGGAAAAAACATAAATATCTGCTAGGGTCAGACGCTTGGATACCAGCCACGTTTTGGGCTTGAGAATATTGTCGAGATAAAGGAGCGAGTCGCTCATGGACTTTTGACTTTTGAGAGGCCCGATGGAGAACGAAAGCCAATGATCCACTTCCGTTCGTTCGTAAACATCGGAGCTGCCTTTTCAGTGAACAAAAAAAAATTATTTTCTGTTGCAAAATATGTTCGAGGAACTATTGAAAATATGAGACGACGAAGATTCCCTAATTTACCATATAATTCCGGATAAACTGTTCTACCGAAATATCGTCCAACCTCATTGGAGCTTTCACAAATGACACTTCCATCGGCAGCGATTAACTGAACATCGCCGGAAGAATTGAAATTGTTGGACGAGATTTCTACCTTCGCTTTGTTCTCTTCGTTTATCAGCTCGGCCGTTATCAAAGCGCCTAGAAAATCAACTCGTCTGTTTCAGTTGTCTCGAAAAAAGAACAGCTGTACCGCTGCATTAAAAATATCGGACATAACCTAGAATTTTACCTATCGCAGGATTGTTTGGCTTCACGATTAACTGGAGACTCATTATGAGGGATTCAACTGAACTTTATGCAAAAATTGTTTTATTTGTGACAGCTGTTTCTTCAATGTATGACAAAGTACGATAATGTTGTGAAAAATAGCAGGGTGGTGCTATCGAGCTTTATTTAGTCGAACCACATGTGCCCCAATTTGCTCTATATACTTCGGTTACCGGCACGGCCATAAAGCTGTATAATCGTGCAACTTTAGATCTTCGACTTGCTTATAATTCACGTCACTCCGCAGCCACGTATCGGGAGCTATTCTCCAAATAGATTTGTAATCAACTCGGATTATTGTAGTCACGTACAAAAAGCTTTTATTCTGATGCTGTGTTTGTCGCCGAAATAGAGGCAGCGAGCAATTCGTCTTATTTTTCTTATAATCGACTGGAATTGTTCGGACGGTCAAGACTAGAAAGTTCGAAAGGAAGCAGCGAAAACTTTCGACAACCAAAAGCGACAACAAATTAGGAATTCCTCTTATTTTTATTATTTAAATCGTCTGTCATTGTTTGGACGGACTAAAAAAAGAGAAAGAAAGCAGCAAAAACTTTCGACAACCAAAGCGACAACAAATTATGTCTATATTCAATAATTCAATAATTTGTGGTCTATAAAACTATATGGGGAAATTTTGAAATTCCCAAGGAGAGCTTTAGCTTCTTACCAATCGAGCTTACTGTCGAGATTTTGTTAATTTTACATTTGCCCGCTCGAAGCGTTGGAGGTTGCAGGACTCGGTATGTGGCGCTGCTTGGCGACGGGATTTTCAACACTGCCGGGCGTCGATTCACAACAAAGTCGTGTTTCTCTGGGAGTTCAGTCAGTCCACGATCAACGATCGTGTGTTAACAGTGCAAGACGGGAAAGTTGCGTGCAGTTTGTTAGTGAGCTCAACCGAGAGTTGCTTCGTAAACCTTTAATCGGTGCTAAGAACCAGGATATTTTCCAAAAAAATACAAGTTTCGTTCCGATCCAGCTTGGAAATAGGAAAGAAAAAAACCTGACGACTCCGTTATATGATTTTTCATTGATAAGGTGAGTTCAAAGATCTAATAACCTTCCTTTGCCATCAAATTGACCTTTCGGGTTATGCAGTCTTGTCCTTTTTCGCACGCTAGTTCGTTTCGTTGATGAATGTATCTATTTGCATTGCGACCAGGACATCACGAATTCCTTTATCAAACAACTGTTTTTTACCGTTTAAAAAGAATGCCTCTGGTTGCATTTAAACGACGAAACTATTGGCATGACATTTCCCATGGAAATAACTTTCATAACCATCTGCAATATCCACGATGGGGTTTTTTTTAAAAACAAATTCTTAGAAAATCATTTCCACTTTTTTGTTTCTGTACCATAAATACCTAAAAGCAGATACACGAGTTTCTCTGTACAATTGCTTTTTTTTCTCCGTGCTACAATTCAATGACGAATTTGGACTTTGCATGGAAGATACCAAGAAATGTTCCAAAGGAAAGACGACGAGGTTGTGATTCGTTTACTTCAATTTGCTTTGATTCCTCAACAAAATTAAATTGTAGAATTGCGAATCGTTCCTTTGAACATTGCTCGGTTTTTGGAATCGAGTGTCGATTTCCACTCGTTATCCTTGAAAGAAAATATTTCAATGTAGTGACGGGAACTCGTATCTTCATATAGATATTTACGTAAACGACAAAAACGTTACTATTCCGATCGGCGATTTCGACCCGAGTTCCTTGAGCACAAAATTCACAAATACTCACGCATATTCTAATGTCGTTGTAAACAAAGTACATAAAAGTAAAAAAAAAACCGATTACTAGAGTATTTGCTATAGGTGCGTCGTTATACTGATACGAGCGTGAGTATATAGTTTCGAGAACGTAGTTATTTGTCTTGACCGTGCATGCGATAATAAAAATGCCAATAGCTCCGGGAGAACGGTTTTTACTTTCTATCTTCGAGTTTGGGGTTATTGCGACGGAAAGATTGGGTCCTTGGATATGGGGAACGTAATAAATTCTTTACTTTCAAATACGCTCGGAATTTTCGATCTAAAATGCTCGTGACATTGACGATCGAAAAAATATGTTAATAGAAATTTATTACTACCGAAACGAATGGATAACAAAATCAATTCTTTGGACAGTAATGAAAAAAATCGATTGAAACATTGATCCAGTGGTTTATTCGACAGTGAATATTTTTTTGCTTCCTTCCAACGATCATGACAAAAACGAACGATGGTTTTTTAAATTCTCGAAACTTTTTTTTTTCCTTTTCAATGCGCTTTCTCGTTACAGTCACTGAGAAACTCGTCTCGTCTCATGCAAAGCAGATGCTTCGTATCGTGTACTGATTCATAATAATTCATGATTATTGATCCAATTGAAATCAATCATACGTTAGCCCAGTCAAGGTACAGCGAGAAATCAAGATCGAAAAATCGCGAGGAATCATCGCACTCGATTGCGTCTAGGATGTTCCGATTAAAAATATTTCTTAATTTCTCTCAATCGCAAGAATCATTGATGCCAAGCAAGTAGCTGAAAATTTCGAGTGAAAAGCATACAAAAACCGTCCGACCGTTTTCGCAAATACTCGGAGGTGATGAATGATTGGAAATAATTATGTACGATTTTTCGCACGCGAATACATCGGATCGCGAGATAAAACAAAATTATCGTGTGATCGCGTTGACAAAAATATATGACGATAAAGAAACACTTGCAACTACAGCGCGGGTGCGTCCAGTAGGTGGAAACATTTGTAAACAAAGAAGACGAAACATATTTTCGTAATGAAATTTTCTCGACGTGCCTTTCAGATTTATGCAGTTTTGATGAATAATTTATTTTATTTTTCTGCAGTTTTATGATGTCAATAATTATAATTGAAAACACGTTTTTTTTTCGAGTTATGTTTACGATTATTAATGTCGAAGAATCTTTCGGTTGTTTTACTAATTAAATCGCTTTTCCTCGCCAACGAAATTAATTCAAATATATTCAATTACTCCATGCAATGTTCGAAATATTTGCGAGTGGTTTCTCTGGGACACCCTTTAGATCGTCCTGATATCAAACATCGAAGATTCTCCCTCATGCGCTTCGAGGAATTTCAATAAATGGAATTCCCGGCCAGGAGGAAAATTCTCGAGGCCGTTCAGACAATAGTGTTCAAAACATTCACCGCGTTTTTTTTTTTTTTTTATCATATCTACGTTTAGGAAAGAGTTACATACGTCATTGTCCGTTGAACGACTTCCCACGAGTTTGTTCAATAATACCGGATAATTGTTCCCTCTCATTGCTCCTCTGATTTATTTCGTTTTTGCACTCGAATGACGTTAAAGCTCTCGAAACAAACGCTTGTTTACTACAAAAACCGAGTTAATAAAATACTCGAAGCAATCCGATTATTTACTTTCGCGAAATTCAACTTTCTTTCATTGGAAATATCAGTTTTATTCGAAGCATGAATTTTTCTGCACGTGCGAGAAGCTATACGAAGAGCCCACTCGAATTTCTTTTACTACCGTTTTGTTCCTGGTTTTAAATTACTTCACAGTGTTGTTGATTTATTCCCGACGATCAGCAAGCCTCATTAAGTTTCAGAAAATTCTTCTCATTATTTATTTTATGCTTACACTTTATTCGTTGGATTTTCTATTTGACACTTCAGCAAAATGTTGCGAAGCTTCAATTCCTTAGTCGAAATAATGTTCTTAATCATTAACTCGGCTAATTAAAATTAACTAAACTAACTAAATATTGACGATTGATTTTTAGAGCTTAACATTTTTTTTTCTTTTTACATACTTCGGTATAATTTATGTCGGAAATTGAACGATTTATGAGGGGGAAGACACGCAAAAGCGAATGAAACAAGTTTTGAAATAACGACTTTGTATCGAAAGTGTATCGATCGTCGATGTATCATAATGCACAATGGCCACGTCGAACAAATCATGGGAGAAATCATACTCACAAAGTTTTGAAACCTCCTCATTTATACTGCAATGTATAAGGAACGTGTTTACTTTCTCATTCATATTTCTGTCGCGTTTGGAAGAAATATGACAAATCTGGCGCATTTCTTATGGTTTTATCAGTTTCTCGCCAAAGTCATTGATATACGAGTACGGATTGTTACAGCGAGCCTCTTACAATCCGGGTTTGTCGTAGAGTCACGAAAAATTTTTATGCGATCCTCATTAGACTCGAATTTAAATATTGTTTATATTTGTATTTAATTATTTTTAACATTTTTGTAAATTGCATTCAAAAATTCTGATACGATTCAAAAATGAAGGAAAAATGTTGTTTTTTGTGTTGAAGGTTTTGAGAACGGAGTAAATAATGATTTCGATTCATTGTCATTTCCAATCTTATCGCATTCTGTGGTTTATGAATTTTCATTGCAAACAGGACGTTGAGTGTCCGTTTTTATCGTTTGACCGCACTTCCTCTTTCGACCTATTTTTCTACCGTAATTTCAATTCTTTCCCTCAAGACGAAATTACTAATTACGTGTAAATTCAACTAATCTTATACCTTGTCTGGGTGCGACCGTGGGCAACGGTTGAGAATGAAATTACGAGTTGGGAAGCCGGCGTGTTCTAATTAGAAAGTTTGCTGGCTGCTCTTTTTCAACTCGTACTTTGTTCGTCTCCGTTGTGCACGTTGCGCTCTACTATATTTTTTCTTTCTTTTTATCTACAACAGTTACTTATTCTCAACGCTTATTTTTTGGCTGCCCCAGGCATTTAAAAACGCCTCGAAGGCTAACTGTACTCTTCTTTGCCACAGTTCGATCAGCTGACTTTTATTTTGTTCTCTCGTGCCACTTGAAACGCAATTTCAATGTAAATTATTTTTTTCCATTCGTTCGCGAATAGTGGAAAAGAATTTTTCTGAATTGAAATTATTTGGAAAAAATCTTTGGTGACTCGATCACCAATTGCATTTGTTTGCTTCTTTATTCGATTATTTTTAATGCAAAGTGCTCTGTCGGCTATTTAGGGATTTCCGTCAATTATCATTGAATTATTGATTTAAATGCGTAATCGTTAAAATCGTAAACGAAAATTGAGTAAAAATTGAAGAAAATTATCAATTTCGTCGCAACGGAATTTCGATAAAAATTTAGTCAATACGCTTTTTCGTCGCCACAGAAAACTTTAGCTTGAAAATGTAATTCTTTTAAAAAATTAAGCAATTTTCTCGCTGTCATAACAAACAAACGAAATAGCATTTCTATCGATTCGATAATTGAAGGGCAAGTCTATAAATCCTGGATTTATATAATCCTCGATGTTTCATTCTGAAACTGCAATTTACGATTTTTATCTACCAGAAAGAAACGAGCACCTCATTAATCCCATCTAACGAAGGCAATACGTAATATGAGAACTTGCCACCTCCATTTTTCTCTCACTGACTTTTGTTTCGAGGAAGGGAGAGTCTAGTCACGTGGCTTAACCAGAAAAACGGCACGTACAGTACAGAATCACAGGACACTCAATACATACTCATAATTACATATATACATATATAGCTATGTATTATAAGGAGAAATTTTGTAGCGAGAGACTTCAGTTTACGAAGTGATCTCAACCGGAGCTGAGAGATCGAAGTGATCGGAAGTAAAGTCACTTTTCTCTTCAGCCTACTTTTCTACATCCTTGAGGTAAATAATGCTCCACTTTAGTCGAGCGAGTGTTTTAATTTTGACAATAGTTCGAGACTAAGTGCAATATAATAATTAAACAAACTGGAAAATTTGAAAAACCACTTTGCAAAATCATCAACAATTATATGGAAAATTCCACGATGTCGTATGTTTTTTTTGGATGCAACTATTTTTTAAATTTTAACATTTATTTGATGAGTGTGGAGGGGGCTCTCTAGCTTGAGTAAATAAATACACATGTGTGACTAATGTACTCGTATAGTGAATTCTGCAATATTTACTTTCACAACGTACAACCGGAACCGTCCACTTTCATTTCCATGGGAGCTCCACAATGATTGAATCGTAATTGAAAAAGACACGGAATTCTTGAACGAGAAAATCGTGAGATTGATTTTTTTAAACAGTGAATAAAGTTTGTTGGTTATTTATAATAAATTGAATGAACCGTTCGTGATTTTATGACTCCAGGGCATTTAAAAACATTCGTTTTCTCGAATGCAGTTACCCTGCGGATCGAAATTTCGTTTTATACTTTCTTGCTGCGATTGTGATAATGTGAAGAACAGCTTTAAATTATTTTTGATTATTCAGTGGTTACCGAAATGTCCAAGGATTCAGAATAATTTTGTTACGTAAATGCGATTTTTATGACGTACGCGAAAGGAACAACTAACTCGTCAGTCGCGTAACGCAAAAATGGATTTCCCAGTCTGCAATGTGCTTTTTTCATACATCAATGCGTTAGTCAATTCGTTTGGAATCTTGACAATTATATTCGCTGATATGTTATTATTATCGGCGAGTCCAGATAAAATTTCAGAGAACTGGTACCGAACAGGATTAACGCAAGATATTTTGTGGTTCGATTTGCTTTTACGAGATTCATTTGAAAAATTGATTCCCAGACTCTCAGACCGTCGGAAAATGTCTATAAAAAATAACGTGAAATTTTTTTTTTTTGGAATTTACTCATAACTTTTTGCAGTTAGGAAGAAAATTCAGTTTTTCGATAATAAAAAACGTACTTTCAAAATCTGTGAATTTTTTGAATTTGAATTTATTATCTTCGCGGGCGATTTGGACCATTATGCTCGGGCCCTATGCGAGGCGAACGTATTAGGAGCCAGCGAACCTCCTTTCTCCTCAGCTCGAAACCTCCGAAATGCCTGGCCCGGAAGACTCTATGTCTAAGGTCCTTCAGTCCTTTGCGACGCAATATTTGATGCAGCGTCTCCGCATCGTGCGCAGGCTGGGTCTTTCGCATCCTGCTCGCCAATTAATTGGGATGGTTAGCGCTAATAGCGATGCAGCCATCGTCTCTGCAAAATCTCTACAAAACTCTCACTTTTGCCTTTTAGAATAAATTGACTCTGCGAATAATATTTCGTTACAGAAATGGATCGGGATCATATGGGAATGATGAATATGTCGGACGGTCATGGTCCACATCACGATCATACGATGCACCAAGGTATGGACCACGCGAGTATGAACCATCACATGGATCGTGATAGCATGAGTGCTGTCCACGCCGGTATGGACCACAGCGCTCATGGAGCTGCAGCAGCCGGTGATCCGTGCGGCGGTGGTCACGCGATGCATGGAATGTCGGTAGGGCTTTTTTTATTTGCTATTTTTCCCCCAAGGGGAATTTGATTTATGAGTAGTTGCTCGTAACGAGAGTTTAAACGTTGAGATAGGACGACAAAATAACACTCGAGTTACAGTCAGTGACCCTTGTCAACGCGCACACCGTTGTTTATCAATAAAAAAAAATGTAATTGAAAAAAGAATTGAAAAAAAATGCAACTCAACGTGAGAAGAATGAAATTTAAAGAAAACTTGCAATAATTTTTGTTTATTTCCTATTTGGCTCCGGAGAATAAAAATAAAATGAAATGGAAGCGTAATTTATCGTTTCACTTTTTCAAAAAAATTTGAGGAACGATGGCGTTGCTTGAAAAGTTTTGTCCATGGAATTTTCAAAAAACGACAATGAATTATCAATTTTTTTTTTTAATATTATGAACTTGAATGAAAATACAATTTTTTTGGGATAGACGTTAAAGAAATTTGAATTATTTCTGCAGATGTTTTTCCACGGAGGTTACTGCGAGACTGTGCTGTTCGAGTCGTGGAAAATATCGTCGATTGGTGGTCTCATTGGGTCCATTATTGGCATAATGATAATGGCTGCACTGTACGAGGGACTCAAATATTACCGAGAATATCTCTTCTGGAAAACGTACAACGCACTTCAGTACCGAAGTGTTTCAATGCCTGCCGAAAAAAATGTCGTTGCTGACGACACTCGAGTAGTCCAGTAAGTATTTTCCAAATTTTTCATACTCCGTATCTAAAAAAAAAGCATTTCATTACATTTTCATAAGTCCGTTGATACAAAACGAAGATTTTACCGCATGAGATAAAAATTTGCATTGTTGAAAACTGAACGAGAAATCCTACTTTCGAAATCAATCATCTGCGTCATTTTTCGATCGTTGAAATTCTAGTCACTCAGGCATGCCCAAAATTGCAAATGGAACTCAAAATGGATTTGAAAACCATTTCCTCTTAGTCTGGATCCATAAGACCATGAAAATTTAGCAAGATCTTGATTGTCACGTGTAAATATTGATTGGAATAAGTTTTAGAATAGAAAGGGAATGAGCATCGAAATTATCCAGAGATTCGATAGATTAATAGCCCAATATCGTTTTGTACCTTTTAGTATGGTTGGCGAAGTAATCCACAAGCAACCGTAAGTAAAATCGCGAAACTTATTTTCTTTTGTGTCCTCGTCTCACAGTCGGGCGTGTATCTATCGTCTATCGGGCAACAAATATACAGCATGATATCTCTACAGTGGCTTTTACATATTAGTAAATAAACGGATTGGCATTCGTTTGTTCAAGGCTGCGGAATGAAGGGATCTTTTTTTATTTGCAGCATGTATTTGTATTTTTGTTTCGATCAGTTCAGCAGTGTATAGATTCGAGGATACGATATGACGTTGAAGTTTGCATCGTTGGAATGCAACGAAATTCTATTTTTTCTGTGGCGAAGCTTATTATTCAAATGCAGAATGTAATTACGAATGTAAAAGGATCGATTTTCGCTCCCCAAAAAGTATATCCACTCGAAAAATTTTGATGATTTTGAAAATTAAACAAATCGTCAATAAAAATCAATATTTTTCGTTTCCAACGTTGCGAACTTCAGCTTCATGATGCGATTGGCTACGAACCGACGAAGCAAATGAATGTTTCATTCAGAAGTATCGTAAAAAAATAGTAAAACTGTGTATAATTGGAATAATTCCAAAAATGAGCTTCAACTTATTGTTTATTTCATTTCTTTTTTTTTGAAATTGTATAGAAAATTTATAAAATATTTGTTTGACGTTGAGAGGAAAAAAAAAGACTTATGTGAATGAATTCTTTTACAGGCCCACAATGTTGTCGTGGATGCACACGTTCCAGACGTTTCTGCACATAATCCAGATCGTGTTGTCATACTTTTTGATGCTGATATTCATGACATACAACGTGTGGCTCTGCCTGGCAGTTGTGGTCGGCGCAGCGATTGGTTATTTTCTGTTCGGTTGGAAAAAATCGGTGATCGTTGACGTCACGGAACATTGTCACTAGCGAAAGGGGCGTATCGCTCAGTAACGTGATTGAAATAGCGTAAAAACCGAAAAGACAGAAAGTTGTCACTTTCCGGAAAAGAGAGAGAGAGAGAGAAAAAAAATGTAACATGGTATTAAAGTTTGAGTAGTTGTGGTGCATTGGAAATTCTTACGCAAGCTTCCGAACGTGTATTGAAATTTTAAGCAATTTCTGGAAATAAAGGAATTTCCGTGCAGCGTAACAACACAAACTTCGACATCATAGAAAACAAATATAATTATTTTATACTCGAAAAGAACTGCAGGCAGGGAACTTAAGTGACTTCCAACGATTGAATTTAATTTAGAGATAAAAGTTGGTCCATTGGGTGAAGTACTAAATCTCAAAGTAACGAAAGGACAGTTTTGAGTCGACTTCTCCCATCAGATTCGATCGCAGTCCTGAATTTACACATTTTTGCAAACATTGCATTTTTTTCAGTATCAACAAAAAATCAGAGTATATTTTTCCATTTCATGAAAGACGAATCATCCCTGTGATTGTCTTTCAATAATGCATCAGCGTTGATTCAGGACTGTGATCGGATTTCGAGGGAAAAACGTTGAGTCAAATCTTTGAACAATTTGTTATCGAAACGCTCGATTATTGAAATTTATTTATCAACTGCAAAGGAATTTGATTTTTCATCAAACATATTTTCGAAACGTCTTGCCAATTCGTGCGATTCAAAAAAAAAAAAAAAAGCACAGTGCTCTGCAAGACAAGTCTCCTAAACGTCTTGCAGTATTATTCTAAATGAAAAAGTAGAAAAAGCGACTGTACGTAAGATTTATATTCGCAAAAATATAAAAATTTCATTCGGTTATAAATCACGTTGATAAGAAAAAACATTGTACCAACTCAAAACTATGGAATTTGTAAATACTGTTGACTATTCGCTCGAATAGATTAGTAACGAACGCAGGTCTATGAGAGATTTGCAAAATTATATTTTTTCGTTTCCACGCACGTTAAAAACGAAATAATTCTATAATTAAATAAAATCGAGTTTTGTAAATGCAGTTGTCGAAGAATGGAAAAATATAATTTTGCAAAATTTCATCAATCCATTCATTCAAATTAGTTACCGATACTTTAGATTGAATATTGATTCAAAATATTTAATCACCCTTGAATCATTTTTTATAACCCAAAAATCGCTTCATTTTTTATTCGTTTTATTTGTAAGCGAAAATTCAGGGGGTGCTCTTTGTGTAAAAAAAAAACGAATGAAAATAACATCTGAACCTAAAACTGAAACTATTTAAAAAATCGAGATGTAAAAATTGTAGGAAAAATTAAACTTGTAGATTTTACGAACTACCAGATAAGATAAATAAATTATTACTGTTAATACGATTGCGCGCCCATCGAGACAGGATAGCTCGAGTATTTTGTTTTTTTTTTTTTTTCTAAAGTGCGTCTATGGAAATTGTAAAAATTCTGTCACCTTGTGTTGACACGTTGTAATACAATTGTTTTCGCTTCGAAACAAAACAAAGGGTTGACATTTTATTTATTCACCTGTGGAAACCTCGACGTGACATCGTTACAA
Source organism: Hyposoter dolosus (assembly GCA_963921915.1). Lineage (NCBI taxonomy): Eukaryota > Metazoa > Arthropoda > Insecta > Hymenoptera > Ichneumonidae > Hyposoter > Hyposoter dolosus. The sequence continues at coordinate 9,609,958 of OY998135.1, read as the reverse complement.
AAATTCTTAAGGCATCGTTTACAACTCACATTCCTGCTTCGTATTGCTCGCAATCATTTTGGCTGGAGCAATCGACGGAGATTCAATTATTCAAATGTTTTTTTTCTGCTTTATCTCATTTTTATTATTTCCTTCCAGTGTGATTCAATTACAAAAATGTTTCCGATCCTAAAACATCGATATTTCGTAAACTGAGACACCCGCACCTCAATATTGTGGAATATCGTCCAATCTGAGCAATCTATTCATTTTTCTCTCAAATTGTCCAAAATATTTAATCAATTACACTCGTTTTACTATTTCGTGATTGATGAGGAAAACGAGTGAGTTCTCTTAACTCTGTTATTATTTTTATTTGTCCGTTTCTCTTCGTATTGTGATGATATGAATTTTTTTTTGTTTCATGGAAAATTTTTATGTTTTGCAGCATTTTGCGAAATCTAAATTATTTTAGATCTGCGACGAGTCGTACAAAAAAAGCACCATTCAAATCATATCATTCGCTAGTTGAACTTGATATCGATTGAATTACTAATTAACCCATTTTCCATTGTGCAAGAAATAAATGAGAAGTAACAAACTTTGGAACAGAGAAACGTTCATTTTCCATGATTTTGAAAAGCAGAGTTCGGGCATGTAAATTCAGAAAAAAGTTATCTGCATTTTTTAATTCGAATATTTGCCAAAAAATTATTCGTTTCGGAATTTTATTGAAATAAATCAAATTCATCAATTAGGACCGTGAAATACATTACGTAGGTACTTCGTAATTGCTCTCAGGGAAGAAAAATTAAATGTGTCGAAAGTTTAAAAAATTACTCGATTATTACGGAAATCGATAAATTCGAGAGAAACTCGTAAAAACGTGAAAGAAAAATTGGTCAATCAATTAAAAATGAACGTTCAGTTATGCCATGGAAATACCCAACTCTGCGCGACAAAGAAGTTTGCTTCGATGTGAATATTCTGGTTCGTGGGGAACGCTTATGCTAAAATTAACACTGCATACATTTTTTTTTTTACATATTCTTCTGTTTTTTGCTGAGAGCAGTGTCGAGAATACGCGACAGAATTTCAATTTCTTCGCCATGTAAGATGGTTACATAGAATTAATCGGACGGATGCCAATTATTTGATGAAAGAGTTGCAAGCAATAAAAAAAGGAAATGTTATACTGCTCCCAGCCTCACAACTCGTGGTGTGAGGGTAAGGCATTTTTTCACGTGACAAAGCTATGCATTTATTTATATAATATATATATATATATATTTTTGTATTTATTTCCAAAACGTAGGTCATTCGCGTCTATGAATCTTAATTAAGCGAGTCACAATGAGAACTTATTTTATCACAAGCCAATGGTGTTACCAGTTACGAATTAATAATATATATTTATATATATTTTTCAATACTGTGAACACCCCAGGAGCTGCACAAAGCATGGTACACTTTTTTTCAATACTTTTCTGCAAATTCCGAATGGAAAAGATTTTTTTTTTACCGATTAATCGTGACAATTTGGTTCGAATTATTAGTAACTATTTCGAAAGCAGTGTACCTCGATTTAATTATCGCTGAGATCCGTTAATGTACAATTAGCGAAAAATCACTTATTTTTCTCTTATCTGCTTTTGCTCTCATTCTCTACATGAAATCTTAACGTATTACGATTGCTATACAATTATTATAAAATAGTCCAATATGGCGCGATTTCTCTTTGTAACTTCTTTCGTTTAACAGGACTGAATTATTGTTTAGGATTCTGGGGAATATGGTCGATTTGTGAATTATCGAATCGTTGCGTAGTTCGAAGGGATTTTGTTTTGTTTTAGTTTGCTTTTCGTTTCCATCAAATTACTTTGTTAGACCTAGAAAACACAAAATTGAAGCTGCATATGAGATTTTATAGATTAAGGGTTTAAGTCTCGATGAAAAAAAAAAAATTAAACGGACCGTGCCAGAGAATAAATCATTGTGAAAGCACATCGATCAGTCAATATCATTCTCATTGCAATTCTGAACGAAATAATACATCCTTACACGACAAATTGACGAGATCGTGAAAAGCCCTTACTTTGATAAATCAATTAAAAAAAAAAAACAATCAATTCCGATCGGGAATGAACGCGTTGAACGATTTAAAATCATTTTCACAATTTCTTCAACATACGGTGACGACTGTCCCGAACTCACATTGAAAACAAAAAAACGTGGAAACTTCGAGATCAATGAATAACGGGGCTAAAGTCACGTAAGTCCAAAAAATCAATTTGCCGTCCATTTCCAATACTCTTACTGCCGTCTGGAATGGATAGCTCGAATATTAAAAACGATGCGACGACACCAACAATTTTCAAAATAATATACAAAAAAAAATCGAATCTCAATTTTTACAAATAATTCAACGAGTCCATTTCCGGTTCTCTTCCATCTACAATCTCCATTTTCTCATACTTTCCTTCCTCTCGAGACAACAAGAAAATAGCTGATCAAAAGAAATTTCGATCGCGATGTACGCACAAAAATACATCATCAATTTCTTTGCTGTCTCGATCGAAATTTGTCACACAAACTCCCAACACGTGCGATCGAAGATAAAATACTTTTTATCATTTCATGCATGCAAACTTTGAATATTATCGGCGGTAAAAATTTGTATATTCAATTGTGAATATTATCAAATAGAAATATACATGTACATATATTTATATTTTATATATATATGTCTTCATATATGTATACCATATAAATATACAATCTGGCAAGGAAAAACCTACTCGGCCCCCGAAATTGGCATGCAACAGCTCGAACGATGAGGCGATTGTTGTTTTGATAAATCCACCGTATCTTCCACCAGAGGACGTTCCAATTTTGCTTCCAAACGAGCCCAAGCAGCTACTGCAGCTCCAAACGCAGCCTCAACATTCGTCGCATTCTTTGCCGATGTTTCTACCAAGGGAGGATCCCCATTTTCCGCACACCAGGCTCTCGCTTCTTCCGTCGATATTTGCTTGTCCGATTCGGCGACATCCACCTGGAAATTATTTCAAATTTTTATTCCTGTTTTTTTTTTTTCTCGTTGATGAAAATTATTGAAAAATTATTTCGAGGCAACGATTTTTATTATGTTTTCAGTGTTTTTGCAAAATTCGACTCACTTTGTTCCCGACAACGATGAATGGAAAAGTGGACCCTTCCTGAACATCTGCATAATAAAGAAATTCTGTTCTCCAAAGTGCCAAATTTCTGAAACTCGTTCTGTCGTCAACGGAGTAGGTCAACAGGCAGATATCGGAGCCACGATAAAAAGGGGTCCTGAGAGTTTTGAATCTTTCCTGGCCAGCAGTGTCCCAAATTTGGAGAGTATAAGCCTCTCCATTGATTTCTATATCCTTGTTCAAAAACTCTACACCGATGGTGTGCAAACTATACTCTTCAAAGTGATTAGAAACAAATCGATTCATAAGGCAAGATTTGCCAACTCCGCCGTCACCCAATATCACTACTTTTAGAAGGGTCGATCTTTGTGAATTCCTGTTTGCCGAACTCCCTGTTCTCGGAGTTCCCACCATTGTTGTATTATTGCCGGACATTCTGATGAATTTTCTGGATTATATTTGAATTCGGAATGATAGCTTTTCCGATTACGAATAATTTTCAGTCTACGATTTTTGTTCCTTGTTGCACGATTCTGTCAATTAAATTTTATTGTGGTGGATTTATTGCTAACTATTTACGATATTATCACGTTCTCGATTCGTAACGATTGACTACACAATTTTGTCGTATTAACGAAGTTTTTAAAAATTGTGATTCAAAAATTCCTCCAGCAAAATGTCGTTTTAGTTGGTCTTATTATTCTACGAGAGTCTTCGAACTGTCATTAATGCACGTAGTATTTTTCGATTTTTTCAAACTTGCTATTCGTTGATTCGTCACTTTTCACGTATTTCCAGAACGTTTTCATGATTAATCACACACTGAAGCACTACGATGTTTTATCACGGAGGAACAAAGGATCAATTGGAGTCGCGCTTCAAAAAGAAACGAATGTCTTCTTGACGTTCCGTGTGTCTTAACCTAACTTGGCATGTCAGAGAATTTCGAGAAGTGTTTTGTTCCTGGTCGATGTTTAAAAATCGCGTGATTTAGGGCTTCGATCCTTTGAGCATTGATTTTTCTTATAGAACGAGAAACCGACGAAACCTTTTGAAGAAGGATTAAAAAAACCCCGCGATTCACGACGCTTTTGTCCTCGGGCGGAGATTGACTAGTTTGTTCGTGTTCTATGGAGAAAAACAATGTCGACTGCTTTTTTGGGCCGCTGCTCAAATGAAAAATTTTCTTCAGACTTATTTTTCGCCCTCATGAAACGTCACTATACTGCTCAACTGACATTTTTTGCACTGCAACTCTGCAACATTGACTGATTTGACTGAGCCATTTGACACATTGCAGACGACACAAAAGGAACGCCCATGGTCCCGCGCCACTCTTTTTCAATATGGCTGCTCTTTCTCTCGATCCTCTACTAAAATTTATAAATAGTTTCAAAAGGCTTTCTCTTCTCGCTGTATAGAATCTGACTTTGCGCGATTATTTCTCTTTTTTGTTGCTAAATATATTCGCTGTCATCTGCACGTGACTGTCTCCTTGGCAGTACACATATTGCGATTCTTCCGAAGTTGAAATTTCAAAATGCGCATTCAAATGACTCCATTATTTCGACTTCCCGATATTCTTATGACAAACACCTAGCGGAATAATAAATTCTGTTTCACCAATAAAAATCAATACATTTTTTTGTAATATTGCCAAAATTATTAACAATAGGGCCATTTTCGAAACATTTAAAAAAAATTACATCCACTACCATGGCCTTGATGCCCTTGATCAGATGTTTCGGAAAAAACAATTAGTTCCACGTGCCGCCGGGAGGCGGCAACGTTAAAAACGGATGCTTTCAATTGGAGCACAAAAGCGCACACGGTGCCCAGCACTGGGCGTTCCAAAAGTTTCAACGATCGCGCGGTGCCGCACGGTTATCTGGCCAAACCGTCCAACTTTACACGGATTTTGGTTTTTCATTTTTCTAATCAACAAATATCTGCCGAAAGTTTTAATTATGAAATTTGGAACCGACAAACGATTGCGCTTCTATTAGGTTCTCGAAAATGTGAGATATATTCAATTTTGAAATAAATGGACCAACTTTGCATGAATTTTTGTTTTTAATATCCCGAATAAACAAACATCCGATAAACCACGATTTGATCCAACAATATCCGACATACGCCCGACTAACGATTTATATTAAACAAAATTTAAAAAATCTAAAACAGGTCGGCTAATTTCACAGAGGTTGTAAGAATCAAAACTTCCCGCGTGAAACGTTCGTCGCGCAGTCTGGTGGAGTTTTTAGGATACAGATTGCGTGAGACCACGGACCGTGCATGCGACCCTGGCGTGTAATTGAAAAACGCACACGATACACCGATTTGCAATGGGATTGTTGAACAAACCATGCTTTCTGGGGAATATTGGAAAGTCTCGTCTTCCAATTTTTTCTTCGATAACGAAATGTGGGAAAAAATGTTAACCATTAAAAATCGATTGTTCTTCGATTTTGTCACTATTTTCCTATATTTGACATTTCTCAGTTTTCCTGATCACTCCCGTGGCGGCGCTCGCATCCCAAGCCCCTGGATTTAGCGAAGCGATAGCCACCACAGAAATTTATTCCCATGCATGGAGAAATTTTTTCCGCTATTTTACGACGCGAGAATTTTGCTCTATTCTACGCACAGCGACATAATACTCCGAAAGTCTCGAAGATCATAATCCACGTTGGTAATTTCAAAAAATTGCATAGATTCACGACAAGACTGATTCGTGGATCTCACATTGGTTGCATCGCAAAGGAATACATACTCGATTATAAATTTGCTCCATTTTCTTTCGGATTGCTATGGCGTGATATTGATTTGAAAAAAGGAAACCTGTGCGCCATCACCGTGCGACAGTGTGTGTGAGTGCGTGTTCAGCGAGTGTTTTTTTTCGTCCTCGACCAAGCTGAGCAAAATTAGTGTGAAATATAATTTTTTACGAAATAGTTGTCGTACGTCTTGATAAACAATAATGTCCGTGACGTTCGCTCAACGGGCCCGGCCGCCGAATCCAGCGCAAATACAGAAGGTAAGACCGCTTTGCTGTGTCCATCGTTCTCCGTTCTCGAGTCACGTAAATTTTTTTTTCGCGTTTCACTTTTTTTCACTCCGTGTTACTCCAATTGATTCTTTAGCCAATTATTCACTAAAATGTCAAACTCTTGATACAATTTCGTTAATATTTATCGTCAACCTCGTGAATAAATATGAAAAACCTTATTTTTTCTCATTCAGATGCTGGATGAGAACAGTCACCTCATTCAGAGCATTCAGGAATGTCAGAACAAAGGGAAATCTCAAGAGTGCATACAGTAAGTTTTATTCGACCAAAAACGAAAATTCGTGCTCCCAGAAATTGCGTCAACTGAATTTTTATTATTTTATCTCTTTTATCACAGGTATCAGCAAATGTTACATCGCAACTTGGTGTACCTAGCATCCATCGCGGATGCTAATCAGAATATTCAAGCTTTGCTCCCGGTGAGAAATCAGAGACAGAAAATAAATTTTTTTCTCAAAAAATAATATTTTATCCCAAGAAATAGATTTTTAAACTTTTTTTTTTCATCGCTATTTTGAATTTACTTAAATTATTTGGCTCCTCAGCCACCACAGGGGATGCAAGCAATGGCTAATGGTCCTCAGCACAATATGATGGGGCCTCAGGGACCCCAGGGTCCTCCGAGTAGCGCGGCAGTTGCTGCCGGACCCGGAGGCGATATGCCTCCGAACTCTCAACAACCATTGCCTATGTCCGGCTTCCCTCAAGGCCAACCCATGGGTCAGGGAGGATACAGGGGACCTGTGATGCCGAGTCAAGGGCCAGCGATAAATCGTACGTCTCTCTAACGATTCCCTGAGAAACGAAAATATTTAAAAATCCACAATGCATAATGATCGATTCCGATTCTGATTTTGAAAAAAATTAAAAAATTGAATATTGATAGTTGATAAGAATTGAAAAATAATGATGTGTGAAAAGAAATTTAATTAGCTGGATGAATTTTGTTGTTTAATCAGGGCCGACGGCAGGCCCAGGACCTCAGCAATACAGAGGTGGACCCCAGGTGTATCCACAACAGCCGAATCAACCTGGTTATCCGTCAGCATACAGCAACCAGAGCCCAGGAGCGAATTATCAAGGGCCACAGGGTTCAGCGTACACGCCGGGTCAGCCGAATCAGTACGGTCCACCGAATGCATCGCAGCAGCAGGGTTACCCAGCGGGAAATCAACCGACGGGATACGGGCCGCCGACAACGGTCAACAGCTACGGCCCGCAACCAGGAGGATATCCACCACCGGGTGGATCTCAGCCTCCAGCTGGTTACGGTCCGCCGCCACCGAATCAGCAAGGTTATCCGCCACCAAGCGCGTCGCAACAGTCGTTCCCACCGAACAGTCAGCAACAAGCACCGGGTCAAGTTTACGGCAGCCCGAGCCCGCAACCGAACTATCAGCCGCCGACACAAGGCGGGCCACCTCAGAACGCTTACAGCGCTAACCAGTCGGGCTCGTATCCACCTCCATCTTCTCAAGGCTATCCGAACAACGTCCCCGCCCAAAACTATCCTCCACCGCCGACCTCGAACGCCACGCAATCGGGAGCTCCACCTCCTCAGCAATCGAGCGGGCCACAACCGAACTACGTGAACCAACCGAGTCCTGGGCCGGTTCCATCGCAATACGGAGGAACTTCGACCTCACCGCCGTTCAGTACTACCTCCGTCAGCGGCGGTAATACTTACGCACAAAGTAGTCAACCGACCAGTACCCCCTCGGCTTCGACCCAAACTTATCCTTCGAGTAGCGGTGGCCCACCGCCATCTTCTCAAGGGGCCACTAACTACGCACCACCTGGATCTTCCCCAGCGGGCTATCCCGCTCACCAACCTTCTCATCCGCCACCCCATCAATCTTGCCATCAACCTCCTCATCCTCCCCATCAAGGAGGTCCCCATCAACCCTCTCATCAAGCCTCTCATCAGCCTCCTCCCCACCAATCGCCTCATCAAGCTGCTCAACAATCCCAACAACAATCGCAACAATCACCCTCCCAGTCTCAGCAACAACCCCAACAGCAACAATCCCCGAGTCCCGCACCCAGCGGCTTCCAACCCCCTTCGGGACCTCCGCAAGGACCTTCCGGACCTCCGCCCGGTCCACCTCAACCTCAATCCGGCTATGGACCTCCGCAATCTCATCCCGCTACCACTCAAACTTACGTGCCACCCTCTCCAGGCGGACAACCCCAGGTTTACTCTCCCCATCCTCCTCAAGGCGGTCAACACTACGGACATCCTCAATATCCTCCACAAAACTATCCTCCACCACCCGCTGGACAAGGATATCCTCAATATCCTCCTCGTCCTCCAGGAGGACACATGCCACCTCCTCCTGGTCCTCAAGGTCCACCTCCTCCTAACCAATACGGTGGATACGGCGGTTACCAACCTCCGCCTCAGTGAGACAACGCATTTTCTGCTCTCAGCCAATCAGCTTCCTACTCGAAAAAACCTCGTTACTGATAATCATCGATCAATCATAGAAAAACCCCGAATGAGCTGAAAAATAACGACAAACGAAAACTAATACACAATACGGCACTAAAATTATATTACATTTGGTTATAATTAACGATAAGAAAACATCCGGACCGGTCGCCCATTGCTTCATACTTTTTTCTTTTTTTTTTTCACTATTGTTCCTCGACCTGCGAGACTCGCCAGTTCTTTTGTTTTTCTCAAATGTAGAAGTATACTACGTTTTTTTTTGTATAGGATAAAAATAACACCATTAAAATACCGTTATTCCGATCATCATATAATTTCATTATCAACGAATTGAAAGGTCGGCTGATTCGATCTTTTCGAATCAACGAGACTATACTTGCTAGTTTTTAATACTATCGTCCGTAATGTTAAGAGTTTTAACGTTGTGTAAGGTAATAACTATAGGCAATTAATTAGGCACATTTTTTTCGCGAGTTTGAAGTAACGTATTCGTCAACATTGTCTGTGGAATTCAACTTTGTTAAGAGTCGAGGAAGTTGATCTCGATAGATTTGTTTTTGCAGCTGTGAACTGTGAGTCCTGTTTTTTAGAGCCTACATTCCCATCCGATCTTCGCGTCATTATTTTAGGCTACGCGTATTGTAAATTATTATATCGTGCTTTATGACCGAATATTCTCTTCGGCCATCAATAGTTTTTGTATTTTTCTAATTTAACGTGAAAAAATGAAAGAAAGAAATAACAATCGACATAGATACGTAAACGAACTTAAACGACTGCTCAAACAATCAATTTCCGTGCTCTCCGATAGATTTCCTTATGAATTTCTTCGTTTTTGCGTTTGCATTTTTGTTTATGGATACAACTACGAGGATCTTGGGGATGCAGAACTGAATTGCTACCGTTTTATTTAGCGGAATGTCAGTGAATCTTTATGGTTAACTTACGTATGTGTGATGGAAAAGAAATATGCAAATATACGTATGTATACATTTACTTTGGAAGTTTGAATTTTTATTTATTGTCGCTAGACGATCTTTCCTTCATGACTATTATAACTCTTCTTTGGATTTCTTCGATTCAGTCTTCACAATTCGGTTGCATTTGCAGGAATAATCAGGCTGTGGTATTTCCTCCATGCCCTCCTGAAGTTGAACTTCGGAGCTCAGACGTTTGCTCCATTCCTAAAGACAAATTTCGTCCCAATGAAGTATTTTCTAAATTTAAATTCACAGCCAATACTCGGTGGCATTTCTTACTTGCAACAAAGTGACGTGGTAGCAAAACACGTCGCGAGGCAGTGCCAAGTCTCTCATTGCATTCCGACCAGCTTTCCCTATTTTTTGTGCCTCCTCGTCATTCTCTTTGGCCCATAGAATTTTATCAACTAAATCCGACAGATCGTGTTTCACTGGAATGTAATGTTTGCCGGGCACGAGCTGATTGTAGAAATACTCGTAATAATTCGAGTCTTGTTTCATCACCAAAGCATCGCCGGCCAACAAATATGGGAATCGGTATGCTGCTACCGTGCCATCGATGTTCAATTGATATTTGTACTGCAAGTGTAATTTTTTTTTTTTTTTAAATCGTGACATTTTTTAATAATTCAATTTTTTTCGTTTATTGCTTTGCGGGGACGTTTTGATTTTATGCGATAAATTCTTACCTGGAAAAACTTGAAGAAAGAAACGTGGGGCGCTCCGGGACCGTACTTTTCTATTTCATCTTTAAAGAAAAAGAAATTCGTAATCGATGTGTTGAAAAGATCGGCGTGTTTTTTCGATAGATCGATGAGGTCGAGTCTCTCCCTTCGCGAATCACGGCCTCGCCAGAATAATTTTTCAATCTTTTGTTCCCATGGAATCTTGGTGTTCCCTTGAACCGAGAGCATATCCAGCATGACCCTGTGGCAAGTTATTGACTGAGATTCACGCGGTTCTTCGATTTTGTATTTTTTTTAAAAGAATTATCATTTCTCAGATTCTCACCTTCCCATATTTTCTATCGACGATTCGGTCAGGTCGTAGGTCGGTAAAACAATGTCACGTGTTTCCTCCGAACCACACCACGAAAAAATGGGATACAATTTTTTAGTCTTTGGCACCAGTGGCCAATCACCCAGGTTCATAAAAAATTCCACATCCGGCAAAAGCACTTTTCGAGCCAGAGACAAGAGCGTCGAATCCATAAATATCTTGAAGCCAACGTGTTGACCGTAACATTTCCTGTAGATCTAACGTGTTGAGTAAATTAAATTACATCGTTTCAGTTTTCACAGAATATTTGAAAAAACTCTTTCTGACCAATTCACCTTATTATTTTTGACGACGTAGTGACAAATACTGACGCTGTTCGGCTTGTTATACTCCTGAATAATTTCGTTTCTAATTTGTTCAAAATCAACTTGGGGAAAGAGTTTTAAATCGTTTTCAATTTGTGGGTAATTTTTAGAGCATTCAAAGTTTCTCAGCCACGTTTCCAAAGAAGGATTTGGACAATAGCATTCTTCTTCGAAAACAGGACCTGGAAGAAAGTTGTCGACCGAAATCTTAAATTAATAAGATTCAAAAGTTTAGCTTATAAAAAAAAAATGAATACCCAGAAATACGATATTGTCAGTAAATTTTACTTGAAAAAAACTGATTTTTTAAATTTATATTGCTGGTACCTTTGAAGAGAGAAGTTGGAAGATTTATATCTTGATTTTTGACTTTTACGTTTATACGAAGGTCGTAGCAAGTATTGTGAATTTTGTAACGGACGATGAAGCTGCCGTCGTTGCAATCCAAAACTTGAGTCCAAATGTGGCAGGCATGATTGTGTTCGGTTTGTCCTTTGATGTGGACGGAAACGACATTATCACCGGGAGATCTTGTTAAACTGGAATAATATTATTTATGTACAAATTAATACACTCGCTGAAATTTTGCTGTCATATTTCGTCAGAGAAAAACAAAAAGTATTCACTTTTTTCCGGTAGCATCGTAAAGTTGCAGAAAAAAGTATCTCGCCCTCATTGTAACCTTTTCGGCGTTTAACCCTGGTCCCCACAATAACGTTCGCGTAGGATCAATTATCACATCGTTTTCTCTAGTTGCATAAATTTTACAACAGTAACTGAGAACTAGTAGCACCAGTGATAACGTCGACATGGTTTTGTTTTTCTTCTCGGCCACGATCTAATGCAAATTATTCCAATACACCGGCTTGGTCCGAACGCTTCTCCGATTCGCGTTTTTGTTCTCGATCGGGAATTCACCAAAACTACGATACCTATGCACTGATTGATCTAAGCAGCAGAGAAATGTTTTTTCTTGCAAGTGTTTTTCATTTTAAGCAATTGCCCGAGTGCGATTAAACTTTGCGATGCTTTCGAACAGGACGCCATTCGTACCATAACCTCAAATAATCATTATTCAAATAACTGTCAAAGTGACAACCCGACGATGCAAATATGTGTCGAGCGTCGAGTGTCGAGCGAGTATTTGAGGTGTTACTTTTTTGCGAAAAGTGCAATATTCCAAGTCGAAACGTAATTGTGTTCTATATCCTTTGGCAAAATGAAAAATGTCTCTCCAACATGCGGAATGATGGAATTAAAATTTCAGATTCAAATAGTGGCGCGCCAAGGGATTACCAAAGTTGGAGTATACGGGTTGTGGGTGTGGGAATATTTCTGTAACACAAGTTCTTCGCCGGCGCATTTTGCGTGCTAGATTTGTAAACATTTTTAGATTCTCGGTCTGTTTATTTTCCTATCATTATTTTTTTGTTATCCACTCAACGACAGCCGTGCAGTTGTTTTCCGTACTAACGACAATCATTTGAATTCGAGCGAGCGTTCGGGTCCATCGAACCTTTAGGTTATAATAGACCATTCTGCAATATGTCGGATCAATGTTTACATCGAACGCACGTGTCCTGTCGACACACTTGAGAATTCAGGAACTTGTATTCTCCAAATTTTGATGTAGTTACGAATTTATTTCCGCATAATACGATGAAAAATAATCATTAACGATATTCAGCTGATATTTGAAAAGACAACGATATTTATCTGCCAAAAAACAAGTGAGTTCGAATTAATTGTCATGGAAAGTGCAAGTGAGGAAAAAATGATTCCACGAATCAACGATGAATCTCATGAAAATTCATCAGAAACCAAGAAAATTGACGAGAAATGTAATTCACATGAAAAAAATGACACAAAATCTATCGAAGGCGAAAGTCTAAGCAAGAGACAATTGAAGAAGATTCAGAAAAAGGAAAAGTGGCTCGAACGAATAGGCGAAAAAAGGTTAAACTCCTGATTTTGTCAGTCCTGCCTCAGACTTTCGTTTATTCTTTTCATTATTAACTTGTCATTTCTCTTATTTCCTCGTTATTACAGATTACGTGAAAGAGCAAAAGCCAAGGAAAAACGTGCACACGCTCGCGCCAACAACATCGACCTTGGACCGTCGAGGAAAGCTTTGAAAAAGTGCACCATGGCGGAGAGCAATTGCAAAGTTACCATCACCATCGATATGTCCTTCGACGATCTCATGCAGGACAAAGACATCGCTAAATTGACCAAGCAAATATTAAGATGTTACACCCTCAACAGGAGAGCCGTCTCCCCTGTACAATTTTCCTTGACCGGTTTTAGCGGCAAATCCAAACAAGAGATGCAAAAACACAATGGATACGAACACTGGGATGCAAGTCTTCTCATTTTTTTCTCTCCTATCGTTTAAGGATTTTTTTTTCTAAATCTCAATTAATTTGGCGATTATTTCAACTTCTAACCATGTGATCGTAAAAAAATGAGCGTCTGAAAAATTGTGGCAAAGTAATGGAAAAATTTTAATCTGCCGATATTTTTCCACAGGTGAAATTTTATGCAGATTCGTATTTGAAAATGTATAATGAAAAAAAAATTGTATATCTGACGAGCGAGTCCGAGAACGTGATTGACACGTTGGCGCCGGATTGTGTGTACATTATTGGTGGCCTGGTGGATCACAACAGTCACAAAGTAACTCACCGTCACTGTTTTTCTTGAAAAAATTTGCCGAACCAATTTTACGGATCAACAGTTGTTTTTATTAATTTTCTTTTTTGTTATGGATTCATCAGGGACATTGTCACAAGCTCGCGATCCAGGAAAAAGTAGGACACGCTCGTTTACCTCTGGACAAGTTTTTGAAGATGAAAGCACGAAAAGTTTTAACCGTGGATCACGGTAAGAAAAAACTTGCAATTCTCATAACTTCCAAGTCTTCATTGTGAATTCACGATTAATCAACTTCGCGTTCCAGTTTTCGAAATATTGTTACGAGTAACAGAAGGAAAAACGTGGCAAGAAGCATTTTTGCAAGTTTTGCCAGAAAGGAAAAATGCTCAGCCTGTTACAGCAACGAAGCCTCATTCGCTGGAAGATTCGATCGATTGCAAAAGTTCGCTAAATCACGATGACGTCCCAGTCACCGCGGAAACAATGGACGAGGGAGAGATGGAAGAAGATAAAGGAGCGTGATGTAGTAAACTTTTATCAGATGACAACGCGAGATTTTTTATGTGTGTGTAAAAAAGGAAACTCCGATTGGAAAACGTAAATTTTCTTTCAATTGTCGTAAAAAAAGGTCGACAAACATGTTTGTTGAGATTCATAACGCGAAAATGAACTTTTTCACCACTTTCTACGTTTTTAAAGAAGTAAGAGGTCGCTAAAAATGTTGGGAAATCCGGAGGAATGTGTACAAATTTTCTCGAGGTCGAACACTTATCAAGGCATTTCTGCTAGCTCAATTATTATTTGTTTTTTTTTTCGAATACGCTTGTATACGCATATACACATTTCTATACATAGGAAAAAATATATGTATCAATAAATAAATTGTTCTCAGGATATATCGTTGACCCTGGACGCACGAATGCTCGATCGGGTGCGTCCACGGAGTAGCCAAATATCTCGGAGCTTTAATGTACATTCTTCGTAATAATTTTTTATTCATTTATTTTTTATGTAAAAATACCATTGTGAGAGACTGTCAATTTGATCGATTGTACAGATTGCCGTATTTCGTTGAAAAATTATGGAAATATCGATAATTCGCCAATTTGTTCGTTTGAACATTTTTTTTTAATTGAGAAATTAAATACGCACTGTGTAAAGACTAGACGCGGAATAAACACATGTTTCGTTTGTTTGTTTTAAAAGAATTGGCCTATCGCGTTGTTTTTTGATGAAATGAAAAAAAATATGCTCTGCAACGGTCCATTATCTTTCGGCTCATCGTTTTTTCATCTCTTTGTTTACTGTTACAAAACAGCAGCCCACGATCAATCGACGAGGAGATATGAAGCGATAAAAAATGTTTTTCCCCTCGGAAATGGTATTTCCGGCTCTATTATTTTGCAAACAAAATAATACGAAATATATATATATGAATATTTCTCTTCCTCGCTCTCGTAACAACTCGTAACGATTGGGTTCATTAAAAATCCATGATTAACAAGCGTTACCTTCGACCTAACGATTTAAATGACACAGCTACCAAAAAACGCGATTGAAAGAATATATGGAAGAAGTTGTTTTCTTTTGCCATGGTTCATTGATTTTTAGCGATTCCTATCGTCACCGAAATAAATCCATAAATATAAAAACAAAAAAATAAATCTTTTTACACTATGCAAATAATTCTCATCTTCTTTGTAAAATGTCTGTTTAACAACGAAAAACAGCGTCCATTGTAGAAAATGAATCTCTCGAATTGTCGGTATACAGTGGGGAATAGAAAATATTCGATTTTCACAAAAATATCCATGTCATAATTCACGAGTTGTAAAATAATTCGTAGTAGCCCGTGCACTTTCGAACAAAAAAATGATAGAAAAATCAAAAATACATGTTCGAAAGCGTGAACGCAAAGATCGCGAAGCAAACCCGTAACTTAAAAAAAATATCGACGCCTGGCACTGAATTTGCAAACGTTTCTCCTTTTTCGTTTGATTGTATTATTTACATGGCCTATGGATCGTTTCAACAGCGTTACTGATATCGTGTTCCCCGTAAGTGTGTGATTGAGTCAGCTTTTAAAGTATTCCTTTCGAGGAGGATCCGTTTTTTATTTTTGGACGCATAAACGAGACGCTCCACAATTGTTTATAGATTCGGTTGGATCTGTGCGAAAAGAATGTCATTAACGATGATTTGTCTCGATAGAGAAAAACATAGAAAATTTCGAATTAAATGGATGAATAGAATTTTTAAAAAAGCGACACTCCGCTGCTAATTGTTACAAAATTCACAGCAACTTTGGTAAAACGGGGCGCAGGAAAATGAAGACAATGTCGAAGAATACAACTTTGTCAAGTCGAGATTACGGAAAATTCACTGAGTCACATTTCTCCTAACTTTGTCGTAAAAATCTTTTTATAGACTCATCCGGAGACTTTATTTTTACTCCATTGTGCAGAAATATCTGTTAATTGCAAAATATTCGAATTAGTGAAAGGAATACCTTAAAATCTTGAGATATCACGTTTTCTTCTGTAGTCTCAAAGGAAAACTGATATGATACTATTTTTATATAAACGTAGGAGGTGTTTCAGTTAAATGGTCAATAATTAAACGTCGAGGCTTCACATGCGTCTATAGAGAAAGAAAAAGTGAATTTCGATCGTGGTGAACGAAAAGTTATTCCAATGAAAATATTTTGCCGGTATGAAGGGATTGTTGAGTTTCACTGATTTTTGGAATCTCGAGATTCAGGCAAGCTCCGAAGCTCGAAAGTAAATTTTCTGTTATAAAGGCTGGTTCGGGACTCGAAATTCGTCCTAAACTTGAGTTTAGATTATCGGCCATTTAACTGGAGACTTTCTATCTTGCAAATATCGCGAGTGAATTGATCGTCACCGGGTTTCTGATTCTTCGGTATCTTTTGTGTCTCTTCGCATAATTATTTCTGTGTAACACTTAAAAAATAAAACTTTGTGGCAGCCCAGCGGTGGCACAAAGTGAACTAAAAATTGAGGAAGAAATTAATATATACAGGTGTCTTCTCAGACGTCATCCAAATTAGCGATTTCCCGACTGTCGATTATTTCGAACTCGCTGTCGCTCTCGTCATCACTGTGACTCGGCAATTTTCTCGACTCTGGTTCAAGATCTGCGTCCTCGTCGGACGATGAGCCCGGCTCGAAATGCTCGCTCTGTATTTTAATCGAATCGACGTCATTCTCTCCGGTGCTTAATTCAAGCTCCGACACGTCTAGACCGTCTGTACTGTCGTCCTCGTGAGATGGCATTTTAAGTCCAACGAGCTCGTCCTCGTTCAAAGGATCTGCAAAATAACAGTATTTCATGTTCGCATTAGCGAGAATCAGAAACTCGTCCAGATTTATCTCGCAACAAACACCATCACATCGCATCGCATTTTCAAGAAAAAATAGAAAATTGAAAAATAATTTTTTTTTTTAGACAGAAATAGATTTTTTGATAACAAAACGTTTTTTTGTAAATTCATTCCGTTGGCTTTGAACAAAGAATTTACCAATTTGTCTTTCCGTTACTGCACCATGAGGAGTGGGAGAATGTTCTCCCGATTCACCCGCCCGTTGCAATACCTCGAGGTTGTCCTCCGTGGCAGCTGGCAAAAATTCGTCTATTTCGTTGTCCCATTCGACCGTGTATTCGTGGCACAACTCTGAATGTTTTAAATTCAATTAATAAGACCTCAAAAAATATTTGCGTTACGTTTCATTCGGAAATGAGAAAAAAAAATGATGACCTTACCTTTTGGAGAAAAAATCTTGCACGGTACTCTCAAAATGAGAGCTGGTCCAATCAGCACTGTCATACATATTACATATGTAAGCAGGACGCCGTTGATTGTACTTCCAATTAGCCACAGGACTATTGAGAAGGTGCAGACTGCTGCGCAAAACTGTAATTGGAAAAAAAAAAAAAAACAAAAAAACTTTTCTAAATTTCATTTAGATTTGATTTTTTCAACAATTATAAAAATAATGCAGAGTCAACATTTTCAAAATTAATTTCAAGCTTTTTTTTCATTGCGAATTACCGTGGGAAGAAAAGTTCCTTACCAGTCCTGGTTGATTCGTTCGTAACAGCTTCAAAGTCTCAAGACCACATTTCGCTTTACGTACGATTTTACTGAACCGTTCATCTTTTGGCTGCGATCTGAAAACATTTTCAAAAATATTAGGATATGACGGAAATTTTTAATAAGGTAAATGAGCGATCTTTTCGTTTTGTTCTATTTTCTTCTTTTATTTTTGTGCAGGAAACTGCTTGACAATTTAACTCACACTGTGGTATCTGGAGGTTTGGTGTCTCTCTGAATTTGAGCTTCGAGAGTACTGTAACCGAGAACCGCGAAAAGCGCAGCACTGCTGGCCGCCGCAAAGCCACGGACCTCCAATACAACAATACCCCTGAAATTTTGATAATAATTTTTTATTACTCACAATATTATTTTTATTAATAATATTTTTTCAAATACGTGACAACGTCACAATTTCATAGTTTCGTTTTATTGGAACGACGCGAGTTTTAACATGATATCGAATTTTCTGAGACTGAATTTTTAAATTTATTTCTGGAAGAGAAAACAATTCCTGACGGTCATCAACTCGACGAAGGTGAACAACAACTGCTTGAAAAACATATTTCTCCCAATCCAGAAATATTGATTAATGTTCGCAGTTAATAGACATTCGAGTTTAACTTTTTACTAATTAGACACCAATTTAAATACGATAAATAGTTGAATGACGAGAAGAACGAATTCGTATTTCTTTCGTTGTGGATAATATTGCGTATTCTTGCAACATAGGAAAAGCAAAATGGCATGTTGGATATATTTACGTAGTTGTTCCGAGAGAAACGTGTGAGACATAATTTTGCGATGACTACAGTGTTCGCATCATTTTTAACTCAAGTCCAACCGTTGTGATAAGATTTATCGTAAATATATTTTCAATCCACGGAATAGAATGGAGCGATGACTGAATTTCGGAAAAATTTCTACGGTGCAGAATGTGGATTTTCAAAATTTTTATTTCTGTTTTATAAAAACTCACAATCTACAGAATGATTTTTTTTTTTTGGAAATTGGAATTTACAGTAAAATTTTGGAAAAACAAAAAAATCATTCATTTTATTAAAAAAGACGACAATATTTCTAACAATTTTTTGTTGTCGTAACGAGTGTAAATTTATCGATGAATAACTTGTTCCTTAAGAACACAAAGCAGCAAAAACAAACACCAAGACGAAGTCTACTCACAATTATTTTATTATTGACTTGCATGAACGGTATTTTTATTATTTTCAATTCTTTCTTTACCACAGCAACTGGTCGTGTGACTGTGTTTGTTTTTGTG
This sequence comes from Hyposoter dolosus, assembly GCA_963921915.1. Lineage (NCBI taxonomy): Eukaryota > Metazoa > Arthropoda > Insecta > Hymenoptera > Ichneumonidae > Hyposoter > Hyposoter dolosus. The sequence goes on along the minus strand of OY998135.1, from coordinate 9,590,883 downwards.
ACTCGGTCTTCTGCGACGTACGATTGATATAAACTCGAGAATAAATGACAAAAATGTAAACATTTCTATAGAATGACGAAAATCTATTTCAAAGTGGCGTCATCGTTGATTTCATTCTAGGCGAAACTTTGAGGTGATGAACGCGTTTCACACTAGACAAACGAGTGCTAAATTTTCACTATGGTTCCATGCAACCATCGATCCACTAATTAATCGGATAGAACGTACTTCAGCTCGTCTAATTAACCTAGAAAAATATTAATAACCATCGATTCACGAAGCGATCGACAGGGAAATACAAATTTCAACAAAGTCGTCCTTTGTGTTTATTTAAAAAATTGTCAATTTTTTTCAACAGATTTCTGTGCACCGAGTCTCTCGTTTCGTTTCTCGAGAGATTCTCCACGAATTTACTGGCTGCATTTCTACCAAATCGATCTTTTTAGTCTGGCAGCTAATTTATCAATCAGGGAAAACGAATTTTCACTCAAGAATTTCTTGTGCATCAAGTTTATGAATAATCACCAACAAGATTTTGAAAATGGAGAAAGTCAATGCGAAATTTATTTATCGTTGCCTTCCAGCCATGCAAACTTCCATAACAAGAAATTTCTTTGAAATCCAACGACATGTACTTCACCAGCATGAACGACAAAGGAGGCTCATGCCATTCTGATGGTATTGAGTGCAATTTCGTCAGGTATACGGTATCTTCGTTGGGGGTGCAATAAAAGGGGCTACAAAAAGAGAACAAAGCTCCGGGATAATGAGTCGTTGTAAAATAAATACATAGCAGACCTTTTCGCGCCTTGGCCCATCCAATATGGCGGCCACGATTGTTGCGAATGTTTTGTTTGTATTTTTTTTCTGAAACACGGGAGTGAACGATTTTTGATGGATCGAGGTCTATGTGTATAGGCGAAACAGGCTGTGTGACAAGTTATCACAATAGAATTGTCACGTTGACGCAAATCGATGTCAATCCACATGCGACCAGGAGGAAAAAGAAAAAGAATATTTATCGCGGCTGCTAATGTAGCAAAGCGAATTATATCGAGAGACGTACAAACGATTGTTGAGCGTAAATAAAACGTCCGTGGACGATTTAGCCTCGGTATACATTCTTCTTCGCTATTCGTCGAGGGTTAGGGGCGCGGAAAATGGACAATGACTGACAATTCTTGCTCTCCCCACTCCCAATTCGGGCTTTTTCGCTTTGTAAACACACGTTGAGGCAGCGCTTCGTCAGAGTCGGACGAGCGAGATTAAAAAAATCTCTTCACGAACTTCACCATTACTTTTGTCCTAATTTTTATCAAACTCAAAAACTTTCCCGAATCATAAAATCTCGAAACTACAGAAGTTTCACTCATCAAACGATTCATCCATTCCGTTAGATGTTTTCCAAATTTTTTCCCGTATTTCATCGTTACCAACAGTCTTTAGTTTGGAACTATCGGATTTTCATTATTATCAAACCAATAATCTCGGTTACTCTTATTTTTTTTTGTAAATTTTTTTTTCTTCACAAAAAACGCTCGTCCGGTTTCGAAGCTGAATGCTGCATACAAATTTTAGTCTCTGGTCACGAAAAAGAGGGATTTCGTCGCATTCCAACGATGCAATCTCCAACGTCATGGATTTCTTGAATCGCTGATGAAATTTCGCCCTTGGAGAGCGGAAATTTAGGGCTATATCTATATCGGCTGATCGAGAAAATTCTAGTGGGCTATTTAACCTTGAAACTCGCGGGGATTCGAAAAATCGTCAGCCGAACTGGAAATAGGTATACTTAGTTCGAAACATATGTATAGTTTTTCACTCAGCAGCAGCAGTAGTTTGCAGAGGTAGTTTGGGAACGTGCGTAAGTACAAAGCAACGAATTTCAATATTTTTATTTACGGGAAGCGAAAAAAAATTTTAGGAAACCAAAAAAATGTATGCGTTGGTTCCGAAACTAAAAATAAGAAAAGAAAATGGTTTATAAAAATTTCAATTAATTTACGATGAATCAAAAATTCTCATTCACATTGCCAAAAAATTTTTAAGGTCGTGCCAACGGTTGTTTTTTCTTTCAAATTCAAATTTAGCACTGGTTTGACTTTCAGTAACCCCGTAAGGAGTCACGTGACTGATATTCGAAATAATCTCGTTGAAAACGAGTTTCGAAAATTCAATGGACCGAGAGAATATCGACGAATTGTTGAATTAATGAATGGGAGACAATGCGATACGCTTCGAGCATATGCGAATGACCTTGAGAAGGTACATGTGCCGATTTTAATGAAAATTTTCGACCGAGGAGAAACTTTCACGATGAAGTTGTTGGATTTCGATCGAAGAAACACTGCGAAAATACCAATGAATCATCGCGAGAACGACGTTTTATCGGTTTGACAATCTTTTGTGAAGATCGAGTGCTTTTAAGGTCAGTTGCGATTTGCGAACTTGAAAAAAATGTTCGGGTGTATGGAAACGTGTAAACACGCTCGTAAAGTAAATATATTTGTCTGTGCGTGTTGTAAAATCGTATTCATGGTTGTGGTGTGTGTCGTGTGTGTGTGTATATCTATATATTTTGATGTGGAGTGACGATATAGATCGATGTATCTATGCGAAAGAGGAAAGGGGGTTACGCAGTTGGCGAAGCGTAGGAAAAAAACATAGTACGTTTGATAGTATAGATGAGACGTCGACTTACCAGAAAATAATATGAAAAACAATGAGAACGGAAATACTGTTGACAGTATTATCCCAAAGTAGTAGACTCTCGAGTACACTAAAAATTCTGGTTGAAGCTTGAAAATCACATTCGGAAATAAGACGAGGAGATGTTGTTCCCTTAGCGGGAGTCTTTGCTACGTCGTCGTGTTCATCGTCGTCGTCGTCGTACGATGACGATGGTTTAACCGATATTCGCCGTTGAAGCTCGTCCTCGTTGTAACGACGTAAATAATGCACAAGTTTCGATAGTTTATCCATCGTTACGGAAAGGAAGGGAAAACAACAACAACAACAAAAAAAAACGTAAAATTCGCCGGTTTTTTATTCAGTCGTGCTAAAATTTCTCGTCACTTTGCATTATAGCGAAGCTCGATGACTTACGACGAATGTTTTTTTTTCTGGTCGCGCTACCGACACTCGCGCGCGGTGATATGCACGAAACGAGAAGTTTGAGAGAACAAGGAAAAATAATAATGTGCACGATCTCTTCCTGCGGGAGTCTCTCGAAACACAAACACACGCGCGCGTCGCACAACACGAAATAATACACGCACACCGACTCACCAACACCCCCTTTTTCTTTCTTTGTGTTTTTTGTCTCTAGCGCTCTTCTCGAGTTTCCTCACAAACGTGTTTAATTTCGTCCGCGCATGTACACACACACACACTTGCACACATCGACGAATTCCCTCGTCACGAACTAACACTTTTCCTTTTAACGTCTTTGCTCCGTTTTCGTTATATATATTTTCGTAAACTCTCCCTGGCGTGCCGCTTTTCCGCTTTTCTTATGTCTTTTCGATCTTCTGTTTTCTTCTATGCCGAAGTTTTTTTTCTTCTGCTTTTTCCGTATCACTGACGTAGTCTCACGCGATTCCACGTGACAATAATCGACGACAACGAAGCTCGCTGTCGACGGAGAGCGACTCTTCCGTAAACTGCGTAAATCGTATATTATTCACTCCAATGGCTCAGGAAAATTGCGATGTTTTTCACTGCGGCGCAGCGGTATTGGGAACCATGTGGTTCACTCAACCCCCCACCACTGTCAAAAAATACACAGCGGTCTCGAATATCCCTGCCATCCCTTCTCTCCCTCGCTCTTTCTCTTTCTTTCGCACTTCTCTCCTCTCTCTCTCTCTCTCTCTTTCACTTCCCCGTCCCGCTCTCTCCATTTTCCCTCCCACTATCCCTCTAGCGGTGACTCCGAACTCGTCGACAACCAGCTGGCTGCTCACTGTATGTCATTTTGTCCCTCCGTGTCTTTCTTTCTCTTTCACTCATCAAGATTGTGCTGAATACAGTAAAAAATCCGTTAATACGAACTCAATTATTGTCCAGTTTTTTATCCCGCGCCACACTACCTCTCCCTATATCCGCGATAGATTGCGGCGTCACTTGCCCCCACTCTTCTCCGATATAGGTTAATGTCTTTCTCGTTTTACATTGAACTCGTGCAGATGCTCGCATATGTATATTTTGTTGTTGGCCAAATCCTTTATGTTCAAAATAACTTGGACGAATTTACCAACATGCTATTCGACATTTTTCATTCCAAATATTCGCATCGGTGCTTCATAATTTCACAGTTTCTCAGAAAAAACTATTCCGCCATGTTTTTTTTCTCGCTCGGAGTGTCAGATCGGCTCTTTTCTCAAGGTTATGGGAAAATACGAGTGGGATGCCCAAACAAAATCCAGAAAATATCGGGAATTGTTCACTGGATTTCTCAATTACTCTGATAAACGTTTCGACCTGATGCCCATTTCAGTAAGCGAGTGTCGACTGTATGCAAATGGGTCGAACGTCGCACAACTATCGTCCATTCAGCAAAGCGTTCGATACGTCTCATACTCTGTTATGTCGTCGATAAGGAATTTTCAGTGACGATAAAAGTTCATTGTCAATGAAAGCTACAGATATATTATCAAAGCTTTCGTTTCATACACGAATAAAACGCGATGCTCGAGCCAAATAAATTTTTTTGCATCTCTTTCTTTTTCTCGCGTAGCATTTTCGATCGGCTGAGTTCTAGGAACTTCCTATACTGAAATAGAGTGGTAGAGTTTATGTGAAACGATCATTAGCTCTCGTGAGATGTTTTCCTTTCCATTCGTTGCGACTAACGTTCACGTTTGACCTTTTTTGCAACCTGGAGTGTTTCGTGAGTTTGCGAAATTCACCTCGGGGAAAAATATTTGCAATTATTTTCCAATTATCCACTGAAAACGAAAAAATCGAATTTTCCCAAATAATTTCTTTTCTCGCCAAAAGTTCGGAAAAACTTTTGGTGCTGATAACTTTGCTACGATTCAATAAGAACGAAATTAAAACGGCGAGGATTAAAATGAAGCACAAACAGCTGATGATGATTCCTGAAACTCGTCGTGTCCATAAATGGTTCTCAGCGTCTTTCAATCCGATAAAAGTCGTTTTAGACGGGATCGGCCCATTACAAAATATGGTGTCCTTTCACTTTACATTGACCTCGTTTGGTGCCCGAAGCGAAAAGAGAGAGAGAGAGATGAAGACTGAGAGGCAGTAAGGCACAAAGTAGTTTGAGTTAAGCAGCAGCTCGTTGTCCGAATCGAGATCGAGCTACTGATAGATTCGGTTTGGTAGGAAGATGAAGAACGAGCGAATTTTTCAACTGTTACAATATCTTTACTTTTACATCATCTTACATCAATAAAGTTGTATTTTTTAATATATTTTTAACAATATAAATGAATTCATTCAGTCATGTCCGTAATTATCACTCACACCCATCGTTAAAATCATAAATTTGTAAGAATAAAAAAAACAACTCAAAATAAAAATATGTAAAAACTCATTTTTGGAGGACGATTGATTAAAAAAAAATGGATTTATCGATCATTTGAAAAGTCGTGTGTAGAGCAGATAAAAAAGTTTGGCTGTGCTCGTTGCAAAATGCAGCCAGTCATTCACGAAAAATAATGGAGCTTTCGATATTATTGTAAATTGTTTCAAAACGTTCTATTTATACAGCAATTCGATCAATAAATAATATGTATTGTTGTATTTGTATATTTATATAATATATATGTTGGCCGATCATTAATGAGATTTTTCCACCACGTGCTCGACGATTCACACACACATACACGTATATTTGTTTCGCACGGTATTGTGTGCGCATATATTTGTATGTATTTTTAGGATCACTGAAACTTTGTTGACCCAATATTTCGATCGAAACACGCCTCGCGAGATTTCAATGCTTCGATACATGCAATACCAATGTCTAGGTCAAGGTTGTCGCAGAGATATATCAGACTGCCAATTCGCACGTGATAAATGCTACAATCTTGTGCCCTTTGCTTCTTATCCATCGGACATTTTACAAAATCATTCGCTCCTCGTCACTCGCACTCTTACAAGTTCGCTCTGTCACATTCTCTCGGTTACTTTGTTTCTACTTGAGATTAATTGATTAAAAAAAAAAATTTCGTCATACTCGATCATGTTATCATAGAAAGATCGCTGAATCGGAATTCGTCATAATTTTTCTTCGCGGAGGACGATTGCACCTCGATTAGTGTCGCAATCGATTTTTTTAAAGCTCGACAATCGCGCTGTAATTTTTCTCCAATATTGGAAGAATTTCCAACTTCCGGTTGTTCGTTTTGCGTGGAAGCTCAAAATACTTCGAGATCAAATGGATCCAACCGCTTAAAAATGAATCGATGTTTTTCCGAAGAGATACTCGAAACGTAAAATGGAAGATTTCAATTCAGATTGCACAGATACCTTAATTATGATGCATGGCGAGATACTGTATTCGAGAACGAAAGAATAAATACATTCACGAAATGTACGCAATCGCGGTATAGATGAGAAAAATGCCGAGTGACGTTTCCCTCCTTAATCGTGCACTCGAAATCTTGAGGTTAAAGGAAAAATGATGGTTTTTATGTTTCTTTGTAAAAAAAAAAAAAGTTCTCGAATAACGTTCACATCCAACGAGACGTGGAAAAGGCACTTTAGCAAAAAATCACTTGAAAACTCGAATCGAATAGGCACTAATACGTTTTTTTCCTTTCTTTTCATATGATTAATTAAGTTACTAATTAAGTGAATAGCGATGAATTAAACGGTATATAATAGTAGCAAAACGATATCTGACAGAGATATCCTCGTTCAATCTCGTTCGTCTCGTGCTTACAACTTTGCGTTGACACTGAGACGTTCGACTAAAATTTCTAAGTATTATGGCAGTATTACCTCGTGGTAAACTTAACGGTTTAATTATATTAGTCGTTATTCGCTCCGCTGATTTTTCGTACCTCTTTTCTGTTTAAATAGCCTATAGAATTTATTTTTCCCTCGGTTTTCTCCTCGAAGAAACGTCAAGGCTAACGTTCCTGCTGCTGCACAAATGACATTAACTCGTTACTTTGTCGGATTACGCTCCGGCCAACTTGTTCCTTTTTTTTCGCAAAGCGATTTATTCCTTTTATGGATTTCCTGAGGCGGAAATTTTTTTTTTTTAGTTTTAGTTATTCGTTTACTTTCCGGCGTACGTTGGATTTTTAAACGTTGACGTCGCTTGCTTGTAGATTGGATTCTCGCCCTGCAATCGAATGAACGATAAACTTAACAACAATCTAAAAATCAGTGAAAAAAACTACTAAAAGTCACTGAAAAATATGTTTTTTCGTGATTTATTTTGCCGGCTAGCGGGACAGCCCATTTTCAATTTGTTTTCATGAGAAAAATGATGGATTTTTTCAATCAAAAGGTTTTTAAGGAAACAAGAAATGAAAGGCGATATAAAAATTGAAAAATTGATCTTTACCGTGTCCCATTTCGCCATCATTCTCTCCCTCTCGAATCGGGCGAATTCCCTCCTATCGTGAATCGTCATGGCAGCTTTCCACATGAGAAGTAAGATAAGACCAACGATAACGACTGCAGCAATGACTCCGAGAACAATTCCAAGGAAAAATACTTCGTGTGGACAATCTCGCTGACTCTGGGCTCGTACTTGGAGACAGTTCGTTTCGTCGTAATAATAGACGTATTGATAAGTACAATCGTCGTCGTCGGTCCACATGCAAGGAACCTCGTCCTTGTCGACATCGACCGTCACCACGGGAACAGCTTCCGGCACAAATTCTTTGCAGTTTTTCGCGCACTCTTCCTCCGTGTAGTTACCAACTTTGTACATTTGACACTGGACGCAAGGTCGTAATTCTTCGCATCTACTCGGACAGGAGGGACACTTGTTGCAATATCTTCCCGAATAACGAATGTCGTTCGTCTCGTGGCATTTACATTCGCCACATTCGCAATCTCCCTGTTAAAACATACAGACTCAAGCGTCAGCAAAAGTTTTCTTAATTGTTAATATCCACGTTATCAACAAAAATTAAACTGTTAATATTAAAATAATTTAATTGATATAAAAATGATAAAAATAATTATTAATCAATATCAATATTGATTAAATAAAATATTAATATTATTATTTGTTGAAAATTCAGTTCTTCATCATTTTTCAATATTTATCGCTGTCCTAAATTTTCTCAAGTAGATTTCGTTTACGAAAAATGAAACAACTTTGCCAACGAGGTCTGAGGAAAATTCTTATAGTTTCTGAAGTTGCAGTAATTGTAAAAATTTGTTGATATCATGTTTTCAAGGTTTTCTGATTGATTTTTGTTCGCAAACTTACGTGACCGGAGCATAAGACGCCGTTAGTGGTCCCTGGTGCTATACAAGTATCCGTAGAAGTTGGACAATGACAATCAGACTCTTTCCAACCGGCGTTACAAACGCAACGTCCGCATTCGCAAGTACCGTGATTCGCGCACATCAGGCCTTGGTATCGCTCGCACGAAAAGTTGTCGCATTCGCAAAACTGTCCCGATATCGTCTGGAAATGCAAACGTTACGGATTTAGAATTTTTGCGGATTTAAAAAATTGCAGAGTCATTGTTTTCGTTACAGTTTATAGAGACGAAAGAAAGGCTGCAAACTTTTATATTTTCTGAAAATTTCTGCAGCTCGATGGAGATTTTTTTGTTTTTTTTTTTTTTTCTTTTACAAGTAGAAAATCGTAAACGCGACCATAATTCGTTCTCACCTCTTCGGGGTTTTCTCGTTCGGTACACTCGCACTGACCGCAAGTGCACGTGCCGCGTCCAGAACAATCGACGAGAGATTCATTGGTGGGTTTGCAAGAAGTGTCAAAATAGTTTTTATCGATGCCTGAAGCGTCAGGATGCGAGCTGCATTCGCATCTTTTGCCGAAGGCACGTTCGTTACAGTCGCAAACTCCACATTTGAGAGTGCCAGCTCCGCTGCATTCAGGAGAATTTTCCTCGTACATGGGCCCACTGTGCTCGCATTCGCAATCGCAGAGCATCTCGAGATTGACCTTCAGAGTTTCGCTCACTCCGACCTGGAAATGGTAACAAGTAGAGAAACGGGTCATGGAGAAAGAAAATAAAGAAAAAACTAAAGTTTTTTGTATTTTTTCAATAATTTCGAGACTTACCGGATAAATTTCGAAAGTTTGTTTCCATTCAGATCGATTTTTCGGACAGCTCGTGACTTCAATTTCCGCGATGAATTCGACTTTAGTACCGACTTTGAGTCCGTCGCATTTGGAAGTTTCGACCGGTGGTCCGCCGCCGAGACAGCTCGAGAGATAACGAACTTTGATGGAGCTACTCGCTGTGTCTTTCATCTCGACCGAGCTTGATATTTTGTCGTACTGTTCGCGGATAAGTTCGACAACGTTGCTCGAATCGTTCGCCAGAATGCCAGCGAACGAGCCTTCCACGTGTTTCGACAATCGTTTGTAAATGCTGATTTGTTCGTCGGTCACGGCCCAGATAATGTTGATGGCGTTCTTTTTGACCGCCAAATTGATCTGCGAAATACTCGGATAATCCTGAAGAGACGAGTGCGTGTAAAGACCGGTGTTGTCGAGATGGCAAAGTCCATCGTTCGGTCGAATTATACCGCCGAGTTTTCCGTCACCGGCGTAATGGAAACCTGCGTCGGTCGAGAAGACCAAAAGCCTACGAGCTTTCTCGCGCCACCCGATATTGTTCCGGCACACTATCGCTTGCATGATGGCATCGAATCCTCCTTCTGGAGCGTCCAAGTTGCCTGATACCGGCGCCGCTCTTACGAGACTCTGCGTCATAAAAAAATCAACGTAAATTCAAACTTTTTAGGCTGCCATTTTATTATCAAGAAATCTTTGACTCACGGCGAATTGACTGGTGTCCGTCGACAGTTTCATTACGTGCTTGTATCCATAAGGTGGTGCACAACCGGTGCAAGGCTCGAGGAGACTACGATAAACGAATAAAAGAAAATTTTCTTCCATTTCTTCACACATCTATATTTTTATGCCTTTCACTTCACTCTTTCTCTCTCTTTCTCCAGACACTCAATCGAAAAGTGGCGAAATGTACTCACGCTTGTGGCATCGTATTGACGTAAGGCATGACGACTTTATCAACGAAACTGCCAAAACCTAGGCGGAAATTGCTCGTTATTTTGCTCATGCTCTCAACGAGCAGTTGCCCAAGATCGGAAAGTTTTTGCTTGTCCTCCAACATGGATTTACTGAGGTCCATAAGGTAATAGAGATCCACGGGATAATCTTCGGCTTGGGAATAAGCGAACGACATGCGATATGCCTCGTCTGGGTAGAAGTTGCAAAAAAAAAAAAAACATTAAAAGAATGGAAACAAGAATTTGGGACTAAACAACAAAAAATTACTAAATTATTGCGACGCACTTATTCGCAGTTTCAAATCGACTTCCTGCGGCCACATTTGAACGGCTTCCTGACCACTCGAGTAACCTCCGCTGCTGCTGCTGCTGCTGCTGCTACTGCTAGAGCTGCTGGAGCTACTGGAGCTACTGGTATTCGTGGAAGACCACCAATCTCCTGTGGCTTCCGAGGAACCGCCTCCTGACATGAAGTAGCCACCGCCTTTCGTCAAATTACGATGTCGCACCATGCTGAATCGGTTATCCGGATCCCACGTGTATTTTTCAGGACACGTAGCGTAAATTTTCGTATTTACGTTGGGAAGGAAGCACCGTTTCTCAGGGAATTTCTATGACCGTCAAAAACGTTGTGATAATCAGAAGAAAACCTAACAAAGTCCAGAAACATGTGAAAATTACGGAAACTTACGGGAGCCGCGCACCAAGCGCAGTGAGGCGTTTGAATGCAATCGTGACAAGTCTGCTTGCTGATGCAGGGATTCATTCCTGTCAATCTTTCGGGAGGAGGATAATTTGACTTGACGCCAACGGTGCACGCCACGATCACTAGGATCGCGGCCCATCTTAAGCTGCCCAACATTTCTGTCAAAGAGAAAAATGACTATCATTTTTGCCTGCTAATTGCTGAACTAATTGGCTACACTAATTTTTATAGCTTTCTACCGAAATCCACAGGTTTTTATTATCTGCTGGTATGCAAAAAAGAATTTTGACATCAGAGTTGGGATTATTGAGAAATTGTGAATGAAAATTCAATTCCATGTTTGGTTGATAAATTGAATAAAAATATGGGTTTTGAGTTCGAAAGTGTAGAGATGTTCAAGGACATTAGTCATTTGGACCATATTCACTTGATGCATCGAGGTTATTCTTAAGCCGATGAGTCAGTTTTCTTAGTGAACTCAATTTCTTCGATGCTCCATACCTTTTTTCCCATTCGGGGGAATTATCATTGCACAGGAACGATCAGGGGCTTTGAGTAAACAGTACGCGTTTGTATGACAACAAAGGACAGAGAAGATGAGATAAAAAGTGAATTTGCAACTAGAACACGCGAAAAAAAAATACTTGGCGCGCTGTACTTATGTGTATGTATATAGATGTATGTGCGTGTATAAATATATAGCTCTTGAGATACGAAAATAGCGATGAGACTGTTGCGGGAGCGGAAAAGAATATTTCCTCAGGATATTATATTGTGTGTTGCGTGAAAAGCGAAGTTTAGGTGCGGTCGAAACCAGATCTCCCACGCTTCGTTCCGAATAAAATACGCGGCGTTGCTCAATTTTCCATTGAACTGGTCAATGACGCTTTTCCGAAGTATTCGACGTTCCGAAGAAGAAAAATGTCATCCAAGTGTATTTCGCATTTTAGTTTGATTTTAAAGACTCGGGAGAAAGTTTTGCGGTTTTTTTTTTAATAATGTGCTATAAAAAAAATTTGAGACAGCGTCCGGACGTCCGAAACGAGATGTCGTCACTCTTATATTTACAACGGTAACATCACCAGTCACTCGTGCCCGAAACTCCGTCTATATTTAAAGCCGCGATAAACACCGCAGACCCTCACACGCGTCAATTCGAATTACCAAGAAATAAAAACAAATTTGTTCTTCTTACTTCGATCGTTATATCTTGATTGTTTTTGTCACGTTCACTTCTCAACACTCCCGTTGCATTACAATCTTCCGTTGAATGTTTTTTCGTCAGCTCCCTGGATCACCATAAAAGGCAACCCCACAATTCAGTCCGAGGAACTCACTTCCTAATAAACTACCAGCACGGCGCTCTCCAAACTCCAACCAAACGACACTCGGGGCCTGTTTGTACCCGTTCTTTTGTCACTGCGGATTTAGCCCCCCCGCGGATAATCGGCGAACTGACGTTTTCTCACAAATTCCCCAGTTCCTGCATGGGGAAAAGTTATCGATGTGCTCATTACGAGGCCAGAGGGCGTGCAAGCCCGCGGCAAGTTTGAAACGAACCTTTCAAATTTCCGTTTTCGTTAAATGAATCCAGGATTTTTACCGGTCGGCGAGAATTCACGTCGAAAATTAATTCGCAACGTAAAATATCACAGAGTCTCGCATTTTTTCGGAATGTTTGATAGTTAAAGACACAATTACAAGCTTAGTTTTTTACTGCTCGTGCAACTGTAGTGTTGATCATGTGAAAAAAATTATCTTTCCCCCATCAACCCTAACTAAATATAAGACCGTGGTTACGTCACAAAAATTATACCGTCTTCCAGGAGGGCGCCACTGTCTGGACTGCGCCACATCCGAATGATACACGGATTTACACACACAAACATATAACGAAAGCACACTCAAGATTAAACAAATAAAAAAATAGCTCGTGTGTATACAAAGCTGAGAACACGCATACATGTAAATTAGCACGTCACTGGTGTGGTATCAGTGTTTCTTGTTTTTTCAACTTGGTTCTCCATTGGGTCGCTGTTCAATCTGTGACGATCTGTCGACAAAGACGTACGGCAGCTTTTAATCCACATTGTTGGAAAGCTCAAAAGTTCAATTCAAAGAACAATTATAGATTCGAAACGGCATTGTATTCGACTCAATAAGTAACAATGTCGAGTCCCGATGAGTGTAAACTTAAAGGAGGCCACCCACCGGCGGGTAAGTGTCATTTTCGTATTCTTGCTCATGCGATTTAAGTTTCGAAACGTGTCCAGCAGTAAATGTGCGACGTAGCACGTACGCACCTAATCGCATGAGGCAAAAAAGATAAATACAGATCGTTCCATATACAAATTTTCGAATATTTTGGGCACATTATTGAGCGTTTTCTCGGCAAATAAATTTTGAATTATTAAAAGAAGTACAATCATGAGTTTTTTCATTTTTATCAGAATTTTTTTCTCCTATGACGATGTTTTTTATTCCTATACCTCGCACACACCTCGATTTTCGAAAGTGTTTCGATTTTCACTCGAATTTCTTCGTTTCGCACGATAATCCAAAGTTTTCCTAATGATGAAAGGACGAGATGGAATTTAGCAAAATCGTGAAAAGGCTGCTTTGTCAACTGCAACAGTATTTTCGCACGTTTGACCTTTTGCTAATAATGGTGCAAATTTCTTCCAGTCAAAGCTGGTGGCATGAGGATAACTCAGCACAAAAGTCCCAAGGAAGAAAAGGAAGTCAAGGTCGACAAAGATGCTGAGGAGAGCAAGCCCCTTGCCAAGTAATAAAAACAAAATATCAACCAATTCAATTTTTCTTCTTCTGTTTTTTTATCCATTAGCTGTTTATACTTTGTTTCCTGATTTATTTTCAAACTTTTACTTGTTGTGGCAAAATTTTTCCATGCAAGGTTCTGATAATTGGTGCTGATACCGATTTTCATTCAAATCGTTCATGACAATTTTGAGACATATAAACTTTGTTTACAGACCGGAGCTTTGAAAAAATCAAAAAAATTTGAATTTGTGCATTTCTACTGAGCATTTCTTTTGTTTGTTCGATTGTTTCCCCCTAATCCAATGATCCTGGGAAGGATTGCATCAACCATTGAAACTAATTTTAGCTTCGCACCGACTTTGGCTAAAAACTACAAAAAATTGCAATAAAAATAAAGTTTCCCAATAAATTTTAAATGCTATTGCAAGTGGATAGTGGAGTATGATGGAAAATTGTTTACAGCCTGCCAAAGACAATGTTGATCAGTGGTGCAGTTGCGAGAGGAAACGCGGATTTTCCGCCGGAGGCTGTGCAGCATTTCCACGAGAAGCCGGCGCCGACTCACGACGCGCGTCCAGCTCATTGTTCTCGTCCCATTGTAATCCAACAGCCAAGAAAGTAAGCTGAGACAAATGTGATTGCGGTCGACAAAGGGAGGCTGAAGAAGGGCAGGAGCAGGAAAAGGATTGAGCGCGGGACGTCGACAAGGAGAGGAAAGTTCTCAGGAGGGGGTGTCAAGAAGAAATTTCTAATGTAAATAAGAAATTATGGATTCATGAGAGTAATTTCCAATTCCTATGGGAAGGAAAATGAAAGTTTATGAAAAAAAGAAAATGTAAAAATAGATTTCGAATCTCATTTCAAAGATGAGATTTGATATTGAATTCCAGCATGTTTTTTTCAGTAGCAAAACGTCTTTCGAGACTGTCCCGAAATAAGCATTTATTCTTCATCATTTCCACATTTTGTTATTGTTAAAACTGTGGAAAAATTTCCATATATACTTGAGAAACATTCGAATATTATTCTCTTTATTTTTTTAATCGAGATACACTTGATCAAATAAATACAAATAAATATTTCTTTTTGAATCTGGTTGCGGGTGAAAATTGAATATTGCCCATGGTCGAGCTGTGTAACTCTCGCGCGCATGCAAAACTACCTTAGCTATTTGTATGGTAGAGTGGAACACTAAATAAATACATTTTGGGATAATTCGTTTGATTTTACCCTCGACGTACATAAACAGGTTTTTTTTTAAATATTATTTTTCCGAAACTAGAATTTTGTTGTTGGTTGACCGTTATTTTTTTCGTTTTGATCGATTTATCGTTACATTTACTGTCCGGCAGGTAAAAAAGTGTAAAAATCGTATCGCGCGAACGAGGAAAAAGAGCGGCTGGAGTGGGTGGTTGTGAACGATGGAACACACTCGTGGCTCGGTAACCTTGGAGACCGGGAATGTATACCTTATAAACACAACCGCATCGATGTGTCAAAACTTTTTTTTTTTTAGTACAATTTCTTTCATTCTTTCTACTCGTGTTGGTGGACCGGAAGTGTGGCGCCTTGGCCGGTTGATCACGAGTTTTATAAACAAAGTGTGTAATAACGATGAACTGAGTAACTGAGTATAGTTTGGTATCTCGTCGGATCCGACGATGTGTTTAGAGAAATGTGAACGTGTTTGTCGAGAAGAAAATTGATCCGTCAAACCGAGAGAGCGAGGGTGACACGAACGTGGAATAATCGCTCGATTGGGTTAAATTTTTCGTAGACACGTTGCAGAAAGAAAAAAAACACAAACGCTGACATACAACAAATAAAAAAACGTCATTCGCTGAGCCTCAGTCGTCGGAGTCCCGCGGACGACATTTGCCGGGTGCGTATTGAGAGTCTGACAGAAAAAGAGAGACCGACAGTCGGGCAAAATGTCTGGAAAAAGTGGGAAAGAAAAAGTGGCAGAGATTGACAATCATGTCACCGAGAAGTACAATATCGTCCGACGACTTGGCAAAGGGGTAAAAAATCTCATTTCTTTACTTTTCATACTTTTGCACACGAGACTTTTTTGTTATCGCTTCATTTATAATATTATTCAACGAGCTAATAACTTCGAGTTCAATGCCCTCATCGAAACACACGTGTCGGTATCAACTCATTTGCATATACGCAGATTCCTCTTAGTTACACATAAAGAGAATCAATTTTGTTGCCTTGAAATGTGAAACTTGCAGGTAACGCATTAACGCACGTTTTCATACACATGTACATTTGTGTGCTGTGTGTACTTAGTGATATAGATAAAACAACCTCGTACCACTGACTCACTGCTTTTTATGGATCGTCTGCAATTTATATGAATTATACACACGTATATTATCACAACGACGTACCACGTACATATATTTCGTGATAAGATATTTTTATTTTTCATTTAAAGTTTTTTATTTCTCTGCTTAGAACGGAGTTTTCTTATAAATTTTGAACTTATTTCATCGTTCTTGCAACATTATTTTTTATTTATTGATATTACAGTCTCGCGACTGTTACAATGTTAGAGCTTCGTGGTTAATTTCCGAAAATATGGCTGCGTACCGACGGTCTGATGTAAAGTTTAGATTTTGATAAATTGCTGGCAACATTTGGCCTGGAATAATTAGACTTTTTTCCACAAACATCAATGACGAAATTTAATCGATCAGCAACGAGGGCTTCTATTTTTTTTATTGCATTTTGTTCTCTAGCACTGAAACTTGATCGAATTTATAATTCATGATGAAATATGACTTGCACTTTGCTTGGACAGGCTTATGGCATAGTATGGAAGGCCGTTGACAGAAGATCGAAGGAAACGGTTGCAGTGAAAAAGATCTTCGATGCTTTTAGAAATCAGACGGATGCTCAACGTACATTTCGGGAAATAATGTTCCTACTTTCTTTTGCGAATCACGAAAATATAATACAACTCATAGGTTTGCACAAGGCGAACAACAATCAAGATATTTATCTTGTTTTTGAATACATGGGTGAGAAGAATCAATATTATTGATTTTTATTATTGATTTCATCGAAACGAAAGGATATTATTAACGTTCACATTTTTCCAGATACGGATTTGCATAATGTTATAAAAAGGGGAAATATACTTAAGGACATTCACAAAGTATTCATCATGTATCAATTGTTCAAGGCAACGAAGTACATACATTCGGGAAATGTCATACACAGAGACCTCAAGGTTCGTTTCTGGCTTTCGTAACTTCGGGTTGCATTCAGATGCCTGATCCATGCCCTTAATAAAATAAATATGGAAATACTCGCCGACAATCCTTCAACTTCTGACTCTGCGGACCTTTTTTATCCATGCCTTTCAGCCCTCGAATATACTGTTGAATACACAGTGCCATTGCAAAATTGCTGATTTCGGGCTGGCACGATCGGTCACGCAAATCGGCGAAGGAGACGCCGATTCCGGCAGCGATCCAACTTTGACCGATTATGTTGCGACTCGCTGGTATCGAGCTCCGGAAATATTGATAGCTTCGAAGAGGTAAATTGCTTTTACGCTTTTCCTCCTTTTTTTCGACTCAATTTTCTTTCCCTTTGGGTAATAAAAGCTGCTCGTGACGAACGCTCGAAAAATATAGTTGTGACACGCGAACGCATGCTTCACTCGTGCAGTTCCAACTACTCCGCTATTTTGTTGTCATTTTTTCTTCTTTCTATTTTAGGTACACAAAAGGAATCGATATGTGGTCACTCGGCTGCATTCTCGGTGAAATGCTTCTCGAAAAACCACTTTTCCCTGGCTCGTCCACCATCAATCAGGTCGAAAGAATTATGGCCACTTTGCCGACCCCGACGCCCGAAGGTGATACTTGGAAATTTCAACTTTTTTTAAAAACTAAATTTATTTTTATTTTCTTTAAATTTATTACAGTTTTTCTATTTCTACAAATCGATTTTTTTTCATCCGTTCATAATCAAAATTGATTTTGATTTTGATTTTTTTTTTTTCCAATCTATCAAAAAATATTGAATTAATATGTGCAACTTTTTTCGATCAGATATTGCATCAATCGGCGCTGGATACGGTCTCAATTTATTGGAGAAAAGACCATCAGTACCCCGACGAACTCTCAGAGAACTTTTACCCGCGAATATACCGCACTGTGCTATAAATTTGATAAACACTCTGATAGTCTTCAATCCGAATCATAGACTCACAGCTGTCCAAGCCTTGGAGCATCCTTACGTGGCTGAGTACGCATAAAGATTCGTTTAATTTCAATATTTCGATTCGAAACTTGAATTTATTTCTTAACCTGTGGCAAAGTTGTCGGAATAAAAAAATAAATGCTCATAGGAAAGTTTCGGCTGTTCTGTCGTTTCAGTTTTCACAGTCGAGCAAACGAGCCGGAGCGAGGTGCAAGTGTCGTGCCACCCCTAAGAGACGATGTGCAATTATCGATCGAGGAGTACAGGAACAAATTGTACGCAATGATGGACGAGAAGCACCGGAAACACAAAAATATGTGAGAAATCGTTGCAGCAATTTGTTCAACTGCACGAAACTATTGACAGTGATTTATTATTATCCACAAAATATCCAAGACAAATATCCTGAGGCGTTCGATCCGAAGATATTTTGTCTGGATACTTTGTCTTTGAAAACATTGTCGTGCCATATTTTTTAAGTTGCGAAAAAAATGATTGTCGATAGGTCGAAATCGAGGATACGAAGATTATCGGAACACATACGAAAAGAGACGTGTCAGAGTGCTGGCCAGGGTGACATTGCTGTGAAGAAGAATTTTTATACATCTTCCGACGACGTACGACGAGAAACATCGAAGGAGGATCAAGCGACGACGAAGCATCAAGGATCGCTGATTCCACCTGCTCATCATCATTACAATCAGAGTCTAATAAATGGATCGTTTCGAAATATCCCACCAGGCCAGGCCAAAAGTTGTCTCTACCTTAGCCAACAGCAACAACAACAACAACAGTTGTCCAAATCTCAACGTTCGATCCAATCGGATCAAGTGAACACGGTGAGTTTGCATTTTGCATGGAAACTGGATTTTCAAGCTTACAGCGGCGGGTTGTTTGCTTGATACACGAAAAAAACTTAAAAATTGTATCTCGTTGCAGGCTATGACAAGTCATATGGGATATATTTAGGTACTGTAAATTCATATGTGACGTTGAGATTAGATGTTGGGCGGGCGAGCATGCTTTTGTTTTTATTTCATAAGGACTATAGTGAATTCGATTAACTTTTATAAACGTTGTCGAATTTTTTTCACATCATTTCTGTCTGATTTGCTGCAAAAGTGGTGAAATTTTCTTGGGGAAGAAATTATTGATGACGACGAGCGATTAGTCTCGAATTTTTCACGTGGATAAGTAAAAAAATGCTTCTCGATGGAGATAGAATTTCACTATAGGTTGCCAATTCGTTTATTAAACAGAGAAAGCGCGAATTTGATGTGAAATAGAACGTGAAAATAGTATGTAGCGTTTGTTTTTATTTCGGAAGGACTATAGTGAATTCGATAAACTTTTATAAACGTGGTCGAATTTTTTTCACATAATTTCTGTCTGATTTGCTGCAAAAATGGCGAAATTTTCTTGGGAAAGAAATTATTGATAACGACGAGCGATTAGTCTCGAATTTTTCACGTGGATAAGTAAAAAAAAATGCTTCTTGATGGAGATAGAATTTCACTATAGGCTGTCAATTAGTTTGTCCGAATAGAGAAAGCGGGAATTCGATGTGAAATGGAACGTGAAAATAGTATGTAGCGAAAAAGAGTGTTGATGGAGGTAATTGATGGAATAATTATTTTGCAGTGCGGGCCACTCGGTAGATCTCACATACCGTTGTCTCAACCGAAATTAAGGAGAGGTGTAAAGTCGCAGCCTCCGAACAGATACTCATCAACGAAACCAGCGTCGTTAGCTCCTGTCGATGCTGGGAGCGCGATAAACAATAATAATTCATTATCAAAGTTGAGCTTGCCAAAACGTTCGAGTCCCGAGAGTCCGGGTATCCAAGCCAAGTACATAACGAGAATGCCAAATAACAACGTGACGAAACATTTCGTCACGACGACAGGGACCGAGGAACAACAACAGCGTCAATCCTGCTGCAACATGAATCGTCAAAATTCACAAAATCGTACGATTAGCTCGCAGAGTCAAGTGATCCAGAATTACTTGAACCAGACATTGCCAGCCGCGGGTTTACAAACTCGTGAACGAACGAAATCACGCTTGAACGATCGTACGATTGTCGAGACAATAGGAAAATTCGATTACTCTCAAGGAAATAAACAACCGAACAATGTTATAGATAATCATCGAGCCAAAAATTCTGTCATACGAAATCAAACGCTGAAAACTCATCTCCGCCACAACAGCATACAAAAACCAACTGCTGCTGTCAGAGGAGTTCGATCGCTCAACACTTACAGCCAAAATCACGGCGTTATAACGGCATCGGCTTACAAAGAACTGCGAAATAGTACCATGAAGTGGTAGAAACAAAATAAAAAGGTTTTTTCTCCCATAAACTCTATTTCGTGAAACGGGTTGCTGTGAGATTTTCTAGTCACGTTTGTTATGATGCGATCAACACTAAATTCTTTTCCATGATACATATCAACGATTCTACATTGTAGATATCGCCTACCCCACTCGTTCGACTTTTCTTTTATCCCGAATACCTGAAACTTAGAGACACTGACACCCAGAGAGTGCAACCTTGATTTTCTTTTTTATAAACTCCATTTTTCGATGAATTATTCTACACTAACTTTTAATATATTTATATATATATCCAATGTCGATATCCACTCGTCGGATAACTTTTGCGTCGTCGAGGCTCCATTTGTACTGTCGTCCAACCATTCTGACACTGTAAAATATATTAATCTTCGTATCTTGCGATTCATATACCTGTACCGGTGAAGAAAGCAAATGGTTTTAATAAATGACATGAAAAATTCAATTTTCGTCTCATTAACTCGTTTCTCGTGGTTAATTATCATTTTTTTAGAAAGAACATGCATTGATCCTTCAGTATGCTTTTCATTCTTCAACTGTGACTCTATTTTTTGGAGCCTGCAAAAAAACTCCATTTTGACATAATAGAAACTGGTTCTGGTCAGGAACAACAATTTGTCGAGTTCGTGGTTATCGTGCCATTCTATTCTACGAGATATCAAAATTATATGGCCACGAGCTTACTCTTCGATATTCGTAAAAATAGGAAAAAGAAACTTGATCCGGGCAAGCCCTAATTTAGTTCGTATATTTTACGCAAGCGAAAGCAACGCAATGATGCCAAGTCCGATAACGTGATGTTTGATCAATATGAGGTTGACATTGCATGTCTGAAATTTTCTGAATGTCACAATCGCACAGAGTGGAAGAAATTTGAATATGGTTCTACTTACTGCCTCTTACGTTGAGAAAGAATGCTCGAGGACACAATCTGTGAAATCTCTGACGAAAGGTCTGGAGAAAAATCATTTAAAGAAAATATCGCATCTCTACATGAATGACAAATTTATCAGTGCGATCGTGAGTATTGGAATTCTTAATTCACTCGATCGAATGTTTGGAATGTTTCTGACTTTTTTTCATCCTCAGGGCGACTTGTCAAACTGCAAAAATCTGCGCGTCATCTATCTTCAAAATAATGCATTAACGAGAATAGAGAATTTGGATTTTGCCGAAAATTTGACGCATCTTTATCTGCAGCATAACAATTTAACGAAAATTGATAATTTGGGGGCTCTTAGAAATCTCACGAAATTGTGTTTAGGACACAATTGCATAAGTGTCGTTGAGGGCTTGGAGAATTTAGAAAAATTGTGCGAACTCCACATCGAAAAACAACGACTAGTCAAGGGAGAGTTCTTGATCTTTGAACCACGAACGTTGGAGGCTTTATCGGTGACTATAATAGAAAAGTAGAAATTGGGAAATCCTTGGCCAGTATTGAAAAATACTGCAAAACCATTCTAGAAATTTTATTATTTCGTGAAATCTTCAACTTCAGTTTCGACTGCGAGTACTGAACGTAACAGGAAATCGATTGCTGTCATTAAAAGCCATAAGTCGTATGGCGAGACTCGAAATATTAGAAGCGAAAGAGAATTCGTTGAGAGACATGGAAGATGTGACAGAAAGTGTGAGCAGCATGAGAATGCTCCGAGAATTATTTCTGCAAGGCAATCCAGTTACTCAACATTACAGATACAGAGAAAACTTGATCGCGAATAGTGATTCGTTGGGTGAGTATTTTAATTGGAAAATATTACAATGAAATCAAGGGCCGAATATTGTTTGAATAATCATTGGAACGACAGAGAATCTGGATGGAAAACGTATTACGGAAGTTTGTCGTCAATTCATGAAGAACTTTAAGGAGGAGAAGCAACTCCGTCAAAATCGAAGACGTTCGAAGATGACTTTGAGCGACGACATAACGAGTGAGTTCTCGCCGAAGGATAAGAAAGTCGAGGATATAAAAATGAGCGAAATCTTTTCTTTCAGGCTCGTTGAAGCTCCCACCAGCTTTCGAGAGATCTGTATCACGTGCGATAATCCAACAACATCCAGGTCCGAAATTCATTTTCAACGTGACTTCCGGTTCGGCTGGATCGCAGCCACAGGTTTTCCCAGCGTGGAAATCTAGTGAGTGCCGAAAAAACTTTGATTCATCGTCCAAGTAGACGTTGTTGAAATAATTTTGATATTTTTCTCCAGCTCCTTCGATCGCTGGTACAAAGTCCGACAGTCGAATAGCACCGAGGCCTTTTTGGAAAGGAGCAACAAAGACGAATGAAAAGGGTTCGAGAGCAGCCATCGCTACAAATAAACCGAGTATCTTCCCAACGCGATTCGAATTTTGATCAACGAAAAATGAAGATTTCTTGAAAAGCTAAGAGTTTTTTTTTCAAATTAATAACAAAGTAAATCTTGATCGAAAAAAATAAAACGCATATGCTGTTTATTTCGCCATTACTTTTGAGTAAAAGGCAATATTATTAAATACGTTTTGTGTCGAGACGTGTGATCTCAACGATACAAACTTAAAAACTATATTTGTACGCTGCCTCGTTAAATTCATAAGATTAATCATTTAAAAAAGAAAAAGATAAATTCTGAAGCTGAAATCGGCGCAGTTCAAAAGTTATTATAATAATGTTCAACGACGACATCGAGTAGGGTGCATGGATCAAAAAATTTCTCATTTCGTATAATAATAAAATATTTAATCAGATCGGAGATTGTTCGCAGTTTCTTCGACGTTTCAAGGACGTACTTTCGTGTACGATCGACTATTAATTGTATCATTTCTTCCAACCCTCTCTCTCTCTCTCTCTCTCTCTCGCTTCTCAATTTCTTTATCACTTTCTGTGAAATCGCGTGAAGAAAAGTGCCAATTAATAATTTTCTCAAACACTCGGTTGAAACAAATTGCAACGATGAACGGAAATGTCCCAATAAAGAATGTCCATTGACCAAGACCTGTTTGTGTTTTATGTTACCTTTTTTCTTCTTCTTTTTCAATCTCAAGCGTGGAATGTTAGAAACATTTAGTACAAAGGTGCATTTTTTCGGTTAATACTTATAGAAGTGCTTTTCACATCAACAATGGGATGGGACGAATATGAAAAACGGCGAATTAACAAACATAAATTACAGTTTTCAAGTTTTACCGGTTCCGACGCAATGTTCGAAAAATTCTTCCAAGTTTTTGCTTCAGCGAACAAAAATGGAGTTCGGTATAAAGAGCGAAAGGAACATTATGATTTCATCAAAAAAATTGAGTCGAGATTTGTTTTTTTCAAACGCGATCGACGGATCGTTTTGGAAACAGATTTATCAGAGCAAATATCGATTTTTCGAGCATAGGTCGGCATCTGGTAAATTCTCGATTGAACCACGCGACGTGGTTTCAGAGAAAATATCAGCATTAAAATAATCGTGTATCCGTCCGAAGATCTTTGATCGACGATGCGTTAGTCAGTCTACGTGGATGGGGAATACCTAAAAGTAGAACTAAACCATGGCCAAGGGGGGAAATTTGTGGACGAACGAAACGAAAAAAAGGAATAAAATGCTTTTAGTCTTTGTGAGTGGTCGCAGTGTTTGTTAGTTTTTTTTCTTAATCTCGCGAAACACCAAAATGCGAGTAGTCGGGGACGTACGATAGAGCTCTCGACTTTAGTGTCGTGTGTATGTAATTGAGAGACGAAGACACCGTTCGAATGAAATTTGAAAAATATTTTCCGTACGAAACTAATCGCTAATAATTAGAGAAAAATATTGGCTTTACGATAAAAAAATAATCATTCGAAATGATGTTCAACAATGGGGAAGAATAACTTTTCCGGCGTCTACCGATGAGCCGGTCAAAGAATTTAGAGATAGCAAATTTAGTGAATGTTGCTCTCATTCGAAAAATGCTCACCCCTGGTGGAGATGGTACAACCTAATATTTCCCGAGGCGGAAGAATCTACTTAAACAAATCAAACAAACGAGATAATTACAAAATAAAATACAATAGAATTCAAGTTTCTCATTCGCACGCATACTTCTAAGAACTACGCAAGCTACAGCTAGATTTAGACATATACGCTGACCAATGCATCGGCTGCCCTTGGTAAATAATCTATCAATAATATTAATATAATTATTAAAATTGCCATATGAAGCTCGGAAAGTCAAAATCTTCACAGAGTCCAGGCTCGACCGATTAAGCGATTATAGCTGTAACAACACCCAAACCGTGTGTTTTCTCGAATTATTTCATCATGGTGCTCTTGGAATTGGTGAGGATTTCGACGATTCGAGCGTTGCATTACAGATACGCATATATTTATATATATATATATATATAATATATTAATATATTTTATATCCAGACAGCTCTGACTCTCACTTTCTCGCATCGATGAATAATATAATTCACATATTTTTCGTTTTTTTTTTGTCGATTTTAGTTTTCACATTTTTCTCTCGTCTCGAAATAAAAATAGTTAAAATAAAAAAGTGAGACTATACATCCGGTATCGTATCGAAGCACACATTGCGCAGCGAAAAAAAAAATGTCTGCTCGTGAGCTTCTCCCGATTTTTACTTAATAAAATAAAAATTCTAAAAAAATAAAAGAAAAACAAACGAAACGTCGTAGCAAAATGGGCGATCGTTATTTGGTAACATCATCTGCGAACGTGTTATTATTTGACTTTTGTCTTTTCGTATTTAGAATCTTAACGATCGACATTCATAAATTATGCTGGAGTCGAATCGTGACGTATGAATCTTCGCACTGATTGCATTGAATTTTATTCGGTGCACCAACGAAGTTCTTTTCTAATGGATTTTTCGCATCACGAAATTTCCGCGTTCGCAGTGGTGCAGGTGTATATTTTTTCCATTACTGTTTGACAGTACAATCGCCAGGGTACCCTGTCAACATCTTCGCTTCATTTCGTTACTTTTTTCGCGTCTCTTATTATATAAATATTCGCGTTACAATTATTTCGTTCGAGGAACGAAAGAAAATTTGAAATTTCGTAGGAATTACGTACGTATAACGTACGTATGTGTAATAAACGTATAAACACATGTTTATGCGTATTTTCTTAATGCGTGTGTATATATATATTTATATATACTATTTATAATATTTATATACGATAAAAATTTTCGAATGTAATCAGAACCGCAGGTTCGCGATCGGAAATGACAAAATTCGTTTGCAATAAGGCCGGACTACAGGTTGTTTTTCAGTTGATCGTAATTTAGAAGCAGCAGCTTGTCAAGCATCAGGCATTTGAAAAATCGACTAATTGGCTGCTTTGCTTTTCCGGAAATTCGGCCGTTTGGATAGAATACTTTGTTTCGTCAGGTTATTTCGCGTTGTTTTGAATATTATTGAAAATGTGTGCCACGAATTCGAGGTCAGGGTACCCTTAATGCTCTCATAGCATCGGGGGAATAAACTGAAAAGGTTACTGCGCCGTTTGCTGCTGGATCTCTATCTTCTCTACCGTCATGTCAGGATTCATTGCCGTTGCTTCCTGAATCGCTTCGGCTAACGCACGGTCATGGTCGATCGGATCACCGTCCGATTGTATCGTTATTTTTTGCTCTACCCTCGTTTCTACTACTCCATCTCGTTCCGTCTTGTACTGCGAAGAAAAAAACGAGCATGGAAGCGTTTTTTTCACATTAACTGTTTGAAAAATTCTTCATTTTGGGCAAAAATAAAAATTAAAGGAGAACTTACCGTGATAGTTTCGACGGTTCTAGTCTTGCTGGAAATAGTTTGTGAACTGACTATTTCACCGGTCGCACTGTAGCTCCCATCCTCATTTTCCAACTCGACTTTTCGCGTTTCGGTCGCGACCAGAGGCACCGTTGTTGTGGCGGTTACGTTGCTGGCCGGTTCCCCGCTGTAAACGTGTTTTTCCGTTGCGACTATTCCAGCCGGTTCACCCTGAAAATAATTGTAACGAGGAAATTAATTTTAAAAATCAATGATAAAAACAGCGATAGGAATGAATCGGAAATTCTCCAAAACCAATGAAATATATCAAAAGTTCCAGAATATAAAATAAATAATGAGAAAAAGTTGCTTTGCCGAGGGTAACAAAAAAAATCTTCCAAATGTTTGTTTCGCTCATTCCCATCTCGATTACGGAAAAACATAAAAATTTCTTAGCACCCGGTTGTTTAATAATCGCATAAACATCACATGGATATCAGCTTCAAAATGTTATGAAAAAAAAGACACATAACAATGACATGCAATAAAAATTCAATAATTTCATTGTGTTAACATTATCTTACGTTTTCCCGATGTCCCATTGATAAGAATTAAAAAATAAGCCTTTTCGAATGCGGTTACCTGATAATACTGATTGTAGAAAGCTTGTTGGTCTTCGTCGAGGTCAATCGGCGTGCCGGAGTCACCGCTGCTCGAACTGGATGTACTCTGACGTCGCGAGTACAGCTACGCCATGCAAATTGTTAGCCAAAAGCAGCCGTCGACATTCATGAATGAATGATCGAAAGAAAAAAAGAAAAAAAAATTATGGAATGAATTGGTTTGATATGCAAAAAAAAATGAACCACTCGTGTGATTACCGAGGACGAAAATGTTTTCTGTTGTTTACGTGTCGCACAAAAGCGAATTATTCGCAACTCTGCGATGTCAGCGTGAATTAGTAGATTGTTTTTCAAATTTAACCAAACGTTTGTGCGAACGATGCAGCACGTAATTATCATTGAGTAATATGTTTTTGTACAAGTTTCTGATTATCGATGCGACTTTGTGCCCAATGAATAATTGAAATTATGTTTATAGCCACACTAACGTATAAAATAAAAATTACGACAGTAAGAATAACGATAATAAAAACCAGGCAACAAAAAAGAGGATTTTGGTTTTTCATACCTGTTCCCCTGATAATACGTGACTCGTGGTCCTGACTTCCTGGGTAACGACGCGTTGCTCTTGCCTCGTAGCACTAGTCGCCGTTGTGTGAGCGACTGTTTTTTCTTCGACCTGAATAATCGACGAACGAAAGAAAAAATAAAACGAAATTCCAATGAAAATGAATTTACGACAAAACGAAAATAAAACCATCATCTCCCAGGCTCCGAGAATGCTTGTTGCATGAAACGGATAAATAAAGAAAATAAAAAACAGATGGAAAATGAGGACAAACCTGACTTGTCTTCTGATTCTTTTCAAGATCCTCGTGCATCGTCGCCGTGCGAGTGGTCACGGCAGTCGCCGTCATGTAAGGAGCTCTACTGTCTTCCGGTGCTTCGGCCTACGTACATACGACAAACTACCATTGTCACTAATACGCAAAATTATTTACCATACATTTGTTTATTTCTATATTTTTTTTCGAAACCAAGAAATCAAGTGCACTCGCTTTTCTATCGACATAAAAAATTGCAAGCATGCTAAGGAGGAAGGAAAGGATCGTAGTGGTTTTTCAGTTTGTTAGTCGGATGACTTTACCTGCGAGTGGTATTAGTGCTCGTTGCAAATCGGTCGCAACCGATTCACGACTTTGTGCGGAGACTGATAGAAAAATTGGTGAGAATAATCGAAAATCTTTGTTTTTTTTTTTTTTCAAGATAATTTGACTGAATTCTTCTTTGTTAATATTTTTGGTATCCCGATTGAATATAATGTATTCCTTGCCTTATTGACTTGCGTCGAAACGAGAACTTGTCCAGTGCCACCGGGCGTGAGATCCTCAACTTTTTCTTCAATATTTTGTACAAGTCCTTCCTGATCCTTGACGACGGATTGTTTGGTGGTGGTTTTGACGATAGTCGGTGTGGTGGCCATGACAGCGCTTTTTTTCGTTTTGCCAGTTGCATTTTTGGGTGTTGCGAGACATTGTTCGGTGAGTTCGTCGAGATCGACGGGTTGTCCGGTTTTGGCATAAATGACACCCTCTTTGATGAAACTGTCGTCCTCGCCGAAGATCTCTTGATTCGAGAGTTTACCATTTTTCTCGTAGATCTTGCCATTCTTAACGAAACTTCCATCTGTGCCAAAGGGTGCTTGAGTTATGGGTTTGCCAGATTTGTCGCAAATGAGGCCTCTTCTCACGCAAGTTATCGTTATGATCGTGTAATATTTGTCGAGCGGTCGTCCATTTCCGGCGCAGACGACGCCCTCCTTGACGATATTCCCTTCGTTATCAAAAGCAGCTTTTTTCAAGGGGCTTCCATTTTTATCGACGACGACACCGTCGACTACCTTGAGTCCTTCGGGGCCGAAAGCTTCCTGAGTGAGCAATTTCCCATCGGGACCATAAACTCTGCCACCTTTGACGTACGAAGTCTCCGGGCTGAGATTTCCGAGGCTCAAGGGTCTCGCGTTTGTACCATGGACAAGACCTTCCTTGACGGTGTAATTGTCACCGAACGAATGGAGGTCCAATGGTTTGCCCGTCGAGTCGTAGATTCTTCCATTTTTAATGACGCTTCCGACGCTGTCGAATGCTCCGGATTCCACTGGTTTGCCATTCTCGTCGCATATCAAACCGTAACGTACGAAGGAAATTGTGATGGTTGAACGCTTTTTGTTGTTGAGAGGTTTGCCGTCCGGTGCGAAGATCGAGCCTCCTTGAATGTAACTTCCATCATGCCCAAAAGTTCCTCGAGCAAGTGGTTTCATGTCTTTCCCATAGATCCAACCATTCTGTATAGAATGACCATCCGTGCCGAAGGAACTGTGATTCAAGGGTTTCTCGTCCTTGCCATACAATCGTCCGTCCTCGACGTACGAGTCTTTCGGCAGTTCGGAACCAGCGTTGAAAAGCTGTCCACCCCATCCGTAAATCAAACCGTCTCTTATGTAAGTACCGTCCGCTCTGAACGCGCCTTGTTTCAAAGGCCGTTCGTCTTTGTTGTAAACAATTCCGTTCTGGATGTAACAGCCATCGGGTAACAGAGAAGCTTGATTTTTTGGAATTCCTTTATCATCGACGATCTTTCCTTCGTGGATAGCCAAGTTGTCAGGGCCTTTGTTGTCCTGGGTCAAGAGTTTGCCGTCCCTTCCAACGATCAAGCCATCCTTGATTTTGTTACCCTCGGGACCGAAAACTCCCTCGGCGATGACGTTTCCGTCTTTGTCGTGCAAGACTCCGGCAACCACGTAAGAACCGTCGGAGCCGAAAATGTCTTTGTTGAGCGGTTTACCGGCTCGATCGAAAATCACGCCGTTCATGATGAAACTATCGTCGGGAAGTGAGCAACTGAGATTCAAGAGTTTTCCATCTTTGCCATAAACTTGTCCGTCCTTGACGAAACTGCCGTCGGGCTTAAAGAAAGAGGCTTTCATCGGCTTTCCATCTTTGTTGTAAACTCTGCCATCCTTGATCGCTGCTCCTTCGGGCACGAGGGAATCTTGGTTCAAGGCTTTTCCGTTTTTAGCATAAACGACGCCTTTCCTTATGTAATTTCCGTTCGAACCGAAGGATTCCTGCTTCGCTGGTTTACCGTCTTTGCCGAGAACGACACCGTCCTTGATCGTCAAAGAATCGTGACCGAGGTAGCCATGAGCGAGCGGATGACCTTCGGCATTGCAAATGAGACCTTCGCGAATAACAATGTTATCGGGTTTGAAAAGACTTTGATTTAATGGGCGACCGTTTCTGTCGTAAATCGAACCTTCCTTAACGAAACTTCCATCAGCTAGGAGCGGAATTTGGCTCAGAGGATTACCGTCTTTACGGTGAATTATTCCTTCTCGAACGAAACTACCGTCGGGCTTGTAAAAAGCGTGTTTTAATGCTTTACCGTCTTTACCAACGATTTTGCCATCCTTGAGGTGCGAGCCGCTGGGAAGAAGAGAACCTTGACTAAGAGGCTTTCCATCTTTGCCGTAGACCAAGCCGTCCTTGATGACAGACCCGTCGGAACTGAAGCTTTCATTTTTAACGAGTTTTCCGTCTTTTCCATAAACTTTTCCCTCACTTATGTAATTTCCTTCGCTTCCAAGATCACCGCTGGAAAGAGCTTTTCCATCACGACCGTAAATCAAACCGTCGCAGATATAAGTAGTGTCGGGCAGCACGGCTATTTGATTCAAAGGTTTGCCAGCATTGTTGCAAACAATACCGCCGACTATGTGGTTTCCATCTGTACCGTAAGAACCTTGAGTCAAGGGTTTGCCATCGTGAGCAAAGACCAATCCATCCTTCGTGTAAGTTCCATCGATCGCTAATTTCTCGAAAGCCAAAGGTTTCCCGTTCTTTGCGACGATTTTTCCGTCACGGACAATCGCGTGGTCCGGGCCGAGGCCTCGTTGATCGAGAACCTCGCCATTCGGACCGTAGATGAGCCCGTTTTTTATGGAATTTCCGTCAGTCCCGAGGACAGACTGATTGAGACCTTTGCCATCTTTGCCAGTCACGATGCCTTGGACAATGTGAACGCCATGCGGTCCGAAATCAGCTTTTTTCAAAGGCTTTTTGTCTTTGCCACAGACTTTGCCCTCGATCACGAGGCTTCCCTCTGGTCCGAGCGAGTTTTGATCCAACGGTTTTCCCTCTTTTGTGTAAATCACTCCACCGATCACTCTCGAGCCTTCGGGCAAGGGTAGAACTCGATAAGAAGGTTTTGCACCTGCAGTTCCTGGAATTACAACGCCTGGTCTCATCGCTGCGCCGTCTCCGTGTTGCTCACCAGCGATTAGGGCTGCCGAAGCATTTTTCTCGTCAGGCTCACCCGGTGTAATTCCTTTCTGAGCTTCTTTCAGTCCGGCGGACTCGACGTAATTGAGACCCGGCGTTCGCAGACCAGTCGGCGTTTTATTCGACGCCAGATCTTTCGTTTTACGTTTCTCCGCGGATTCAGCAACTTTTTTCTCCTCTCCTGGAGCATAATTGAAAGCCAAGCCCGTCGCTTTTCTACTGGCTGACGTTGGGGACTGTTGATCGTGAACTCCCGGCGACGCGGGCCTGTCCTCGTACGAGAAACCGTGCGGAGTGAAAGGCTTTCTCGTTGGCGACGATTCCGTCTCCTCATAGTCGTAGGGCTTCGTGTACCCTGGCAACTTTTCAGAGTCCGGCGAGCCGCTCGATTTCTTCGACGCTTCCTTCGCCAATTGCTCTGTTTGCGGTGATTTCTCAGTCGCCGAAAGATTTGACTCTAAATCACTCTTGTCCGTTGATTCATCCAACTCCTTGTTCTTCTTATCCTTACTCTGCTTCGATTGATCCTTGTCGCGCTTCCGGAAGAGCGGAAAACCACCGACAGGACTCTTTGTTTTCAAAGGGAAATAGTAAATAAATGAACACAAAAATAAAACAAACAAAGGCATGCGATAACTCGTACATGCTAGATATCGTTACGAAAAGGCATTTTCGCGCTCTAAACACTCTCGAGCTTAATTCACTGAAAACTGTCTCATGCAGAGATTTGCAAAATGCAAATACGTTTACGTTATACGTAAAAATTCTTTCGAAATATGTTCAAAAGTATTTTCAAGCTGAATAATTGTCAGATTTTTCTGACTCTGGTCGCAAATGCTACGAGTCAACTACAAAAAAAATCAATTCCAATCTAAATATGAATTAGAAATACGTAAAGTTCCAGGTTTCGATTAGCCAACCTGGCGATTCGACGACGTCGCAAGGAAAATTCGTCACTCGACTTACCTTGACTTTTTCCTTCTTCTCTTTATCCTTTTTCTCCGGAGATTCTTCGATCTTGGGAGTCTTTTTGTTGGTCGAATTTTCGTCGATGTTGCCAAGGACCGAGCTCTCATTGATGACGTCGGAATTGTTAAGATCGTTGTGATTCTCTTTCTCGTTCTCGTTATTCTTGTCCTTTTTCTTTTTGGAAAGGCCACCAGTTGGAAGAACGGCGATTCCTCCGACAGGTTTCTAAAATGAGATTTATCAATTGAACATACAAAAAGAAAGAGTTGAAATTCAACAAACCCAACCTGGTTGGAGTGAGAATTACAACACGAAAACATTAAGCTTTAAATCAAAACTTACACCAATGAATACAGGCTTTTTTTTCTGTTTGTTTTTGTGTTTTTTGGTACATGCATCGCGCGTATATTTTCAAAATGTTGAAAATCTCCTGTTGACACAGCTCATGCAATTTTTTCGAGATCGTAGGCGTTTTTTCTCTTCATTTTTGATAAATAACTGCATTTTTACACCAAATTGGTACGAAACGCAAGGAAAACGAATAAACGTTTGAAAAGTTCTACAGAGTGCGAGATAGCAGTGAATATGGAACAGAGATGGGCATGACACGATTTTTTTTTTGTGATTTTCGGTTCTTTTTCTTTTTTTCGTCTTTGTATCTATACCTTTTGGACACGATCCGCGTCATACTCTCCTTCCAGGCTACTGGTACTGCTAGCCGATGTCGTTCCAGCGCTTGTTTTTCGAGTCAGCTATCGGTGTTAGTTACGTGACGGTTAGTTATAATTGTGAAATGAGAGTCGAGAGTTACGGATGATTTTGTGATGTTTTCTTTGTGACGTGTCTTTGGTTGCTTTTCTTTTAAAAAATCACAATGTTTATCGTGACACATTATACACGAATGAAATGTTGCGAGGAGTAAAAACAAGGAGAGCAATAACGATTCTCGTCACAGAAGTTGTCTCGATTTGTTCCATGCAATTTCTAGTCTTGGAGGATCACGTAGCCAACGTAGATCGTTTGTATTTCTTGCCTACGTGTGTCATTACTTTCCGATTGATCGATACAAAAATCCGAGGTATTTGCATCAAGTGGCAAAGTGGAAAAATCCAAATTCTCAATTCTTACGCGTAAAACTAAA
The DNA here is from genome assembly GCA_963921915.1 of Hyposoter dolosus. Taxonomy (NCBI): domain Eukaryota; kingdom Metazoa; phylum Arthropoda; class Insecta; order Hymenoptera; family Ichneumonidae; genus Hyposoter; species Hyposoter dolosus. The sequence goes on along the minus strand of OY998135.1, from coordinate 9,557,800 downwards.
CTTTTTGAGTAGTCGATTGGATCGAATGAGCGAAGAAGCTTTCGCGTTAGCCAAACGCAATGATATTTCTTGAGATCAATCCAAAAATCTTTTCTCTCAGCTATTCTAGGCTTTTTGTTGAATTTTGAAAAGGTCATACGATCGAGCGCTCCCGGAGCAATCAGTGATGGAAATACATTCGTGTGTTTGAACAAATAATTCGAGAGAGTTTGTTGCACATCCATAAAATGTCTATCAAGTCGGGCATACCTATGAGTGACATGCCAAACTACGGATAAGAGCTTGTCTCTTTATAAGTTCCAACCCTTTGAGGTCTGATCATTGGATAAGAGGAAAGTAGCAGATTTTTTCTTTTCCAAACTCCTTTTTCTTTAAAAAAAAAAAAAATACCTCAAAAAGTTGATAGATCAGAGCTGAAGGTGCACAGTGACTTTGATCGTGTGTGTCTGTTCTTTGTGTTCAATGAATTGTAGAAGTTTCCCTTCATTTATACCGAGGATTGTACCAATTGGTGTTTCGATATGGTAACTTTGCAATGAGGCCCAAAAAATCAAAAACACGATATATTGTTTTTCGATTAGATGGAAAAAATCCCACCGGAAGCTCCCCGACAATTTTGCGAAATACGTTTTTTCCACGATCCAGAATTCTTTGAATTTTGTTATTTTATCGAATTCGAAATGAAAAAATTTGTTGGCGGGTTTTTAGGTCGTTGAAATTACCTGATGCTCGATGCATTTTGAAATCTTAGTATAAAATCGCAATCAAATGCAGCTCACCTTTTCTTTTTGCTTTTTTATCGGACTGGGCTTGTTGTCGATGTGTTCCATGTCCGGGATCATTGCGGGCTCGTAGCTCATGGTGTGTCTCTTGCTCGGCTCGGATCCATAAGTTTCCACCGGTCTGGGTCCACCTAAAGCTACATGGTCAGACCACGTGTTCGAGGATAAATCGGGGAATAACAGGAGAAACTAAACTTTTGTACTACGAAGGATTTTCGATGTAAAAAAAACAACTAAAAAGTTAGATTTCAAAGTTTACATCGTTCCAAAGGAAATTTCATCTGAATCGGATTTAATTTTGTGAGTTTCCAGGAGGAGCGAGAAAAGCTTTAAGAATTCCTTATTTTCAAATATTCGAGAAAATTCATTTGAGAACGATGCAGAACTCGACAGCATGAAAAAACGTAATTTCTGTTTTTCTACTCACCGTCCATACTTCGCGACGTGAGTCGACGTCCGCTCAAGGACCTCTCGAATTGCGGCGGTTGCCTCTCGATGGGGGTTTTTTTCGTCTCGTAATGAGTTCTCCCGGAATATCGAAAGCGAGAGCCCAAATGAGGCAAAATTCCAACTTTTTTGACGGGCTCGGGACTCATGAGTCGGAAGAAGGTGTGATGTTCGACGCAGACTTTCCACAATTTTTTCGCTGCTCTGTGATTCGCGAGCTTGAAGCCAATGGTCGATTCGAATTGTTCGAACTCGCCGGGTCGTATTTTAATGTAAAAATTGTGCCTCTTGTACGAAATCTTGAGAATCTTCGGCCATGCGAATCGATTTATTCGCAAACGATCGCGATGCACGAGCAAGCCGGATGAACAAACGCCGAGCAATATGTCCACGCCTTCGGAATCTTTTGCGGGATGAAGGTCCACACCGTACATTGCTAATTTCTTTGCATTTTCGAGATAATTGAGCTCAGCCTCGGATGGTGTTTGTCCCCTGAAAAACATGCAAACTTTCTTTCAGTTTGGCTGATTTTTTTTCTCACCTTGACGTTAAATAATGCGATAAGAATCGAAGCCTTAACGTCTTTGATTTAATGAGATTTCGTGCCAACGAGTGGCGAGCAGCGTCCAATGAATAATTCCATTTTTCACTCACTTATGGGTTTTGTGAAGGTCCATAACCTTATCGACCAACTCGGCTGATTGATTAGGAGCGAATTTAAAATCCTTGAGATAAGTTCTACCGTGTTCTTCGGCGTCGTAATCCCCGACCTCGGATTGTACGAGATAGGAGCCCAGAAGGGCATGGGTCACGAAAGAACAAGGCAATCGACCGGTTATTATGTCGTTTCGTATTTGCAAACATAGTTGATAACGGGTTATGTCCTCCTGCAATTGAGCTGGGTCTGGAGGATAAAATTTCACTTCGAAGTTGAATTTCCAAGGCTCGGCTAAAGAAAGGAAAAAAAAATCGACAATGAGAACAAGAAAAATTAATGCAATCTGGAATGGTCAATAAATAAATGAATAAAACTTTGAGAACCAAACGGATTCTGTGGCAGAAGGACAAAAAAAAATGATGGAGCTGGACTTGGCGCAGACGTATGAAAAATATTCAAACAAGAAAATGAATATTTACTTTTCATGAATTTGTTAATTCGTCTGTCGAGATCGAGCCAATTCCTCGGATCGTGTTTGTCCTCGTAAATAAGGCCGAAGTAATCTTTTTCGAGTAGGTTCATGCTCTGGCATATTTTGTCAAGAAGTTCCTGGCCCTTTGCCTTTCTCTGAAAGCAAAAAGAACGAATTATTATTCGCAATGAAAATGTTGACGAGATTTTCCAAAATTCTTGATAATTCATTATTTTGTGGATCTTACCTCGATGGGGAAATCTTTGACAGTTCCATCGAGTAGAGTGACCTTGGCGACGGTATTTTTTCCCTTGTTGATGGGACTCTTGTTGGGGGAACTAGTGCCATTTTCTGCCATTGCGTCACCGGCTGGGCCTCCAGATTTTTGCTCTTCGGGCATCCTCCAGTTTTACTGCAAAAAAAAAACATCATAAAAACCTTTTAAATAAGTTGATACATTTCAACGAAAACGTGGACGCGAATCTCAAGCTCTCAACGTTTTTCTCGTCAGCCATAAAACAACCAGTTTCGCGAGGGAGTTTTAACGATTTTTGTACAAAAATATATGAAAAATATGTTCGGTTGGGAAACGAGCAAAAAATATCGCGTGAGACACCTGTTAACATTCCATTTACAAACGTATAGTACAGTCGCCGAGGGTAGACAGTGTACTGAAATAATCAATATTTTCTGTGAGGGTGCCCACTTAGCTAGTCGGTCTGTGTGTGTATATCCAGCAGTCATATGAGAAGTAGACGACAGGCCAAGCTCGAAAAAGGGCTATACAACGTCCGAACCGTCGTCGTCGGTTGGTTGGTTCCTCGCTATCGAGGATTTTTCGTGTCAGCCAGCGAGTTTCGTAACATTCAGAGACGAGTTGCTCGACATTGTCGAAACTCTTGTTGTTATCGCGATCGAAATATCAATAGTAGAATATTGCTTTCGATAACTTATCTCTCGCTCCGTTTGCACGGAAATTATATTTGGGACTCTTGGTACACACTTACATTTCCGGTTACTCGAAAAAGATGGAAATTGAATTTTCCCAATAAAATTTAAAAAAAGTAAAAAATAAAGCAGCAACTGTCTGGATAAATTTAAATTCATTTAACAATAATTTGAAAAACTTTCAGTGATTTGAGGAAAGGTTTGAATCGTTAAGAATTTAAATTTCATTTTCATTTATTTGTACTCTCGATTCCTGCGTTAAGGGGGTAATAAAAAAAAAAAAAGAGAAAAAGTGAGGAATGCTAGGGATTGTTGAATTCTTTTTTTGCACTGGTACGATACGGTGTCTCACACGAGGATGCCCTAATAACGGAGTCACTCAATGATGAGTTGTCTGTCTCTCTCGAGCTCTTCCTCTCGTCATCCTCTTTCATTATCGAGTTCACTGTGTCTCGAGTTATAATGACTCAATTATGCTCTACAGTAATACTGAGGATGATAGTACACGGAATATACGAAGTAGAATACAACGTGGAGGAATTCAACCAAGTACCGTTTCGCAAGCTTGATTCTTTGTCATGCGTTGAATTTCTCAGTAAACATTTACGTTTCACGACTTTCCCAACAAACTTTTGTCTCCAGAAAAGTCAAAACCTCGAGTCTTTTTTTTCACCGTTATCTCTGAAGTGTGAACAGACGTGGCTCATTACACAGCCGTGGAAAAAAGCCTCCGAGAGCATTACCCGTCGTCTGAGATTTTTCTACTACTAAATATTTTCTTGTTGAAAAAATTCATTCGAATCTTTTGCAATGATTCGTACCTCACAACAGAGTTCAGGGTTCTTCAGATTTTCTGCAAAGCACGTTAAGGTTTTATTTGGGGTGTACTCTTGTGAAATAGCTTTGTATTTAAGGCGATGTTTGTAGAAATTCGTCAACATAAACGCTTAACGTAAATAGTAGTTTACCTCTCGACTGTCTCGCCAAGTAAGGAACGGATTAAGTACTTGTACGGGAAATATATAAATATGTGTGTGTGTGTGTGTGTGTGTGTGTGTGTGTGTGTGTGTGTCAGCAACAGTCGAAAGTATGTTGTTGGATGTGTTCTCGTACTTGCAGGCAGTTGCAGCACGTATGTCTGGTTCAATGAACTTCAACAGTGGCTGCTGAGAGAGTCTCTCGAAAGCACCTGTACGGAATACAGACTCTGACTATTTTATTTTTGTACATATCTTCTCTCGTTACGTCTGGTTACTCGAAACTCGATATCGAGGTTAAGAATAAATCTTTCGACAATAGGAAAAACATCATGGATAAGTCTGTAAATTCGAAAATAATTTCCTCGGTAATTTGCGAGTGGAATTTTTGTGCGAAAAAATATTAGAACCACGAGAGTAAATGCGAATAAAACTGACATATTTCAACTTGTGTGTGGTTTTAATTGCGAGGAAATCTCGTTCGAAGGTTTTTTCGCGTTGAATTTGAATTATTCGGTAAAATTTGCAGATTATTTTTTTTCCTCTAGGCACTTCGGCATGAAAGGAATTCTCATTGATCTAATTAATGAAAAACGTGCGACTCGTACATTGTAGTACGTTACGAGGCCTCGGGAATCAGCCAATTTAAATTGTCGTCAATTGCCAGCTGGCTCAGTACGAGAGAACATACCCATTGGATCGACCGAGAGGAAGACAGCTAAATAAAAACTAGAGAGCGAGTGAGAGCGAGAGAGAAACGAGATTCCACGATACACAAAGTCGAGATTTCGTGGCACGTTAAATCTGAAAACTCTGAACGACACGATGTTGTACATCAAATGTTAATATAAATTAAAGATTCGATTAACCACCGACAATCCTATCATGTAAAATGCGATGAAGTCGTAGTGACGAATCAGTAGGTACTGAGTGAGTCAGATCTCATTTTATATCAGTACGGATACGACGTAAATACATAGCCGCGCATTATATCACTTGCCACATACTACACGGATAAACATCGATACTCGTTGGGCCTTCGGCTGGGCCCGCATTATTGTTACGAACTCTGAACCTTCTACACTGAAAACAAAATTTTCTTAGAAAAGATCGATATTTTCTTCGAAACGTTCGACTAAACGTTTTTTTTTGTTATAATCCCAAAAATTGTGTCATTGCAGCAAGAAATATTCTAGAAAGTCTCTCCCGAAGCAAATTTTTGTCGTTCCAATCGTAAATTTCGCTGAAAATTCCATTAGAAACTAAAAATACTGCCAAAATAATGAAAATTTTGAAATTAACCATAAACATTTAGTTTATCGTGTTCAGCAAAATATCGACGATTTTTGACAAAATTTCGTTTCCACTGTAACAAAGAAATTCAGGATTTCGGAAGTCGGATCCGGAAAAGATCCCGCAGAGCAGGAACATTTTTCTTCGACATTCGAACCCACGACTTCCTTCTTTTTCCTTCTAATCTTCTAATTTCTAGTAATGTGTGTAACCTCGACCGAGTTTCCACACCTTGAAAAATGATAAAACTCGCTAATTTTGTGTTTTTCGTGGCTTCAGTCAATGAAGAATAAAAATGACGTAATTCCTACCACGAAAGCCATGAAAATAATTTACAGGAATCTATGAGGAATGTGCTCGATGACTGACGTTCAAATGCGTTTGTAAATCTCTGCTAAACATCTTTCCTTCGGAATTTTTACTATTTGAACGCAAATATATAGCTATAGATATTCGTATAAATTACGGTGCAATTAGTGGACGTAGTCGCTTATTAAAATCGTATTGCCCATTAGCATACCGAAGTGCAACAGACCAGAGCGACGAATCCCCCTTCACAAATGGACGACAGCAATTTTGTCATTGTTTCAATGAATCTTTTGTGTATACACATTCGAATTTTTCTTTACGTATCACAGACAACGGAAGCAAAATTCAATCGCGAATGCGACAAAAAAATTGTATCATCCGATTTTTAATTAAATCAACAGAAAAAAAAAGTTTCATTCACAAACATAGAAAATTTTTGTCTCTATTTTTCGATAAATAATTTTTGACTTTTTTTCATTGTCTTTTTTCAATCCTGTTTTTTTGTACTTTCCAAAAAAGTGTTAAATATCGTTCAAGATGGATTTCGAAGGAACCGATCGTGGAATTTTCGAGCTCGAACTTTTGAAAGCGAATAAATGACGTGAATTCGGTAATTCGAATATGGTGAGATAACCCACGGAATTGAATGTGTTTTCGCGATCAATTTTAATCGCGGGAAGTGCCGTCAGCGTCCAGACCGGGCGTCCTTTAAGTTTCGTACTGACGAAGCTACGATGAGGTAATGCCCTGGCAAGGAGGGAATGCTTCACGAGTGTGTGAATGAAGCGATGACGCGATCCTCATCGTTTTATATATCTATTTATATTTAGCACGTATATTCGAATGCTATTTTGCATTTGAATGTGTCTATGTATATATATAAATTATATATTGCACATTTACTCCCGCATGGATTCTACAATTCAAACCGTGCCAACGAGGTCTCGTAACGTGTTTAACGAAATGGGTTAACCGTTTGTAGTGAATTGAATAACAATTGTCCAGCAGCATCCGATTGCAACAATTGTCATCGCGTAAACTCGTTGATAAATAAATGGCTTCATGGCACAAGGGTAACAAGTTTCGAGCGAATAATGTTCGACTGACTTTCTCGAAAGTCCAGAAGTTATTTCAAGCGTGGCAAATAATGAATTTTGCATTTTTTTCGTTTTTTATTTTACGAAGAATCGATGAATCTTTTTTATCTAATTATCGATGATAATTGACCAATCAATTTTTCACCCATTGAAAAGTTTTGCCTCGAGGAAAGCGACTTTTGTGCAACGGCAGTTGAATCGCGTTGGCGACGTCGCCGGTATCGTCGATCTGTGTGCACGATCAAGAAATTACTCCCCCGCACACGTCTGGATCAACGGGAAAAGAGATCCAAGAAGAAAAGATAAAAAAAAAAAAAAAAAACGACGAAACCAGGCAAGCGCGTGTCGTAGTGACGCGCGGAAGGGATTGTAAACGTACTCCCGGCACGAGAGATTCATTGTACCACGTGTATAACGCTTTCGATGTCAATTTTAAGATTTTACGAAAAAAAAAAAAAAAAAACTCGTTAAAAAATTGTGCGAAGGTTGAGAACTTCCAAAAAGAAAATTCGGAAAATTGCGATTTCGAACAAACCGAGAAATTGTTGGGTTTTCGAAACAAAAGACTGCATTTCAATTCTTCGGCCTGTCGATTTGCATGGTCTCAAGTTCTTTCTAATCGATCGATAAACACGAACCCACGAACAGTTGATAAAAAAAAATGAAAATGATTGTTTCGTGAAATGAAAACCAGCTCGAAACGCCAAGGTATAGTATAGGGGGAAAAACGTCGAAGGGTGAATTGAAGCGTGATATCCCCCATACATATGGTCGTCTCAGTGGCCACAAGAACGCCATACACCGTACGTTCTTTAGTCTTTTTCCTCCACACCCATAGACACGCCTTTATATCTATATATACGTGTTTGTGTGTGTGTGTGTGTGTGTTTCATTTAGTCGCGTGTCAAAGGGTCGTCTGGGTGGAATAGGGTCACGTTGACATTTCGTACCACATGCCCACGCGCGTACGCATTCGTCTTGCACAAAACAAAAAAAAAACGACGCGTCTGTGCAACCGCACTTGACGACTTGAATTTTTTACCAACGAGTAAAAAGAAAGAGGATTGTGCACGGAGCTGGAAAAAGTGAAATTTACACGATCTGACGACCGCGACAAAATATGAACAAAAAAAATCAATAATCCTCAATTTTTTTGCTTTTCGATGTTTTTGCTTATTT